>CM046351.1:20712775-21917175 GCA_025403435.1 Artocarpus heterophyllus
AGACGTTCATATATGTTAGCAAAATTGCATATAATATGAAAAATAAATAAACAACCGTTTTGCTTAGGCCCATGCACGCCGTGAGCTGGGTTGGCCTAGCCCATGAAATTTGTGGGCCATGGGCCAATTTTACGTGGCCAAGCTAGACTGTGTCGTGGGCCTTGAATGGGCTGGCCCATTAGAGCCCATCTATGAGTTAGGATAGGCAAGCGTATCTTAGCTCATCATGGGTTTAGATTAGCTAGCGTATCTAAGTATGCAATTTTTTATTTTTTTTCCTTTTTTTTTTATTTTTGAATTTTTAAACAAGTTAACAAATATAAAAGTTTGAATAGTCAATGGAATATGAAAAAGGGATATTTAATTTACGATTGCCTCATTAAAACCTTTCCAAGAAAAATCTAGTAAGACAAAACCATGATAAGGAAAAAAAGTACAATCAGGATAATTATACATAATATATTTATGAAATTCCTAAAAAAATATAAAAATGTAATAAATAAGTATCATTCATAGTTACAACATATGACTCTCAGTGGGAGCTTCGTAAATGTTCTAGTTTTCAAAGTCATCAACCCAATCATCTTGAACTTATTGGCCTCTTCTGCAAGTATCTTCCTAATCTTTGATGCTTATTATTGCCTCCAGAATATCGTCACTCATATGTGCATGTTGTTCATTAAGTATTCTACTACTGCAACTAAATACTTGTTCACTTGTAACTGTGGAAATTGGTATGATTAGTATATCGTGAGCCATTCTAAAGAGCACAAGAAAAGTTTTTGACTATGATCTCTAAAACGACAAAAGATTAAACTTATTGAAATCATGACCACTACCTTGCTCATTAAAAATGAATGTCACAAAATTTGTTTCTAGATAGTTTTCCAATTTACTACGTGCTGAACATGTAGACGATGCGCCAAAACCAAATACGGTGTAGTTAATCATACTTTCTCGTGAAGAATGATGTGGTATAGATGTAGTAGTCACAAAAGGTGTAAGAGATACTATTTGGCCTCCTCCATATTTTTCATTATATGCAGTAAATATGTTGTTAACTTTTGTTTTCATATTTTAAATGTTATGATGTCAGAATACACCCTCTATTTTTCCCCTATACCCTTAAGCAAATAGTCAACACTAGCTAATTTAACTCTTGGATCTAATATAGTGGCTATTCAATACAAAGGTGGAACACACTCCTAATATTTTTTGAATTTTTGTTCTATGAACTCAACAGATTCCTTAAACATGTCAAAATTTCTATGTATATGGAAGGTTGCAGCAATGTCGTACAATTTATGTAATGCATGAGGAGAGGTGGTATAGTACACACCTGAGAGTTGGAGAGTGGCTTCATAAAAAACCTTCAAGAAATTGTAGAAGCATGAAGCTATTTGCTAATCAAATTCTTGAAGTGGCTCAATTGGATTCTTCAAGTTGTAATACACAGTTATGACCTCTTGTATGATAGGCATGCATTTAGCATCAAAGATATTGAATCCCATTAGTGTCCTACGTCACTAGGAGGTTTTCTAGGTTTCATGCTTGCTTTCTTACATAGTTTAGCAAATCCTTCAATTTGAGAGCCATAACTTGTAACCTAAGGCCATTCGAATATTTCCAAATAACCTTGAAAAAATTTCATGTCATCTTGAACACAGAAGTAAATAATATGACAAGCACATCTTTGGGGAAAAATTGTTCTGCCATGTTGTGGTCTGAATGTTGTATTGGAAAGGTTAATATCAACAGTATTAGTAGACGCATTATCAAATGTGATGCTCAAAACCTTTTATTTAATGCCATAAAAATTAACAACTTTCATGATGGTACCATGAATGGCCTTGGCATCATGCATAAAAGGCATTGGTTGAAAAGCAATTAAACTCTTTTGAAAAGACTAATCTTTATCCACATAATGTGTAGTTATAAAGATATAACAAGTTTTGGTGCGACCTTCCTACAAATTAGATGTGTATGCAATAAATGCAGTGAATGAATTAAATTTAGTTACTAAATTTTCCCTCATTGAAGGAAAAACTTTTATCGTGTTGGCTTTTATGGTAGTTCTTGAAACACGCCTATATTGTGGATTATAAGCATTTTGAATATACTTCTCAAAGGCCAGATCATCAACAAGACTAATTGGTTGTTGAGCATTAGCTAAATATCTAGAGTGCCATTCTTTAGCTCTTTGTTGGTCATATGACCAATTGGCAACACTACCATCAAAGCTAAATTAAAGAGTTTATTGACGACAATCAACACCGCCTACACTATGCTTAGTGTTCCACTTTTTGCGATGCCTCTTTAAGTGACTAGAACCAAAAGAGGATTTACTTATGTAGTCTTGTTTGCATACTTTGCAAATTGCATGTTCTTCTATTACACCATTTTGTTTGTATGAGTTACTAGATCAAAATAACTTTAAACTGGTGATGTTTGTTGCACTTTCCTTTTGCCTTTACAATCACTTCGGAGGAGCCACCAACTTGAGATAGTGAGCCAGCTCTAATTTCTTCAAGTGGATCATCAAATTATTCTTCTCATTGATCACCAAATTCGAAATGTTGGTTCTCTTTTATGTGATGATGCCATTGCTTCAATAAAAAAAATAATAAATTAACGTAACATTATAAATAAAAATTAAATAAAATAATTACACAATAAAATTAACTTATAACAATACAAAATTAACGAGCAACAAATGAATTAAATTATACCTTCAATTTTTTTCCTTTTCTGAAGAACTCTAAGTAAACAAAAAAAAAAAAAAAAAACATAAGATTTGAGAAGTTTGTTGAATAAGTATCTTTATAAAGTTTGTATGTTTATTTACAGGTCAAAAAGTTATTTTTTTCGTTTTTTATTTTAAATCTTTTTTTTTAATTTTTTCTTTCAAATGTGATTTCATTAGACAATTCACTGAAGACATAAAGTCTCACACATTGTAGGCCTCCTTCTGAGCCTCTATGTTAGGCCTGTCCCCTTTATAATTAATTGCATAGAAAAAATCTAATGCCATGTTCACTCACAGGTGAATATGGCATGTATATTATATAATATTTAATTCTTGTTCTATTAAATAATATATATATATGTATATTAAATGTATAGTATTTTCATGTGATAATAGATGACCTACAGACTCAATATCTGAGTCTCAACTTTGCTTATCAAAAGCAAAGATGTGTACAAGCAAAAAAATAAAAAATAAAAAAAGGAAAAAAGAAGAGAAAAGAAAAGAAAAGAAAGAAAAAGAGCTTGCCAGGTCTCTTGTGATGTGATGTGTAAGGCTTTGTCTCAGCTTTGCTTCTTAGAAGAAGTAAAGCATGCCTACAAAAAAAAAAAAAAAAAAACCAAAAAGCTTGCCATGATGTGATGTGTGAGGCCTTCTGCTGAAGAAGGCCATGTTCATCCGCAAATGAACATGAAAAATATATCTAAATATGTTTATATATATAAATATTTAAATGAAATTAGGCAACAATGGGCCTTTAGTAAGTTGGCCTATTATGGGCCTATATAGGCCTTATATGGCCTAGGATAGGCTGGCTCATTATGGGCATAAACATGCTGGCTCGGCTTGGCCCAAGCCCAGCATGGTCTGTGATTTTTCATGGGCCATGTCGAGCTGGCCCATGACCTTATATATGTTGGCCCAGTCCAGCCCACCAATATCTATGGGCTGGGTCGTGCCTTGAACAATGACGGACAGTGCAGGCCTGACCCATCACTATATCAGGATGGGCTTGGGCCGGCCCTTGTTGCATCTTTAGTTGAGCGTTTTTCTCCCATGATACAATGATGATCGAGCAGGATTTCAGCACCAAAACTACTACTTCAATGAACTTGAATCGTGGCTTCCTTCTATCACTAGAAACTTAAAGCTCTAAAAAAATCTTAAGCACCTAACGACACTAGAGAAAGTAAAGAGATTTTCGCAATTATTGTTTGTGCAAATGATTTGAGAATGGCCTTTTTTTATGGGCTCATGAGAAGGGTATTACAAAGCAATAAATTATGAAAAAATCCAAAATTAATTCCAAAATAATGAGAAAAAACTCAAACGTTACGACCTTTGAAATTCATTTTTTAATTTTCCCATTTTCCTCTCTTGATTCATGCACCAATATGTAGAAATGTAATAGTTATATTGACTGTTCATATTCTAGAATGAATGCAAAATTTTAAGTTGGAAAAACAAATAAAAAATCTACAATATAGGATCCGCATGAGGGCAAGCCCAACAGGCCGACATTCACATCTTACAAGTTCACACATTGGGCCCCTAACCCACCAAGCCAAATGATTTGCAACCTTCTGCACGTGAGAGAACTTCTTATTTTCCAACAAACTAATTCAAATGGGCATACTTTGAACATCAATTTGTTATTCACCCAATAACTATTTTGAGTGTATGAGTATATGATTTCAATCTTCTTGACGAAAAATGAAATTCTACTAAGACCCGTCACATATACGAAGTGGGTCCTACTCTGATATGGGCTTCAAAATAGTTTATGAAAATGGTCTCTTAAACCATTTTCTAACAATCCCCTACATGAATGAAAATTGAATGACATCAAGGAAAACAAAGACTTGATGCAGTGATAAAGTTCTACAATCAATGCCTGTATAAGATAGGTAGGTGTTAACACTCGAACCTTCCTTGTGAGAATATATTTACTTTACTGTCTGATCAGTAGACGTGATATCCTTAAACTGTTCTGCCCATTTGTGTAAATGATGATAAACCTCACATAGATATCTCCTTGACATAGTTTTAGTTGTCATGGTTATGTTTATTTCAGCCTGAACATTTGCCTGGTTCTGCAAGACTTTCTAAAGAATTAAACCATAACAATTCTCTTTTGAAGCAGCCCTACTTCTCTCTCACATAGGTGGTATCTTAATTAAGAGTAACCTATATTAGTCCGCTCAGATTTCAAATGCATCTGATGCATAAGGATCGTTAAAAGCAATCGCTTAACCTTACTCATACAGATATCATTGTTTTCATCATAGGAATGGGTTGAGGGTAACCCTTACAGTGATTCGACTCAGTCTATGTCGTTTAATTGTCCCATTGAACCTACATCTTAGGATCTTTAGTCAACTAGATTCGATTTCCACTGGTTTGACTAAATCTTTCATAGGCTTAAGTCCCATTCTCCTTGATGATTTCTTAACTTGATCTATATTCAAACCTTTAGTCAATTGATCCGCAATATTCTTTTTTAACCATACATAGTCAATGGTAATAACACCAACTAAGATCAGTTGTCTAACAATATTATGTTGACAACGAATGGGTCTTGACTTACCGTTGTACATGGCATTTTGTGTTCTATCAATACCTAATTGGCTATCATAGTATACACTTATTGCAAGCACAAGTTTTGGCCATTCAAGAATATCCTTTAAGAAATGTCGTAACCATTCAGCCTCTTCACCACATATATCTAAGGCTACAAATTTTCATAGATTTGGTTATTACCGTCTGCTTAGAGGAGTTCCATGACACTGTTGCACCTCCCAAAGTGAATACATATCTGTTGGTAGCTTTAGAATCTTGTATATCAGATGTCTAGCTTGCATCAGAATATCCTTCTAAAACAAAAAGATCTCTAGTACAGTGCAGTCCATAGTCACGAGTATATCGTAAGCACATAAGCACTTTTACAATTGCTTTCTAGTGGTCAACTCCTGGATTACTCGTGAATATGCTTAAACTACTCATAGTTTAGGCTATGTCTGATTTTATATAGCTCATCAAGTACATTAGATTACCTATCACTCTAGCATATTCCACCTGGGATACACTTTTTCCTTTATTCTTGGATAGATGTTGATCCAAATTAATCAAAGTTTTGACAACACCCAAATCATCCTTGCTAAATTTTTCAAGTATCTTATCCACATAGTGTGACTGACTCAATATGAGACCATCAGGTGACCTTGTGATTTTCATCCCTAAAATTACATCAGCCGATCCCATGTCTTTCATGTCAAATCTTGAATTCAACATGTCTTTGGTAGATTTGATTATCCGATCATTACTTTCCACAATTAGTATGTCATCTGTATAAAACTGAGCATAATGTATCCATCTTTTAAATTTTTAACAAAAACATATTTGTCACATTCATTGATTTTAAACCTACCCATCAACATGACACTGTCAAATTTCTTGTGCCATTGTTTTGGTGCTTTCTTAAGTCCATACAGGGACTTCACCAATTTACATACTTTCTTTTCTTATCCTAGAGCTACAAAACCCTTGGATTGTTCCATGTAGATTTCTTCTTCAAGATCTCTATTAAGAAAAGTTGTCTTTGCATTCATTTGATAAACTTCACTATTCTGCAAAATGAAACTGCTAGAATTATCCTTATAGATGTTATTCTTATTTCAGGAGAATAGGTATCAAAATACTCAAGGCTTTATCATTGTTTGTAACATTTTATTACAAGCTTGGTTTTATATTTGTCGATTGTTCCATCTGCCTTCATTTTCTATTTGCAAATCCACTTAGAACCAAGTGATTTATTTCTTGGAGGAAGATCCACTAATTCCCAAGTATGATTATGCATGATGGAATCAATCTCACTCTTTATGACCCTTTCCATAAAGGAACCTTAGTTGAGCTTACAGCTTCTTTATATGTTTGAGGTTCAGCCTCTAGCATATAGGTCAGAAAATCTCATCCAAAAAACTTTTCTATCTTTGCTCTTTTTCTTCGTCTAGGCTCCTCTTTTACCTCTTCAATTTTATTGTCTTGTTCTTGGTCTAGACAATCTTCTCAATTATCTTAAACGTTCCTTTTGACGAACATGGTTCATTCTTTTTGGACTTACAAGGAAATATATGTTCAAAGAATGAAGCATTCTTATGCTCCATTATAGTGTTCTTGTGAGTGTTAGGGTTTTTAGACTCATGCACAAGGAACCAATATGCACTGCTATTATGTGCATAGCCAATGAAGATGCAATCAACCATTTTATGACCTATTCTCATCTTTTTTAGTGTGGGTACCATTACTTTGGCAAGGAATCCCTACA
Organism: Artocarpus heterophyllus; assembly: GCA_025403435.1. NCBI lineage: Eukaryota > Viridiplantae > Streptophyta > Magnoliopsida > Rosales > Moraceae > Artocarpus > Artocarpus heterophyllus. Next base: position 20,719,846 of record CM046351.1, read on the forward strand.
CTTTCAATTATTTATAGAAAGGCTTCTTTCCTTTCCACAGTTCATAAGAGATCTTATCTACTTTCTTTAAGGGAATCTTATTTAAAAGGCAGTTAGCTAACAAAACAACTTCTCCCCACATGTTTTGTGGCAACCAAGTGCTTATTAACATTGCATTTATTATATCCTTCAAGGTACGATTCTTGTTTTCAGCCACACCATTTAACCGAGGAGAATAAAGTGGCGTGACCTCATAAATAATTCCATGTTGTGGCAAAAATTCACCAAATGATTCCACATATTCACCACCATAATCAATTCTTACCATTTTAATCTTTTCATGAAGTTGATTCTCAACTTCTTCCTTATAAAGGGCAAACTTTTATATAGCTTCGTCTTTGCTTTTAGCAAATATACATAGCAATATTTCATGCTATAATCGATAAAAGTGACAAAATACTTGCTACCACCTCTAGTTTGAACAAATTTTAAGTCCAACATATCAATTTTAATTGGTTCAATTGGTTCGATATTCCTTTCAATTTTAATTTTTCCCCTATACAAGTTTCACACTTATGTTTGAAATCAATATGAAACGCAGGTATGTAATCTAAGTTAATTAATCTACGCAATTTATCATAATTATGTCCTAATCTATCATGCCATAAAGTAGAAGACTCAAGCATATAAACGAAAGACTTTCTCTTTTTATTCATAACATTGGGTTTTACAGCAATAGCATTCATTTTCCACATGCTACCCTTTGCACAACCCCTTCCCATGAACATTCCATATTTAGACAAAACTATTTTCTAGGACTCAAACACTATTTTGAAACCATGCCGACTCAGTATTGTCCTAGAAATAAGGTTCCTTTGGATGTCAGGCATGTACAACATGTTGTATAGCTTTATTTCCTTGCCTGATGTCATCTTCAGGAACATCATTCCTTCACCATTGATCTTAGATGTTGTAGAGTTGCCCATGTAAAGCTTCTCCCCAATCTCTAAGGGTACAAAATCAGTAAATGCAATTCTCTCAAACCAGATGTGGTGTGTGGCCCTAATATCTAGCCAGCATTCCTTGGAGTTAGAGTCCACCAGATTGACATCAAAAATAACAACAAAAACATTGATATCAGGCACCTCCTAGGTGATAGCAACCACCATGTTGGCCTACTTTTTCTTGTTTTTTGGTAGCCTACAATCTGACGATTTGGGCTCTGCCTTATTACAGTTAAAGCACTTTCCTTGGAATTTCGGTTTCAAAACTCCACCCTTAAGTCCCAACTTAAACCCTAACTTCTTGTTCTTTTTCTTTTTGGAGCCATGATCATGCACCACCACATTGGCCTTTTCAAACTTGACAATAGCACTGTTGGAGAACTTTTTCTCTGAGCAATCTATTGTCCTCTTTGATGCAAAGTCTCACAACAAGGTTTTCCATCTTCATTTCCTTTTTTTTATGCTTCAAATAGTTCTTGGAGTCTTTCCACATAGGGGGTAGCTTTTCAATGATTGCAGCTACTTTAAAAGTCTCATTAATTACCATTCCTTCTGCATGAATCTCATGAATGATTAGTGGGAGATCTTGAACTTGACTAATTGCAAACTTTGAGTCCGCCATCTAATAGTTTAGGAACTAGCCCACCAAGAACTTTTTAGCACCAATATCCTATGACATACTTATGGTCTAAGGATTCCTGCAGTTCCTTAGCAATGATTTGCTTTGAGCTATAAACACCCTATAGCGTGTTCGATAGGCCATTCAGAATATAATTCTGACAAAGAAAGTCAGAGTGCTTCCAAGCCTCAAGAGCATTAAGAGCTTGACTATCATCTTCATCCTCTCTAACAGTAAGAGGATTTTCTTTTAAGAATCTCAGAAGATTCAACATTGTCAAATAAAACAACGTTTTCTGTTGCTAAGTCTTAAAATTCACTCCACTAAATTTTTTAGGTTTTTCATAATGGTCCACTGGAACCGAAACTGACAAAAGCTAAGTCAAGGTCAAGGCCTAAATACGAGGAGATGGCGTAGGTGTCGTAGAGTTACTTCCAGCAGAAATAACAATCATGTTATCAGCCATTCTTTAAAATACCAAAGTCTCTTTCAACACAAATAAGTGAATATTTTTTTGAATGCACAGCACAAATAAGTGACCAATAGACTGGGAATAAATTAGTATAAGAAAGAACAAACGTTTGGGTATTCAGCAACCATGCATTACAATGCATGTAATACCGTTGAAAAATTATAGTTAAATGAACCAGCATATAAAACAAATATGCCAATTTTTTTTTTAATTTTTTTCCTTTTTTATTTTTGTTTTTTAAATGCAACTAAAATGTTAATGCACATAACACATATCACATGCCAATGTAATAACACCGGTATGTATGCCCAAGGTAATGTAGAAACTGTCAAATGCATATTAAATCTAATCAATATAGTCAAACGTATATGTAAATCAAAACAAAACATGAACTAGTTGAAACCAACGTTAATATATTAAACCAATTTATACATATTCTCATAAAAGCAAATAAAGCAATCGAAATCAAAATAGCAACCTCAATAATATATATATATATATATATATATATATTTATTTATTTATTTAATAATGCCTACTATACGAAAGCAATAATTTACATTAATGAGGAAAACGATAACAACATAATGCAACGTCTATTTATGCATGCAAAGTGAACCGAATCGAATTACACGAGGAAGAAAAATATGAAATCTATTCGTTCGTTCCGATAACCTGTTGGTCTTCAATGGAGAGGTATTCTGTTTTAAGATTGTTAGCAAAATTGCATATAATACGAAAAATAAACAAGTAAGTTGTTATTAACAAAATATTACAAAAGAAGAAACAAATACAATAAAAAAAACCTTCAACTGAATGAAACACAAAATCTAGACATCGAGGCATGTGAAATATATGCTTTTCTTAAAACATATTCGCTCTCTCCTCGGGTGCGTGAGATCATGTTGAGTGTCTGTCTGTAACATCCAGTGATTAATTAAATATAATTAGTATGTAAAATAATGAATTATTGTGCCTTATTACAATTTAAACTTAATCTAATCATTTTGTTGTATTTTTCTAATTAATTTCACTTTAATTATTTTATTTTATTTTTATTTTGTTAGTTATCTTAAATTTTGGAATTTGTAAAAAATCTCCATAAATGAAATTTAGCATTTGTTATTGCATTTTTAAGCAAATGTTGAAAACATCCATTTAAACTTATCTCGTTTTTTGAAATTAGATATAATGAAAGAGTAATAAAATAAATTTTGGAACCAAACAATATGCCAAATTCCTAACAGATCCCCTCTTGGCAAAAACTCAGACAACCTTGAGATTGCCTCACCAAAACCATATGCTGAATGTGGTTTTCTCAAAATAACTTAGAAAATGCAGAGTTGTATTTAGATACTAGCTCTCTCTCTCTCTTGACGCCTCAGCCTCTCTATATTTATTCACTCCCACTCTTCCTCACCCTCCCACTCTTATCACACACACTCTCTCTTTTCTTTCCTTTTCACTTCCATGCCAATCTCTATCTCTACAACCCAAAGAGAACCCACGGAGGCCAAAAGTAGAGCATTGGGGGTCATCAACTAGTTCAAAAATGCTCAAATCCAAGGTTAGTTCTCTTTTTTCAAAGTTTCAAAGTTTGTTTCAAAATTTTTCAATCTTCCTTGTATGTTGTAATCCGAGTCTCCTTGAGCTTAAAAACCGTTCAATCTAAGTTTGTGGAACCTAAATTACAATGAATTTAAGCTTATTTGAACAAAAATTGAGCTAAACTAAGTTTTTACTTTTTTTTTCATTTTCTAAATAATCTGTAAATTTTCATGAAAATTTGTAGAAATGTGTTTAAATGTGTTCCATTAAGTTATTCTATCCTTTTTGAATGTTACCAATGCTCTGAGAACTGAGAAAAACAAGTTGGATGAGCTTTTAAGCTCGGATTAGCCAACACTTGAAAGCTTGAATTTTTCAGATTTTGACACATCGGTAGGTCGAACTCATCGTTCAGCAGGCCAGATTCAAGAGTTCGATAGGCCAAATTTATTCTTTGGCAGGCTAGATTCAAGCAGTTCAGCAGGCTGGACTCAGGTGGATGGTAGGCCAAACATCAGTAGTTTGGCAGGCCGAACCAAGGTAATCAACAGACCAACCGAGCTATATGAAAATGGTAGTTTTTTACTAGTTTTCCTTGTTTATTGATAGAAAGAAGATTTTGATCTTGTGACATGAATATTTAGACTTTAAAGGCACACTAAGACACCATAAAATAACATACTAAGATAGAATGCTCTAAGTTAGGTATTGTTGAATCTAGTTCACGACAAAGGTTGTTCGCAGTTTCGAGTAGCCGACGTATAGCGGTCTGGGACTACAGTGTATGTGCTATCATATTGGATAATGAGGTAGGACTTTAGACCTTTTTCTTTGTTAATCATGATTTTAAAAGAGTTTTAGCCGCAGAGTATTTTCCTGAAAACGTTTTTAAGGAATGATTGTGATGTATTTATTAAATTATTTTTAGTAACTGTTAGATAATGAAATGATCATAATGAACTAAATGGTAAATGTAAATGAGAAAAACTTGGTAACATGAGACTCTAGTAATGATATAAGTACTACAATAGTTAGTACTGAATGAGTCGAGAACTCTGTTCGAAATGAGACATTAGTACATGATGCAATGTTTAAAGATCGGGTCGTGTAAAGAGCGACCTTGGAGGTAAGTCTCAAAACCTAACTAGGCCACAACGGTGGTGATTTTTGATGGCTTTACACATGGTAAAATGATAAATTAGATATCAGATGATCATTGCACCAAAATGGCAAGCATATAAGTATTTGGTTCTATTTACTGCCTTTTTTGTAGTTTTTGTATTAACGCAATTTATTTTATTTAAGCCAATGTTTTCAAAACCCAAATCCTATTGAGCCTTTCTCTCTTAGTTTTTGCTTATTTTAAAAATCCCCCCTTCAAAAGGTTCACAACATACTACTGACTAGGACACTACTGATCAAACGCGTGGACCTTAGGAGTTTTTAATCAAGCTATTTGCTTATTTAATTAAGTCATGTATTATTTAATCTTTCTTTATTTGTATTTTATCTATATCAATACTATATGTGTGCACAAATGTGGGACCGGTATGGCCCGACTTATTCTCACTGGCTTTAACTATTTTAAGTTACTTTAGCTTAGAGGTAATTATCTAAAAGTTTTAAATTTACCACATGTCTATAAATTACTCAATTAATTAATTGGCGAGTTTACTTAAGGTTTGCTTAATTAATTTAATTAAACCGCCAAGTTACCACCCAATTTTGGGTTTGTGACACTGTCTCCCAAAATATAACGACGATCGAGCAAGACTTCAACACCAAAAATACTAATCCAATGAACTTGATCCGTGGCTTCCCTCTATCACCAAGAATGTAAAGCTCTAAGAAAAACTTAAGCACAATTTCTCAATTATTGGGTGTAAAATAATTTAAGGATAGCCTTCATTAAGCAAAACGGGATTCGGGCCAACATTCGAGTCGCCTACATCATGCAGGCGCACACATTAGGCCCTTAATCAATCGTGCCAAATGATTTGCAACTCACCTATGCGTAAGAGGGCCTCTTAAGTACATGTTTTTACCCAAGAGTTATACTATAAACCTATTTAAACTCCACCAAGACAACACGCCTAAGCAATGTAGGACTCCAATTGTTTAGTATACTTTCCAGCAAACCAATTCCAATGGGCATAATTTAAACACCAATTTCTTATTCACTTGACAACCAATTTGAACGTGTGAATATGTGATTTCGATCTTCTCACGACGGAAAATGTAACTCTACCAAGACCTGTCACATATACAAAGTGAGTCCCACTCTAATAGGGCCTCAAAATGATTCATGATACTGGTTTATCAAACTATTTTCTATCAATGTATCATGTTATAGTATGATATTTTAATAAACTTTGATAGAAACTTTAACGATCTAGAACTATAACTATTCTTTAGATTTTCTTAATCCTCTTGTCCTACTAAAGATTTCCTCATAGTCATATCGTTCATAGGAAATCCATGGTGTTTGAAACTTTAGTAGTCTTTGAGAGATGCTTAGTAGGGTGTTTGGACAAGTAATTTAAACCAATGTTTGAACAGTAAATAATATAAAGCCTTCACATACTACAGTAAAAAGTTACAGTGTAAAGCTCTCATATGCTATAGTCCTCTAACCTAAGCTAAGGGTTTAAACTATTCTCTCAAATACCCTATATCACTTAACACTATTTAATTGGTTAAAAAGAACAAATATTATGGCTTTTTTCTCTAAAGGGAAACAAATATTATGTTTACTTTGGAAAGGATAGGTACAGTAGCATATTAAGGTTTATGCTTGAGATATTTGGTGCCTATGTTCAAAATATTAACAGAAAATTCTTTATTAATCTTGAAGATATAAACAACGCCATCTTCAAGAAAAACTTTTCCGTATGGATATTTCTCAGTCGTAATTGAAAAATGATAATTTTCTTGTGCGTACGTGTTTTTTCATTCCCTAGACAGATCAATATTTTATAAAACTGGTCAAAGAGAAAATTCCAGTACACCGTTCAGCACACGGTGGCTGCTTTACGTAAGTCGTACCTAAGATACCTTGACAAATTAGTTGGGAATGCTTCTCGAGTCTTAGAGCATAATAACCTTAATGTCTAAAATGGTTTCGCCAATTTTTTCTCAATTAAAAAAGACAAAGAATATATTTTGAATACATTTTTAAATAAATGACTAAACTTTTTAAATTAAAAAAATGGTCAAATTTAATTAAAATTAGAAAAATGACTATTTTTCAGTGATCATTGATTAAAATCAGTTACATCATCAATTAATTATAGTTTATTATTGATAAATTGATTTATTGTTGATCTATTAAAAATTTATTATTGGCAAATCAACAAATTATTAAATAAAATTGGTTAATTACTAATTAAATATCAGTTAATCATAGATAAACCATTAAATAAATCAATGATAAACCGCTGATTTACTGTTTAGAAAAAAGAGTTTATTTTCTTAACTTTCAAGAACTGCCGCCATTTACTTAAAAAAATTTCCTAAAAATAAAAAAATAAAAAAATAAAAAATTTATTTTAAAAAAAAGAAGAAGAAGAAGCGCACCGAAGGAAAACATTTGGGAGTCCTGTGATGCCATAGCTTTGATTTTGACTTGAGCGAATATGAGTACTTAAGTAAACGAGACTGCATTGCCACCGAGTTAAAACAAAACGAAATTAGTTTCATAACATTAAAATCTGAACCCCAAAAAAAAATTACTGTTTAAAATAAATAAACAAACAAATTAAAGAGAAAATTAAAAAATAAAATATTGAATTTTATTAATTCTATATACGTTAGTATAATCTTAATAAATAAAAAAAAATGGCATCTGGCTCAGTCACAACACACAATTAGCAACAAGAAAAACAAGAGGTATCCTGAAGAGTACGGAAAAGAGAACAATAGAGTGTGGGATCAATAAAATAAGCACAGTGAGAGTTTAGTGATAATGTTAAGAGATCTTTAGCAAGTTTTTCTCATTTTTATTTTTCTATGTATTAGTGATATCTTGTTATTTCTTGGGTAAATATATACTCACTGCTCACCGAATCCAAAAAGGACAAACTGCCACCAATGTAACTTGAAACACCATCAACGTCATAGCCATGATTAAACATTATAATCAACACTTCAGGTGAATTAGTTGCAGAAAACATCAATCAAGAAAAGACAATCGTATAACCAAACCCATGTTGTCTCCCAAATATTTATTAAAAAGCTGAAATTCAATATCTTAGATTAACAATTCTAACCATCACAATGCCAACTCCAACCATGTGCAAGCAACCATGAAGCATTTCTTTATATAATAATAATAATATAATAATAATAACTGCAACAAATTCCATATACAAACCGAATCACAAAGAAATTATAAAAAGAATCTTAGGAGAGCAAACGCAAGGTTTATCCCTTTTGAACTAGTGCAGATCTCCAACTAGGCCAGTTGTCCTATAGTTGCCATGGCTTCTCAACCCCATCAGCTTCACTTCCTCTTGTTTCCTCTAATGGCAAAAGGCCGCATGATCCCAATGGTAGATACTGCCAGGTTATTGGCAGAGAGAGGTGTCATGATCTCCATGGTCACAACGCCGCAAAACGCAGCCTGTTTCAATCAAGTATTTGCCCGTTCCAAGCTCCAAATCCAGTTCATTGAGCTCCCACTTCCATGTGATGACGCAGGTTAAACAAAAGGGTGTGAGAATTTGGATCAGCTTCCTTCATTTGACCTTGTCATAAACCTCTTCAGAGCAGCTAGCATGTTACAAGAACCGGTGGATAAGCTGGTCACCGAGCTGCGTAATCTCCAACTTGTTCATGCCATGGACAAGCCAAACAGCTAGCAAGTTTTACATTCCAAGGCTTATTTTCCAACCAGTATGCTGTTTCAATCAGTTGTGCCAGCGGAGTTTCCATGAGTACCTACCTAAGGTTCTTCAAAGCATAAATACCGAGTTGAAGCACTTTGTCTTGCCTGGCTTACCTGATCAAATTGAGTTCGCTATGTCACAAATACCACCCAACCTAGATCCAAAACTTCAAGAGTTTCTTGAACAAGTTTTGGAAGTTGACAAGGCCTCATATGGGGTTGTCATAAACACTTTTGAGGAGCTAGAGCCGGCATATGTAGAAGAGTACAGAAAGTGGAGAAATGGAAAACTGTGGTGTATTGGCCCGGTTTCACTTTGCAACAAAGAAAACTTGGACAAGATTGAGAGAGAGAACAAGGCCTCTATTGAGGAACACCAATGCATGAAGTGGCTTGATGCACATAAGCCTAAGTCTGTATTTTATGCTTGCCTTGGAAGTGTTTATAATCTAATACCTACCCAGTTGGTGGAGCTTGGGTTGGGTCTTAAAGCATCAAATAAACCTTTCAATTGGGTTATAAGGGAAGGGAAGAAATCAGAGGAATTGGAGAAGTGGATTACAGAATATGAATTCGAGGAAAAGACCAAGGGAAGAGGTCTGCTGATCCGGGGCTGGGCACCCCAGATGTGGATATTGTCTCACCAAACAATCAGGGGTTCTTCACTCATTGTGGTTGGAACTCGGCGCTAGAGGCGATCTGCGTCGGTATACCACTGGTCACCTGGCCAATATTTGCTGACCAATTTTGCAATGAGAAAATGCTTGTGCATGTGTTGGGAGTTGGTGTAAGAGTTGGGGTGGAGAAAATGGTGAATTGGGGTGAGGAGGAGATGACTGGGGTGTTGGTGAAGAAAGAAGATGTTAAGAAAGCCATAGAAAAGCTGATGGGTGGAGACGAAAAACAAGAGAGAAGAGAACGGGCTAAAAAGCTCTCCGAAATGGCGAAGAAAGCTGTAGAAGAAGGGGATCTTCTCACTTTGACCTCACCCGACTAATCCAAGATATCACACATCAAGCTTATATGGGCGAGAAACCGGCCTATGATCAGCCAGTTTAATTACTACTTTTCTTTTTATATCCCCTCTGGTCAAAGAGAATCTCATTTAGAAGTGCCTTTCTCATCTTTATCAATATTTCACGTAAAGGGATGTAGAATATTACCATGCATGTTTTGTGTATCTATTTTATTCTTGATTGGAGGAAACCATGCTTTGTCAAGAAAATACTAAACAGATTGTGCTTTGCACCTTGTATTCTCTCCAACAATTGGTCTAAGCTTTGAGATTTTTGCGGGGTCAATAGCGTCGTGAGACGGTCTGCCAGAAAACTTTTTAAGAAGAGAATGAATTTAACTTAATTTTTGAACTAAAATTTCAAAACAATCATATTGTCCTTTTTTTTAAATACTTGGTTTGTTTATTTGGATCTTTATTTTATAATATGACCATATGAGTATACTCAACAGTCAAAATTTGAGGTATAATTAAATTTCGCTAAAATTTAAAATTATTTATACTACTGGCCCTTGAGAATATGCATGTGTATTATTTTGGCCTTTGATATTCACTTGTACACGTCTAGTTGCCATGAGATTTCTCAAATATTCAATTTTGACACCTGTATTTTGAACAAAATATGGCTCTTGAGGGTTCTAAAAAAGACAAGATTAGAGATGCAACAATAGACCGGGGTCTGTGGGCCAACCCGAGCCCATCCTGTTATAGTGATGGGCCAGGCTGACACGGCCCATAAATACTGATAGGTTGAGCTAGGCTAATATATGTCGACCTATGAAAAATCATGGTCTAGGCTGGGTTGAGCTGGGCTGGGGTGATAGACTTTCTCGTTTGAAATTCAAAAGTTATAAATCAGTTATTCTGAAAGTTTGTAGCTAGAACTCTATTATCAAATCCATAATTGGTTGCCAATAATTACGTTTTTTTGGATTGATATAATTTGTCAATAAAGATTCAGACATCGTACATTTTGACAGATAGAGAAGGTGAGAGAATCGTGATATAGACAAGGACAATGGAAAATAGAAAATGTGGTAGTGTCTGACTTAGATCCATTTTAATGACAAAATAATTTAGTTTGTTTTTTAACGACTAAATATTTAGGTTTGGGTTTTTAATCTTTCACAAAAGTGAATATTTTATCTTCAACCTTTTATTTTTTATTTATCAATCCTCAATCTTTAATTTTAGTTGTGAGAGGCTAATTTAACGGTAAAACAGTTAATATTTGACAGAAAAATGTGACAAACTGGCACTACAAAAAACTAGACTTTTAGTCTAATAATTTTTAACAAAACTTTTAGTTACAACAAAATATTATAATTAATATACATTTAGTCAAAATTTTTAGTTTAATTTTTTGTTGCAAGTAAAACTTTTAGTCACGGAGTTTTCAGTTATACATGTTTCCATAACTAAAAATTCTATGGTTAAAAATTTTGTAACTAAATGTACATCAGTTATAATATTTTGTTGAGATAAAAAGCTTTGCTAAAAACTATTATGACTAAAAGTCTAGCTTTTTGTAGTGTGGTTCTCAAAGTTTTAAAAAGAAGACAAACTTGTCCCCAAAATTAACGGTTTAACTGTTAAATTTGTCCCTCAACAACTAAAAGGAAAGATTAGAGACTGATAAATTAAACAATAAAAGGTTAAGGACTAAGATTACACTTTCGTGAAAAGTTAGGAACTAATGTAACAATTTACCCTTTAGGGCGTTATAATGTTTTAACTTCTTATTTAGCTTTTTTCAATGACTGATTTTTTTATCCGATGATTAAAATACCAAATTATTTTAAAGACCAAACTTCTTATCTTTGCCCTTTTAAAGATTATACTCATTTTTTCAATGACTAGGTAGTTTTCCAATTACAAAAATACTTTGTTTTTAAATGACTAAGCATCGTATATTGTTTTTTTTAATGACTATACTCTCTTTTACACTAACTAGTTTGGTTTTCCAATGACAAAAAATACTTTGATTTTAGTTTTTTTAATGACTATACTCTCTTTTACACTAACTAGTTTGGTTTTCCAATGACAAAAAATACTTTGATTTTTAAATGACTAAACTTCTTATTTTTCCAAAATGACTATACACATTCCTTCAATGACTAGTTAATTATCCAAAGACTTGAGATTTTTTGGAGACTAAATATCATATTTGTGTTTTTTTTTTACCACTACACTCCTTACTCTGTTTTTCAAAATCTCACTCATTATTCTCTTTTATGACTTTTTTTTTAATTGGTGCGGGAAATTACTAGTATAATGCTTTATTTACCAGAATTATTACTATTTTTTACAAGTATTTGTTCTATGAAATGATGCAGGTATTTAGTCTTCAAAAAAAAAAAAAAAAAAGAAATGATGCGGGTTGCTAAAATTGATGATGCTTGTGAAACTATCGAAGATGGTAATGAGGGATTGGAAGATGTGTTTTTAAACGTAATGGCTTTGCTCCTCAAAATCTTAATCCTAACAATATTCAGTATATAATTAAAAAGATAAGAGGGAAAAGAGCAAATAAGAGGAACAAGGAAAATGCAAGTTTATATAATTCATATTAGAATATGAAATGTATACAACTCAGCACAATACAAGATGTAATCAAGGAAAAAGTTTGAGAAGAATAATCAAGGAAATCAATTCATTATCAAATAATTAATAAAAAATAAAGAAAAAAAAAGGACCTCATTTTCTTAACACCAAATTCTGAATGGAAAAACGTTATAAATATGGGTAAAATTGATATGGTGTTAAATATTTAATGAGAGTTTTGGCCATGATTAACAATCATATGAAATCAAGTCATTTAGATCATTGGAGTAATTAAAATGGCTAAAATGTGTAATTTTTACTAAAAGTTGCCACCTTAATAACCCATTTTGAGGAGACATCACTTTGCAGTGGGTTATCTTACATGTGATATGCCTATTCTAGTAAAATGCCTATTGTTTTGGCTATTGACATATATGACACAAAAACAAAGCTCGGATGATTTATTTCACAAAAAAAAATGCAAAAATTCACGTTTAATAGCCGATGTCCATCATAATTGTGTCCGGCATCCACCATGTTTACTAGCCGATGTCAATATTTAGCATCAATTGTAGTAACCAGTCAGTATATGTCATAGTCACAAGCCGTATCCAACATCCTGTAACGCCCTGAAATTTATTAAATGATATTAAAATGTAAATTGGTGGATTCGTGTGTCATAATGAATATTTTAAACTTAATATGATCATTTAGTGAAATTTTGAGTTTAAAGTTATTTCTCTTATTTTAATGATTTCTTATTGTTTTAAATTGTTATTTTGAGTTTTAGAACAAAACAATTTGTCAAATGTCAAATATATTTGGTTTTATAAAACCGTGGATGGCACATGGTTTTCGTACAATAAAACCGTCCACTTTTTTTCTCTATGTAATCTCTCACTCTCCCTCTTTTCCTCTCATTCTCTCCTTCTCTCTCAGCTCTTCCTCTCTACACAACCCCACCCCAGCCAGCAACCCCCCCCCCCCCCCCCCCCCCCCCCCCGTGCATCACTCTCTCTCTCTGCCTGTCCCTTTCTCTCTCATTTTCCCTCAAAATCCTTGAGTTAAATCGAGCCCTAAGCCTCAGGTTAGTGGATTAGAGGCTCGAGAACGTGTTTAAACAACCAAAAACGTGATTTGAAGCTTCGATTCGAGGTTAGTTTTCAAATTTCAAAACCTTTTCAACATTTCAATTTTCTTGTATTTTGAAATTTAAGCTTGATTGAACTTAGGAAACCTTCTATCTAAGTTAGGGGAACTTGGAACAACTAGGATCTAAGCTTTGTTTGAAGAAAAACGAATTCGAATCAAGATTTTTTATTTTTCTCTATTTTTCTCTATTTTTGGATTTTCTTGGATTTTGAGTGCAAATCTTGTTTAAATGAGTTTAAAAGTATTCCATTATGTTTTTGTATCATCTATGATTCATTTCTATGCCTGAGAACTAAGAAAAATAGGTTGAAATGGAGATTTGGGGTTTGGGAGGTCCAAAACCCATGGCTGGAAAATTCTGGAATTTTCCAATTCGGCAAGCCGAATTCATCCGTCCGGTAGGCCGAACCTGGAAAAGTTCGGCCGACCGGACTTGGTTTTTTGGCAGGCCGAACCAAGGAGACCTGCAGGCCAACCGAACAAAGAGAAAATTGTGATTTTGCATCCATTTTCACTATTTTGAACCCCGATTGAAACCCCAACTATATAAAATGATTTTAAAGATACAAATGGCACATTAGGGCACCATGAACTAGTTTAGCAACGTCGAATATCTTAAACTAAATACTGATAGACCTAGTTTTATCTAGGGTCGTTTGTGATTCCGCAGAGCTAACGTATATCAGACCGAGATTACGGTGAAGGGCACCGGAACGAGTATCGACGTAGGACTTTTACCACTTTTCTTTGGTAACCCAATTTCAAATGATTTGGCCTTCAAAAAGGGTTTTTACCAAAATGTTTTCAATAGTTGATTTAAAAAGGAATTTTATCGGTTATCTTTATAAACCGTAGACTGAGATAAACTTCATAATAAATGTAAATAAAATTACCTGGTAAATGGTCTTTGAATAATGATAAAAATCAATAAATGGGCATGATACCACAACAGAGATCAGGTCGTGTAGCGTGCGACTTGGGGGCAAGTCCCGAAACCCAGCTAGGCCACTACGGTGGTGTTGTTCATATGGTTTGCCCAAGAAAAGAAATTGATGATATTTCTGGTCAACCTATAAACTATTTGGGTAAGAATGGTTTTGTTTAAACTTATTTATTCAAGTTTCTCTTAAATAAATTTCTTGAGTAATGATATTTCCTTTTGAATTTAATATTTCTTAAAATATAGTCCTACTGAGCCTTTCACTCACATTTTATTTGTTTTTAAACTTTTCCCCCTCTAGATGGATTTCCACTTAAGTTTAGAGAGGATTCTACGGATAGAACCTAAGAGCAGTGGGAGAACTCAGTAGGTCATTTATATTATTAAATCAAGACATGTAACATTTTAACTTTCTCTTTATTTGGACTGTGAATGTAATGTAATATTTTCAGTACTATGTGTGTGTACAAAATGTGGGTCAGTGGGACCCATACTCGTTTCTTTATCTTTTATTATTTTCTTATCAATTGTTATGAAAATTCTATATGTTTAAGTATCATGCAACTGCCTGTTTTAAAAATGTTTTAAAATTTCTGCATTTTCTTAATTAATTTAAATACTTAAACTTGTGTTTTAATTAAATTCTATATTAATTGTTTTAATTAATCTGTCACGTCACCTCCCGTACTGCGGGACGTGACACATCCACCATGGTTACCTGTTGGTGTCCGTCTTATCTACCAAACGATATCCAACATGCACTATGGTTATTGGCTAGTAGCCGACATAGTTACTAGCCGGTATTCTCTAGAAACCGGCAAGAACACTACCATAGTATACATAAACATCATAGAAAGCAATAAATTTATGAAAATTACATAGAAGTAGATGAAAATTTAAAATTACATTTCACAAAATCAAAAACACCATCATCCGTGCATAAATTGCGAAAACTTAAGAAGCTGAATCATTTCGACCACAAGCGGTGCTTGTGTCGGACGAGAGAACATGCAGAGGTGGGAGTTGCACTAAGGAGGCTTGGAGGAGAGAAACCAAAATTGCAATCCCACTCTTGTGGAGGAGAAAAGAACAGATTTCCATAGAAGATCACTCTGAACAGATCATGGAGACCTAGTTCTCTAGTCTAGTTACACAACGTCACAACGCCACAACGAACTCTGTCCAGATTTGAGTTCGTCACAGTCCTTGTCATCCAGCCATGGAGTCGGGATGGTGTCTCAAGGTGACAGCATCATCAGCATCTCATGGATTGGCGACGAGGGAGGAGCACGACAAAAGTTGTAGGTGATGCAACATTGTATATCATCGACAACATCATAGATCAAGTGACGATCTTGATCGGTGATTGGAGAGTAAATATAACCAAAGATGCGAGAGACTCTGGGTGAGAGAGAGAAAGGAGGTTGGGAGGGGGAGAAAGAAAGAGGAAAAGAAAAAAATCCCTAAGTTTCCTTTGGGATATTTTTGTCCGCACACACAACTTAAATTATTTGATTATGGCATATACTAGAATAGTTTTTGGACCTGCAACATAAATCAATCTAACTAAAATCAGTGGCATGTAACATAAATATCTCTAACGTTCTCTCATAAAAAGAAAAGGAAATAAAGAAAGGCTCCCCATTGTAGCATAAATATCTCCAATGTTTTCTCAAAAAAGAAAAAAAAAGGCCCGTCGTTGGTGAGTTTTCTAGAAATAAATAAATGAACAATAAGAATGACATTTTTTTGGCTGAATAGCAACTTATAAATCTCTTCTTTCCATTTGGGTCAAAATCCAAAGCAAATTGTGTACACTAGTTTATTATTTGTTACAAAACTGAGGCTATTGATGCATAGTTATAAATTGTAATGCCTATGCATCTATTCAGATTGCATGTTGTCGAGGGCTTTCAAGTCATGGTCCTGATATATAAAGGCACAAAGGATGATCCAGAAAAAAGGCAAGAAATCAATGCCTAAAGTGCCTAACATTGGTGAAGAGAAGCGATACGCCATACTTGTTGCAGCAGTCTATAGCATCCTCGTCTCTAATGCTCCCACCAGGCTCTGCAATAACCCCGATTCCGCTCTCACATGCTTCTTCCACAGCATCCTTCCAAGCTAATCATGTAGCATATATAATTAATAGTATCATAAACAGCTTTTAAACAACATTCAAAATGAATCAATCTATAGTAATCAAATGCTCAACTTCATCTAATAATATTGACAATTCAGGCAAATATACGTCATCAATGAAAATTGTAGGAAGCAGCGTATAATTACCAAATGGGAAGAAGGCATCACTAGCCAAAGCCGCTCCCTTGACTTCATTCCCTGCTTTCCTCAAGGCTATCCTTAGACTCTCCCGACGGTTTGGCTGTCCACTTCCCATGCCCAGCATACAGTTGTTCTGCCCAACCCAATTGACAAAGACTATAAGTTTGTCTAGGATTGACTAATTCATTACACTAAATCAGATAATATAAACAAAACAATATTACAAAGAAATAAACCAAAAAAAAAAAGTGTAGAACCTTTGCTATCACAATGGCATTGCTTTTCACATGCTTGACACACAACCATGCAAACTCCGCATCGCGTAGCTCACTTTCTTGTGGAGCCTTCTCAGAAACACAATTAAATTGTATGTCTTCAGGGATCAAGTCATCTGAATCCTGGGCTAACCACCCACCCCCAACTTGTCTAAGAGAAAGCTTTCCTTTCTCATTTTTTCTTGCCTCAAGGATCCTTAATGTCTTCGATTTTCCACGAAGGATCTCAAGCCCTTTTTTTGTGTATTTGGGTGCAACCACAATCTCATAGAACATACGAGTTTCACCATCTGTTGGGCTTCTAAATTCTCGGATTTCCCTAGCGACAGCCTGAAACAGAAAATATATATCGCAATAGGTAGCCAGAAAATACTGAGAAGTAAAACATAGTGATAGCTCTCCAAAATAGTTCCAATCATCAATCTCAAATTTTCCAACCTATAGAAACCAGTGAAGAGTGTGAATTAGCCCTTGGGGTGTAAGCTTAAGTGGTAAAGCCTTCGGATGGGATTCAAAATTGTACTCACCTCATCAACCTCTATGTTGAAGGCTACAATACCACCAAAGGCACTAACTGGATCCGCTTTCACAGCAAGCCTATATGCTTCAAGAATATCATCACACGACGCTACACCACATGGATTTGTATGCTTTACAACCACACATGTAGGCTTTCTAAACTCTGCTACACAATTCCAAGCAGCATCAGCGTCTAAATAATTATTGTATGACATCTCCTGCACCCAAAATGTAATAGGTCAAAAGCATGTTTGATGAAGTGATGCATTCACCATCAAGTATTGGTGAAGAGAGGAGACCGCTAGAGATTTAGATTATGCAAGCATGTAATATCTTAGGCACCAATTCACAAAGATGTGGACTTGGAAATACATAAATTAAAGCTTAGTATTTAGTGGAATTTAGTAGATAAAGACACCTTTGCGGAAAAACAGAAAACAACTTGTTGGACAAAATAAGTTGTGTAAATAGACATAAATAGCAAAAGGATGGAGCATGTACACAGATGCAATGATCACTCACCTTCCCATGGTGTTGAATAGCGGTTGCAATACCACCGCCATTAACTTCAGCAAGACTCTTATCAACATAAAATGCAGCTTTTTGATGAGGATTTTCTCCGTATCGAAGAGAAATTTTAAGTGACATCGGAACCGTTAAACTAGGAGGGAATTTTTCTATGACACGTAAAGAAGGCTGTTAGTGTCAACATAAGGGGTGAAGAAAAACAAAATTGGTTTGGTCTTTTCATTCTTAATCAAGTTCTCAAAAGGAAAAGGGAAAATAAATTGCTTGAAGAGAATGAATAATTCCTCGTGATTTTATGAGTGTACAATCGCAGCTTAATTCTTCCCAACATTTGCCTTGTTTGGTTTCATATTTAACTAGCACAAAAAAAATAAATAAATACCATCCGATGACTGCTTCCACAACCACTCTGCAACTGCAGCATCATAAGAAGCAACGTGTTGAAAAGCCTTCTGTGCAAGCTTTCTACGGAATTGTTGATCATTCTGGTTTCCTTTAAGAAATTCCAGCAGCTCCGGATAGTCGTGTGAGTCAACAACAACCAGGACATCCTTGTGATTCTGTTTTTATACAGCAAGCACACTTTAGTTTGAAAGGTATACAATTAAGATACAATACAGAATCACAAAAAATTAAAGTCTTCTTAACAACGAAACACCAGTCTCTTTATAAAAATCTCATCAATATTAGATGGCAAAAAAAATTTACAATTATTACGGTGCCCATGGACCAAATGCTCAAAGAATTCTAACATGATATCATCATAAACTAGATGAACCAACCTTGGCAGCCGCTCTTATCATGGCCGGACCACCAATATCAATGTTCTCGATTCCATCTTCAAACTCAATTTCTTTAGATGAAGTGACTTTATCGTAAAAGGGATACAAGTTCACCACCACAACATCAAATGTACCTGCAACATACCAATTAAAAAAGTCAATAATATAACATATTTGCAGACAATCAAAGCATGCTTTGTGCAGCAGTTCTTACCAATTTCATGTTCATTAAGAGCTTCCATATGATGCTTTTGATCTCTTCTTGCCAAAATTCCCCCGTGAACTTTAGGATGCAAAGTTTTTACACGACCATCAAGCTATAACAAAAACACTAAATTTATTCCTGTGGTTTATATTTTAAAATAATAATAACAATATTAGTAGCAACATTTATATCAAAGTTACGTTATAAATAAGAGCTTTCACGCCCAAAAAAAAAAAAAAAAAAAAAAAACAAAACAAAACAAAACAACCAAAAAAAAGCCAAAACAAAACAAAAACAAAAACAAAAACAAAAAAAAGGCCACTCTAGAGGTGGGAATTGCTGCAACATTATTAATTCTTTAAAGTTAAGTTATCATATAAGGGTTTTATAGGCACTAAACACTTCATAATTGTATCAGCACTATCCAAGTGGAAGGTCCCACCAACGATACACGACGTTTGAGAAGTTAGTTGGAACTACATTTAAGGGATGTCTCCGAAATAGGTGCTCCTTTTGAACACAAGGTTGAGTACCACGACCCACTAAAACAGGTTTTCTACTTTTTAAACCATAAGCTCCTATGCAAGTGTGTGTGTGTATAGATATATTTCCCTTATTTTCTCTGAAACAGAATTGACCACTAAATGAACATAAAAAGAAAAAAAGGTACCACAAGCTTCTGGAAACAGTGTAAACGATATAGCACCACCAGAGAATTAAACAACGACATTGAAACAATACATAAATGAAATGACTTGCATATTGAGTTCCTCTGCTACCATTATCAGTAATGATGGGGAAAAAATTAATTTGACCGGCATGAGTTTAAAAAAAAGGAAGCAATTTATAAAAGGCTATTTCTCATATATATATATATATATATATATATATATATAAGATGCATCAACTAAGCATCTTATGTACGCTGCAAAAGCTACAAATACACTAGAAAAGGTGGAGTAACTGGATCAAACATACCAAAAATATCTGAAATAATAACTTTAACCATATTTAAGGAAAATGTGATTAACCATTACTTTATAGTTTATAAGTTAGCATGGGAGATCAGAGACACCATCTTAGCTAGAAGAGAAGAAGTTGGCGAACAACTGACTCACCATCTCGGGGAAAGAAGTAATGTCTTCCACTTTTGTAACAGATACCCCAGCACTTTCTAAAGCAGACGCTGTTCCTCCAGTCGAAACAATTGTATAGCTACAGGTAACAAGAGAAGCCGTCACAACATCCGCTCAAATTGAAAACTTTAATACCATTGAACTGTCTTATCTATGCTACAATAATTTCTATTCTTGTGTGCAGCCAATAAGATAACATCAATGTAAATGAAGACCAAATTCCTGCTGATTGACATGAACCAGAAACAAACAAAGACCTCTGTAACAAGCTGCTCCGTGCAACAAAGAATATACAATAGCATAAGTTTAATAGAAGTATGGTGCCCAAGAATTTACCCCAAATTCTGAAGTTCATTTCCTAATAGAGCAAGATCTTTCTTGTCTGATGGTGATATTAGTGCCTGCTTTTTGTTCCCTGAAACATGGACGAACTTAATAACTTATAAGCGCAATATTCGAATTTTCTGCTTTTCTTTTATATGAAACTGAATTTTATTGAGATTGAAAAGCAGTACATAAAAGTTGGACAAGGAATCCTCCAAAAAAAATTCAACTAAATCATCATCAGAAACCATAAAAACTACAAGCTGAAACACTAACAGTCAATCGCATCTTTCCAAATAAAAATAATCAAAGGGAACAAAGGGAACAAGATTTATTCAAGGCTTTTTCAGTAGAAGCCCACAAAGAAGCAAATAAATAAGAAATTAAGCACATATAGACACATCCACCACCTACAGACAACTCTCAACATATATCGATAACTTTAAAAAAGAAGAAAAATGAAGAAAGGGGTTTAAAGGGCCCTTTTTTTCTGAAGACCAATGTTCAGTAAAAGTAAAGGTTAGAAAAGAATTAACCTGACTATGAGCAAAACACAAAACGTGAACTAGAATACAAGTTTGATAGCTGAGTGGTGAGTAGCCCTTGTCACTTCAAGAAAACAATCTTGTGGTGTAAGACCCAAAAAAAATAAAATAAAAAAATGGTCCTTTTTTTAACAAAAAAACAAATAAACCCGCCAAGATGAAAATTGAAGATGAGAAAGAAAAGAAAGCATTACCAGAAGAAGAGGATTGAGAGTCAGGCTTTGGCTTAAAATGGGACTGTGCTATAGTTTCCTGAGCTGCCATGGCTTTTACTGGGTTACAAACTGAACGCAGCGAATAAGAGTACTTAATCGAACAAGACTGCATTGCCAAAGAGAGAGTGAAATTCTGAACTATCATTTGTCCCCAAAAAAACATATATATAAACAAGTTTATTAAAAAAAAAAAAAAAAGAAACACAGAAGTGCTGCATTACCATAAAAGAACAAGGACAAGGGCAAATAGTTCTTCTTTGGGTATTAGAAAACAGCCCAGAAAGACTTGTGTTTGGGGCAGAAGAGTTTGAGACTTGCACTGAATTGGTGGTTGGAGCAGCCGTCAAACCAATCATCTTCATTTGTGATACCAAATTATGTTGTTACTCAAACACGCAAAATGGAATATGAGCATAATTTCTATAAGAACAGACGAATTAAACAAATGGGCATCTCAAATTCCAGGTGCGTGGAAGATTTGGATAGAGCAACCTGTTGTAATTGGTACAACTACGTTAATTGAGAAAAAAAAAAAAAAAGAAAGAAAGCAAAAACTTAAAAAGCGAAAAGTTTTATACCACTAGATTATATACTGTCAATAGTCTGTGGCATTGTTTTTTCGAAAAAGAATGGAAGAGTTTTTATTTAATTTATTTTATGAAGGAAGAATGACAGGGTTTAAGAGAGACAGGGGAAAAAGAGGAGAAGAGCCAGACTGCAAGTCAAAGAAAAATAAAAACCTAAAATTCCAATTTCAATGAGCGTGGGATAAAGCAATTTAGATTTAACTTTCCTCCGTGTGTGAATTCAAGTCACGTTGTAGACATCATCAATTTGCCTATCCAGTCAAAGACCATTACAAAATCAAAAGAAGGCCAAATAAGAAAGGGGGAAGCTACACAAAATGCCCTTTACGCTCTCCTCTGTTTTGATCGGGTTTGGGAATTCTTGTGATGAACTGGTTTTTGGGATTTTGTTTGTTTTGTTGGGTCTTTGTGAACTTTGTTTTTATGGACGATGGATTGTCATTCATAACGTTTCAATTGAATTCTTTTTTCTATCCTTGTTGCTTACAGTACACAGAAGTGTTGAAAAGGATGATGCGAATTGACTTGAGGGGTAAATAAGGTTTTCTTATTTTATATATATAGGGAAACAAAGTCCTTCACACCAGACCTCAATTGAAAAAAAAAAAAAGGACTGATTCAAAGAAGAATTTCATCAAACAATTAGAGTACACAACAACCTAATGCCAAGAAAAGACAGATTCTACTAGAATCTAAAAGAAAAAAACCTTTGAACTTTGAAGACAAAAAAACTTATAAAACAGAGAAGAATGACGACGACGCCGGCGAATGGAAGAGGAAGATAGCCACCGGAGGGGAACCAGCCAACCACTGCGCCACTGCCGTCTGCCACTTAAGTCAGAACTGGAAGTGGGAATAAGAAAAGAAAAGAGGGAAATTTGGGGGAGAGGGTGGCTGTGTCTGGACTGAAAGAGAAGGGTGAAATCGATTGTCTTGTTTGGGGCAAAAGGGCCTGGGGCTGGGCAACGCAGGTCATTACATTAGGTTAGGAATTTTTTTTTAAAAAAAACAAATTAGGCGGACGGGTTCGGTTTGCCCGTCCTCAAAAATTTTAAACCATATCCACCCGTGTACGTCAACATATGCAGAGGGTTAGTTCAACCCATCTATTAATAGGTTGCTGACATGGACCAACGTTTTTTGGGCGGGGCAGGCGCGGGCAAGAGTGACCGGCGGGTGCGGGCGGTTTGTGTACAACCCTGGCCCTCTCTCTTCCCGGACAAACCATATCAGCTTCGGCCGCAATTGTGAGAGCCAGATCGTTCTAGTCGTGGGCACTCTCTTCGGAAATCAAGCTCCCATTTACATCTCTCAGCTTACCTCCGACAATAAAAATTATAACAATAATAATTCCTCTTAATCTCTTGGTATGTTCTCTCTCTTTTTCTTTCTTCTTTGTCCGCTGTGATTTCCTTTGTTTTACTGAATTATGGAGTTTTTGATTTTGTTTATTTGGGTTTTATGTGGTTCGAGCTGGTTTGGGTTTTATTTTTTTTTTCTTAGGGTTTGTCAAACTTTTTATTGGACTAATTGGGAGCTGGATTGTTTTATTGGGGTTTGTAGATCTTGCTCAAACTTTAGTCTTTAGTGATGGATGTTTATAAAAAAAATTTTGATATTTAGGGTGTGTTTGTTTAGATTTTTAAATCACGGTTTGAATTTTTTTGCTATAGTATTTTCTCTCATAAAAATTTAAATCTTCGTTCAAATACTCGTACCAAACGCACCCTTAATAACACAATTTGACAGATTAAGTTTAACATGGAGTGTTTGAGGTAAAGCATGATACTGCTTTCCGATTGTTCTTGGTCATGACCTTTGTTTAAGTGGTGATTTTACTCTTTTTTACTGAGTTTTGATATTTTGATGTATGGTTATTGCCAAAAAGACCGCTTTTGAGATGTCATTTTTTTTTTATTATTATTTTTATTTTTATTTTTATTTTTTGGTAGTTTCCACTTGATATATGTGAATTACGATATTGCCTTTCAGATCTAAAAATTTGAGTAGAAGAATGCCGTTTTGCCACTGTAATTATCATTAATAGAAAGAAAACTGGCAGGAGTGTTTTCCTTTCCTGTCTATTGTTTGTTATCTTATCAAATCAGGCATGCAATTTGTAGTAGGTAATTTACAGTCTAACCTAAAACTTAAGACGTAATTAAAGACTTTGGATAAAGTGCTTGATTTGCTTCCTTATTCAAGTTTTCCTTTTCAGACCATTTCCCTTTCCGGTTGCATTTTATTGAGATACCGTCAAGCTTCAATATGTGGTTTTCATAGATTTTAGAGCTTTGTAGTCCTGATATTTCTGAGGTTTCTTTTTTATATATTTGTGATTGATTGTGGTTTCTCTGGGTGCAGGCAGTTCAACATTCTCGCTGAACAGAAATTCTGGAAATGGCCATAAAAACGAGTTACGATCTTCACGGATGTTGCCATGTCAACGATCTTCGCAACTTGTTTACACATACTATCAAACAACAGCAATTCAAAATAATTTGAATCTTCATACGAAATCCATTAGCTCTAAAAGTTAAAACTCAAATGAATTTCAAGTTTATCTTGAAAATTCTTGCAGAACTTACAAAGATTGTTAAGCCAACGAAAAATCTAGACATAATTTAAGTGCAGATTGACTTAAGTTTAAATTCGAAATAAAAATAAGAGAAAATCTTGCACAATTTTGATTTCAAATGCCACATTATCTTCGTCAACACATCTGGATTATTTAGAGAATTTCTTTTCACAAACACCACATAAACACTTTTGAGGAGCTGGAGTCGGCATATGTAGAAGAGCACGGAAAGTCGAGATTGAGAGAGGGAACAAGGCCTCTATTGAGGAACACCAATGCATGAAGTGGCTTGATTCACATGAGCCTAAGTCTGTACTTTATGCTTGCCTTGGAAGTGTTTATAATCTAATACCTCGCCAGTTGGTGGAGCTTGGGTTGGGTCTTAAAGCATCAAATAAACCTTCATTTGGTTTATAAGGGAAGGGAAGAAATCAGAGGAATTGGAGAAGTGGATTACAGAATATGAATTCGAGGAAAAGACCAAGGGAAGAGGCCTGCTGATCCGGGGCTGGGCACCCCAGATGTGGATATTGTCACACCAAGCAATCGGGGGGGTTCTTGACTCATTGTGGTTGGAACTCAGCACTAGAGGCGATCTGCGCCGGTGTACCAGTGGTCACATGGCCAATATTTGGTGATCAATTTTGCAACGAGAAACTGCTTGTGCATGTGTTGGGAGTAGGTGTAAGAGTTGGGGTGGAGAAAATGGTGAATTGGGGTAAGGAGGAGATGACTGGGGTGTTGGTGCAGAAAGAAGATGTCAAGAAAGCCATAGAAAAGCTAAAAGAAGAGAAAAGAGAACGGGCTAAAAAGCTTTCCGAAATGGCAAAGAAAGCTGTAGAAGAAGGGGATCTATTCACCTTGACCTCACCCTACTGGTCCAAGATATCACACAACAAGCTTATATGGGTGAGAAACCAGCCCATAATCAGCCAGTGTAATGGCTACTTTTCTTCTTATATCCCCTCTGGTCAAAGAGAATCTCATTTTGAAGTGCGTTTCCCATGTTTATCAATATTTCACGTAAAGGGGATGTAGAATATTACAATGCATGTTTTGTGTACCTATTTTATTCTTGATTGGAGGAAACTATGCTTTGTCAAGAAAGTATATGCTTTTCACTCTGTATTCTCTCTATCAATTGGTCTAAGCTTTGAGAGTTTTGCGGAATGAATAGCGTCGTGAGTCGGTCTGGTAGAAAACGTTTTAAGAAAAGAATGAATTTAACTCAAATTTTAGAAAGTAAATTACATGCTATACCACTTTTTTTAATTACTATTATTATGTTCTATCAACTTTTTTTTCTTCATTTTTCATATCATTTATCCTAACTAAAAAGGTAAAAATACCCGTAAATAATATATGTTTGTCTAACCTAACCTAAAATACTTGTGATAATTGATTTTCTTATACTTTTTAGAACTAGTATGTTTTAAACTCTTTTAAAAAGTAATACAATTGAAAACCAGACCCGCTCCTGGTTGTCCTAGTATTTGCTAAAGTTTTCTTGGCATCAAGTCAATGGGAAAATTGAACAGAATGAAGTGCAAGCACTAGTCACATCTTTATTTTTGGAGAAAAGTTGATGCTTAGTAGGAGCTTTTTCGATGAAAACTTCTATTAATGATACACGTTTTGAATAGTTAGATCTATTTAAAATTACATTTTTCAGTAGATTTAATAGTTGAAAGATTGATAGGTATTCTTTTCAGTGAAAGACACTTACGGCCAAATATGAGTACTATAAAATTAAAATGTCCTCTCTCTAACCTTAATACAATATTAGCCAAAACTAAGAAATTCTTTAGTTGTAAGGACTATAATAACTTTTGTTTTAAAAAGGTCATAATATCTAGAAAAATATTTAATATCACTATTGGATCTATTTAATAACCCAATAATTTAATGATAAATTACTGATATTAAGAAGCCATTAAATGGCCAGAAATTAAATGGGGTGATAGACTTTCTCGTTTGAAATTCAAAAGTTATAAATCAGTTATTCTGAAAGTTTGTAGCTAGAACTCTATTATCAAATCCATAATTGGTTGCCAGTAATTACGTTTTTCTATTAATGAGGAATTTGGATTCATATAATAATTTGGCAATAAAGATTCAAACATCTTACATTTTGACAGATAGAGAAGGTGGAAGAATCGTTGTATAGACAAAGACAATGGGAAATAGAAAATGTGGTAGTGTCTGACTTAGATAGACCAAGTAATTTAATTTTTTTTTTTTCATGACTAAAT
The DNA here is from genome assembly GCA_025403435.1 of Artocarpus heterophyllus. Lineage (NCBI taxonomy): Eukaryota > Viridiplantae > Streptophyta > Magnoliopsida > Rosales > Moraceae > Artocarpus > Artocarpus heterophyllus. Next base: position 20,746,233 of record CM046351.1, read on the forward strand.
TATTTACATTAGAGTAAATTGCTCCAATAGTCCTTAAACTTTCACAAAAATAAACATTTAGTCTCTAACCTTTTATTTTTAATTTGTCAGTCCCCATTCATTGATTTAGTTGTTGATGGGTCAATTTAACGTTATAACAGTTAATTTTAGAAGGGGAAAAGATGACAAATTGACACTATGAAAAATAAACTTTCAGTCACAACAAAGTGTTATGATTATACATTTAGTCAAAACTTTTAGCTCAATTTTTTTTTTTTTTTGTAACTAAAACTTTTAGCCATGGACTTTTTAATTTTACATGTTTTATGACTAAAAACTCAGTGGCTAAAAGTTTTAGTCACAACAAAAATTGAACTAAGGTTGTGACTAAATGTACATTAGTCACAAGATTTTATTCTGACAAAAAGTGTTACTAAAAAATATTGTGACTGAAAGTCCAGTTTGTAATCCCCAAAGTTTTTAAAAAAGTGACAAACTTATCCTCAAAATTAACGATTTAATAGTTAAATGAGTCCCTCAGCAACTAAAATAAAGAATTAGGAACTCATAAATCAAAAATAAAAGGTTGAGGACTAAAATTAGACTTTCGTGAAAGGTTGGAGTCTAATGTAATAATTTACTCTTTAGGACATTATACTATTTAAAATTCTTATTTAGCTTTTTTCAATGACTAATGATTAAAATACCAAATTATTTTAGTGACCAAACTTCTTATCTTGCCTTTTTAAAGATTATACTCATTGTTTCAACAACTAGTTAGTTTTCCAATTACTAAAGTACTTTGTTTTTAAATGACTGAACATCGTATATTGTTTTTTAATGACTAGTTTAATTTTCCAATGACAAAAAATACATTGATTTTTAAATGACTAATCTTCTTATTTTCCAAAATGACTATACTCATTCCTTCAATGACTCATTCCTTCAATGACTAGTTAATTATCTGAAGATTAAAGATTTTTTAGAGACTAAATATCATATTTGTCTCTTTTTTTTTAATCACTACACTCCTTATTTTGTTTTTCAAAATCTCACTCATTATTCTCATTTATGACTTTTTTTTAATTGGTGCGGGAAATTACTAGTAAAATGCTTTATTTACCAGTATTATTACTATTTTTTACAAGTCTTTGTTCTATAAAATGATGCAGGCATATAGTCTTCAAAAAAAAATGATGTAGGTTGCATGCTAAAATTGATGATTTACGTTTGTGAAACTATCGAAGATGGTGATGAGGGATTGGAAGATGTGTTTTTAAAAGTAATGGCTTTGCTCCTCAAAATCTTAATCCTAACAATATTCACTATATAATTAAAAAGATAAGAGGTAGAAGAGCATATAAGGGCGAAAAGGAAAATGCGAGTTGATATAATTCATATTAGAATATGAAATGTATACAACTCAGCACAATACAAGGATGTAATCAAGGAAGAAGTTTGAGGAGAATAATCAAGGAAATCAATTCATTATCAAATACTTGATAAAAGATAAATAAAAAAGAAGAAGAAAAAAAAAGGGATCTTTTTTTCTTAACATCAAAATTCTGATTGGAAAAATGTTATAAATATGGGTAAAATTGGAATGGTGGTAAATATTTAATGAGAGTTTTAGCCATGAATGGTAATCATATGAAATCAAGCCATTTAGATTATTGGAGTAATTAAAATGGATAAAATATATAATTTTTACCAAAGCTGCCAACTTAATAAAGAAGACATCACTTTGCATTGGGTAATCTCACATGCGATATGCCCATTCTACTAAAATGCCTAGTGTTTTAGGCTATTAACATATATGACACAAAAACAAAGGTTGGATGATTTATGTCACAAAAAAATGCAGAAAATTCACGTCACATCATCGTAATAGTGTCCAGCATCCACCATGGTTACTAGCCGGTATCAGTCATAGTTACTGACCAAAATCTGATAACAACTGTAGTTACTAGTCGGTTTCTATCATAGTCATAAGCCGTATCCAGTATTTGCCACGGTCACCGATTGCTATCTGTCATATCTACCAAACGATATCCAACATCCATAATGGTCATTGGCTGGTATCCAACATAGTTACTGGCCGATATTCTCTAGAAACCGATAATGACACTACCATGGTAGACATAAACATCATAAAAAGTAATAAATTCATGAAAATTTAAAATTACATTTCACAAAATAAAAAATACAATCATAGAGAGGGGCAACACCATGCATAAATATGCGAAAACTTGAGAAGCTAAATCACTTCGATCACAGGCAGTGCTACGCTGGGCGAGAGAACATGCAGAGGTTGGAGTTGCACAAAGGAGGCCTGGAGGAGAGAAACCAAAATTGCAATCTCACTCTCGTGGAGAAGAAAAGAACATATTTTCGTAGAAGATAACTCTAAAGAGATCATAGAGACTTGGTTCTCTAATTTGGTCACGCAACGTCACAACGCCACAACGAACTCCATCCATATGTAAGATCGTCATAGTCCTTGTCATCTAGCCATGGAGTTGGGTTGGTGTCTCAAGGTGACAACATCATCAGCGTCTCGCAGATCATCGATGAGGAAGGAGCACGACAAAAGTTACAGGTGATGCAACATTGCATATGATTGACGATGTCACAAATCGATGACGATCTTGATTGGTGATTGGAAAGTGAGAGAGAGGAATATAGACAGATATGGGTGAACAGCGGGCGGTTTGATGATTTTTGGGTAGGTACGGTGTGGTTTTTTTATAGCAGGTTGGCGATTAACCAACCCGCCAACCGCCCACTACATGGCGGGTAGTTTTGGATTGGTTTTGAGTGGTTGCGGGCGGGTATGGGCGAGTTGAGGCGGCTTAGACCTATGTTATTGCCCAATGTAATTTTTTGGACTTTTTTTAAAAAAAGTGAAGAACATTTGTAGAAAATATAAGATGATAATACATTAAGCATTCCCAACAACAAGCAAGTTTGATGCCTAAAGACAATGACCATATTCAAAAGTACAAATTAAGAAACATAATCATTCACCGTAACAAGAAACATCAACTACAGATGAAGTGATGAATAAATTCAAGAGTCCATAAAGATTAAAGCCTATTTACTGGGTTTGAAAATAATAGAATGCTACAAATGAAATGATGAACAAAGTTAAGTGTTCTTTTTCTTTTTAAGGCATTTCTCTACTAACTTACTTGATTTGAATTTTGATAACTTCACAAAATAATAGAAGACTTTCCTGTTTCCAATATGTCAAGAGGCAACCGAGCCTATGCTTGGAGTGTTGGATTGTTCAATCATCTCTAAAATAAGAACAAAATCAAATAAATGATAAGTTTTAAAGAATAAGTAGAATTGTAACAAACTTAAAAATTATACAATTACCTATCTCAAGATTCTCAAAAGTCTCAAGAACCTCTTGCTCGTCCATTTACTCCAACACAATGATTGGTTGATGAGACTCGCTCAACCAATTCTTCAAGCAAATCAATGCCTCTACTATCTTAGGACTTAGCAAGCTCCTAAAAGGATCAAGTATGCGGCCTCCAATAGAAAATGCAGCCTCAGATGCAACAGTTGTCACCGAAACAACAAGTACATCACGGGCAATACGAGACAAAACTTTGTATTTCATAGAATTCACCATCCACCACTTCAAAATGTCAAAATCATCAACATTAGTTGTGTCTATATCCTCAGGAGGCTCATTCAAGTACCTATCCACCTCATTCTTTATTTTACCACTATCTTGATTACGCCATCGTTGCACGAAACTATCATCCCTACTAAATTTAGTAGCTTTAGTAAACATAAAAGATGATGGCAATGAAGTTTGCTTGACAATTTCTACTTGACTTGCAGCTTGAACTTGAGGTTCTATTGGCTGTGGCAATACACCGAACTCTTTCTCGTTATAATAATCAAACATCTTCCTCAAATCATCTTCAACATTATTTATTATGGACTTACATGTCCTTGAGTCATTAAAAGCACTCAAGCAATGATGTAAATACTCAAGCTTGCATCGAGGATCAAGGACAGTGGCAAGCAACAAACATCCATTACTCTCCTCCACCTTTCCCCAATATTTTTCATAGTTGAGTCTCATATTAGAAGCCATTGATGCCAACAAAGAATTCTCAGAAGCCTCATCACTCAAATCATACAAATGCTCTTGAATTTGACAAATATCCCAAACATATTTATTAGAAGTGACGTAAGTGGAACCACTAAACCTCAAAGTGATCTCATAAAAAAATAGCTAAATATTGCTTAAAGATTTTTGCATTTTCCCAATCAAGTTCATCCGGTGGCCCGTCCCTTTTTTTGCCATCCCTCTCAATCTCTTCAAAATATTTGAAATAATTTTGATCGCCATCCAACCTTTCAAATGCCTTTTGAAACTTCAAGGCTTGGTTTAGCATCAAATATGTGGAGTTCCATCTAGTAGTGACATCTAAGCATAAAAGTCCTTTACAAGGGATCCCCTCCATTCTCACATACTCCTTAAACGTCAAAAGTCTTGTTGTCGATGACTGCATATATCTTACCGCATTTCGAATACTGTTTATCGATGCTTGTTTCTCTTTTAAACCATTCTTGACAATCAGATTGATAATGTGAGCACAACACCTCATGTGTAAGAACTTACCATCAAGTACTAGCCCCTCCTTTTTCTCTTTAAATTTCTTCTTCAAGTATTTAATGGCCTTGTCATTGCTAGAAGCATTATCAACTGTCACTCAGAAAATTTTATGGATACCCCACTCAATTAAACAAGCTTCAATTGTTTTAGCAATAGTGTCTCCATGATGATCTATAATTTGGGAGAAATTAATAATTCTTTTTTGTAAATTAAAATGACTATCCACCCAATGAGTTGTGATTACCATATACCCAATATTTTGAATTGACGTTCAACAATCTGTAGTAATAGAAATCCTTTCCTTTTTTAAGATGTCTTTCAATTTCTTCTTTTCATCTAAATATATCTTGTAAATGTCTCTAGCAATTGTAATCCTTGATGGGGGTCAAAGCTAGGTTAAAGCTTTTGACAAAAATGCTTAAACCTTTCACTTTCGACATGCCTGAATGGCAACTCAGTCAACACAATGTACTCGGCAACAGCTTCCCTACAAGCCTCTTTGTTGTAATGCTTAGCCACTAATTGTCCTTCATTTGCTACGTTGCCTCCTTTCTTTGGTTCAAATACCAAGACCTTTTGTTTCTTGTCAATAGGTTTATTGGGATTTTTTGAGCAACTTCTCAAATGATTCCACAAAGTACTCGTCCCATGCTTCTTTCCTTGACTAGCAAAATTTGCCTCACAATGTTTGCACTTTGCTCTTCTCTCCCCTTTCTCATCAAAATAACGAATGAAGTCCTTCCAAACCTCACTAATTTCTCTAAGAGGATTTTGGCCTTTCTATTTTTTGGAATTTTTTCCATCTACTATCTCTTCATCTGATTCAAACTCCTTCTGAAGATCAACTAGATTTTCTTTTTTAGAAGCACTATCAATAATGCCAAAACTTGAAGAGGTTTGAGATTGACTAGAACTACCATCCATTTTTCACCTAGAGTACAAGAAGGGAGAACAGTTACCTTAGTTCCAGTATTATATGCAGTCAAACATCTTGAGACAAAATAAAGAAAATTTGTTACGTTCCAGCTATATCTCTAGTCTAGTTTCTTGCAAAAGTTGACAAAAAACATTCCCCTCCTTAGCAGAGTCCTAGTCGACCATGAACTGTATATATTGTCAAAAGTAGTCCTTGCTCTAAAAAACTAAAATTACAATTTTTATTTTTTTGTGAGAAGAATAAAATTAAAATCGAGGACGTTTAAGTGTAAGAAAAACCTTGAATATGAATCTTGAAAACTGAGATTGGCTCCCTTCTATTGGTCCTTTAGTTCTTGTTCAAATTGGAGCAATTTTTCTCACGTAGGGGCTCCTAAAAGAGTTTCAAATCTTGAATGACTCGTAACTTGTCTTAATGAGAAAGATCCTTTCGTCACTCAGTCTCACTTCAAGTTGCAAGTTTTTACATCAAAACAATTAACACCCAAAAATAGGCCAAAAGATACGCCATAAGCCATCAAAGACATGTCTAGTTGTCAATAATAAATGAAGGTCAATTAACGAACTTTTTTTTTTATAAAAATACAAAAGTATATGATGAAGTTTACTGTCAAAAAATATTGCTAGTTAAGGAAAGGACAGAGTTTGCACAACTCGGCTAGTTCTTACACCAACGAAAAAATTTTCCAAGTTCCAACATAATTATGTCCCCTTCAATTAAGTAACCATCATGTATTCGTGTAGGTCTCTACGGCCATGCCAAGTACCAATGTGTCAAAAGTTCATCATGGTTCGCTCTAAATTGGAGAGCAATCAAAAATAGTTTCTACTGAAACATTTAACACTCTTAAAATAAAATATTTTGATTGATCTAAACATAGATGACATTCTCCAGTACAAGCTGGTCGAAGCATCTCAATTCTAAGATATTCACTTAATCTCAAAGTCATGAAATTGGATGCAAGTACAACACATGTTTCTAGTTGGAGACACACATCATAAATTATTGCTATATAGTTGTCTTGTGTAGAAGAAGCAAGTAAATTAAAATGTAATAGAAAGAGAGAGAGTAATAGCATAGGCAAAGGAATAGGAATAGGAATACCTGCTACCTTTCTTCACTCTAGCTACCAACTCAAATATGGCTGGAGTCAGCTCAAAACCCTTACCATGTACATTAAGAATCCCCTTCTCTGCATCAATATTATTGACCAGCCAACCAACCAAACCCCTACAAATGTAGTACTTTTTTCCTTTCTATAGCCTAATGGTTGTCCAAATATAATAATCTATCTCCTTCCATCACATTAAAGTATTTTAAATATATTAAGGGCCCGTTTGATTGGATATTCGAATCATGATTTGAATCATTTTGCTACAGTATTTTCTCTCACAAAAATTTAAATCTTTATTCAAATACTCTACTCAAATACTCAAACCAAACGGGCCCTAAATTGGGTTCAGAGCATTCATCTACAACAAATTAATAGAATGGAATGACATGCAGCACACTCAAGTGAGAAAGACGTCCAAGATGCTAAATTAACAAAACAAAGCACAAATCATAACAGGCCAACGTCATACCAATCATTATAAAGACATTAATTTTTTACATTTCCAAGCAGAACAATACAAACCCAAAAAATTGAGGGAAAAAAAAAAACCCATTCCACTCCACCAAATGAAAGGCATATTTTCATAACACTTAACCATGAATCACAAAATATTAGGGTTAGGGTTCAAACAAACTTACTACCCAAAATCAAATCCAAGATTAAGTATATGCCACAACAATGCAGTGTACTCTAGAACGCAGCTACGAGTAAGGATTAAAAGGACCACAATTTCTCCAAGTGCGATCTAGCCTACTTTCTCATAGGGAATCAGCTAAGGACTCAAATTAAGGGCGACAAAATTTCCTCCTTATGCGAGAAGGAGCACAAACAAATAAATGTTTAACAAATCCACCTAAAAAATGCCTGTCGTTTTCAAACCAAAAAGCCTAACAAAAAATGAAATTAAAAAAAAGAGAGGCATAGAGAACTAGGAAGAAGAAAAGAAATGAGGGAAAGAGGAGAGGCGTTGGGACTAAAGGACTCGTCAGTGTGTGGGTGGCTGAAGCTGAGTGTAGATAGGTTTAGGTTTTTATTTTTTTAAAATATATAGGCGGGCAGGTTCAGGTTGAACCCGCCCACTTGAATATATTGAACTCGCCCGCCATTGGGTTGTTAACGTAATCCTGGTTTTTTCGAGATGGGCAGGCGTAGGCACAGGCAGTTGGCAAGTGTGGGGTGGTTTTTGTATAGCCCTTTAAGCCGGAGATGAGAGGAACAGTGGGTGAGAGAGAGAGAGAGAAAGAGAGAGGAGGTAGGGAGGGGGAGAGAGAGGAGGAGGAGAAAAATTCCTAAGTTTCCTTCAGGGCCTGTTTGAATCGTCCAAAATATTTTTCTTAAACTGCAGACGTTTATAGTATAGAAAGGTTGCCGTATCCACAAGGAGGTAAATTTTTGAAAGATTAAAAATTTCGATTCAAAGTGGCAAAGGATTTTTTTTTTTTTCAAAACACAACTTAAAAGAAAACAAATATTTTTGAGAATAAGACTTTAAAACATAAAATTAAAACGATAAAGCTTTGAGAATCCTTTGTATGTTTTGTAACTGATATAGAATTTTAACTCTAATTAAATAATTATCTAAAGTTTTTGATTTATTATATCCTTTCTTATTAATTACAAGCATATTTTACTAATTTTATAAGTCAAACGAGAATGACAATATAATATAGTAAGGGTTTTGCTATAAAAACTAGCAAAATAATCACTAATGATTTAGTGCACTAATTATGAAAATTATTACCACTGTCACTACAAGTATAATTAACAAAATTTTACGATATAAAAGATAATAACAAATCAAAATTATTATATTTTAATGGAATAAATTTTTACGTTAATTTTGGTAACACTTCGTTTTATGAAATATCTAGAATTGACAATATAACAAGTTATACTATAGCAAAAGAGATTCCATAAAATTAAGCATCATTTCACTATTATTAATATTAATTATGCAACACAATTAAATTACATAAAAAAAACATGACTGCATTTATGTAAAAATTGGTAGCATAACAATACTAATAACAATTATTAAAAACTTAAAAAATATAATTTATTTCATAAAAATATAAGCATTACAACACAGATATAGAGTTAAAATCCATAACAGAATACTATGCATACAACATCATTTCTCTGCCTTACCAAACTTTCTATACTAATTTAAACACTATTTTATTATTTTTAATAGGTTGGAGGAATACTCTAGTAGCATCTCCTCCCTACAAGCGAGACTGCTAAGCAAAAGGCTTAGCGGAGGAAAGCTGAAGAAAGGAAGGGGGTGAGGGTACCGAGCATTAAAGGCCTGGTATTTATAGGCCTTAAAAGGCCCTTTTCATTTATTTTTTATTTTATTTTACTGTTTTTAATTTTGAAAATCACGAATCAATTTATCTGTTTCTTCAAAATTTTCAACGCGGGATTCCCCCCTTGATTATGGGAATTTGAATTTGAAATCTGCTGCTATGTGAAGGCTAGACGCACATGTCAGGCATCTTGGACGTTCGTTGAAGAATCCAATGGTCAAAAGGCAAGAGCTGAATTAGGCCAAGTGGGACCGAGTGGGACCGAATTTTACACCGTTAGATCGTTCGTGGTATGTAGATCAAATGGCTGGAAATCCACTCTCACATAAATCCACCCGCATGTGATTAGGTTGTGCTGAGATTCCCTCTAAAGACTGTGACGGTGCATGATGACGCGTGGACTCCACTACTGAGACATGACTGACATAACTAATGATTCATTAACATGCATCTATCGGTTGGACGGCTTGGATCAATTTGGTAGTGCATCCAACGGATGAAATTGTGCCACGTGTCCTCCAGGCAATAAATTTGAATTTTTATTTTGTTTTTGATGCATTTGATGTCTGATTTTGTCCCTTTTTACTCCATTTTTCCTCTAGATTTTAAATATAAAATTCACAAACACACTAAAATTAATTATTTTACACACAAAATATTTACAATAACTATTAAAATATTTATTGTATAATAAAACAGGCAAAAATAATTACAAACTTTTAAAATTTTCAATTCTTTTCGGTTTGATTCAAATATGATTTTTAAGACTTGGAAATATTTTTAGAAATTGCTAAAAATATAATAGAACATATTTACAAACTAAAAACACACTATCAAACACATTAAGACTCAAGATAAAATCACACAACATTATTTTTATGGTTTTGATTATTTACAAATTAAGCACATATTTAACATACCAAAAAGGCTCTAAAAATTACCAAAAATATTATTAAAAATAAAAACACACTAAAAACACATTTTTTAACACATTTTCATACTAAGACATTAAAATACTTATTAACATGAAAATGCTATTAGTTAGAAGATTTAAAGAGAAATAAAAGTATAAATAAATTATTTAACCCTTAGAAAATATACACTTTTACAGCCTCATCAGGGCCGTATTTTTGTCTGCAGACAAAACTTAAATTATTCGATTGTGGCATATACTAGGATAGTCTTTGGACTTGTGGCATAAATCAATCTAACTAAAATCAGTGGCGTGTAACATAAACATCTCTAATGTTTTCCCTTAAAAAGAAAAGGAAAAAAAAAAAAAAAAAAAGAGGCTCCCCATTGCAACATAAATATCTCCATTATTTTCTCACAAAAAAAAGGCCCATTGTTGGTGAGTTTTCTAAAATTAAATAAATGAACAATAAAAATGACATTTTTTTTTGGCTGAATAACAACTTCTTTCCATTTGGATGAAAATCCAAACCAAATTGTGTAGACTAAATTCTTACTTATTACAAAACTGAGGCTATTGATGCATAGTTATAAATTGTAATGCCCATGCATTCATTTAGATTGCATATTGTCAAGGCCTTTCAAGTCATGGTCCTGATATATAAAGGCACAAGGGATGATCCAGAAAAAGGCAAGAAATTAATGCCTAAAGTGCCTAACATTGGTGAAGAGAAGTGATACGCCATACTTGTTGTAGCAGTTTATGGCATCTTCGTCTCTAATGCTCCTCCAGGCTCTACATTAACCCCGATTTTGCTCTCACATGCTTCTGCCACAGCATCCTTCCAAGCTAATCATGGAGCAAATGTAATTAATAGTATCATAAACAACTTTTAAGCAGCATTCAAAATCAATCAATCCGTAGTAATCAAATGTTCAACTGCATTTAATAAAATTGACATTTCTGGCAAATATACTTCATCAATGAAAATTGTAGGAAGTAGCCTATAATTACCAAATGGGAAGAAGGCATCACTAGCCAAAGCCGGTCCCTTGACTTTATGCCTTGCTTTCTTCAAGGCTATCCTTAAACTCTCCCGACAGTTTGGTTGTCCACTTCCCATGCCCAGCATACAGTTATTCTACCCAATTGACAAAGACGATAAGTTTGTTTCGGATTGACTAATTAATTACACTAATATGTTGTTTGGAAAGTGTGGTTAGAATCAATGGTTAGAACTAATTTTGGTTAAAAACACTATAGCATGTGAGAGCTTTACACTGTATAACTTTTTGCTTTTTTATTGTAGCATATGAGAGCTTTTCACTATTCGTTGGTTAGAACTAATTGGGTTCTAACCAAAAGCCAAACATCCCATAAATCAGATAATATAAACAAAACAAAAGTACAAAGACAAAAAAAAAAGGGTGTAGAACCTTTGCTATCACAATGGCATTGCTTTTCACATGCTTGACACACAACCATGCAAACTCCGCATCATGTAGCTCACTTTCTTATGGAGCCTTCTTAGAAACACAATTAAATTGTATGTCTTTCGAGGTCAAGTCATCTGAATCTTGGGCTAATCACCCGCTGCCAACTTGTCTCAGAAAAAGCTTTCCTTTCTCATTTTTTCTTGTCTCAAGGATCCTTAATGTCTTTGATTTTCCATGAAGGATCTTGAGCCCCTTTTTTGTGTATTTGGGTGCAACCACAATCTCATAGAAGATACGAGTTTCATCTTCAAACTCAATTTCTTTAGATGAAGCGACTTTATCGTAAAAGAGATACAAGTTCACCACCACAACGTCAAATGTACCTACAAAATAACAATTAAAAAAGTCAACTATATATAACATATCAACAGATAATTAGACCGTGCTTTGCATAGCAGTTCTCACCAATTCCATGTTCATTAAGAGCTTCCATATGATGCTTTTTATCTCTTCAAGCCAAAATTCCCCATGAACATTAGGATGCTAAGTTTTTACATGACCATCAAGCTATAACAACAACACTAGAGTTATACCTATGGTTTTTATTTTAAAATAATAATAACAATATTAGTAGCAACATTAATATCAAAGTTATGTTATGAATGAGAGTTTTCATGAAAAAAAAAAAGAAAGAACATTGAGTTTTTCTTAATAAGTATAGTTATTATGACAAGTTTATTGACATTTTAAAATAAATTATAACTTGTCACTAAAACTAAAGCATTCTTGTTTACTTTTAGTGATACTTTTAAAATTCTCAAAAAAAAATAACAAGTTATACTTGATTTGCGAAAGATGATATTGTTTTGGTAGCAAACGGCAACAAAAACGAAGGGGAGGACAAGTTATATGTGAAAGAAAGAAAAACCATAGGGCACGCTCTTTCACATACATGTATGTTTTTGGTTTTATTTTGGTGACAAAACTACCCCTCTAAGCTTTAAAATAGGGGTGAACGAAAAATGCAGAAAGAAAAGTGCTATTAAAGCTATAAGACGACATAGGATCCATATTTCTATGCAAAATTCCTGCTTTTGTTTTTCTCGTATACCCATCAAGAAAGAGATAAAGTCAGAGAAAGTGCTGTAAAGAGAAAGAGAGGGGAATAACTATAAGAGAGATTTTTGGTGCACATAGGGAAACTAATTTGTGAATAGTCTCCACTTTGAGCCTTACACAAAAAACCTAATAACATATCTATCGTCCAGAAGCAAAGAAAATAGAAGAAAAGAAAAGATATGCATATCTATCTTCACAAAATAGAAGGAAAGCCGAAAGCAAAGAAGAGTTAACTTTGAAGACAAAAAAACTTACAAACAAGAAAAGAACTTGCTGGCCACAGATGGAACGAAAATGGGCGAGAGAGAGGAGGATGCCAACGGATCGAAGGGGAAGACAGCCACCAGAGGGGAAGCACGGCGCCCGCCACTGCCACTGAACTGATTACTCGAAACTGGGAGTGGGAAGAAGAAAAGAAAAGGGGAAACTTCGTAGGTGGTTGGCTGCGATTAGAACTTTGGGGGAACTCTAAGTACCTAGAGTCGGTATTTGGGTGGGGATAGGGAGGGTAGAGGGCAAATTGGATTAAGGAATTCGTTATTTATTTATTTATTTACTTATTTATTTATTTATTTAAGAAAGTTAGGTGGGTGGGTTAGTTTAAACTCGCCCTTTAAATTTCAAAACAGAACTCGCCGCCAACATATACAGGCGGGCGGGTTCAACCAGCCCAACTCGTCTATGGGCGGGTTGCTGAAGTGGACCCTTTTTCTCAAGCGGGGCGAGCATGGGTGTCGGTGGCCGGCGGGTGCAGGGCGGTTTTTGTGTAGCCCTATTAAAACATTATCGAAACGTTTTTTTTCCTCAAAATAAGGTAAAAATACTCAACCATCCAATTATTTTTTAATGGTTTAGATTAAAAAGAACCACATCACCCCTGTTGGGATTTTTGAATTAGCATTATTTTGTCTATTATAGAATTCTACTTTGATTTTATTTTGTGACAATTCTAGTACAGGAAAGCTTTTTAGAAAATTTTAATTCTGCCTGAAACTTGCCCTTATTCTTGTTTCCTTGTTTAGTAAGTCAAAATTATACTTGGTTTTTTAAAACTCTAATTGATTTTTTTTTTGGATATATAGCAAGGAATTATTATGGAGAGTTTTTGTTGTTATGGAAAATGCTTCATAACAATCATTTTGATTGATTTGTTTAAAGACAACTTTTATTGGTCCCGGAAAGTTGAAATCGGTTGAGTTGATATCGTCATTAAAAATACAAAATTATATTTCATTTTATTATACCAATTTTTCATATCTTTCAAGAATTCTTCTTTTCTAATTGAATCAAGAATAAGTTACTTTATTTTGCATTTTGATAACATCTTATTGATTACCTATTTTCAAAAGTCTAAACTTTATGTTTTTATTATGACATAAATGATGTCATTATTAACAAAAATGAATTGAAAAATTATTATATGGTTTGCATGGCTTTTTGTTATAATGAATGTGTAAAAATAATTGAAAATTAACTATTTTAATTGCCCATATAATATAAAAAATTAAAATTTACATCAGCTCATAATTTTCAATAAACTGAACACCCACAAAACTAAATTAAAAAAATTAGATTTTGATTTAAATAAATAAGCTCCTCTACCTTTATTTATTTGAATTACTAGCAATGGTCATAAGGTGCCTCTATTTATAATAAAAGCATAATAATGTACCAATATATGATTAGACACAATATTATAAATAGGCTAAAAATAGTTTTTAGACAAAGCTAATTTAAAATATGAAAAGAAAATTAAAAACGTAGACCGATAGGAAAACAAAGTAGATTATAACCGTTGTTAGAGTTAATCACTTTCATTAGCTTTAATATTGCTTGCATCAAGTTCATAATTATTCTTCTCCTTTCTTTATCACTCTCACATTCTTGATCGTTTTCAACACTCTCCTTATCATTTTTTATCAAGTAATATGAAGCTTTATAATCTCTAAGAATAAGGTACCATGGAGGATATGACACCACAAAAATATTTGTGTTGACTCTCCCATAACCATTAATTATCTATTTCTTATCCTACACGGTATAGATTATATTACAAGGAACCTAATCTTCTAGACCAAAAACTAGTAATAGTGTCACATGATGTTCAAGTGTTGTTCATAAAAATCTTTCTCATTGATAAAAGCATTATAGATTCGTAGTTAAAAAAATCATCAAACAATTAATTAATCAAATAAATTTAAAAGAAACAAATATTTTGTTATATTTATAATAGCAATAAATATTACAAAAGCATTTCTTATAAATTTTTTCTTAATAAGTATATTTACTATGATTAATTTTAGTGTCATTATAAAATGAAATTAAAACTAAATTTTTAACTTGTCACTGAACTAATTTTTAGTGACATTTTATTAGTCATTAAAAATACAAAATTATAGGGTGTTTGGAAGGGTGGTGGGAACCAATGGTGAGAACCACTTTTACTGTAGCATGTGAGAGTTTTATACTGTAGCATTTTTTTTTATTGTTATTGTAATATGTTGAGCTTTACACTGTTCATAACTGAGTTTGTGGTGAAAACTAAGTGGTGAGAACCACTGCCAAACACCCAATTAGATTGCACTCTAATGTATCTACCATTTATATCTTTCAACAATTGATGGGACCAAAAGGATGCAATTAACATAAGTTTAGGTTGTCTTACGTAATGAAGTCTTGGTGAGTCTGAAGTAAAATCCACATGCTAGTTTTATGTTTTTATAAATGTTTAAAAAATACATATATAAATTTATAAATAAAATAAAAATAAACAAAAAAATAAATGAGTTTAAATAAAACAAAACAACAATAATAAAGATGTTGAGATTAGAATATCCACTCTTGTATAGTTTATTTAGGTTTGTTTCACCCTCTTCTTTTATTCAATCAAAGTCCACATAGTCCAATTAGTCTAATTGGAGACTCACGGCTAATAGGTTTGGTAGCAAACGGCGGCAAAATGTGTTAGGTTTTGTTAGATTTTGTGATTCAAATAAGCAGCGAAAAATCAAAATTAATTCCCATAAAACCCTTGCAGGATCCATGCAATTCGATTAGACTAATAAGAAAGTCATAGAATCTTACCAGGATGACAAAAGGGGCAAGATTATTGGAAGGAAGAAAGCGGGTTTACTCTGGTGACATCCTCACTTCAGCTTTTCGTATTCGGGATCGGATTTAGACATTGTTACTTAAAGCAATGACCTTTGCAGGTATCCACATGAACTCTCTCAAAAAAAAAAATGAATTGGCGTGCTAACACCCTCTCCTTGCGTTAAATGACTCTCTCTAATTTTAGGGTTTTTAATTTTTTTGCCTTTTAGAATAAGAGAATGCTTTTTCTCTTCTAATTCGGCCAAAAACCCTAAAACAGATATATATATATATATATATATATATTGACTTCAAGAAAGAGTCGTATTTTAACTAAGATAAACTGTAATTCAAATATGATTCATAGAATCTAGACAATGTCAAATTTAATGAACCTAGACATATCTAGTACATGAAATCTGGACATTATCAGGTTCATTGAACTTAAACACAGTAAACCCAAAATTTGTTTTTGGTCTGTTCTGAGTGTGCGACCCTATAGGTTTACATAATGTTGGTAGTGGGCTTGAAATTCTGTTTCTGGCCCACAAATCATAAGCGGCCTGTAGCAAGACATCATGATTACTCAAGTTATACGAATGTCAATAATCCGACATAACCTAATATACAATAAGTATTAAAGTCCTTTTGTCACTAGATACTTGATTGAACATAAGGCATAGTTTATGTCATTCTTGTACTATTCAATTATATTATTTTTCGATCTTAAGTAGACTGATATTGATAACCCTTATCAATACATTCTAGTATGGCCATACATTTTTCTCCAGTCTAACTTATCGAGGGACCTATAGATATCTTTTTCATAATAAATGAGGGACAAATTCCTACTTAATTACTCACATTCCTCACATGATTCACTCTATATCTAACAACAATCTATTCCATCATCCTGTTAAAGATAATATTAAAATGTGTCAAAATATAGAACTTGTCATGTAGGAAACAATAGTGATTTCAGGTCAGAGGATTAGTGTAATGAGCGAGAAAATTTCATTAATAAAACTTAATATTTAATTGGGCTTAATTAATAAATTTACCTTTAAAAAATGTGATTTTTGTAAAATTGTAATTTTTGTAAAAATTACGATAAAGTATGAATAAACGGCATTGATTGCAAATTTTATGGCAAATATGATGCAATGTTGGATATGGTAAAATATAGATTTTATGAGTTTAATTACTCAAGAATTTGTAAATAATATTCATAGAATGAATTTTATATCATGATTAATTGTAAAATTGTAATATAAACGAATGGGAGATTAGAATGTAAATAGGACATAGAGGTTGTTTAAACCCTAACCTGGGGTAGAAAGGATTCCAGAGCAGTATAAGAATATTGCTAAGTGAAAACGCAGATATGGGAAATGTCATGATTGGCCTCCAAAAGTAAACGAAAAGTAAGCTAAATATTTTTATACGGTCTAAGAATAGAAAGTACACTAATTTGACTACGACAGTACAAGAAAAATATTACGTGATAAAAAATTACACTGTATAAATTGTTGGGCCCCACAAAGTGGACACCCAACCGAATTTGATTGGGCCACCAAGCTTGAAAATGTGGCCCAATAGCATGATGCCACCTAGGGGTATACTCATGGGTTACCATGAGTCATCAAAGTGGATAAGAAGCATTAAATGCAACTTATCACAAAAAAATTTCTTCTTCTTCTTCCTCAAGAACCCACAACAGCCATAGCTAAAGCTTCCAAAAAATTTTCTCAACCCAAAACTTTGCAAAAATAACCCCAAACAAGTTTTTGAAGCAAGCTCAATGATTTTTCACAAGATTTAAGGTAAAATCCCAAATTTTTTAGCAAGTTTTCAAGGGATTTTTCATGGGTTGAAGGGGAAATAAATCCATGGTGTTTCTGCATGAAAAAGAAACTAGGAGAGAGTTCAAAGGAACTTTGAAGGCTAGAAATAAAAAGGGTGTTATTTGGGTAAGATTTAGATTTCAAAGTTTTGAAAATTTATGAATTTTGTTTTAATTTTTATTCTTTTAAACCCATTTGGGTTCTTGAGCATGTATTTAATGAAATTTCATGTATATGTGATGTATGACCTGTTTAAGTTGTGAAATTTTGGTTTATGGTGCAAATGATAATTTTTGTAAAAAAGTGTTATTTTTGTAAATTTGATGTTAATCATAGTAAAAATGATGTTTGAGCATGAGGATGATTTGAATAAGGCATGAAATGGTTTCTGCAGGGGTGGATTTGTAATTTTGGAATGGATTTTTATAAAAACACCCTAGGGACTAAATTGAAAGGAAAAGTTCTTTCTCAATAGAATTAAAAAATGGCCAAAACACCCCTGTATAGTGAGATTTTCACAAAAGTTAAAACATGAAAGTTGTAGATCTCGACAAAACTGTTAGGTAATGTAAACAGTTTGTCAAAAAGCTCGATCAATGGTGAGATTTTGATTTTTCAAAGAAATTGTGAAAAATGTGAAAAATTTTAAAAAGGGAAAAAATGTCATTTCCCAAAGGATTTTGAGTATAGTACTTTGAACAAAAATGATCCTTGAAAAAAATAGAAAATTTTGGAATAAAAAGGACAATTTTAGCCCTGGGGGCAAAATTGTCAAAATTTACAATTTAGGGACGAAATTGTAAAGTTTTATAGAAAATGGGCTTAGGTATGAAATAAGAAGATACAAGCCACTAGGACATGTTTTAAAGTTAATATTTGGCTATTTATGTTAAGAAAACAAAATCGATACGGGTAAGTCAGAAGGGGCCACAGAGGGCAAAATCGTTATTTTGGCCCAAATAACCTGAATCATTCAGAAATGTTTCAAATGGGAAAAAAATGATTAGAAAGATTTTTTCCCTTCATTAGTAATGATAGGGTAGAATTAGATAGAAATAAGAAAACCAATAACTTCTAGAGTTGTATACAGTTGTGCAACTCAATATATTGATTAACGAATATTTTGCGTTGAAACAAAATAGAATATCAGCTTATGGCTTTGAAATTGGCCAACAGGATCCTAGAAATCTAGGACAAAGCAAAATCAAGGTCGATTTACACGATACACAAAATCAAGTAAATACCCTTCCCACCTACAGAATGAAAATCTAGGTATAGAATGTATGTACATGTATACCTGAGTATATATTAAGGTGTAAACTTGTAAGTTTGCTATAAAACGAATACCTAGAGGTATAGTATGTATACATGTGAATATACAATTAAAATACCTGAGTGTATAACATGTTATGTATTAGTATGAACAATATATTACGAACCTATATGTACAATGATGAATACCTGCATGTATATAAAGTAAGTACTTATGTGTACTATGCTATGCAAATGAATTTAAGTGTCATGGAGAACATGTGATTATCACATCATGCATGGTATATCAACCATAATAAATGGACTAGTAAATGTGTCACCAGAAATTAAGAAAAGTGTCGTACCGACTCCTGAATTAAAGAGAGTTTAAAGGATATAGTATGGTCACAGTATTGCGTAGACCTAAATGAAATTGTGCAATGGTACGAACACTTGAGCCCTAGTTAAAGATAAGAAATGTGGAGATAAGGAACGTTTATAAGAAAGCATAATTAAATCATGCATTCATTTGAATGTCCATGTGAGATTTATGGGACTTACTGGGCATTAGCTCATTAAGTATTTTATGCTGTAGGTATTCCGATGAGAAGGCCAGAATAAATCTTAATGATGAGCTGACGGACGGATGATATGTGTAGATCGGATATGGAGTCCGCTACTGAATGTTTCTGCTGTGTATATTTTAAGTTGTTTTGAAATGAAATGTTTAAAAAGAAAAATATTGTAAAAGTAAAAATAATTATGTAAATATAAGTGTGTGAAAATACTTTGGAAGTTACCAAATTAATGAAAGTAAATTATCTATTTCGATTTCAGAAAAAAAAAATTCTAAATTTTTGCCTTAAAGTAAGTAAGAAAAAGTTTTATCACAACCTAAAAAGGCGGGTTGTGACAACTAGGATAATACTATTGTGATGAGAATCACTTATATAGAGGAGGATAATATTAGAATGTGTCAAAATATAGAATTTGTCATGTAGGAAACAATGGTGATTTTAGGTCAGAGGACTAGGATAATACTATTGTAATGAGAATCACTTATGACAATTATCTATGCAGTATTCTCATAGCCGGTCGATCCAATACATCATTTCTCAAATATCTATCTATGAGTTGACTTAGTATCTCATACACATGACTAGTAAAACATAATTATCAGTCAAACTTCATACTAGTCTTCATTCATTATTATCCTAATAATAATGACTGACTAAGAACAATTTAGAATAGAATTCAATTTTCACCTAAGAGTTTTACTATCAAGTCACATACTTGATGACCTTAGGTAGAATTAACTATTTATGGAATTAGAATAAAAAACAATAATAAAAATGCCTCTTTATTAATAAAATGAAAATGTAACGAAGTCAAAATGTGTTCATTACATAATTGGCTTATGGCACATCACAACAAAATGAAGGGAAAAACAAGTTATAGGTGAAAGAAAGAAAACCACATGAGCATGCACACTCACACACATGTGTGTTTTGAGGTTTTATATTGATGACAAACCTACCCCTTTTAGCTTTAAAACATTATAGAAGGGTTTTTTTCCCTCATAATAAGAAAGAGAGATAAAGATAGAGACTCACGGCTGATAGGTTTTGGTAGCAGACGGCGGCTGATAGGTTTTTTTCTCTCTCTCATGGTTGAAGAGAGAAAGATAGAGAGATAGAGATAAAGACTCACGGCTGATAGGTTTTGGTAGCAGACAGCAACAAAATGAGGGGGAAAACAAGTTATAAGTGAAAAAAAGAAAACCACAAGAGCACGCACACTCCAACACATGTATGTTTTGAGGTTTTATTGTGATGACAAAATTACCCCTTTCAGCTTTAAAACATTATAAACAGGTTTTTTTCCCTCATAATAAGACAGGGATACTCGACCATCCAATTATTTTTGAATGGTTCAGATTAAAAAGAACCGCATTACCCTTGTTGAGATTTTTGAATAGGCATTATTTTGTCTATTGTAGGATTTGATTTTGATTTGATTGTATGACTAATTTGGAGCAGGAAAGTTTTTTGGAAAGTTTTAGTTTTGCTGGAAACTTGCTATTATTCTTGTTTATTGTTTTGATAAGTCAAAATTATACTTTGGTTTTTGGAAACTCTGATTAATTTGTTTTTTTGATATGCAGAAGGAATTATTATGGAGAGTTTTTGTGTTTATGGAACCTGCTTCATAACAACCATTTTAATTGATTTGTCTAAAGACAACTTCTATTGGTCTTGGAAAGAAATTGGTTGAGTTACTTGATTTGCAAACGACGATTTTGTTTTGCTAAATAACTCGTCCAGGTGCATGGAAGATTTGGGGAGAGCAACCTGTTGTAATTGGTACAACTATGTTAATTGAGAAAACAAAAAAAAAACTATATGAAAGTAAAAACTTAAAAAAGCAAAAAGTTTTATACCACTTGATTATATATTGTTAGTAGTCCGTAGTATTGTTTTTTCGAAAAAGAATGAGATAGTTTTTACTTATTTTATTTTATGAAGGAAGAATGACAGGGGAAAACTAACGTTGTAAAAGAAAACGAGGAGAATAGCTGGACTACACGTCAAAGAAAAATAAAAACCTAAAATTTGAATTTCAATGAGAACCACAAGAGCACACACGCTCCGACACATGTATGTTTTGAGGTTTTATTGTGATGACAAAACTACCCCTCTCAGCTTTAAAACATTATAAACAGGTTTTTTTTCCTCATAATAAGACAAGGATACTCGACCATCCAATTATTTTTGAATGGTTCAGATTAAAAAGAACCGCATTACCCTTGTTGAGATTTTTGAATAGGCATTATTTTGTCTATTGTAGGATTTGATTTTGATTTGATTGTATGACTAATTTGGATAAATAACTCGTCCAGGTGCATGGAAGATTTGGGGAGAGCAACCTGTTGTAATTGGTACAACTATGTTAATTGAGAAAACAAAAAAAAACTATATGAAAGTAAAAACTTAAAAAAGCGAAAAGTTTTATACCACTTGATTATATATTGTTAGTAGTCCGTAGTATTGTTTTTTCAAAAAAGAATGAGATAGTTTTTACTTATTTTATTTTATGAAGGAAGAATGACTGGGAAACTAACGTCGTAAAAGAAAACGTGGAGAAGAGCCGGGCTACAAGTCAAACAAAAATAAAAACCTAAAATTTGAATTTCAATGAGCGTAGGATAAAGCAATTTAGATTTAACTTTCCTTCGTGTGTGAATTAAAGTGAAGTGGGTTTAAGAATGGCAGGGGAAAGCTAACGTCGTAATTAACAAGTTGATAGGTTCTATCCCAACATTGTACATAGACTCCCCCGTTCGGTGAAACAACGTATGTAAAAGGCGCTTCTCTTCTCAATACGTGGCCGACGTGGGACAGATCAGTTCGTAGTTACTTCTGTCGTATATTTTTAGTTATATTATAAAGGGTTGTCGGTGCCATCGGATAAAAGATTTGTTTTCTCCCTCGCCAGTGCCAAAAATATATTAGACTTTTGAAGTCTAGGATTGAGAGTCCTTTTTTTTTTTTTTTTTTTCTAAGGGAAGTCGGTGTTTTCTCTATGATCTTTCAAAGATGTAAAGCCAATGGTCATTATGATTACCCTTGTCGAGTCAAAGATAATTCACCTTAAAATGAATAAAAAAATGTCTATATGTATTTGCTAACATTTACATAGAAAACGGAGTTGGTTGTTTTATAGGAAGCACATGGTACCCTAAAAAACACACACACACACACACACACACAATGTTCAATCGAAATTTTGAACTTAATAATGCAAATCTAATAATTCTTTTAACTTTTTTTATCTTATATATATAAATATCTATATCTATATATAATAAACCACACTTATATATTTATCTCTAAATATAATAAACCATACTCCTTTATTTCTTTAAAATTGCATCGAATTCAATTATAACTGTCGTTTATTTTTTAAAACTTAATACAATTTTAAAGTTTTTTTTTTAATTTGAGTATCTATACATATATAAAAGGAGCAACTTTATTTATTTTCTCACTTAATTTGTTTTCATTTGTCACTATTTCCTCATCTCTTTCTGCTTTTCTTCTCTTTTTGGTTTTGGTTCTTCAAAAAAGTTTTTTCCTCTATATTTCTGTAACGCCCCGAAATTTATTTAATGTTAATGTAATGTAAATGGTGGATTAGTGTGCCATAATTAACGTTTTAACATTAATTAGATTATTTGGTTGGATTTTGAATTTTTGGTTGTTTTGTTAAATTGATACATTTAAATGATTTCTTATTGTTTTAAAATGATGTTTTGAGTTTTAAAACACAACAATTTGTAAAATGTTAAAAATACACCGTTTTGCAAAACCGTGGGCGGCACATGGTTTTCGTACTGTAAAACCGCCCACCGATTTTCTCTATTTATTTATTTCCTTTTTCTCTCTCTCTCCTCACTCTCACGCATCTCTCCTTCTCTCTTTCTCTCATCTCTCTCGGCAGCCCTCTCTCTCTATATCTCTCTCTAAATTAACTCCATTTCGAATCCAAGCTTCGGGATAGCAAGGAGGAAGCTCGGGGACGTGATTCGGCAACCGAGAACGCGGATTGAAGCTTCGATTCGAGGTTAGATTCGAAATTTCAAAACTTTTTACAAAATTTTCAATTTTGTGTATTTTTGAAATCTAGGTTTGTTTTAGCTTAGAAAACCGTGGATTTGACTTAAATGAACTTAGAAGAACTAGAATCTAAGCTTAGATTGAAGAAAAACGGATTGGATTCAAGATTTTTCATTTTTCCCCTCATTTTCTCATTTTCGGATTTTTGAGGATTTTGAGTCAAAATCTTGTTTAAATGAGTCCAAACATGTTTTAGAATGTTTTTCTATCAACTATGATTGTTTTTCATGCCTGGGAATTGAGAAAAACAGGTTGGAATCCAGATTTGGGTTTTGGGGAATCGAAACCCGTGGCTGGAAATTTTTGGGTTTTCCCAGTTCGGCAGGCCGAAGTTCGTGTTCGGCAGGCCGGAGTGATGATCGGCAGGCCGGTGTTCTTCCGACCGGCAGGCCGAATCTGGGGAAATGTTCGGCCGACCGAACTTTGCTTCCGACAGGCCGAAGCAGGACGTCCGGCAGGCCGACTAAGGCATGGAAATTTTTGTGATTTTTACCCGTTTTCACTGTTTTGAACCCAGATTTAAATCCCAACCTTATAGAATGATTTTAAATGTACAAATGGCACACTAGGACATCATGAAATGATTTAGTAACATAGAATGTCTCAAACTAGATATTGATCGACTTAGTTTGTATCTAGGATCGTTCGTGGTTCCGCGGAGCTTACGTATAGCGGGCCGGGATTGTAGTGTGGGGCACCGGCATGAGTACTGAGGTAGGACTTCTATCCTATTTCCTTGGTAGCCTGGTTTTGAAATGATTTGGCTTTGAAAATGATTTCTATCAAAATGTTTTCAACGGTTGTTTGAAAATGGTTTTATCGATTATATTTTAATATACCGTGATTATGAAATGAATTTCATAATAAATGTAATTGACAACACTCGGTAATTGGGTTTTGAATGATAATGATAATAAACACTAAGGCATGATGCCATATCAGAGATCGGGTCGTGTAGCGATCGACCTTGGGGGCAGGTCCCGAAACCCAGCTGGGCCACTACGGTGGTGATACCATGGTTTGCCTAGTTAAAAGTAAAATGGTGTTTGATTTGATGAGTAGACTGTTCTGTGTCAGAACGGTTCTACTCAATTTATTTATTTATTCAAGTTTCCCTTTTAATGACTTTTAATAATGTTATGTTTCTTTGCATCAAACTATTTTATAAAACATAGTCCTACTGAGCCTTTCGCTCACGTTTTATTGTTTTAAATTTTCCCCCTCTAGGTGGTTTCCCATTTAGGTTTGGAGAAGATTCTTCGGACCGAACTCAGGAGTAATAGGAGAACTAATTTACATTCTGTACTATTTAATCAAGGCATGTAAGATTTTAACTTTATTCGTACTTGGACTGTAATTGTATTTATGATATTGTCAGAACCATGTGTGTGCACAAGTTGTGGGTTGTGGAACCCATATTCGCGGTTTTTATTTAATTATTATTATTTGCTTAATATTTACAAATTCTTTTTATCAAATGTGGTGGAAAATCTTCTTAATTTTCATTTAATTTGATTCTTAAACTCTCGATTTCAATTAAATCCTCTTTTAATTAATCTAAACATTCCGCCATGTCACCTCCTGTACTCCGGGGCGTGACAATTTCTCTTTCACAAAATCTTTTATTTACATGTATAATCTATACAACAATATAAAAGAGAGAATGAGTTTTGCAAGGTATTTCTAGGATGCTCAAAACTTGAAATGTTTCGTCATTTCTTTTTACGAAACACTTTTTTTGGTTTTTTGAAAATTTTTTTCCCTTTTAATGCCCGAAACGTTCTATTTTTGGAGAAACCCTTTTTTTAATTTTGACACATTTTTTATTATTTTCTTCCCAAAACTTTTTTCCCCTTCGAACTTTTTTTTAATTTATTAATTTTTTTATTAACATGCTTAATACGTTCACGTAGAGCACGTGCTCTTCAACCGGTATATATAAAAGTGCTATTGATACTTTTTCGTCTCTTCCCCTCCCTTTGCCATGTGGCTCTCACTTTTTTCATTTATTTTTTTTATTTCATCATCTTTTTCTTTATCAATTTTCTTCCTCTTTTTTTTATAAGATTATATCTCATGTTTTCTCTGTTTTTTTTCTTATGACCTTATATATATGTGCGTGTGTGTATATAATCATACTTAAAAATTCTGACTGAAATATGCACACGCATAGTGTGTGTTTCTGACTAGTAATGATAAGTGTCTTACTCGTCAACATACAAATTAGAGAGTCTAGCACATTTACCCTATAAACTTTAGGCTTTCTGCAATGTAGTCCTTAAAATTTTCTTTGGTAGCAATTGAGTCCCTAAACTTTGCAAAGTGTGACAATTATGTCCCTAATCACAAACATTTGTCAAAATTAAGACGGAAAGAAATCACGTGAAACATACATGGCCCATTTAAAATAGAAATACTTAAAAAAATCTGATGACTGATATATGCACGCGTGTAGTATGTGTTTCCAAAAGTAATGATCAGTGTCTTATTTGCCAAAACAAAAATTAGAGTTTATAGCACATTTACCCCATAAACTTTAGGATTTTTTTGCAATGTAGTCCTTAAACTTTTTTTATAGCAATTGGGTCCCTAAACCTTGCAAACTGTGGCAATTAAGTTCCTAATCACAAACATTTATCAAAATTAAGATGGAAAGCAATCACATGAGACATACATGACCCATTTAGAATGGAAGGGCAAAATTTCAAGAACTACAATGATTAAAATACACATGTAAGGCAACAAATTGTTAAAAAAAATCAACAATGATATATTTTCTTTTGTTTTTCCTTTCTTAGGCATCAAATTGAACAATTTGATACTTATTAGAAGTAAATGAGGTGCATAAGTAGTCTAAATGAGTCATGTGCTTCTCACATTGTCATTTTCTATCCAAATTTTGAAGGAAAATAGTGATTAGGACTTAATTATCACACTTTATTAAGTTTAAGGACCATATTACAAAAATGCAAACAGTTTAGAGGCAAATGTATCAAAACCCTCATTAAAACCCACTTTTAGAGGGCGTTTGGTATACGGCAATCCAGAGGGGTAGGAATGAAAATATGCAATATTCTCACATTTGGTATAAGAATTATGATCTTTGGATTCCTAGAAAACTCAATCCCAGGGGATATATTTTACCCCATTTTGGAGTAATCTGAATCCTACCTGATAAGGTGATGTTCATATTCCTAAGAATTTCAAGACAATGAGATTCTCACCTTCATTTACATAATAATGATGATGATAAACAAATAAATAAATCATTTAAAATACTATTAAATATTTATAATATTATCATAGCTTAATATTTTTATTTAAAATTAATATTTATATAGAATAATAATATATCATTAAGAATTATATTCATATTATTATTTATTCAGAGCAATATATTATATATTGTACTTAACATTATTTAGTATTCATATTAATAAAAAATAATAATATATTATTAAGAACTATATTTTATTATTATTTATATTCGCATCAAAATTTATATTGTGTACTATTTCAATATTAGCATATTCGCATCAAAATAATATAATAATATTATTATAAATTAATATAATTATGTAATATAAATATAAATATAAATATAAATATTATATATATTTTTACTAATAATTTGATGATAATAATAATAATATTACCAGTAATAAATAAAATTATAATTTTATAATTTTAATATAAATAGTACAATATTAATATTAAATTATAATAATATAATAAAATAAATTAATAAATAATATAAAATTAAATTAAATATTTATAATATTATCATAACTTAATATTATTACTCAATGTAATATTAATATAAATTAATAATATATTATTAAGAGTTTTATTCTTATTATTTTTTTTCATATCAATATATTATATATTTTAATATTAATGTATTATTAAATAATAATAATAATTCTAGTATTATTATTATAACTAATATTTTTTATGATATAAATATAAATATATAAAATAATAATAAGTTAATAATAATAATAACATTAATATTAACAATAGTAATAAGATGGAATGGTATGATATTAATATTCATAGTCATATTATTATTATATTATTCATATTTATATTTCTATATTATTTAATATTAACATATAAATAATAACTTAATAATGGCAACGACAATGACAAAAGGGTAATATCAAGATTAGTAATATGATAAAATCATATTATTGTTAAATGATAACAATAGTATTATTGTTGTTTTTAAATTTTTTAAAGAGTTTTTTTATGTTTTTAAATCTTTTCTAATGATAACAATAATGTTATGAGTGTAATTATCTTTTTAAAAATAATATAAATGATAATGGAAATGTTCTCTAAAAGATAATACAACAATTTATTTTTATCAATTATACAAGATTCTCATGTACAAGCAAACACTGTAGTATATTATTCCTAAAAATCTACACATGTGTGCAACTAAATGTTATAATATTGGTTTCTTAGGAATCATATCGCCTGTTATCACTTTCACAAAAACATGATTCCTATTAATTACTATACACCAAACATCCTCTTAAAGTTATGGGATCATGTGCATATCTCGTGGAAGCCATAGTTTGACATCCTAATATACACAAAATATAAAAACTTTTAAACTAAAATATAAATTTTAGCTTATTTGTAACAATGATTCCTAATCTTACACTCAACTTGCACTTAGGTTCTAAACTTTTTTTTTTTTAGTCACATACTAGCCCCCAACCTTATTATTTTGTAGGAAGTCCTCTTTCCTATAGAAACCAGTGAAGAGTGTGGATTAGCCCTTGGGGTGTAAGCTTAAGTGGTAAAGCCTTCAGATGGGATTCAAAATTGTACTCACCTCATCAACCTCTATGTTGAAGGCTACAATACCACCAAAGGCACTAACTGGATCCACTTTCACAGCAAGCCAATATGCTTCAAGAATATCATCACGCGACGCTACACCACATGGATTTGTATGCTTTACAACCACACATGTAGGCTTTCTAAACTCTGCTACACAATTCCAAGCAGCATCAGCGTTAAATAATTATTGTATGACATCTCCTGCACCCAAAATGTAATAGGTCAAAAGCATGTTTAATGAAGCGATGCATTCGCCATCAAGTATTGGTGAAGAGAGGAGACCGCTAGAGATTTAGATTATGCAAGCATGTAATATACTTGGGAATACAGAAATTAAAGCTTCGTATTTAGTGGAATTTAGTAGATAAAGGTACCTTTGCGGAAAAATCAAATGAGAATTGATTTTGTACAGTGCATGGAAGATTTCTGTGAGATTCGTGCTGCTAAATAATGAGAATTTAGCAGATATCTACTAAAAATCAAATGAGAATTTAGTAGATATTGTTTTGCTAAATAACTCGTCCAGTGCATGGAAGATTTCTGTGAGATTCATGCTGCTCTAATTAGAAGATTTCAAAAATCAATTGAGAATTGATTTTGTACCAGATTTTAAACATTTGTTGACTTATTTATTGTAACAAAATGAGCAACAGATACTGGACAGTGGATTGCATTGAAGAATATGATAGCTAACACTTTTTGCTATTTAAGTGAAGTCCTACAATGATCTTTACACGCCTTTAGAGAATCAAAATTTCAGAAAAGATTATTTGTGAGCGTTTTTTTCTTTCATTTCTTCATGAGAAGAGTTTAATGTTTCGGAAGAAAACTTAGAGCTGAAAGAATTTCAATATTAAGTCGAAAGGATTTTACTGAGCGTGTTCATTGGGTAGTTATGATTTATAGATATCATACTTCGAGAGGGAGTTTCAGGGTGAATAAGTCCAATTGAATTGTAACTGTGATTACTTAGTGAATTGTTTATACGTTTGGACGTGGCCCCATGGTGTAGGTGATTACTAAACCGCAATATCAATCTCTCGTGTTTATTTTACTATTTCATGTTTATTACAACTTGTTACAATAAATTAAACATAAACTTGGCAAAAGACATAACCAATTCTTTCAATTGGTATTAGAGCGGGTCACTAATGTGTTTTTAGTGAGATTTTGGGTGTATCGGTTGTCTTGCAGGCATGAATATTATGAAAGAAGAAAGTTCGATGACCAAACCACCATAGCTTAAAGGCATCAACTATCCATATTGGAAGGCTCGGATGAAAGCCTACATTAAGGCTATTGAAGAAACTGCATGGTAGTCTATTGTAACAGGCTGGAATCATCCCACAATGAAGGATGGTGAAGTAAATACCATTCTTAAATCTAAAGAGAAGTGGTCACTTGATGAAGATAAGCTCGTTAACAACAATTCTAAAGCCTTGAATACCATTTTTAATGCCATGGACGTCAATCAATTTAAATTGATTTCCATGTATGAAACAACAAAAGAAGCATGAGACATTCTCCAAACTGCACATGAAGGAACATCTATTGTGAAGTCATCAAAGCTACAAATCTTGACAATTTATTTTGAGCAACTGCATGTGAAGGAGGAAGAGTGCATAGCTAACTTTAATTCGAAGCTATATGATATTGTAAATGAATCTCCCCTCAAAGAAAAATATCCAGACTCCAAGTCGGTGAAGAACCCTTTGAGATATCTTTCGAAACGCTTTGCTTACAAGGTCGCTGTCATAGAAGAAGCAAAATATGTCAAGGTGATGAAACTAGATGAACTCATGGGATCACTCCAAACCTTTGACTTAAAGTTCAAGAAGTCAAAGAAGGATATAGGCGTAGCGCTTCAAGCTGATATGGGCGACTCCACAAACAAAGACTTGTCTGATGATGAGGAGGATTTAAGTGAATCTCCTAATGTGCTTACAAAATATTTTAGTAAAATTTTAAAGAAATTCAATAAGAAAAGGAAATTCACCAAGAATTAAAAAAATTAAAATCCTCAAAAGAACAAATTCTCCTCCTCCCAATGATATAAAGATAAGAAAAGAAATAAAGGAACTCAATGTCAGTAGTGTAAAGCTCGGTCACATTCAATTGGAATGTGCAAACACTCTTTAAAACAAGAACAAGGCTATGACATCAACATGGAGTGATAATAATTCAGATGGGAGTATAGACGATGCAGAAGATCATACCAGCAATTATGTGGCATTTACTATAGGTACTAAACTTTCGAGCCATGTTATTGAATTCTGATGTTGCTGTTGTAGAATTTGTTGCAAGAAAGGAAGCAACAAAATCTGGTGAAAGTTCTGATAACACATTCCAAGGCAAAATTTGATTCTAATAGTGACGGTGAAGAACTAAGTCATGACAAGATAAAGGAGGCTTACAAGAAAATCTACAATAAGTGGCTTGTGATTTACAAACTCAATAAGTCACTTGAAGTGAAAGTTGCTACTCTTAAAAAGAAGAAAGATGAACTATTAAGGGAAGCAACAAATTATAAGACTTTGGCCTCAAAGCGCCCAAAGAAACTTGTTGTTACAAGAATTGAATTGAAGCAAACATAGAAGAATCTAATAATGCTCAATTTAGGAATGGAAAAGTTAGATCACTTGCTCTCTCAACAAAAACCTGGAGGTGATCACTTTGAGCTTAGCTACAAGGGACATGAAAGCTCAAGGAAGGCTACCTTTGTGAATGCAACCTCCAATACCATGAACCAAATCTCTCAAAAGTTGCAAGTAAGTCAAGGTAAGAAATATGTTGCAACAAAAAGAACAACAAACAGATTTGTTCTGATATGTCATTACTGTAATATTCCAAGGCATATAAGACCTAGGTGTTTTAAGTACTTGGATGCTTTAAAAAAGGGCATATGGATAAAAGGATATAATAAAAAAAAAAACCCTAAAATTAAAATTGACTTTTCCAATAAGTCTTCTAGGAATATTTAGATAAGAAATTCTGATTTAAGGGGTTTTGTTGCTTACTCCACTTTGAAAGCTTTGTACTATTGATGCTTAGTATTTTGATAGTGGTTGTTCCAAGCATATGACAGGGAATCAAGGAATTCTGTCAAACTTTAGAGAAAGTGGTGGAGGAGTTGTCATATTTAGTGACATGAGAAAGGACGTATTCTTGATAAGGGAACACTGAATCGAAATGGTTTTCCAAGGCTTAAAAATCTGTTGGCTGTGGCAAGTTTAAAAGCAAATTTGATTGGCATAAGTCAGTTGTGTGATCAAGACTTGTTTATGAAATTTATGAAAGAAAATTGTCAAGGTTTTGAGGCAAATAACATTTGTGTGTTGACAGGTACAAGATCATTAGATAATTATTATTTGTTCACCCTACCATACATCACAAAACACACTCACAAGTATCAAAATGCCACGGAGAAAAACCAAAACTATTGACGTATAAAGATTTGAATCTTTGAGAAAAGCCCTTGTTATTTGTTCTATTTGAATATAGTCCATAATCTGTTAGGTTCAAACTTGAAATTTGAAATTTTTGAATTTTTGATTGAATTAAAAAAATTTTATGAACCAATTTTTGCACAACTTCACTTTTATTTCTTTGAGCATATTGATTTTGAAGCAAAATGACTAAAGGTTGATAAATTATCTCGTGACTTGGGATTTAATAGATTCTTGTATTCTAATCTCTTTTGTTTTAGAAAAATCATTCGCAAGTATTTAATAAAATAATGGAAAGGCTATAGCTATCTACACTTTTATACGTATGCTATCCATACGTAATCTGAACCTATGTATCATCAATATATAGAGGACAATCTACCATGAGAAAAAAACTGCCTTGGTAATAGAGTGAAAGGCCCCCAAATCTTATTGTTTATATGTTTTATTTTATATAATTTTAAAAAAAAAAACCTACGAAGTGATCAAGATGAACAATTCAGTTTGAACAAGTAATTTATCTTCTGATAGTAAAAGTGGTGAAAGTAAAAATATTGAAAGGGATTTTTTGTGAAAATTTTTGCACACACACATTATTCATATTGAAAATTTTAATTTAATTAGAAATTTAAAATAGTACAGATTTTATTTTTAAGCATAACTTTGACTAGGCAAAATTCTAACATTACCTTTTATTTTTTTTAATTGAGCTTTAAATTAAATAAATTGTTGCAACATACTTTAGTTTTTTTAAAGGGCAAAATCTCTAGTGTCTCGAATTTAAGGAGTTTCTCATTTTAAAAAGAGGCAACTTTTGAACTTCCTCAACCACATTCTTAAATATGTTTTCTCCTAGAGTGCAAGTCCTAATTCTCCTTCCTTAAGCATATCTATTTTGCATAGAATTCTTCTGAAAATTTCCTCGCCAAAATGGGTTGCAATCTTCCCACTGATCCATCATCTATTACATCTGGTGTTGCAACAAGTTTTGCAACAGGTACTTCTGCGCGAGTGTTCAAGTTTCAGCTGACTCTCCACCACAGCCGAATGCACAAGGCTCACTTTCTTAAGCTTCTACCAATACTCCTTGAGTTTGCTTTAATCATTATTTTGATAAAAAGGGAGAGTATAGTTTGTTTTCATTCCCATTTTTTTCATTATGTGTTTTAGACGAATTATTCAAGGATGAATTTATTCAGAGGGAGTTGCTTAAGTTGTTTTACTTGTTTTTTTAGTTTGGTTGTCTTTTAGCTTAGTTATGTTCAGTTTAAAATATTTTTTTTTTTTGAGAAATTTTGCAAAAATAATGCCAAAGGGAGAGATAATTGGGATTTTTGAATTGGTATTATTTTGTCTATTGCAGGATTTGATTTTGATTTTATTTTGACTTATCAAAATAGGAAACAAGAATAAGAACAAGTTATTATTTTCAATAAGACATAACAGGTACTTGGTAAAAATGGTATTATAATTGCTCAAATTTATGTTGATGACATTGTTTTTGGTTCACCTCATAGGCTCCGATTGATGAGTTTTTCAATCAAATGAAGAAAAAGTGTGAGATGAGTATGGTTGAGGAACTAATTTATTTTCTAGGTTTGCAAGTCAAACCAGAACATGATGGGATTTGCATCTCACAATCAAAATATGCAAATAGCCTAGAGAAGAAGTTCGATTTGGAAACAACCAAACACATAAGGACTTCTATGGGTTTAAATATGAAATTGACAAAGTATGAAGGAGGCACTTTGGTTGATCCAAGTCTTTGTAGAAGCATGATTGGTAATCTTCTTTATCTTACTGCAAGTAGACCTGATATTTGTTTCAGTGTCGATTTTTGTGCCAGATACCAGGCGGACCCAAAAGAATCTCATTTGGCTGCAGTGAAAAGAATTGTTAGATATATGAAAGGGATGGCAAATTATGGCATTTGGTATACAAAAGATACCAACTCAAATCTTGCAACAATTATTGTGGATGAAATAGATGCTTGAGGACTACGGTATTTCTCAAGGAACTTTGACTGTTTATTAACAATACTAGTGCAATAAACATCTCAAAGAACCTTGTACAGCGCAAGATCTAAACATATGGATACTTGCTATCATTTTATTGGAGATTTAGTTTATAATAAAATAATTGTTCTTGAATATGTTGCACTGGAAAAGCAATTGGCCGATGTTTTTACCAAAGCACTTGATGCTATACGGTTTGAATCCTTGTGGAAAACAATTGATATTTGTGCTATGTAGACTTGGCTCGCAATCTGTTATTTTCAAACTTTAAATTTGAAATTTGTGGGTTTTTAACTGAGTTGAAAATTCTTATATGATTTAATATTTTTATGCACATTCTCACATTTATTTCTTTGAGAATATTGTTGATTAAAAGTTGATGAAATATCTTGCCACTTGGGATTTAGTCCATTCCTTTATTTTTATCACTCTTTTTTTAGAAAGATTGTATGCAAGTTTTTAATAAATCGAGGAAAAAGCTACCTACATTTTTATGCATATGTTATCTTTGAGTAATCTAGACCTATGTATCACTAATACGTAGAGGACGATCTATTATGTAAAAAGAGCTACCTTGATGATAGAATGAATGACCCACATAATTGTTGTCTTAATAAAATGGTCCTATGGAATGATCTAGATAAACAGGTTACTTTGAACAGGTTTTTCACCTATTAAAAATCAAAGTGTTGTGCTTTAAAATATTCAAAACGGGATTTTTGTGAAAATTTTTATACACACACAAGGTCTGTATTGAAATTTTCAATTTAATTGAAAATCCAAAATAGTACAGATTTTGTTTTTGAGGATAACTTTGAGTAGACAATACTTTGGCATTTTTATTAATTGGGTTTCTCCTTTTCTTATTAATTAGGTTTCTATTTTTCTTATCACAACATTTTAAAAAAATATTTATCGACAATTTCTAACATACAGATATTGAGTGTTTTTATTGTTTAATTCTTTAAAAATAAAAAATAAAAAAGGAGAAACTTTCCATCTCCCTCTCATTTCCTCTATAAACCATGTTTTGGTTTAGAGTGATTGTCCTAATTTTTCAAGCATACCAGCTTTTCCTCAGAAGCTCTACAGACCCTCTTCCTCACCCAAAATGGGTCGAATAATGTTCACTGAAGGCCTTGCCACTGCCAGACGCCGCCGCCGTGGAGGAATGGCGAAACCCGTCTCTCTGTCGCTAAGCCCGTCAACATTGGAGACCTCCCGCTCCTCTCCGTCACAAGAGCCGTTGGTATCTTTTCAGTCGCCTATCACTCCGCCAATGACTCAAGCATCGTCATCACCGCCGCACCATCGTCACCGTTGCCAGTTCCGTCCGAAAAGATTGCAGTCTTCGACCCAATCTTTACAAAAACCCAAGAAGTGGGTTTTCCTCATGGACCACCCATGAGTCCCAATGTTACTTTATCTCAACTCGTTTCTCAAGTTCTCTCTCAAGAGGATGAAGCCATTGATGGGTTTGTTTCCTCACGAACCTCACTTGATCAAAGGCCACCTTCTGATTGGCCTTCTTGAAATGTCTGTGTTGCGAAAGAAAATTTCACTCATGAAGAGGGTTCACGAGCTTCTCTGTCTAAGGAAATCAACCCTTTCTTCAAAAGGGCTCTGATGAAGCCACCCACAAGAGTCTTTCTCCACCTCCAAGAAAAACAAAGAGGAGATTGTTCAAGGACAGGGCTCCAATTTAGAAGAAGCCACGAGTGACACAAGATTCAAAACGAGGAAAGAACCCGTTTCTGACAGTATCCAGAATGAAGCAATTGTTCCTGCAGCGGCAGTTCCGGCCAAGTCGTTTGTTCCAAAAAAGAAACCAGCAAATAGGAAGCTTCCCGCCATAAAGATCAAGTCTCCTAAACCTGTTTTTGATTCTGTTCCAACACCTGTTGCGGCAACCAAGTCAAAAGCTTATTCTTCTTCTCCTTAGTTTGTTGTCTCTAAAGCCTTCTCATTTAAGTTTTATGGGGATGAAAACAAGAATAATTGGGAATTGATCCACTGTCGAAAGATACATACAAAGAGATTAATTAATTGGGAAAAGTATAAGGACATTCAAGCTGTGATTGAAAAACTGCTCAAGGATACAAACATGTTGGGTTCTGTATCTAAGGCTAAATCTTTTTCTAGCAATCTAGTCTATGAGTTCTATGCCAATTTACATTCTAAGACTGCCAACACTGCTTCTCCTCGGTAGGAAAAATCCCATGTTTTTGTCCTAAGTTATGAATGACTATCTTGGCTGCAAAAGTTTTGAGTCCAACAGGGTTCGTGAATTAGATCGGATGAAGTTGATGTTACGCTTACTCACAAGAATATTGCACCCCAGAATCAAAATCTCTTAGAGCTGCTGAGTTGACGATTAAATATGCAGTTCTTCATAAGATTGCTTTGGCCAACTTGCTTCCAACTCTTCATCCTAGTACGGTATCATCCGACATGGTTGTTTTATAGTATGCTATTGGTCATGGTATTCAATTTGACACGGGCAAACACCTTTTACAAGTGATTGTTAGCTATTCGAAGAATGTCTCAACATTTGGAGTTCCGCCTTTTCCGTCATTGATTCAAGGGATTCTTATATTTGACACTGATTTGATCAAGCCACCTGGAACCCCACTTACCATTTCTCAACAGGCTTTTGTCAGGAGAACATTATAATGTTATTCAGGGGGAGTCTGCAGCTGCACTACCTGTTGTACCTGCCGTTGCAACAACTTCTACAATAGGTACTTCGGATCATTTGTGCCAGATTCTCACTGCTGAGTGGCAACAGATTTATCTGCAAAAACAAAAGCAAGTTGAGGAGCAAATCCGGCTCACAGCAAAAGAAAAGGTGGTTTAGACACTTCTGGCTTAACTTGATCGTTCTGCACCCTCCACGGTGCAAGGCTTACCCTCTTTAGCTTCGCCCACTACTCCTTGAATTCACTTTGGTCATTCTTTTGTCAAAAAGAAGGAGTGGTTTGTGTTTTATGTGTTTATCTTTTAAGTCTTTTTGTGTTATTGTTTTGGATGCACTAAGTTGCGAGTATAGTTTCTTTACTTTGTTTTGTGTTTGAAACAGTTTTACCAGTTTTTACTTTGTCTTATGTTATTTTACCAAAACAATGCCAAAGGAGGAGATTATTAGGATTTTAGAATTTGCATTATTTTTGTCTATTGCAGGATTTGTTTTTTATTTGTTTTTTCGACTAATTTGCTGCAAGAATCGGTTTTGGAAAGTTTCAATTTTGGCTGAAATTTGCTTTTATTTTTGTTTCTTGTTTTTGATAAGCCAGACTACATTTGTTTTGGAAACTCTGATTGATTTGTTTTTTAATTGCAGCAAGCCATTATTAAAGGGAATCTTTGTGTTTTTTTTGAAAACTATATCAAATCAGTTGTTGTGTTTGATTTGGTTAAGTTAACTTCTGTTTTGGGAAAGAAATTAGAAGAGTTAACTTGATTTGCAAGAAGAATTTTATTCTACTGAATAACTCGTCCAAGTGCATAGAAGATTTTTGTGAGATTCGTGCTTCTTTAATTAGAAGGCTTTGAGAATCAATTAAGAATTGATTCTGTACCAGATTCTAAAGATTTGTTGCAACCAAATGAGCAACAGAATCCGGACAATGGATTGCATTGAAAAATATAACAGATGATACTTTTTGCTATTTAAGTGAAGTTTCACAATGATCTTTGTACTCTTTTTGACCCTCAGAATTTCAAAGAGAGATTATTTATGAGTATTTTATTTCTTTTATTTTTTTGAGAAGAATTTTGGCTTTTTTGGAAGAAAACTTTTAGTTAAAGGATTTCAACATTAAGCCGAAAGGATTTTACTAGACATGTTTATTGGTTTGTTATGAGTCATAGGTGTCATATTTAAAGTATCAGTGTGAATAAGTCCAATTGAATAGTAACTTTGATTACTTAGTAAAATGTTTATGTGTCTAGGTGTGGCTTCGTGGATATGGGTGGTTACCGAACAACGATACCAATCTTTCATTTCTATTTTATTGTTTCATGTTAATTACAAACTTGTTACAATAACACCCATCTTATTGCGTTAATATATAAAAGATAATAGCAAATCAAAATTAATATATTTTAATGGAATAAGTTATTGCGTTAATTTCAGCAACATCTCATCTTATTAATTTGTTTAAAAATACACTATGTCATTGTTACATGCCTGAAGTTGGCGAGCTCTAGCTCGGCCTCTACCACGACGAGGAATGGTTCTGTCGTGAAGAAGCTCTCAAGGAGATAGATAATATTGCTTTTTTTATACTTGGATTAGTGAAAAACTCATGCTACTTTTTTATTCATCTTCCATTTTTAAATACACGGAGGATAAACACTACGTGCATTATCAGTTGCACGTTTCCCTAAAAAAAAGAAAAACAATCCCAACAGAATAATGACCATTTTGAAATGGTCAACACTGCAGAACAAGTGGTAAATAATAAAACTAACTGATAATATTAAATAATCACCTAACAATAATTCCTGCAGAAAAGCAGACTAAATGTTAATATTAAATAATAAGCTAACAATAATTCCTAAAGATATTGGGCACGTGACATTCCTCCCCTCTTGAAAACGGCCTTGTCCGCAAGGCATCAGATAACATCTTCTCCTTCGTCAACTATCTCTGGCAGGGATTCATCCACACTTGTGCTACCTTTGAGCTGCTTCTTGAGTAATGAGACATGTACAACAGGATGTACTTTACTACCTACCGGTAAAAGCAACTTGTAGGCAACTTATCCAATACGCTCAATGATCTTGTATGGACCGTAGTATTTTGGCGATAACTTGTGCTTCCGATCGCCAGTTAC
Organism: Artocarpus heterophyllus; assembly: GCA_025403435.1. NCBI lineage: Eukaryota > Viridiplantae > Streptophyta > Magnoliopsida > Rosales > Moraceae > Artocarpus > Artocarpus heterophyllus. The sequence continues at coordinate 20,784,699 of CM046351.1, forward strand.
AGAAAGCAATTGGTATGGTTGTAATTTGAAAAACACCCAATCTCCAACTTCAAATTGTTGATCTTTCCTTCCCTTATCATATGTAGCTTTCATTCTCTCCTTAGTCTTGGAAAGGTGTTGGTGTAGTTGGGCAATAATCTGGTCTCTTTGTCTCAACTCCAAATCCGCAGTTGCTTCCTTAGTTGACCCAAGCTCATAGAATGTTAAAACTGGAGGAGGTCGTCCATATACCACTTCAAAAGGTGTAAAGCCCGTAGCTGAATGCCAACTAGTGTTGTAACAAAATTCCGCCCACGGTAACCAACGAGTCCAATACTTTGGGTTATCTCCTACAAAACATCACAAGTACATTTCAAGAATACGATTGGTTACCTCCGTTTGTCCATCTGTTTGCGGATGATATGATGATGAAAAATGAAACTCGGTCCCTCGTAGCCGAAATAACTCCTTCCAAAATGAGCTTATGAGCACAGGGTCTCGATCGCTTACAATTGACTGCGGTGCTCCATAAGGTTTGAGGACATTCTCATAGTATGCTTGGGCAGCACTGTTGGCGGTGATGGGTTGCAACATTGCAATGAAATGCACCATCTTCGATAACCGATCCACAATCACCATAATTGTTGTCTTGCCTCTAGAAGATGGAAGGCCAACAATAAAATCCATTGAAACTTCAGTCCAAACTGCTTTGGGTGTAGGGAGCGTTGAAGAAGCCCGAACGGTTTGCCTTGTTCTCTCTTATTTCTTTGGCAAACATCATAAGCTTTAATGGCCTCCAATACTTGTCGCTTCATTCCTTGCCAATAAAATTGAGACCTTAGGCGTTGAAGAGTTTTGTGTAACCCCTCATGAGTGGCTGAATGAAACCCCTGTATAATGTCAATCGTCAATGGAGATGAAGGAAGCAGATAAATTCGGTCCTTAAAGAATAGTAGTCCATCTTTGCAAGCCCATGGGCCAAGGAGCTCCCCTTCTTGAAATAATTTGTGAAGCCTCTGCATGTCTTCTTGATTCTTGTTCTCTTCGTGGATGGTCTTTAGCCAAGTTGGAACCAATGCTGATATGGCCAACAATTGCGCCGGTTCATCTCTTCTAGAAAGAGCATCAGCCACCGAGTTGTCTTTTCCCTGCTTGTACTCTATAGTGAAGTCGTAGCCCATTAACTTATTGATCCACCTTTGTTACGTTGTTGTGGTAATTCGTTGACTCCATAGCAATTTAAGACTTTTGTAGTCAATGTGTATCACAAATGCCTTCCCCAATAGATATGGACGCCATTTCTGCACAGCTAGTACCAAAGCAAGCATCTCCTTGTCATAGGTAGACAAAGATGCATTCTTCCCTTTTAACGCTTGGTTGAAGAAAGCTATTGGCCTTTTTTCTTGCATTAGAACTGCACCGACACCACTATTAAAAGCATCACATTCAACAACAAAGGCCTTAGTAAAGTCGGGTAACGCCAAAACGGGCCCTTGAACCATCGCTCGTTTGAGTTCCACAAATGCACACTCCGTTTCGTGAGACCATTTGAAGTTATGCTTCTTTAGCATATCAGTTAATGGGGCTACTATTCTACCGTAATCCTTAATGAATTTATGGTAGTATCCAGTGAGTCCCAAAAAACCACGCATAGCCGTCACCATGGTTGGTTTGGGCTACTCTTCTATTGCGGCGATTTTATTAGGATCCATCCTTACTTCTCCTTCCTTGATGAGATGCCCCAAGTAATGTACCTGCGAAACTCCAAAGCAACATTTTTCCCTTTTGACAAAAAGCTGGTGAGCAGCTAAAATTGAGAATACTACTTCCAAATGTTTCAAATGAGATTCCCATGTAGAATTATATATCAGAATATCATCAAAAAAACCAAAATAAACTTCCGCAAATATGGCCGAAAAATGTCATTCATTAATGCTTGAAATGTGGAGGGAGCATTGGCAAGACCAAAAGGCATTACCAAAAACTCGTAATGACCATCATGAGTTCGAAATGTTGTCTTCTCAACATCTGTAGGGTGCATAGGTATTTGATGATAACCAGCACGCAAGTCCAATTTTGAAAAATATTTCGCCCCTGATAGCTCATCCAGTAACTCATCTATTACTGGTATAGGAAACTTATCTTTGATAGTGGATAAATTTAAAGCCCGATAATCGACACAAAATCGCCACATCCCGTCCTTTTTTTTGACTAGTAGTACTGGTGAAGAATATGGGCTAGTGCTTGGCTTAATGATGCCACTTTCTGTCATCTCCCCTACCAACTTCTTTATCTCCATCTTTTGGAAATACGGGTTGCGATAGGGTCTCACTAAAATTGGTCCAGTACCAGGTTTCAATGGAATTTTCTGACTGTGGGCCCTATCAGGGGAATTCCTTTTGGCTTTTGAAAGACTCTTGCATACCTCTCTAAAAGAGCCTCCATTTGTTGTTGTTGAGAGGTTTCCAACATGGGCTTGTTTTCTTCTCTAGGGACAGTTACTCCTTCTGGCAAAAGAATCTGCATTAAGATCCCTCTACTACCATTTCCTCGTAACTCCTTCTTTATCTTATGTTGGTGAACCATTTCAGGTAGGTGAGGCTGAACGCCAGTGAGAGTGATTTCCTTTCCTAGCCACCTGAACGCCTTTGTCAGTTGTGCGAAATCCCACACAATTGGTCCTAAAGTCTTCAGCCACTAGGCTCCGAGAACAGCGTCACAACCTTCAAGTTCGATCACAAAAAACTCCACCTGGAATGGGTTACCCTGGATCATGATTGGTGTGTTCGGTAGCCAACCCATACATGGAAGCTTTTCGTCGTTGGCTACCATAACATTCATTCGCCACTCTCCCTCCGTCTTTAATGCTAATCGTGAAACCCATGCTCGGTTAATGAAGTTGTGTGAGCTTCCCGTGTCTAGCAATACCATTAATGGACGTCCATCAACCTTGGCTGGAACCCGCATGATTTGAGGAGAGGTTGAGCCAGCAATGGCATGGAGAGAAATTTTAGCCATTTCATTTTCTGGTTTGGGTTTGACTTCTTCTTCCTCTGCATCTTCATCATAGCTATAATCAATAAGGAATAGGTGTTTGCAACAATGACCTAGCGTGTAAACTTCATCGCAATTGTAGCATAGGTTACGCTGTCAATGATCTTGGATTTCTTCAGTCGTAAGTCACTTGATCGGAGGTGCTGTAGGTTTTTTGTCCTAAGTTGGTAATAAAGTGGTTTTTGGAAAATTTTGGGGAGTTGGGATAACGCTGGGCCTTTTGCCTTCAATGCTGATTGGAGCCCTCTTCTGGTTTTGGTACTTTTTTTCATAGAGACGGGCAAGACCGGCAGCATGCGGCAGAGTTTGTGGGTTCACTGCTTGAACATCAGCTCGGATAGATTCCTTGAGACCACTAACGAAGCAACTAATCTGTTGTTGTTCCATTAAAGCACCAGCCCTTGCTAGTAGGCGATCGAATTGGGCTTGATAATCTCGTACAGAACCGTCTTGAGTAAGTTTGGTGAGTTCCCCATAGAAGTCATCCAACAATGTTGGCCCATAACGATCGTTTATCGCCTGCTTGAATTCCTCCCAAGTTCTCCATACTCAAGTTCTTCTAAAGGATTGAAACTAGAGATGCACTCCCCCCTCCAAATGATAAGCCGCTAATGCAACTTTCTCGTTGGCAGGTGTTTTATGAAATTCAAAGAACTACTCTGCCTGATCAATCCAAGTGATAGGGTCATCGGTACCATCGTATCGTGGGAAATCTAAGTGGACCACCCGAGGTACAATTGTTCCCTGTGCTTGCTAAGAATTGGATTGTTAATGCGAATGTCCGGAGTGGTTATGTCGTACACTTAACTCATTCACCTGTGTTTACAGTTGTATGAACATCTCATGCATTTCACGCTGCATTTGCAACATTTGTTGTTGGGTTGCTAGCAACAAATCTTCTACTGGCTGTTTGGGTGGGTCAGGGTGAGCGGTCCTATTATCGGAACCTGGCTCTGATACCATTTTGTTACGTGCCTGAAGTTGGCGAGCTCTCGCTCGGCCTCTACCACGATGAGGAATGGTTCTGTCATGAAGAAGCTCTCAAGGATACAGATAATATTGCTATTTTTATACTTGTATTGGTGGAAAACTCATGCTACTTTTTTATTCATCTTCCCTTTTTAAATACACTTAGGATAAACACTACGTGCATTATCAGTTGCACGCTTCCCTAAAAAAAGGAAAACAATCCCAACAGAATAATGACCATTTTGAAATGGTCAACACTACAAAACAAGTGGTAAATAATAAAACTAACTGATAATATTAAATAATCACCCAACAATAATTCCTGCAGAAAAGTAGACTAAATGCTACTATTAAATAATAAGCTAACAATAATTCCTAAAGATACTGGGCACGTGACAGTCATCCTCTGTCAACAATAAATCAAGCATCACTAAGCTTTTACTATACTAGTCTATGTCTATAATACAATAAAAACTCAACTTAATAAATAAGCATGACTTCAGTATTATTAATATTAATTATGCAACACAATTAAATTACATGAAAAAAGCATGACTGAATTTATGCAAAAATTGAACAACATAATAACATGAATAATAATTATTAAAAACTTGAAATATATAATTTATTCTATAAAAATATAAACATTACAACATAATTATGGAGATAAAATTTATACCAAAATACTATACATACAAGATGATAGGAGGGATGGTATTTATAGGGAGTGAAAAATACTGCTTATGTATTTTTTAAAATATTTTTATTAATATTTTATTTATTTTTATTTATATTTATTATTATTATTATTATTATTTATTTATTTAATGGACGCCGCCCATGTGAATCAGTATCTAAAGCTAAGACTGCCAAGTTTAAAAAAACTTTTCCTTTTTCCATGCAGAAACGCGCAGTAACCGTGCATTCATTACTTTTTAATCTAGTGCTTCGTGGGGAATGACCGGACGCAGAGAGCCCGCTGGATCGGTGTCTAAAGATTGAAAGGACGAAGCGGATGAAGTCAAAAACAAGAAGTCTGTAGCTAGTAGTCTAATTGGATGGTGATAAAGGCGAAAGCGAGGAGCGCTGGATCCGGCAGCTGAACTGGGACGCGTGGACAGCCGAGATTACTTCTGCAGCTCTATCGGACGGATGAAAGATTACCACGTGGCTATTTAAATTTCATTTCATTACTTGCGCATTTGAGCTTCGTTTTTGTCCATTTTGCGCCATTTTTCTCGTTATTCATCTAGATTTCAAATCTAAAACAAACTAAAATTAATTATTTTACAAACATAATTTTTACAATAATTAAAAATAGTTATTTTACAATAAAATACACAAAAAATATTGAAAATAGGTAAAACATTTCTAAAATTAACAAACTTTAACAGATATGTTATTTAAGACTCAAAATTATTTTAAAAAATTATTAGTAAAATAATAGAACATATTTACAAACTCAAAACTCATTTACAAACATTTTAAGACTTAAAATAAACTTACATAATATTATTTTTACAATTTTGATTATCTACAAACTAATTAATTATAAAACACATAGAGATGATTCTAAAAATTATTAAAAATATTATCAAACATAAAAACACGCTAAAAATATATTTTTAAATATATTTACACATTAAGACATACAAAAATACTTGTTAACACAAAATGTTATAAATTAGAGGATTTAATGAGAAATTAAAGCATAAATAAATTATTTAAACCTTAGAAGATATACACTTTTACGGTGTCGTCACCTTGGATTGATTGGCAACTGCTTGTTTTTCAGTTTAGTTGTCTTTTAGCTTAATTGTGCTCAGTTTGAAACAGTCTTTTTGTGTTGTGAAGTTTTACTAAAACAATATCAAAGGGAGAGATTGTTGGGATTTTTGGATTGGCATTATTTTGTCTATTGTAGGATTTGATTTCGATTTTATTTTGTGACTAATCTTGTGCAGGAAAGCTTTTTGAAAAGTTTCAATTTTGGCTGAAACTTGCTCTTATTCTTGTTTCTAATTTTGATAAGTCAAAATTATACTCAGTTTTTAGAAACTCTGATTGATTTGTTTTTTTAATATGCAGTAAAGAATTATTATAGAGAGTTTTTGTGTTTATGGAATCTACTTCATAACAATCATTTTGATTGATTTGTTTAAAGACAACTTTTATCGGTTTTAAAAAGTTGAATTCGGTTAAGTTACTTGATTTGCAAAAGACGATTTTGTTTTGCTAAATAACTCGTCCAGGTGCATGGAAGATTTCTGTGCGATTCGTGCTACTCTAATTGGAAGATTTCAAGAATCAATTAAGAATTGATTTTATACCCGATTATGAAGATTTGTTGTCTTATTTGTTGCAACAAAATGAGCAACAGAATCTAGAAAGTAGATTGCATTGAATAATATAATAGCCGACACTTTTTGCTATTTAATGAAGTCTCACAATGATTTTTACATGCCTTTTGAGTCTTAGAATTTCAAAGAGATTATTTGCAAGCATCTTATTATTTTTTATTTCTTCAGGAGAAGAGTTTGGGTTTTCAGAATAAAACTTAGAGTTAAAGGGATTTCAACATTAAGTTGAAGGGATTTCGTTGAGCATGTTCATTGGGTAGTTATGAGTTATAGGTGTCATAAATTGAGAGAGAGTCTCGGGGTGAATAAGTCCAATTGAATTGTAACTTTGATTACTTAGTGAACTGTTCATACGTTTAGGCGTGGCTTGCGGATGTAGGTGGTTACCGAACCGCAATGCCAATCTCTCGTGTCTATTTTGCTATTTCATGTTTATTACAAACTTGTTACAACAAATTTAAACATAATCATGGTAAAAAAAAATAACCGGTTGTTCCAACCCCATTTGGTTCGTTGGTTTGAATTGATTTATTTGAACATTTTTGGTTTAAAAAGAAAAATTGAATTGTGTAGTTTAAATAGCAATCCTAACTGGCATGTGAATGTACAATTTAAATATTAATTTGAACAAGATATCCAATTTGAATTTGTGATCGGATGAGTATTAATAACTTAGGTTTGAAGCATGAAAAAATTATTTAATTAAAAATAAACATGAAATATATAAATTGTAGTTATTTAATAAAAAATAATATGAAATAATAGTTTTAATTATAAATACAAATATATAAGAATAAAATCATTGTTTAATATTAACTTGAAATGTTGAAATGAAAGGCGGGTTTGAATTTTAGATTGAGTAGTTCAGTCTAGTTTAAACTAGTAATTAATTCAAATTAAATACCTTATTAAACACTAATTCAAATTATAATAGTTGTTCAAACCGAGCTGAACTTGGATGAATTAGTAAAAGGAACACGAAAACTATAACTCATGTTGCACATGATTCAATAACAATAACAATAACAATAACAATAATAATAATCTGGCTCTGGCCTTGAGGAATCGAAAGGAGGGGTGGGTTTAGGCTGGCGGTCCAAGAACCGTTATCCGTCGCCACGATGGGGAATTGTGTTCTCCATCATCAAAGATAGAGTGAGCAAGAAGGATCAAAAGTATGGCAAATAATTTTTTCGAGTCCATTTAGAAATATACTTTGAACCAAATATTTAAGCCTAAAATACTATACCAAATTTAGGGTGTGTTTGGCAGTGGTGGGAACCACTCAGTTTCTACCACAATCTCAGTTATAAATAGTGTAAAGCTCTCACATGCTACAGTAACAATAAAAAAATATGCTACAGTGTAAAACTCTCACATGCTACAGTAGAAGTGGTTCCCACCACTGGTTCTCACCACCTTTCCAAACACCCTATTAAATTTTATGATAAAACATATTGCAGAAAGGTTGGTTAGATTTTGTGAATTTGAACCATCTTTATCCAACAAATTATTCAGTTATTCTGTTTTCATAGTCAGAATATAATCAACTAAGTTTTTATGTTAAATTCACTACATCCTCACTGAGATTGAACACCCACCCTTGAATTGCTCTTGCCAGCAGCGAAAAGTGAGCGGCCCCGATGTCCCACTAAAAAAAAATGAATAAAACCTCTCACTTGGGTGGGAATGGCTGATGTTGCCTTTTTAAGGTTTTGATTTTGTTGATTCTATCCTAAAAGAAAAGAAAAAAAAAAAAACGAACAAACAAACAAACATCGATTTTTTTTTTTTGACTAAGCTACCTTCTAATAAAACATTAATTAAAAATTTGTAAAATATTAATATATAAGTTCCCACCAAAATTTATATAATAATTGAAAAAATCTTAAAATCAAATTAAGAAATATTTAAATCACAGAATTTTTCTAAAAATTTTATCTTTTGTTTTTGTAATTGAAGAATTTGTGGAATTATATTATATAAATTTCAAAATTCTATGTTAAATATTAAAGTTGAATTTTATAGCTCTTCTAAAAAAAATAATTCCATTGATAATCTTTCACCACCATTTAAGGTGGAGGACATTACTTGAAAATTTGGTATATAAGAATTTCAAGAACAATACAGTGTTAACAGTGACACTTTAATTCGTAAATATTCTTAATTTTCCCAATAGCTAAAATAAATCTAATGCCTAACTCTATTTTTTTTTCGTTCTTTAACAAACTACTTTTTGTTTTTGAGCCACAAGTTTGTTTAAGTGACCGCAAGAAAAAAGAGAGAGAGAAGATGAACGGGAGGAAGAAGAAAGAAAGAAGAAAGAGAAATTGGAGATAGTTTGTTTTCTTATTATTCAAAAATTGTTTAATTTTTATTTCTGATTGTATTATTAATTAGTATTATTTATGAGAGGGCATTTAGGTCAAAAAATTTAATTTTGCCTATTTTTCTAGTTTATAATTAGCAAAAAGATGAAATTGAAACAATTTCTTTAAATTCCAAAGGCACCATTTTGGTTTCCTGAATAAAAGGATAAATCGTAAAATAAATAAAATTAAAAAGGACACTTTTGTAATTAACCCTTCAAATCTAACATTCCTAAAGAAATTAGATTCTTTTAGAACTCAGACACATATCTCAACTCTTGTAAAAGTCTTTACACACTCATCATGCAGCTTTAGCCAAATTGTTCCAATGCCTACCACCTTCACCTTGCATGCTTTGTTATTTCCTAAGACCACCATTTTGGATGGAGGAGTTCGAAAAATTAACTGGAGGATGGACACGTGATTGAATTAATAAAGTGAGACAAATAAAAAGAGGTAGAATTATAGAAAGGGCAAAATACAATTTGAGGAGGGTAAAACATAAGTTTTATAAAATCTCATACAAAAAATAAAAAAACAGTAAAAAAAGAAAGAAAAAAAGTTCAAGTATGACCACCCACTCTCGTCCATGAGTAGCTCCGCCCCCATCTAGATAGAACTTGAAGCAGCTCTTGTTGGGTGTCATGCTTTACAATCTAGTACTCATTCTTTGTCCAAGTCCATATCAATTACTGTCAATACCTCTGCACTTCCATTACTATTAGTAGCTACGGCAAGATCCCCATCATCTCTGGCATTTTCAGTTGTCTTTTTCATCATATGGAAGTCTTTCTTGAATACCCTTCTTCATGGCAAAGAAAATACTTTCTCTTGGTCTTTGATTTCTATTTTCATCGGTTTTTTTTGGCTTCACATCCTTTCTTTTCTTTTATTTTTTCCCTATATTCTCTCAAGGTCCAAGATGATTTTGTTATTAGCATCCAAGTGATCCGTCATTGATCTCCCAGCTTGCATACAGAAAGTGAATAATCTTCTCTTCAAGTAATCGATTTGCCAAAAATTTCATTACTATGAGCCTTGCTCATAATTTCATTCTTCTCCTTGTTTGTTATTGTACTTGGAAGATTATTCTCACCTCCCAATGTGTAATCAAGTAATCTGGTGCATCAAACTGATCTCGTCTTCAATCTCAAGAGACAAAAAGTCATCTTTTCTAGTGATTTTCTCCAAACTCAATCTTATTGACCCTTTGGTTTCCAAGATCCAAAGTTCTGATACCGGTTTGTAGTGACTTAGAACAGAAACCTCATAATCTCACAGATTGACTTGATTCTTGATCATACAAAACACTCTAAAGCCTTAACCAAAACAACAGAGAAATCAATGGAAGAACTAACCTCGTTCGGATCAATGTGGTCTTACATCTACAAGAAGGCTAAGAAGATTTTACTAGTCAAAAAAACCAATCAAGAGTAATGGCTTTTCCTGTCTAACTCACCATAACAGTTCTCTCTCGATTTCACTATAGGATTTTGCGAATGAATGCTAGACTGGGCCACCTCAAATGGTGTGAGCCGCATGCGGGTGGATCATAGCTTTCTCACACACTGGTTTCTGTTATCTCAGACTTACAATGAAAGTTACAAGTTATGCCTCACATTCACTCTCACTTTTATAGGTTTATAAACCGCCCTTTACAATAGTTAATTCCCAACATGGCTAACATTTTCCCTAGACTAATGAATTAAGTCAATATTTGCAAATATTTCTCAAGGCATATAGTAAGTTTTGCTTTTCCCTTGCTCTCCGAAATGTTGTACGAAAATCCGTTGCAGTAATTTGTGAGGTGTAAAAAACTAACATGTCAGATGAAGAGGCATTGAATTTTAGGAATTAAATAGAGCAATTTTATTCATGGAGAAAGTAGCAGTAAAAATACTATTAACACAAAGTCATGAATATAAAGAGGGGCATTCTTCAGGGGCACTTGGGGCCTCCTCTCTTGGTCTTCCAGTTATTGTAGCAAGGGCAGACTTGCTTGTTCCCATACGTCCCCGGAGGCACACACAAACATTTTGCACAACACTTTTGGCAGAAGAACATGCATGGCTTCCTGTACTGCGTGTTTGAACATCTTGTTGTACAACGAGGACCGCATTCTGCAAATTAAACAACAGTTATTTATTCCTCTTTGTCGCGAATTTTAGATTCTTCTTCTCTTTACTCATCCAAAGGAAAGGTTGAAAATAATCAATAGAATTTCCAAGTAATTTTGTAATTTGAGTTTTGCAAAATGATGAGAGTTATGTTCTTCATCGGATGAAGTCACTACACATATAGGCAATGTGTCATTTTTACTGCATAACCAAACACGTCGAACCAATGAGACACTGAAGTTTGTTGCATGGCGTGCTGCCGTATGTGTGTGGGGTTTCATCAATTGTAGTAATACAAAAAAATTATTCAAATTATAACAATCCTTGCGTACCCTCGGGTTTGAGGCTGCCTTGAGTGATGCCATGCTGAATTTTCACAAAAATAATGGTTAAATTACTTGAAAGTGTCAATCAGATTAGAAGTTTAGATTAATTAAAAAAAAAACAGAGAATAATATAAGCTGCCAAATTCTTGTAAAAATAATACTCACCATGTAACGGCTGCTGCTTGTTCTATTATATTGAGGCTGTGGTGATGGTGCCTCAGAGATACCATTAGCCTACAAAATAAATCCAGAGTAATCATGTTTATCAGAGGCAAACAAATGGAATGGAAACTCAAGTATTTTTCTTGCCTTTTTTTTTTTTTTTTAAAGAGGTCAAAGACTAAGAAGTAATTCGTTTAACCAAAAAAAAAAATAATAATAATACTCTTAAGAAGTAAAATAGCTCCAGCCCACCTTAACGGTTGGTACATTGCGTGCTACATTGCATAGAAAAGAAGTTTTACCAAGTAATCATAGGCTTTTACCAAGCAAACTAAAGGAAGAATAAGAGAAAATGTTTTCAAGAACATGAACAATTGCAAATTATGAGTAGAACCCAAGAAATGAATATCCTTGTTGTTTTACCATCTGGTAAAATTCAACTTAAATTTAGATGGAAACTGGCTGTGGTAATCTCTGTGCCTTACTATATAGAAATCTAACCAGTGAAAAATATTCGAAGTCTGGTTAAGAAGAAACAAAAGAGTTTTAAGTTTTTTGTTGCTTACATGGTTCTCTGCAATCAGGAGAAGGAATACAACTAAAGAGAACATCAAAAAGCTTAACCCTTTTGCCATTTTCTTGTTTCAAAAGAAAGCCGTACTAGAAAAGACTCTCAAAAGAAACTAGACAAATTGTGAATGGCTATGGAGGAAGTGAGGGACTATATATATATAGCAATCTTATCTGTCGCTTAAAGATTTAAAGAATCAACTGTATGTCTCTATGCAAGTAATGATATATGCAAATGGTTCTAGATATCAGTTCCTTTGAAACTTTGTGCTTTCCAAAACGACAATATCGCAACCAGTGTCCTTATGTGTGAATCATGAGTGGTGGCAGAAAAATTTATTCAACTGATGGAACATCACACCAGCTTTTCTCCTTCTTATTAGCTCTATTCACTTTGTTTATCTCTCTAGTTATTTAACCTTATTCTTGAAGAGCATCATCTTCCATGGCTGACAACTATTCCAACTCTGTTCAAGTTCTAGCCAATATGCCAATGGTAACAATGTGAAATGAGCAGATTAGAAAAGGACCTCTTTTTGAAATTTGAATTGTGAAGACGCTAAATGAAGTTTTCGATTTTAATTAGATTTGAAATTTTGATGACTTAAAAAGGGTTTTTTTTTTATTTTTTTTTTTATTTTTTAACAAGGGTATAACATAAACATTCCCTAATTGGCTTTCTTTTGGTTCTGAAACCATGTGAAATGGTATAAATGAAAGTGATATACAAAACCTTCTCACATGTGCAGTCACATGTTCTATTGTTGTATTTGTAATGCCCAACAGACAAAATCTAACTGATAGAACAACTAGGCATATATCAACCACACACTTTGACATCTCAAACACTATCCTTCTTTTTCTTCTTCATAAAAAGACAAGTATATTCTGCAGTGTAAGAGCCCTTTCTAGTAGTTCATTCAATCCCCGTGATCATTTTTATTCCTTTTTTTTCTGCCTTTTTTTTTTTTTGGGTAGTCTTGGAAATGTGGTAGAGAGAAAGGTTGTCTCTCAGACGCCCAAATAAGCCATTTGTGTTAGGTAAATTCTGTTGGATTTGTTTGTTTCCTCTCGTGAACTATACCAGCTGTCTGCATTCTAAAGAAATGTATGACGTGTTCCTAAGGCATTGATTGGGAAAAGGGAACTCTACATCTTAGATTATAGAGTCCTAATTTTCCCTTTTACTTGTCATAAGTCCTAAAAAATGCATAAACATTGTTTCTCCATGACCTTACAGTTAAGAATTAAGATGCCATAATTTTTTATTACTGAAAGTAGTAAAATTAAAGGAGAAAAAAAAAAGACTCAAGACTTATAGGGGTTCTTCCATAATAATGAGAACTACAAATTTTTTCCACCCTTGTACAATTTCCTTATGATAAAGAAGAAGATTAAAAGACGAGATTACCCACCCTAATCCCAAAAACAGCTCCCCCTAATTTAAGTATAATTAGAGAGTTACAAGTTCGAAATACTCTTATTAGGTTACTCCAAATATCTCTATGCGGGACGTACTTAGTCGAAAATAATTAGTCTCTACACAATGACACACTTAACACAAACTGCCAATCCTCTCATTGGTTTGGAGTGTTTTAGAGACTAAACTTAAAAAGGTATTCATCTAAAAGTTCAACAATCAAAAGACCATAAACCAGTTTTCATGGACATCAGAGACTAGGAATGGAATATAATTTTCTACCTTCTCCAAGCTTAGCACATACATATAGTCACACAACCCACGTAAAATTTTCAACTTTAGCTTGGATTTGTGTGTACCATTTTAGTTTCACATAAGCCTTCACCTATTTTGGAAAAACTATTCAGTGTGTGACTCCCTTTTATAAAAACTAGAATTAAACAGTTGTTTGAAACCGTGAAGGAAAACACAGCATCAACAAGCAGACAGATGAAATCAAACAAGCAAACAATAATTGATGCATTTACGTTGGACTTGTCACATGAAAAATTAACCAATAATTAGAGCAATAATTTGAATTGGATTACGAAAACAGCTGTCTCCTTAAAAGGTACGAGCCTATAAAACAGACAATGTTCAAGCTAGGTCCCACCGATGTTGGCCTACAAAAGGAGCCTTTGATGTTAATCTTTTGTCAATGTGGGATTGTATTCCGGGTATCTCTATTCTTTTTTATCATTTGGATTGGACAAAGCTCTTGTTTGTTTGGCTGGTCTTATTTAGTTGATACTTCGAGGATTGTTGGTTTTTATATGTTTGACAATCAAATTATGTTTGGTATTGTTATGGGAATTTTTGGATATGTTTTTGCACTTTATTTGAGGTAAAAATTTCAAAAACACTGTCAACACAATTCTTAAACAATTTTTATTTTTCAAAACAAAACCATGTTCACCTATTTTTAAAGAACTACCAAACGGAATTTGGCTGTGAAATTAGTAAGATTTTAGCAGTTCAAATGCTAGAAAAAATTGTTTCTTCGAGGCTTGGTGCTCTGTTCTAGTAAAGAATGGTTCGTCAATAACTTCAAAGTCGTTTCCTTCAAACGAGGACTTTATAATAAGCTAAAGCAGCAGAGCACAATTTCTTTCTTTCTTTCTTTAATTTTTTTTTTTTTTCCAAAAATACTCTTTGTTCTCAAGGACGTATCTTTAAAATGGCCGAAAATATACAAAGAATGAAATAAGAACTGCTACTTTCTAATGTGGTATTTGGGAATGTAGTTGAAACCAAGAATTGGAACCAAAATTGGTTTGAAATAAAAAATTGTGAAGAAAAACGTTATAGCGAAATTGATTTAAACCACAATATTGTAGTTTGAATTACGTTCCTAATGCTACATTAGTCTTTTTGCAAACTCTTGAGCAATTAAATGATGGTTACTGCATTTGGTCTTTTGTCACCTTTTTAAGAGTTTAAGAAGTTATTTACTAAAAAAAGAATAAGGACCAAGTTGCAACCATGTATATCATTTAGAGACCAAATGAGAATGTCTCAAACTTATTAAATCTGGTCTTTTTGCAACATTTTAAGAGGTTAGGGAGTTATTTACTAGAAAAAAGGATTAAGTGGCAATTGCGTATATCATTTTGCGACTAAATGAGAATGTCTCAAGCTTAACCCTAACTTGTCATTTTCTTGGTTAGGTGATAAAAAATGAGAGAATATGGATGACGTTCTATTAGCAGAATCATATTTTACTTCGACATCACGTGCAGTGTTTCATCTACACAGTGTTATTTTCTATCAACATCACGTACATATTCCGTCATCTTTTCAACAATAAATTGATGAAAATAATAAAACTGAAAGAAACTAACGGACTAAGTTAAGTTTGAGACGATTCAAAAGTTAAAAGATAAAGTCAATTGAGCCATTGAGGCCAAAGTTAAAGAACCATTAATTATCCTTGAAAAGTATAGCACAATTCTTAGCCAAAAAAAAACTATGGCATAAGGATGCCACAAATGAAAAATGATAATATATTTACAACCATGTGCTCCTTTGGAATTGTTTGTGTCTTTATTTTTAAGTAGTAGAAAAATAAAAGTATAATTGAGTGGGATTTTTAAAATTTAGATGATCATAGAAAAGAGATTTTTGAAGCAAGAAAAGCATTTAAAAATATTTGGTTAAATAATTCAAAAGATCTTATTTCTATAGTAATGTCTATCATGCCCGGATTAGAGTTCTTTTTTGTCTCCTTTTTTTGAACAAAAGTTCCACCTCATTACAACAAAAGAACTTTTTTGTAATTATTTCTTCGTTAAAAAATCTATTAAAACAAATAAATTAAACATCATAAATAAATGTAAATAAAAATATATGTATATATACTAACTTGATACATGTCAAATGTCGAAGATCAAATTTTAGGAAAAATCATAAAACGTAAGTGAAATAAATAAAATTTAAATATAACATAAGGATGTTAATGACATTTTAAAATTCTTATTCATGAATAAAGGGTTAAAAATGAAAATAAATTTGTTGCATTTGTTTTTCATAAGCTCTTTTTTCGCAAACATCCTTGAGTTGGCTCATGTCAAAAGAGCTTATAAAAACTAAAACCAACTGAGAATGGTCATCCAAATAAACTAAAAAGCATATTATGGACAGAATAAGCCCCAAAAAAAAAAAAAATTTCCATTGAAGCCACCTTAACAGAAATCAAGTGAGGAACTTGTGTTGATGAGGTTTTTATTGGAAAAAAATTGTTATCAAATCAAAACTTTTCTTTGGGAGTTGGTGTTCTATTCCCATTTTTGTAACAAATTTTTCAGGGGTATAACTCGAAGCTCTGCATGGTTCCAGTTCAAGTTTACCAATAGAGAAGAACATGAAAATGTAAATAGGAATCAGTTTCTGCAAGAGGAGGAAAAAGAAATGCCTGTCAGACAACCGTGCGACCATCCCAGCCAGAATGAGCAGGCAAGGAACGATCATCTACAGCTTAAGATGATCCAAGGAGATCATTAAGCAGTTAATCACACTCTGATCGCACGGTCCTGATTCATCAACCAGGTGTAGGTTCCTGTCTCCTTAGAACTCAAGGAAGCAGAAGTACGAGCCTATAGAACAGATCCTGTTCAAGTAAGGTCATGCCCAGCCAAAAAGATGTTGACGTATAAAAGGAAGTTCTGTTGTCGTGCATTGCCGATGTGGGATTAGGGCAAATACTGGGCTATGGCTTGACCCCCTCAGCGAGGTAGGCTTCACCTGGTGGGTCCCATGTAGAGGCCGATGGAAAAAAAAAAGTTTTTTGTGGGATTATCTTTCGAGTCTAATTTTTATTCTTTTTTAACAATAAAATTGGATAAGGTTATACTCGAATAAATAAATTGGACAAAGTTCTTCTGCGGCTGGTCCAACTTTAATAATTCGAGAATTCTTGGTTTTCGTATATTTGACAAACAATTACTAATTCGTGAAATTAGTAAAAAAATATTTTAGCGGTTCAAGGGCTAATATATATATATATATATATATATATATATATATTTCTTTGAGGCTTGCTGTTTCTGTTCTAGTAAAGAATAAATTTGTCAGTAACTTCAAACTCACTTCCTTCGAACGAGGACTTCATAAGCGAAAGCAGCAGAGAACAATCTCTCTCTTATTTTAATTCAACATCAGGTGTATATTTAGTGTTTCATTTGTAGAGTGTTATTTTCTAGCAATATTACTTACGTATTTTGTCGTCTCAACAACAAACTAACAAAAAGGGTAAAATTGAAAGAAACTAATGGATGAAGTTATGTTTGAGACGATTCAAAAGTTCAGAAAATAAAGTGGACAGAGTCATTGGGAACAAATTTAAGGAACCATTTGAAAAATAAGTATAATTCTATTGTCTTTGAAAAGTATGGCACAGTTCTTAGCCAAACAAAAAATATAGCATAATTTACGAGGGCAGACAAAAAAAACATAAAAATATTTTAAAAACTATACGCTCGTTTGAAATAGCTTGTACTTTTATTTTCAAGCAATTTTTTTTATTACAGTTTGGGTAATCATAAAAAAAGAGAGATTTTTGAAGCATGAAGAGCTTTTAAAAAAAGTTTGGTTTAATGATTCAAAACTTGTATTTTTATGATAATGTATCAAATGGAGTTATTTTTCTCTCTATTTGAAACAAAAAGTTCTATTTTATTACAACAATGAAGCTTTTTTTAATATTTCTTGCCGAAGGAACATATGTATATACACCAACTTAATACAAGTCAAATGTTAAATATCAAATTTTGAGATAAATCATTAAACGTAAGTGAAATGAATAAAACTTAAATATAATTTGAGAACATGAATGATTAAAATTTTTACCTATAAATAAAAAGTTAAAAACGAAAATAAAATGTTTCGTTGGCCTTTTAATAAGCTCTTTTTTAATAAATATATTCTCCAGTTGGCTCGTGTTAAAAGAGCTCATAAAAGCTAAAAGCTAATTGAGGGTAGTCATTTAAACAAACTAAAAAGTAGTCAAAATCAGATTTTAAAAAAAAAAAAAAAGCCTTTACAAACAGGGTTAAGTCTATATCCTCCGCTCAGTATACTTGGAATAAGAAAATATCCAATACAGAAACCAGGTTAGATACCAATGAGAAATAAAACACTGCCACACCTAGCTTATAAGATTGTGAAGTTTATAAGATTGTGAAGTGCTTTTATTCATTCATTTAGGGTAGGGATCCACCGCGGCGAACTTGTGATATAAAAGCGTCTCTAGTTCTTAGTACATGGTCGATGTGGGACCTTGTGGTTGACATGACATTTGCTACACGTGAATATTTATGTCTGACAACATCCTTTGTGGCTCCTTAACCTACTTTTTAATTCTTGGTTGTGAAAATTAAACGAATCAATAGAATATGTTGCTAATAAATTTTTCGAACATGACAAGAAGTTTCTGAGTCCTCAACTTTGAAGCTAAGAGCATCTTCTAAAAATTCTTATCTTCATGCTAAAAAAAGTCGCCAACATTTGTTGGACTAGATTCGTCTTGTATTCTTCAGGTCCAAAACACCAGTAGAACACAATTTAGTTCTTTTATCTTCTGTTCATAGAAAAGGATTTTGTTCTTCAGATAGCAAAATAGTGGATATGTGAAAAAAATAAAAATAAAAATAAAACCAGTGTTCTTGTCATGGTTTTTGTGGTGCAAGGTCTCTAGTATGACCCTTCTATAGGTGTCCTTATTTTGAATGTATTGTGTCTAATGTTTCAAAAGCACACGTTGCCTCGGTTTTCTTCTCAGTTCAAAGAGCATAAAACACCATTTTGTCAAGCCAAAGTACCAGATCAAGCTGATGCAGTAACAACTAACAAAATTTATCATCATGACAAACAGGAACAATTAAGTGCAAAAGTTCTTTCCTAAGGAGAGAGAGAGAGAGAGAGAGAGCACAAGTTCTTTCCAATATTCTTCATCATGTACATAATTAGCAACCCAAGTTAAGAGGATGACCATTGTCTCAATCTATCAGTTTTTGAAGAAAAGAACATGCTATCTCCCCAGGCTCACGCTACAACCAAACTTTAATTATTGATAATAAGAATGCGGTGTGTAATTCCAATGGTTCTAACCTGTAGACCGCAAGAATGGATTTCCGGTTATGTCAAGTAAGGAGAGTTTAACTTATAGAATACAAGGATCAGGTGCTGCAGCATGGCATAGTTGAATCGTGATAAAGGCGCTAATACTCTTCATAAGGACGGGATATTGCATTGATCAGTTACCGCATAAGACCCCAATCTGAATTCCAAAGAAACTGGGAAATCCAGTAACCATGAAAGGCCCTAGCAGTGAGGAGGATTATAAATTGTAGCGCTCAGGTTCCCCTAATGTTTTCCACGTGTGAACTGCACAAGCTGAAGCAGCAAAGAACATTTGTACAGTTGAGGCAATACTTTTTGTCCTGAAAGGCAGTTCCATTACAATAGTTCAGCACAAGTGGTACAATACAGTGGAAACACAAATAATTCAGCAGTTAGAATGCACTTTTACAATACAATGAAATGGGATGTAATGTAGAAGCATGAAGAGTCATTAAAGGAATTTGACCCGACAGGCAGTCAATAATTGCAAAAAATCCTTATGACCACAGATCCAATATAAGCAAAAGTTTCATATAATACTTTGAATTAATGACTTTTGGTTCATGGATATAAAGAGCTACTTTTGCTGGGCCACAACATGGTGGCTGGAGTTGAAGTAAATTTACAAGTCAAAAAATCTTTAAGATGGTTCATCAAGGGAGAGAGGACCAATTTTTCTATGCTTCAATATGAAATTTACAGACCCAAGTAATTATAGCAGAGCAATACAAATTTAATCTCAGCCCAAATAATCTCAAACTCTATAAAAAGAAATGCTTTCTTGATTGAAGGCCTTCTAGTAGGTCTTGCCTCATAAGGACGAAATATGCGTGCAAACATTCTTATGCATCAATTACTTGCTTTGAACTTTATCTTTAGGCATTGATTTAACTAGAGCAAAAATAAAGAACATTAAGGCCATATTCTTTGATCATGATTCAAGCAATAGGTCACCAATATGTCATAATGATAGAGAGACTAATGGCACCTTAAGCTTCATTCCTGTTCACCAATAATCTCGACAGGAGCACAATCCATCCTTGAAATGGTGGAACCTCTTGGCATCACGCATGATGAGCTCTCTGCCAACTATCTTTGAAATAATCTTCAATGCATTATGACAATCGCCGCAAACACGGAGATTCTTAATTACCCTAATAGGCGTACGTGTTGAGGTGCTGAGGAGGCCATAAGCAACAGCCAGTCTCTCACTATGAGCAAGAAGTGCATCTTCCTTGCTTTCTTGATCTATGTCATGTAAGACAAATCTAGTCTCAGGAACATAGCCAGCCTCCTTCATATGCTCCCTCAAGCCCCTGAGTTTAGAATAGATCTTATCGTTTTCGGGATGAGAAGTGTCTCCTGCTCGATATTCATGGACTCGGCTCCTTACTTCTAAAAGATTTTGAGCTGCTAGATTCTTCTTTTCTTTTTCTTTTCTGAGATCTGAAGCTTTCATTGGAACAAGTCGAGCTTTCGATTCCTTATTTAAGCGGGAAGGTTCTAGCTGCTCAACAAGCTCGGCACAACGATCCCCAAGTTCTATGTGCCCATGAACTCTGCAAAAATTCATCAAGGTTTCCCAAACATCTACATTGGGCACCAATGGCATCTTTTCAATAAACTCCAATGCTTCATCTAAATAGCCCGTACTTCCTAGCATATCTACTACACTCGCGTAATGATCCATGGTTGGGATAATGCCAAAATCTTTGCTCATTGACTCAAAATGCAACATTCCTTCTTCAACATCTCCAACAACACTGCAAGCCTGGAAAACCCCAATAAACATTTGACCTTCGGGTATCCATCCTGCTTGTTTAAACTTTGAAAACATATCGATGGCATCCTCTCCAAAACCGTTCTTAGCAAGCCATGTTATCATAATGTCCCACGATGTCAAATTCTGCTCCGGCATCTTGTCAAACACCGAAAATGCATCTTCCATAGAACCACATCTTGAATACATTTCTAAGATTCTGTTGTAAGTGCTCACGTGTAGAGTGGACTGTGACTTCAAAACATTTTCATGAACAAACTTTGCTTCTTCCAGGGCTTTAGCCTCTCCACAAGCCTGCATTAACTGTAAATACCGTGGCAAATCCACGAGAATATGCCGCTCTTCTAACAACCTCAAAACCTCTACAGCTTCCTTGAATTTTCCCTCCTTACAAAAACTATCGAGCTCCTCAAGGGTGCCACCATATTGGCTACTTCCAGAAGCTTCAGCTGGCACTCCTTCAGGCACAGGATAACTCGGTACTTGAGGAGCCACCATTGAATTATGAAAACCATTTGAGTTTGGATGATGGTTTTGGTGATATTGTCCATAACTAGCGCTCTGTTGATTCATTCCAACATTTCCTGCATATTGATTACCCAAACTTTGCTGAAATTGCAAAGGCTGCATTTGAATATAGTTCCCGTTCGGATTTCCCTGAAACCCTGAAATTCCCTGTGAACTAAACCCGCCTGGGTTCTGTTGCTTCATTTCTACGGCTCTCCCGTGGTAAGAGTTACATAGATTCCGCACATTTTCATTTCCTCCATGTTCCCTATTTAGATCCAAATTCTGCTGCAATACCCCATTTCCCTGACCGTTATACCCACTAAAGTTTCCATTTTGCCCAGTTGAACTGTTCAATTTTGTATTGTTAGAGTTCTCAAAATGAACACCACCATAATGCCGGTAGACCAAATTAGGATTCGGCTGCAGATTATTATAACTTTGCCCATAAACTCCACTGCTGTTTCCATTCTGTCCAACACCTCTATTCACAAAATCATTTCCATGAACACCATTTGAATTGCTAAAACCCTCCCTATGAACAACACCATAATTTTTGTAAAACCCATTTGAATTCTGCTGCAAATCACAATTACTTTGCCCATACACTTCACCATAGTTTCCATTCTAGGAAAAATCATTTCCATGGCTTTGACCTCGAAACCCACAAGGGTTTCGGTTTCGATCACAATTCTGGTAAAACGCATCCGAATTTTTCATCAAATCCCCACCATTACTTTGCCGATAAGCTCCGCCACTCTTCGCAAACCCATTTCCATGGCTCTGTCCCCTCGGATCGGTCTGGAATCGCGTCGGATTTTCGCTCCTGGGGTTTCGACCGCACTCGAAAGAATCCTCCGATTGGTACCCATTGCTAGGGTTTTGGAAATCCGCCAATCCAGCGGCCGTGCCGAGATATTTTCTCAAGAAAGTGACGAATTTGACGGAATCGGAAGCGTTGCGTTGTTGAGAACATACCTTGTGTAAAGCTGCGAGAGAATTGGGCGAGAGGATTTTGGCTCTCTTTGTCGTGTACATTTGGCGGGTCGAGTCGTTGCGGTTCAGAGTTCGAAAACTTCGAAGAAGAAGAAGAAAGAGAAGTGATGAGAAGAAGGTTGAAGAAAATTAGAAGAAGTCTGAGAGAGCTCGGAAGTAGAAGACAATGGAGGAGAGAGAAGCCTAAACCCTCCACTACCCTGCTTCTAAGACTGTTAAACCCTAAGGGGCTCAAACAGATTGGCCCCTTAATGATCTAAAATTGAGATTTTACAGAAAATCCCCTTTCATGAACGCTTCTCGTCAATGTCATGGGTTTGTTTAGTAGTATTTTTAAATAAGTAAAAGTAATTTTATTTTTAAATTTTTTAAGAATTATGGTGAGATTTTTTAACATTTTTACCTAAAAAAGTGTACAAAAAATTTTCAAAAACTCTCAAAACTTTTCTTATTGGATTTTCAAAATTATTCCTTTTGCATTTATTTTATTTTTAATAAAATTTATCAATTTATTATTTGTCCTTAATTTTTTTCTCTCAAAAAAAAAAAAAAACCTTAATTTGTTTCGCACCCTCCCTTTGATCTCCCCACTCTATATTGATCTTCTCAAGTTCTCCCCACTCTATATTGATCTTCTCAAGTTGGACCTTGGCAAGGTACAATCCGATACCCGCATCGACAACTAGACACGGTTGGCGCTTCTTTGTTTTTAAAAAAGTTAAGTTGAAATCTGGTAGGTTCTAAGTTAAAACCTAACAGGTTACAATCTGGCCCTCTGCTTCAACGATTGGAGGTAGGTTCCATTGTAAAACCTGGCGGGCTCTGGTGGGTTTCGGGAGAAAACTTAGCAGGTTCTATTTCCGAAAGAAGGGTAACTTAGCCTTTTAATAAATCTCAAATTTCAAATAAATGGGTAGTTTTGATAAGTGGTTTGTTGGAGGGTGTTTTTAATAAGGTGATGCATTTTGGGGTATTCTTGTAAGTTGCTCTCTAAAATTTGAAAGTGATATGTGACGATGAGAGAAATGCGCCTAATTAACAGAGGAATACAAATTAGAGTTAAATTCATCAAAGGTCTATGAACTTCTTTCTCTTTCTAAAATTAGTCTTTGTACTCAAAAGTGTTTTAACTTAACCCTTGAACTTTTTTTATATCAAATATAGCTCCTCGGTTATATTCTGTTAAATTTTAGATGAAAGAAGTTAGGTAATCTCATAATTTCACCATAAGAGAATATAAGAACCGAAACTTCAAATTAAATCTTTTATACATTTAAACCCTAAAAACTATAACAATCCCAATGAACAAAAAAGAATAGAAAAAAAAATTGTGCAAACACCTAAGCTTAAATCTAATAAACCATGAGGAAGAACAATTTTGAAGCAAACTCTGTTCTAGGTAAGTCGATAATTTTATTTTATTTTTCCTTCTAAATTTGTGTCTTGTATAAGATTTAGGAGAGGTTTCTTCTTTCTTTTTCTTTTCTCTTTCTCTCTCTATCAAATTATGCTTAAAGAATTTTCTTGTTAATTGCCGATGAAGCAAATTTTGTTCTAGATAAGTTGATGATTTTACTTTGTATTTCCTTTTAAATATGTGCCTTGTTTAAGATTTAGGGGTGTTTCTTTCTCTTTTTTTCCCTTTCTCTATCTGATTATACTTAAAGAGTTTTATAATTAGTAATTATCGATAAAGCATCAAGCTTATGTTTCATTGTGATAAAGTGTGTAGTTGGACTTTTATATGTTTGTGAATTCAATACATCAATTCTCTACTAAAAATATATATATATTTGACGTGCCTTTTTATTGTTGTTAATGCAGGGGATTGTGACTTTCTTTTTTTTTCTTTTTTCTTTTTGGCTTGTGTCCCATTAGCGTTTATTGTCTATGGCTTTAAGAACATCTTATATTGTGTAAGGACTTTTGTTCTCCATTTATATATGCTATTTTATTGTTTATTGTGTTAGCATATTTTATTGTCTATTATTTTTGTATTTAATAGTGTTTTGTGCTTTTTTTTTTTTTGGTTAAACCTGATCAAGCACAAGTTCTTTAGGCTTTGTTTTTTAAAAAAAAAAAAAAAAAAAAAAAAAAAACTTGATTATGGACATGTTTCAGTTTTTTGTTTTGGAGGAAAGCATGTAACATGATTATAAACAAGTTTTCTAGTGTTTTTCGTTTTGGAGGAAAGCTTGATCATAGAAAAGTTAATTTAATTTTGTTCCAATACCAATAAATTTGATATATGGACATTTTCATAAGGTGAATTTGACTTTGAATTTTGCTTTTTGCAATAAATGTTAGGAAAGGGGATTTACTCATGTGTTTATAACTTAACTGTCAATATGTTAACTTTTTCATTCAAAATTTAACATAATATTATTGAGGGACTAAATTTTAGTCAAGAAAATAGTTCAAGAGCTAAGTTAAATCACTTTTGAGTACAGGGACTAGTTTTACAAAGAGAAAAAAATTCAAGTACCTTTGATGAATTTAATTCTAAAAATTATTAAGTAAAATTTTAAAAAAGGTTAATATATACGCTGGGCCTCTTTACATATATGCTACAAAAATAAAGCTTAAATTAATACCATTAAAAATAATAAAAAATTAATAAAGCTTAAATTAATACCATTAAAAATAATAAAAAATAAAAAAAAAATAAAAAAAATGCCATGTCATATCAGCATACTATATTTAATAATATCAAATATACCATTATTGTATCACTTGCAGCACCTTGGTCGTCGAAATACTTAGAAAATATGAAAAAATAAAAATAAAAACAAAAAAAATAAATAAATAAAATAACAAAAAATTATATATATCACCAACCACAAAAGCATTTCACATCTTTTTAAAACACCACAAAAAAAATATATATATATCAAGAGAGACAACGTCCATGGCACAGTGGCAGCTGCATGGGGGTTGGAGATGTCCTTAGAAACAATGATCTCCGGAACGAGGTTGAAGGGGAGATTCATGAATCTCCCATGCAAGGCGGAGATCTATCTCCCTAAGGCCACCGAGACATGAACTTCATTTGTAATTCACCCAGTAGACGATGATCTCCTTTACACAGTCATCATGGTGTGTAGGAAGATCTATAGAGGTCTCCGACACGTGGCTCCATTCGTCTAGGCTTCTTGGACGGACAAGGGCAAAGACGATCAAAGGAGGGGCATGAACTTGCGAGAAGGGAAGGGGCAGAGATGAGGGACGTGGTGTGGGTAGGGAGCTGGTTAGTGGCGGTGGTTTGAAAAGGAAGTGAGACAGAATGGGAGTTCATATTTGTGGGTTGTAGAGGCCAGAGAGAAAGAGGGAGAGGGCAAGGACATTTTGGTCTACACGTTCATAATTTTCTTATGCCACATGGCAAAAAACTAATAGGTCATTTGGTAAGTAGGTTAAAAACCGTTTAAGGCAATTTAAACCTTTAAGGCGGTTCAAACTAATGTTTAGTGGAGTAATAATTACGGCCAGATCAAACCATAGAAGCGATTTTAAAACCTCCAAAACCAACTAAATCCAAACTCTATGCCTCTCAAATTCACACAAATTGAACCATTTTTTTATAGTAAAAACCATTTTTATTCTTGTTTTTCTTTCATAAACCATATTTTTTTAAACATCAGTTCTTGTTTTAAACTCGATGTAGTATTTTATTCTTGTTTTAAACATTTACGTTCTAAATGTCAGTTCAAAACCATTGTTTAAATCATACAGTTTAGAGCCTATAGTTCAAACTATAAAGTACTAAACCATACCATTCCGAACCCGCGTACCAAACAAACCATAAAAGTTTTATAGTTGGTTATGTCAATCCATATCATCTTGGTATGGCATGACTCCTAATTATCTCAATAAGTTATTGAATTTAAATCTACATTTACTAAATAATATAATAACCAATGTACCTTAAATTATAGAAGTCAAGCAGAAGAAAAAAAAAAAAAAAAACCATATTCCTATCTCTTGCTTTATTTCTCTCTCCTTTGCCCTTCCCCTGTTTGAGGTTTTGCTTGCCATCACATGCCAAGATGCCTGTTAACAAGATAAGGTTAGTGATTAGCACCGTCCCTCGTGTTTTGTCGTCTTCCTCCTTATCCTTGTAAAGCATCATGATTCTACTCGTCCTCTCGCTGGCTTCCTTCTCAACGATCAACAATGACAAATATATTGGAGAGGGGCAAAAAAGAGAGAAAGAGAAAGGAGAATGAAGAGTGGTAGAGAGTGAAAGTAAAATAAATCCCTAATTGGCCTATTATTTAGCAATGTTTGTCAGTATGTTGATTATTGCTAAATGTCTCTAAAATTTACCTATTTATTATAATTTCGTAACTATTTTACAAATTTCTCCTGAACTATATTATTTGTGTTAACATGCTTTTCAAACTTCAAAACGCAATTGTACCCATTGAACTATAACATTTCTCAATTTAAACTCCCTCAATTTTGAAATGTGTTGTTTTTTGGATTAAAAAAACACTTGTTATGCACAACAAAAGGAAAAATTCTTGATTTTCTTAAACCCTCAATGAACTGGACAATCATATAAGGGCTCGTTCATCAGTTTTTATGTTGTATCAACTCTTAAATATTATATCTAATATTAAGTCAAACAAAATCTCAACAATTCTAGCCAAAAACTAACATGTTTTAAAGTTTGGGGGTGAATTTAGCAAACCATTATCGTTTAGGGGACAAGATAGATACATTTCGAAATTCAAAAGATATGTTGACATGAATAACATAGTTCAAGTGAAATTTGCAAAATTTATTCATAAATAAATAACAAATCAGAAAATGCACCAAAAAACATATTTTTATACATGCTAATGAAGTTTATAGTATTTCTTTTGATTCGACTGATGGTAAATTAGAGCATGTTACCTAAAATAAATTTGAATTATACCTTAAATGCCCTTTATGATCTCTTTCGCTATTCCCAATCTTTCTCTCCCTCCTCCCCATCTCTTTCTCTCTCCCCTCCCCATGTCTCTCCTCTTCCCTACATAGTAAAATGAAGAAAGAGAAGTGATGAACCAAGCACAAAACAGAGACTACCATGTTATCTAGGAGATTGTATGGGGACAATTCAACATCGATTACAAGTGCGCTTCGGTACTTCTTTGCCATCAAGTCAGTCGACAAATGGATGATCTCTACCAGTGAATCAGTGGACTCACAATGCCTCTTCGTGAAACTGAAGATCCTCGGCCTTCTCTCTCATCACCCATATATAATCAACCTCGAAAATCTCTACGAAGATGATGATTACCTCCACATGATCGTCGATCTCTGTGACGCATAGGATTTGCACTCTCGGATCAAGTGTCACTTCTTCTCTAAGCCTAAAAGTTAAGTAGGGTATGTGAACAGAATCATCCTTAAATAAATTTCCCCTCAACTAGCCTTTGTAAGAATGTACCCTCAATTCTCAATATGTAATATTTATTTCCTCTAATCTATAGAATATTAATTGAAAGAACTCAAATGTTTATGATTAAAATCTCATGACAACATTACATAGAAACCCTAGAGTATGAACTCTTTAAAAAAAATATAATTCAAGCATAAAAGAGAATATGACCACATAATTTATGCATAAGCATGATCACAAACTAGTAAAATCAACGTAAAACCACGCTTTGATACCAATTGTTAAAACACAATGCGCAGCGGAATTTTAAAAATTTTTAAATCAAGGTATTTTTCAAATAACAAGTTTGACATACTAAGTACATTAACTAATAACAAATCTTACATTCCTGATTATTCATAATCGGCTTAAGGATAAATTCTGTTTTATCTTCTTAATTATGTTTATCTTATATTCCATTATCTCACCATTGAAAAACTTACTATCCATAAATGGTATACCATTTGGTTACACCTATGTATAAAAAGAACTAAACGCTCTAGTCTTCCACTTACAGGATAATGCCTATAAGAGAATATCATTGATTCTACAAAAGAGCTATAGATGTCATATCTATGAATAACAGGTCTACGCTAATCAAGAGTCATGTCTCCCACATACTAGTATAAGTACCACCATCAAATCAAGATGTCACCTTTTGGTATTTCAAAAGCCACAAATCGAGAATACCGGCCCATTAATTCATTTTAGGATTAAGATATAATACATATGGTTGTCTAAAGTGACTTGATTAAACAGACTGAATTATTTATCAAAATCAATTTAACTTTTATTCCAATCTAATATATCATCACCTATGATAATATACCAATGTTTCTACTTACAGAATCCTACTTCGATGACTAAGACAAGTAATCTCTCGTCAGTGATGTAGATAACATAACAATCTTAATATGAATAAAGCGCTCAACTTTATTCCCTCTATTGTAGACCTTATCATTTAGACTATCACCTTTAAGATTCATGTCTTCCGCATAATCTGTCTATCATATGCATAATTTTAAAGGTTTAGACCAACAATCTCAGACTTTTGTTTGCTTATTATATATTCAACAGAAATGAACGTAAAGAGGACAACATTTGCTATATGAATAATGAATAAAGTCTTTATTGATTAAATGTCTTTAAAAACTCATTAGATCATTTAATCCTTAAGGCACCTAGTCTAACAGTCTACCCTATATCGACTTAACCCTAATAGCAAGTCTTCTCAACTCTAGCGGCGAGTCTATTCAATCGATATGATCCCAATGGCGAGTCTGCTTGTCAGCTCAAAACCAATGGCAAGTCCAGCTCGTTGGCCCAACCACGATGGTGAGTTTGTTTTAACGACTTGACCTCGATGATGGGTCCAACTCGACCCCAACTGAAAATCTGGTATGTCAGCTTGACACTATTGGCTAGTCCAACCCGCTAGCCTGACCTCGACAATGAGTCCAACCTAATGACCTGATCCTAACAACGAATTTTTCTCGTTGGCTTAACCCCGACGGTGAGTCTAGCCCACCAGCCTCCCAAGGAAAATCTTGGCCTGCCAACCTCACCACAATGGCAATATTGGCTCTTAGACCATCCTAATCTATTGCTGACCTTAGCTTTAATAGTGACCTTAACCAAAGACTTTTATTTAGAAAGAAATCTAAAAAAAGAAATTTTCGTTTCCATAACTTTAAAAAAATGATAACAAGTAAAAAAACAAAAAAATAAAAAATGAGGTCACTAAAGATTTTTTTTTTTAATTACCTTTTTTGTTTCAAAAGACCAAAAAACTATTTGAATAAATGATACCAAAATAGATTATAAAATTTTGAAAATAATTGTTTTCAACATTAAACTCAAATTTCTTTCTTGGCATTTCAAAGTACAGTTTATCGGCATATCCAAACAATGATTAAGACCATAATACAAATTACCTTAGTTCAAGCCGTTGTTTGGTATGTAATTGAAATATGGAGTAATTTTTTTTTTCTCTGTATTCTCCATTTTCGAATCTTTTCATGTCGTTGGCGAACATGGTTCCTAGTAGGTTCTAATTAGGTGTGGGTCTTGGTTGGTAAGCATCCTGGCTATGGTGTTTGGTTGTGGAGAGTTTGGTTGTAGACGGAGGAGTTTAGCCTTTCGTTTAATGGGTCCGACTAACGGTGAATTGCTCTCTTGGATTATGGTGTTATCTCGAGGTTTTTTGTTGCTTTTTTTACTTTTCCATAACGGCGTAGGTTGTTTCTATTCGTATTTGCTTTATGTTGTTTGTTTTATTTTGGTATTATGATGTTTGACGTAATGATGGAGGTGGTCGCTCTACTTTCCGATTAAGTGTCTAATCCGTAAGAGTTGATCATTCTTTGTGATGTTATGTGTCTATGTGTAGTTGAGTGACTTTTTTACTATAGTGTCTTGCCTCTTATTCTTTTGGATGAATATATTACTTAGAGTTTTATTAAAAAAGCTATATGTGGGTTCGTTCTTGGTATACCAAGGTGCTTCTAGTGTTTTAAGCATATGATATACATTATACCCTTTGAGCATGATTAGATTGTAATTATAGAACTTATCTCATTTGGGGGTTATGCCTTATCATGTCATATTTGTATTTCTTTATTTATGATAGATTGAAATTTTTCTACTAGTTATACGCATAACCTAGCAATAAAATTGCACCAAACTCCATATAAAATAAAGAGTTTGAATTCCCTTACCCTAATTTCTTTTTTAAATCTGTTCTAAGACTAACAATAAAAGATATTTCAAACCAATTTTTAGTTCCAATTTGATGAGAAAAATATACTATAACAAGATATGGTTGGAACTATTGGATCCTCAAAAAGGGTGTTCTTCTTCTTCTTCTTTTTTTAACTCTGTCAAACGTTGATACATTAGCCAACTTAAGAAAGTGTCACAGTGCAATCTTCTTTTGCACAAGTAATGATGTACGAAATTGAACAAAAAGGACTTTATCCGCAGATATTTACATTGTTGCCATTCATACTAATCCTACAGCACATAATTGAGCATGCAAAATTTTACTTCGAAATAAAATAAGCGGGACCCATGCTTTTCTTTTTCCCTCCCTCCTTTCTTCTTCCTAAACTTATTTTCCCTTCCTCCTCGTCCTACTTCCAGAACTCATAAGCCTTTAGTAACTATCCATCCAGACTACCCCATAACTCCATTCTTTACAAGCTAAAATGAAGGAATGTAAGTTGTTCCAAAAAAAAAAAAAAAGGAATAGAAAAGGGGGCTTTCTAAGTCGATGTTTTGCTTACAATGCACTTCCTTCCATTGATTGTCGTCGGGTATTGCTTTTTCTCGGAATCGCTAAGGATATTAGTAGGGTAATACCCAAATTTAAAATTCACTTGCTTTGAACATATATATATATAGTGAATTTACTTGTTTTTACGAGTTGAGTTCTGGGGGAGGGAGGATGTAGATAAAGAAGGAGAAGTTCAGCCAGAAAAAGTAAAAATAGGAGAAGAAGGGGGGAAATGTGGAGCAATGTGGGTCCTTCATCATTTTTTTTTTTTCCAGAAAATTTTGAAGGAATGTCCAACAAGAAGGATGGTGCACGAGAGTTGCAACATGTAAATATTTGTGGAAAAATGGACTTATAGTTTCATTTCAGTTTTTTTTTTTTTTTTTTTTTAACAATTAATTGCAACTTGTTACTTTCTTAGGCTGTGCCTGTTGTAAGTGAAATAATTCATTATGCAAAAACCAAACACACTGCTGACACAAGTTTTCGGTCAAGTCTCCATTTCCCTTCCTTAATCTTGGCCGTTGACTTGAATTTAAACGGTGTGCATTGATTGAAGTTTAAAAACTTCAATAAGTATAGCGATGGTATGTAGAAACACCCAATATATATATATATATATATATATATATATATATATATATATATATTTGGTTTAGCTTTTATTATTTACTTTAATTAGAACCTTTCCCTAATAAGTAGTTCTATTTGTCTAGAGGACGTTTCAATCTCATCATGGCCTATCAAAACAGCACAGGCAAAAACAATTTTTATTTTTGTTTTTAAATAAAGTCAAACAAACATCGACTTAAAATAGTTTTGAATAGGAAGGGGGCTATGTGGCATTTTTCTTTTCCATTAGGATGGGAATTGAGAAGGGTGAAATGCAATGGATTCACACTGCCTTCGTTCTGTATGCTTCTCCACTCGCCTAACCACCTTCATTGCAAGCCCACAACCACTAGTTTCTGACTGCACAACAATCTCCAGATAATATTGAGGAACAACTTCAATCAAATCACAGCCAAAAAGGCAACTCAAACACTAAACTTATGGCCCGTTTGGTTTACAAGTTTGAACAAAAATTTAAATTTTTGTTAGAGAAAATACTGTACCAAAATGGTTTGAACTATAGCTCGAACCTACAAAACAAACTGGCCATTCATTGATTTCACTGTCTGTAAATGTATCGTGTAAAGGAACTCGGGTTACAAAACTTCAATCTGTATTGAAAGAATGCAACGGACAAGCGGCAAGAAGAATGGTCAACTGAAAAACGAACATCTTCCCTTGGATAAAAATGAGAGTGATATAGGATGACTTGGTACAATAATCATGTTCTTCGGCATGCCAGAACCGAGTCACGGCAGAGGAACCAATACTCTTTGCAGGGAATGCACATCCATGGCATAGGTGAAGGAAGGTTGGGCACCAAAGTAGATCCTATTCTGAAATGAATAAATAAATGATTATGAGAGAGAGAGGGAGAGAGAGATTTAACTAGAGGCCAGGAGTATGAATGAGCGAAATGAGTCACCTTTTGCCTGTGAGAACACCGTATGCAGAAGAAGCAATAGATGACCGTGAAATGCCCGAAAGAACATTTTTATAGTGAGGCAAGACTACTTCTCCTGAAAGATATAATCCCCATTAAAATAGTCAGCACCAAAAAATGAAGAATGATTCGGTGCAGAAGTTATTCAAAAGTTAAAAAGCACTTGGATAACAGTACGGTACAATACATCAAATTGGACATGCTAAACAGCTAGGAAAAGTAGTTCAAAGAATTTGCATCACATAAGACAGCCATTTAAAGGAAGAAACATTGCACATTTCATCTATAATTGAAGTCAATGTGGCATAAGAAGGTTAAAAAAAAACACATGCCTATCTCTGCTAAATGTTAAATAGGTTTACTCGGTTTAGCGGTAAAAAAAACACGTTTATCTCGCTATATGTTTACTAGGTTTAACTCTGTTTGGCAGTGCAATGTAATGCCAACCTTTCTTTGAGCTTGGAACCAGCCATAAGAAAGTTTAATAAGGAAAATAAGGAAATGATGTCCATCTTCATATGTAAAAACTCTCATATATATATATATATATATAATGGTCATCTGCAACTCAAGAATACAATAAAACCCAGGATTTTTTCAATGGAAAGGCCATAATTGGCATGGTCCTTGTTAGCTCAAACAATTTGGTTATAAATTTAAGATTCAGCCCTAATGATAATGCCTCATTTATTCTACGACAAAAACACCGAGTTCTTTCCAGAAAAAGAAAATAGAAGAAGAAGTCTCACCTAGAGTCATGAAGTTGCTCTGGAGGATTGAAACTATCAAAGAAGATTTCTCTGTGCTTATGTCCCTTTTCTTCTGCAAATTCTCAAATGAAGAATCAAAATCATCCGAAGAATTGCTGCCCTTACAAGACACAATATCAAACCAAATGCCAGACGGAAACCTTCCTGGCCTAACCAACCAAAGGAAAATTTTGATGTATGGCGTAACATGAATTAAAGAAATGGTGACTCCGATCAGAAAACAGATAAGATTGATGCTGGTGTCCAAGATGCTAAAGAAGATATAGAAAACAGAAGTGGTTGGTAATAGAAGCAGGAGTGGCGTGAACAGGAGGGATCCTACAATGTGCTGCTTCACGGTGTACTCATAGCTATCTAATCTCTGACGAAGAGGATTCCACTTAAGGCCCCTGACAAATGTTAAAAGAAAGAATCACCATATTTGATTTAGGTAAATTTGCTTTTCGGTTCTATGCAAAATACAAAAAGGTTGACAGAATTGCACAAAAAACTTGGCAAATTTGTGTGACAATTAAATGGCAGCTCACTAGCATAGAATACATCAGTAGATGTAAGACTCAATATTCACTCCAACTTAGCCAAACAAGAGATATATATTACTAGCCGTCTTATTACTTTGTTTTTTTCTCCTTCACTAACTATACCAATAATGTTCAAAATTTTATGTTGTACAGATATCATTGGTTTAAAAGCTGGTTTATGCCACAGAGCATAAAACGATTGACTGTTGTAGTTAAAATCAAACAGAACGTAGCCATGAACTCCGTTCCAAAAAGTCAATGGGACTGAAAATAGATGCTAAGCAGTCAATGTACGAATAAAATGCAGCTGATTTTTCAAGTTACAGAAACAAGCTCCATTACAAGTATATAAAATAGATTTTACTTAATTGTACAAAGAAAATAAAACAAAAATCAATGCTAATACAAAGCAGAAATAAGACTTTGTATTATCAAAAAAGTGGACAGTCTTCTAAGGTTTAAACACCACATTAAGAAAGAAAGAGTGACGAGCAATACCTGAAAAGACGCCACAAAGATGCTATCGCTTGTATCTGAGTTGAATAAACAAGCGCGATCAAGCAATGGATGGTTGACACATGCAGTGCAGCTAGGGCAATAAAATCTTTGACCAACGCAGCAGGTAAAGTCACACCAAAAATTATTCCCGATATAGCAAGGGATTTAATGAATAAGGTGAAATGAAACCCAACAAAAATCCAAAGGGTAGACCAAATCTGGATTGCATTAAGAGAAATCATGCCAAGTACTCCTGCCAGTTCTGTGTTTAACTTGAAACCTGCAGGGACTCCCATCAACCACACACAACCAGAACGCAATAACTTGTTAGTAACATCATCAGCAAAGTTAAGAACCCATGAGCTGGCCAATTCGGAATGATACAACAGTGCCAAACCAATCAAATTTCCAAGAATAACATCAGCTGCTAAACTTGACCACATGAAATGCCTCTGCAAAGCAGCTTTCTCCACATATTCCACACATGACAGAGACCTTAATTATTGAAAAAGATATAACAATTAGATCTAAAGCATGAAATAATAAAACTGAAACATTGAAGATAGTCCAAGTGTAGAAACTACCAACTATTTGTCGTAATCTTTAAACAATGCTTTTTTAGATACCAAAAAAATGATAAAACATAAAATATTAAAGGTATCAGAATTCATAGAAGTAAAGGTGCATATAAATATAAAGGACTAACTTGAAACACTGGAAAATAATAAATAGAACCAGATAACTTGAAATAAGGAAGAAAACTAAACAACAGGACCAGATAACTGGATTAAACACAGAAAAAATAACAGAACCCAGTAACCAGATTAATTGTAAATAACAGGACTAGGTAACTAAATTAATTATAGATATTAAGACCAGGTAATTGGGTTAATCAACTGATAAATAAATGAAAATAAAGCATGGACCAGTTCATAGAGCTGGAAAGTAACAGGAATCAAATGCATAAAGTAAATTGCACAAAATGTAAAAATGTTGGAATAAAGTAAAGAAATGAAAAACAAATGAACAAGCAGAATTAGATCATGAGTAACTTCATTAAAGCACCTTTTATTCAATGTGTACATATGCTACTGCAAACATAATTGAAAGTTTGGGGTTTGTACCTCAATAACTCTTAGACTAATTGACTAAGTTCTTGACCTTGTTGCGTTGTTTTAGAAAAGAGAAAGGAGTAAAATGATATGGGGTTTTAGAACTTAGTAGTTTAGAAGATTTTAGAAAGTTTGGAGAAGAGACGAAAGAGTTAAGAATGCGAAGAGTGAAATAAAGAAGTGGCTGAGTATTTTTCTGGCCAAATAATGTCTTCCAAAATGACTGAATGAGATGGTATTTATAGACCTCTTCACTTAGGAACCTCCAAAAACCAGCCCTTTCAATTTTCAGGTGGTTTCTTTGAAACTTGTGGTGCAGAAAATGGTTTCTGCCACCTGATTTTTCAGCTGTCTAGGTGCTAGGACACTTGACTCTGACTGTTCAAGCGTTATTGCATGGCTGTGTAAGTGTTAGGAGAGTTGCAAACACTTGTTCATGGCTGTCTAGGTGCCAGGAGAGTTTTGACCTGTTTCTTGTTGTCCAGAATGTTATTGCTTGGCTGCACAGGTGGTAGAAGAGTTTTGACACATGTTTCTTTGTTGTTCAGTTGATAGAAGACTTCTTTGACCATAAACAAAAATAAATATATAAAAACCTATGAAACTGCCCATCAAAGGTTAAATGACCATTTATAACACTTATCGCATCAAAATCTAGTATACCAAAATAGCCAAGAACTCCAAATCAGAAACTTATATTACCTAATGCCCCTGTCCTGAAGGAAGATTGGCCAATACAAGATTTGGGAGCAGCGTATTTGAATATTTAGCCTAGTAGAATTCAACGCGCTAGTGAGTGTGATGTATATCCACGAGCTTGATGCATAACTCAAGACCTTGTGAAGGGACTGAAGAATGATATATAGTACAGTGGACAAAGAAGCCACAGAAACGACAAATAGATGCCACATAAATGCAAAAAACCTGAAATGCAACATGAAAGTCTAACATCACTTCCGGATTAAAAGAAAATAGATTAAGGAAATTAGGGACGAAAATATTCAAGAAGAGAAACAAGAAAACAGTGTAATACCAAGAAAAAGATCTCTTGGGTTCCAGATGTCTCTGGAATAATATCCCAGCAGCAGTGGCACTATTAATTGCCAGAATGACTGTATCCTGGATAGAATTGGTAAAAAAAAATATGACATTAAATTAAATTAAATAAAAATTGAAACCTAGGTCTTAAGGCACTAAAAGGAATCTTAGAAGATGTTTACCATATCACAAAGTGGCTGCTTTAGTTTAAGCGCTTCAACCCACTTGGGTATTTTGAGAGGAGCTTTCACTTGTTCAAATGAATTTTGAAAAGGTGACGAAAAATGATGAGCACCGTAGGCTGGGGTCTCATAGAGTACAAACTGGGCTTGTCCAAAATAAAAAGAAATTATATTAACAACCAGAACCAACCATTGTCAAAAATGAGAAAAATAAGTGAGACACACCAAGCAACAATTCTTCAGAAGTATAAATGACTTACATACGTGAACATCACATCGCGAAACTATCTGACCATTCCAGTGAATGTGATGCAATTTAGGAACGCAAAAAGTGTCTCTTCCAAACTTTTCATGCGAATAACAAACAAGCTGGATCCAACTATTTCCAGTTCGCTTGTCTTGTTCTAAAAACCGATCAAGTTCACAGCACTCACAAGTCCATCTTCCAAGACTCTTTCCTGATATATCCTCGCCGTAAAGCGCATTTGCATTTCCACAACTTGAAGACGTGAACTCATCACCTTCTTCCATTCTTACTCGAGATAATTCACCATGACAGCTATGATCAGCAGTACAGTAACCCAACAGAGAAAGCATTGATTTATTCTGTAATGATACTGGCATTCTCTGGTTTGTTTCATGGAGGATTCCCTGAGAAAAAGGGTCGCAAATTCCATACAAGAGTCACCAAAATGAAACCCATTTTGTCATTTTTGACAAAATATCGCTTTCACCAATTCAATCTAGATGCACCTTATGTCAATGAAGCTCACAAATTTATTTCTTTGAATAACCAATTTAGATACATTCAGAATATTTGATAGGGCATTGAAAAAAAAAAAAGGATTACTCACAATTTTAATCCATGAAACACAGCACAATCATAGTATTGCAATTTAATGGAATTTACATAGGGAACTGAGTTCAGAAATCGTAAGTTGGTTTCCACTTCAATGCTCCTATTGATTTAGTTCATTTTGAAGTTAATGGAATTTTAATACAAAGAAGAAAAACATGCTAAACAAAAAAGATTGCCACTCATATGCTAATAAAATTATTAAAAAAAAGCATATGAATTTCAAAATAAATCGCTTAAAAGTTATGCTTATTCTTTCAATAAGTCAAGCAAATCGTAAATACATACCAAAAGAAGTTAATATCGAAAATTTTTATAAACAAATTGAACTAGAGTGTATCATTTGCAGTTAATGTTACTAAAAAAAAGGCGAAGAACGAATAAGCTTTCCGCTCTTCCATGGATTTGGTACCTCAAGACCGGTTTGCGAATCAGAAAGCGAGGCTTCGCTGCAGGTAAAAGCTACTTCAATGTCGAGAGAATTCGAAGAAGAAGAGGGAACGAACCAGCCAAACAAGAAGAATCTGGGGTGTGAAGGTTCGGTTAGAGAGAGCTCCTTTGGCCACCAAACCCTACATTTCATCCTCATTTTCGAGATCTCTCGAGTTGAATCACGGTCACGCGTTGATCGATGCCATTGATGGGCGGAGAAGCAAGGGCTTGGTTGCCGACGACAATGGCGTAAGTGTAGGGGCGGGACTGAGATACAGGACACAGATACGGCGATGCGTTCGAGAAAAGATCGTCTGTGTCTCGGAGTTGATGATAGTTGAAGCGAAACGGTCCGTCTCAACGTATCTAATCTAAAGGCCCAACAGAGTAACAAAGCAAACGTCTGTTCATTCTTTTAGAGGGTGCTTTGAAGGGGAAAAAAAACTACTAGTTAAAACTATTTTTATTATAATATATAAAAATTTTATATTGTAATAATTTTTTGATTGTTATTATATTATAGAAAAGTTTTATACTATTTATAATTTAAAAATGATAAAAATCGTGGTTTTATCACCTATTTAAACACTTGGTTAATTTTTTTAATATTTTTTACTAATATGCTATTTGATATAGAGCTTTAAAACCGTTTCAGGCAGTTCAATTCATAAAAGCAGTTCATGTTTGATGCAGTATTAACTAAAGACAGTTTAAACTATAAAGGTTGTTTTAAAACAGTCAAAATCTTTAAAATTTAAACTTTGCACCTTTCAAGTTCACACAGTTTAAACCGTTTTCCACGTTAAAAACCATTCATGCTCTCCTTTTTTTAATAAATCATAGTTTTTTAAACATCAGTTCTTGTTCTAAATTTGATGTGATGTTTTATTCTCATTTTAAACCTTTACGTTCTAAAAAGTCAGTTCAAAACTACCGTTTAAACTATACAATTTTAAACCCACGATACAAATTATAAGTTTTAAACTATACTATTTCGAATCTGCACACCAAACTAACCATAATGGTTTCGGACTTTCATTGTTTTCTTTAAGACATAGAAACACAAATGGTAGAACCAAAAACCTGCCTAGAATCCTTACCTAAATTAATAAACAACTAATATACACATTAACTATGAGGCAAAAATAAAGGGAAAATAGTTCGTACTTTTCAGTCCCTCTTCATTTCACAGAAAAGGCAAAAAAAAATTGCACTTTAATTTGTCTTCAAAACCATTCATAAATTGATGATCATCCTTAGAAAAATCATTAAAAAAATTATCTTTTCCCTTCCAAATCTAGGGCCTTACCGATTGTGTGTTCGGTAGATTTTTCTCTAACCTTGTCTCAACTTTGTCAATCAGTTCAAATTTATTCATTCATCTATAATTTCATGAGATAACGAAAAATGCTAGCGCAGACTTCGAATCTTGTTGCCCATACGATTCAAAGTTTTGTGATCCCTTATCAGAGTCTTATTTGAGAGAGCG
The DNA here is from genome assembly GCA_025403435.1 of Artocarpus heterophyllus. Lineage (NCBI taxonomy): Eukaryota > Viridiplantae > Streptophyta > Magnoliopsida > Rosales > Moraceae > Artocarpus > Artocarpus heterophyllus. Next base: position 20,824,118 of record CM046351.1, read on the forward strand.
ATGTTGGTTCGATGGAAAAGAAAATGAAGGGTATGTTTGGTTTATGCGTTCTTTGAACTTTGTTGGGTGCAATTTAGTGAGGCCCAAATTGCTAGCAAGCCCATGCGGTCCAATGTTGGAACTAGTCAAATGGATCAAGTAAAATATGCTGACTGAAGCCCAATCGAATTGACGGTTCGCATTGTTCACTTGATTCGACCATTTTGCGTGGTTTGAGGTGTTCAACTCTTGTTGAAGATAATTCGCACTCGTTTCCGCGTCTTTGTTTGATTGGACCGGTCGTCTCGAACTGACAGTTATCAACATGAACGGAAGGTTATAGCACGTCTAGTCATGAATAGAAATGTGGGTTGGGTGTGATTCTTGCAGCCTATCACCGATAGACATGTGTCCCACTATTACAGTTACTTACGGTGTTCTACCCCACTCCGCCAGACGGTTGGGAGCCACAATCCTTCCTCATCCTCTATATAAGGGGAAGACTGCTTTGTTGTAGGATGTATACAAAAAAATAGATAGAGAAACCCTATCAATTTGCTTTCTCATTTTCTTTACTCCATTGTAATCTGTACTCAAAAACATCATAGTGAATTATAGTGGACGTAGCTCTTTATTAACAGAGTGAACCACTATAAATCTTAGGTGTCATTCTTATTATAGTTTTATTTTGTTTTTTTTACTCTAATCTTACAGTTTAACCTGAGCTAACAAATCCATTTAACGGTGATTTGAGAGCCCAAGTTCTTGAACAATCCAATTCAGAATTATAATATTTAATTGTAGATTCACCGTCTACAGTTTGGTGCCTACCATGGGGCCTTCGAGTCATCAACTTCAAGATCTCAGACTCGGATTCAAATGGTGGACAACGTCGACAACTAGCATACTTTGGAAACCACAATGGAAGAGACTGAATCAATTCCTCAGGACAGCCAACAAATGGAAACCCTTGCAGCAGAAGTCAAGGCCCTTAAAAAAATGCTCCAAGAGCAGGCGGCTCATTCCCAGGAACATGACAGAAGGTTAGAGCAACTCAGCAGTGAGAATTCAGCTTTGAGAAGCCAAATTAGTTATCAAAACTCCCAAATGGCTTCACAATCTTACTACTATCTGTACTATGGATATTCGACTATCCCAATATCGTCAACAGCACAGTGGCACTCTCAAAACCGTAACCAGGAACCCGGCAGCCCTACAACCCAATTGGGAGGATGCAACCCTTGTACACACCTTTAACTCCAACACCAGTAGCTTTTATGGCCACAACCACCCTCGCAATGACAACTACTACAACGTCGAGTACTCGTGTGGAATTCAGTCGAAATGATGATGCGATTGAAAAAAATGAAGGGACACAACCGACCACTTGATCAGAAGAAGCACCAGCTATCGCTTTGATGACCCCTGAATCGATCCAACTGATGATGAGAGAGATGCTCGAGTAGAATTCCAACTCATTGAAGAGAAAATCGAGCAGAAGGTTTTGAAAGCCACGAGTAAGACCCCTACATTGGATGGCATCTCAAAGAACATTTAAGATACCCCAGTCACAAAGAGGATCATTTCAGTTGTACCTCTGAAGTATGGAAACCTAGTGTTTGCTCAATTTAATAAAACTTCAGACCCAAAAGACCACTTGCTGCAGTATAAGAATGTGGTCGGTGCCACTAGCATCCTAGACTCGATTCTTGATGAGATGATGTGCAAGTTGTTTGCGCAGTCACTCAAAGATCCAGCACTTCGATGGTTCAGTAACTTGCCGACTAGATCAATTGATAGCTTCGAAGACTTGGCAGACTCATTTATCAAGGCGTATTCGATGCATATTAAGACATGGAAGACCACCAAAGATTTATGGTCTGTCGTGCAAAGCCTAAGCGAGTCGTTACGGGCTTATATTAAGAGATATAGCAAAGCACTCTCAGAAATTTCTGACTTAGAGGATGGAACAGCACGAGAAGTACTGAAGAAAGGACTTTTGCACAAGTCCTCTTTCAAGAACAGCATTTGCTCTGATTATCTACACACTATCCAGGAAGCCTTCAACAGAGAAAAAAGGGTGGATAGACCTAGAAGAGGAAAATGAAAGTTACAAAACTAGCGAGAACCAAAGATTAGAGCAAGCGAAATCAAAAGCAACAATTACAGGCAGATCGAAAAGGACGAACGAGAACACCACCAAGGAGGGAGTAAAGGCCAAAAGAAAAGTCACGATCCACCACGAGACCGTTGTCACCCCCGAAGCATGCCATCAGCATATCGCCGTCTAAACTAGTCGCTCAACTCGAAGGAAAAGATTATGTTCGATGGCCTAGCAAGATGGCGCTAAGCCATTCATGTGACCAGTCAAAATATTACGAGTTTCATCGAGATACGAGGCACTTGACGGTCGACTACAAAGCCCTATGAGAGAGTACCTCTCCAAATGAGGGAGAAAAATATATGGGCTCAACAAAGAGCGAAGAGGACGAAGAGACAACCAAGCCTATGAGAAAACACTATCACCATCAACAGTCAAGAAGATAATTGGAGCCATTTGTAGAGACTCAATTTTCAGCAGCGATTCTATCAATCAAATGAAGGCGCATCAGAGGAAAGCGAATCAAGTGACTGTCAGTTCGCTTGGCAACGAACACTGTAAGCATGTAATTACGTTTTGTAGTGACGAGGCATTTGGGCTCAATACTCCACATGACAATGCCCTTGTTATCAAACTCAACATAGCGAATTGCGAGATAAGCAGAATACTAGTTGACATTGGAAGCTCAGCCAACATCCCGTTCCTCTTGATGCTGAAAGAGATAGAAATCGACGAAGAGGAAATTGAAAAATCCCCAACGTCATTGGTAGGTTTCAATGGCGAAGCAACAACGGCCATAGGGAAAATCAAGCTTTCAGTTTATGTAGTGGGGGAAAACAAGTTAACTAGTTTCCTAGTGATGAATTGCCCTTCGGGGTATAATATTATTTTAGGGCAGCCTTGGATACATGTCATGAAGGTAGTCCCTTCGACGTACCACCAAACGATAAGGTTTTCGACAAAATGAGGTATTCGGAAGATTTAAGGAAGCTAAGAGGCAGCAATGAGCTATTACGTCACGGCTATAAAGCAGAAATAGGCTTTATAGCAATTACAGATGACCCAACAAAACGAGACGAGCAATAATAACTAAGTCGAATCAGTTTTAAAGCAGCTTGATGAAGTCCAATTCGGCTCGCAAGATGAAAGGCGTACAGTGAAGATCGAGTGGCAGCTCAATGCTGGTATAAAATCCAAAATAATTGATTTTCTTAAAGCTAACGTTAATTGTTTTGCATGGTCCCACATAGATATGCCTGGAATCAACCCAAGTATAATCTACCATCAACTGAACGTCGATCCAGACCACAAACCCATCCGACAAAAAAGAAGAAGAAAGCTTGGAATCAAGCGAAACAACGTAGTAAAGGACGAAGTGAGGAGATTAATCGAGGCTAGCTTTATATGCCCTATCCAGTATCGCAATTGGCTCGCCAATGTGGTAATCGTAAAGAGAAAGAATGGGAAGTGGCGCATGTGCGTCGATTTCACTGATTTGAACAAAGCTTGCCCAAAGGACAGTTACCCTCTACCTTATATTGATCGGCTCATCGACACAACTGTCGGTCATGAGATTTTAAGTTTTCTCGACGCATTCTCTGGCTACAATCAAATCCTTCTACATCCTGATGACCAGGAAAAGAACAGAGCAAGGGATCTTTTGCTTCAAGGTCATGCCTTTTGGGTTGAAGAACGCGGGAGCAACTTACCAACGACTTGTCAATATGATGTTCAAGCAACAAATTGGTAAGAACATAGAGGTTTACATCGATGACATGTTGGTTAAGTCTTTGCAGGCTTATCTCCATGTTCAACATTTCCAAGAATGCTTCGACGTTCTTCAGAAATATGGCATGAAGCTGAATCTAGAGAAAAGCACTTTTGGAGTGGCGAGTAGTATGTTTTTTGGATATCTCATCACGAAGCAAGGAATCGAGGTGAATCCTGATCGGATTAAAGCATTTCAATTGATTCTGTCTCCAAGAGCCAAGCGAGAAATTCAAAAACTAACTGGTCGAGTAGCCGCACTGAGTCAATTAATTGTTAGAAGCTTTGACAGATGTCTTCCTTTTTTCCAGTTGCTCAAGAAGAATACGAAATTTGAGTGGAATGAGAGATGCAAATCGGCTTTCTAGGAATTAAAGAGGTACTTGACAACACTGTCGATCTTATCGAAGCTGAAAGATGGTGAACCTCTTTACCTGCACTTGGCAATCTCAGAGACGGCAGTGAATTCAGCCCTTGTTCGAGAGGAAGATGTGATTCAAAAACTAGTATTCTTTGTGAGCCACACCATGTTGGATGCAAAAACAAGGTATTCTGTCGTCGAAAAGCTCACCCTTGCACTAGTCATGTCAGCCTAGAAGCTCCGTCCATACTTTCAAGGCCATACTATTGTGGTGTTGTCCTCTTACTTGATGCAAGCGATTCTACACAAGCCAGATGTCTCTGGGAGAATGACGAAGTGGGCAGTTGAGCTAACAAAGTTTGACATCGAGTATACACCATGGACAGTGCTAAAAGCTCAGGTGCTCGTAGACTTTGTTGCCAAATTAACTTACAGGCCCGAGAGACACGGATCAAAAACATGGATTTTATAGGTTGATGGTTCGAGCAATGAAAAATGGGTAGGAATAGGAATGGTTTTAAAGTCCCCAACTGGCAAAGAGATTGAACAGAGCTTTCGATTAGGATTCGAGGCTACAAACAATGAAGCCAAATATGAGGCTGTGATTGCTGGTATGAGGCTCGTTGTCATACTGGGGGCTACTAAACTCGTTTTGGAAAGTTACAAAGCTCAAATCCTAATTTGGCCAGTTTGAAGTAAAGCATGTCCCACGAGAACAAAACTCTAGAGCCGATGCACTCATAAGCTTGGTTCTTCGGTCGAAGTCAGTGAAAGGAGAATAATACCCTTAGAGCAGATTGATAGACCAAGCATAGATCCCGCCGAGGGGATGAATTACGTTAACCCAAGGGATGATTAGAGGACGCCCATCCAAATGTACATGAGTGATGGTTGGCCCCCAAAAGACAAGCAGACTGCAAGAAAGATTAAAGTACAAGCTGCAAGATACTACTTGATCGATGGAAAACTCTATAGGCATTCTTTCACGGACCTTATCTTCGATGTCTAGCACACTTGTTGCTCCAATCACCGACTATCTAAATGGTGGAATTTTCACATGGAATGAAGCAGCATAACAAAGCTTTGAGCGCATGACAGAAGCACCGGTCCTTGCATTTCCAAATTTTGATGCACCATTCAAGTTTGATTGTGATGCATCCAACATTGGAATTGGTGTTGTGTTAAGCAAAGTGAGCAGACCCATGGCTTACTTTAGCAAGAAACTCAACAATGCAAGACAGAGGTACTCACATATGATAAAGAGTTCTATGCCATCGTCTGTGCTCTCAACCATTGAAGTCATTACTTACTTCCAAAAGAATTTGTATTATGCACCGATCACGAAGCATTGAAGTACCACAGCAGCTAGCACAAGCTAAGCTCCAGGCATACCAAATGGGTTGAGTTTATGCACACTTTTTATTTTATACTCAAATACAAATTCAGAAAAAACTAATCAAGTTGCAAATGTGCTAAGTTGATGGAGAGTTTTATTGACAACAACTCAAGCCAAGGTGATTGGTTTTAAAAACGTGAAGTATTTGTATGAAGGAGATTCTAATTTTGACTCCGTAAGGAAAGCTTGTCAAAGTGAACCACGTAAGTCATTTGTTATCATAGATGAGTTTCTTTATTGAGGCAATCAACTTTGTATTCCCAAAAGTTCTTTACAAGAAGCCATCATTAGAGAAGCATATGAAGGAAGTATAGCTGGGCATTTTGGGCATGACAAACATTGATTATCATTCAAGAGTATTTCTATTGGCCAAAGCTTACCGTGATGTAGCCTGTACAGTCAAAAGTTGCACAATTTGTTAGAAGGCCAAGATATATGGATACAATCAAAGATTGTACACTCCATTTCCTATTCCAACGTCATCGTGGGAAGATGTGAGTATAGATTTTGTGCTGGGGTTACCAAGAACACAACCAAGTAAAGACTCTACCATTGTGGTAGTTGATTGATTTTCCAAAATGGCTCATTTCATTCCATGCACAAAAACTATGAATACCACACATGTTGCTAATCTCTATTTTCAAGAAGTCGTTGAGCTGTACAGTATTCTAAAAACCATCACCTCTGATAGAGATGCAAAGTTTTTGAGTTGCTTTTGGAAGACATTAAGGAGAAAAATGGGCACCCATTTGTAATTTACTACCTCACATCATCCACAGACCGACGGGCAAACTAGAGTAGTCAACCGTAACTTGGGAGCACTTTTGAGGAGCTTAGTTATAAAAAATATCTAAGAATGGGATCTTATACTACCCCATGCTGAGCTCGCCTACAATTGATCTTCAAGCAAGACAACTGGATGCAGCCCATTCAAGGTAGTATATAGAATCAATCCAAATGGCCCTTTGGACTTGACCATGCTTGTAGTAGGAGATTATCTTAGTGGAGACATGGAAGAATGTGTTAGACTTGTATGTCTTAAGGAGTAAAAATGTAATATGTTTTTGGAGATATTTTTATCAATAAATAATTCATTTATTATTCATATACCAAATTGTTGTCCTTTTTACATTAATATTTGCTAAATGTATGATAAGTAAGCAAAAGTTTGAGACTGTTGGTCTAAACCTTTAAGAATTGGGCATATGATTGACAAATTATGTGGGAGACACAATTCTTAAGGTGACAGTCTAAATTATAAGATCTACAATCGAGTAAATAAAGTTAGATACTTATTCATGTAAAGATTGTTGTGTTGTCTATATCCCTAACAAATGATGGTTTGTCTTAACTAACAGAGTCCATGGACTCCGTAAATAAAAACATTGGCACATTATCATTGATGACGATGTGTTGGATCGAAACATAAAGTGAATTGATTTGGATTAATAATTCTATCTCGGCAAATCGATTCACTTTAGATAATCATATGTGTTGTATCTTAATCCTGAGATGAATAATGGGCCTGTTGTTTTGACTTATATCTTTTGATATACCAAAGGGTGATGTCCACAGTCTATGTTGGTACGCATACTGATACGTTGGAGACATGACTCTTGATAGCGTAGACTTGTTATATATAGATATGGAATCCATAGCTCCTCTTTAGGAGTAGATGATATCCTCTTATATGTATTATCTTGTAATTGAAAAACTAGAGTACTCAACCATTCGGATACATAGGTGTAACCGAATGGTATATTGTCTTTGGATGGTAAGTTTTTCGATGGTAAGACAATGGAATGTAAGAGAAAAATAATCGAGAAGGTAAGACATAATTTATTCTTAAGCCGATTATGGATAATTCTATAGGGATACAATATATTATGATTTGTCATGGAGACTTAGCTATACGGGTTTTATAATTCTATATAGTTTAAGAGTGTAGCTCTAAGCTTTTAGTGGAATAGTATTGGAGTTGATAATTGAAATATATATTTGGGACATTGGGTTTCATAATTATCAGGAGCTTCAACTATATAAGTTCATCAGGTCCCATTTGCTAGCTTATAAAAAATCTTGTAATGATACGGCGTGCTTTTCTAATAAATTGGTGACTTATGTCAAATTATCAGATTGGCTGAAAGTCAGTAGGATCAGATAATTCCTGTTTGTTTATTGATTGAATTAATTTTATAAAAAATTAATTCAAGATAAACTAGTTGAATTATCGAGATTAGATAATTCATGTCTGGTTATCTGTTGGATTAATTTTGAATAAATTAATTCAAGATAAACTTGTTAAATTATTAGGAATATTTATTTTCTAAAGATTATCTAATTATGACTGTTTTAATCAAATAATTTCTCTATTGGGTTATTTGAATTAAAACTGAAGTTCTATTTTAAGAATCTTGGGTGGAAAATAAAGATTCACAGGGATAAAAAAATCGTAAGTTCGACAGGCCGGTCATTAGGTTCGCCCTGCCGATGGAGTAAGTTCGATAGGCCGATCTGCTAGTTTGGCCTGCCGACTGAACGATTACTGATCATGTGTTTCTAGACCCGATTTCTTATCTGATATTGATTCTGATTTGAATTTTTGAGGCCTTATCTAGTAAGGACTGACCCCTAGGTCCAACCTCTATAAAAGGGGGAGTGAGACTTAGTATTATTCAAATCAGTTGAGAAATCTAGAGTGAGTACTCTACTAGTGAAACTCTGAAACTCCCCGAAGAGCTATTGTTCATAAATCACAAACTATAGCTTTGGGTATTTCTCAATTGGTTGGGAGCAGAGTCACCTGGTGGAAGAGCTGTACGAGTGTGCCTACACACACATACCGGTCGTGGATAGAGAATAGCAAAGAAGGCTAGTTAGTTGAGGTCCTTCTACAATGTCCTTTCTCTTCATCGATTGTAGGAGCTTTTAGGGAAACAAGGTTAGTAAGATCTGGTTAATTTTTTCATATAGCGTGTCAAACTTGTGTTTTGAATAATACTCTGGTATTAAAAATTTTAAAATTCTACTGCATATTATTTTTCCAATAGAACGAGCAAAGGAAATAAAGAAGCTCCATGAACAAGTTCGAATAAGAATTATGAGGCAAACCAAGAGCTACAAAGCACAAGTCGACAAAATAAGAAAGCATGGCAAATTCAAGGAAGGAGATTTAGTTTGGATTCAGTTGCGTAAGGAGAGATTTCCAAATTGTTAATTTCCTAAGATATACCCAAGGGTAGAAGGTCCTTTTAGGGTGTTAGAAAAGATCGGCAATAATGCCTACAAGATTGAGCTACTAGGCGGTTACGGAGTTTCTTCAACTTTTAACATAGTTAACTTGTCACCATACCTAGGTGACGAAGAAAAGCAAAACTCGAGGATGAGTTATTTTCAACACACAGAGAATGATGGGGAATTTGAAGTCACAAACCCAAGTCCACATGAAAATAAAGTCCATAAGGCCCATAAGCAGCAAGAAAAACGCCCACAACTCAATCCAAGTTCAGTTTGCCTTATTTCATCAAGTTTTATGAATAATTATTAGTTAAAATTAGTTTAATTAGATGTGTGTGTTAAAAACATGTATGAATTAAGTGTGGAAACTTTGTGGAAGGAAGAAGGAAATTTCTTGTGCTTTAGGTGCCACAAGGAAGCTTCAAAGATAGCATGAAAGAAGCTACATGGAAGAAAGGTTTTCAAGTTAAGTTAACACCATTTGTACATAGATTTTACTTGTTTTCCTTATTTGGCCAAATAAAGAATGCCCAAAGCTCCTTGCATGGACCTAGAGGTTCTATCAATAGTTGCCTTTGTCACTGTATTTAGCATGTTGGTGATTTCTATGAAAAAAACGTGTTTGAGTCTAAGCCTATGTGTTTAGTCTTATAACTTTTCTTTGATTTTGTATCCTTAGAGTTGGACGTCTAGGGTGGTGAATCAACTATGTCTGTATCCTTGGGTGGTGTTTTTGTATCCCTTGGTAGTGACTTAGTCTTGTCCCTTTGCGTGGTAATTCATTTATGTATCCCAAAGCCTATTAAAAAAAGAGAAAAATGTTTTTTTAAAAGAAAGAACAAATTCAAGAGAATTAAGGGGCCAAAACGTGGGGGTGTAAGAGAGTAAAAAAATCAAAGTGTGTAACTTATAGTTGAGAATTGAAAGTAGTCATTAGAGCTCTTAAGAATCCGCCATCAGTTAGTCCTTCTGTCTTATATTTGTCTAATAATTGATGACAAAGGCATACATGGATGGATGTTTAAAATTTTAAAGCTTAGTTAATGCCTTTAGAATAGGGTTGAACAAAAACTGCCCCACACCCGCCACCCATGCACACCCACACTTGCCTCACCCGAAAAAAGCGGTTCCATGTTAGCAACCCTATATAGGCGGGTGGGTTCGGTTTTGAGATTTAGGCGTCTCAACCCAAACCCACCCGCCTATTTTTTTTAAGTGATTCTACAAGCAAGGAATAATGCTCTTATATCAAGTTAAAGATTCAGGTTAGCTATTTCTTTCACACTTTCTTTATGCATAGTAACATGAAATATATATTTGATTATAAAAAAAAAAAAAAAGCTTCGTAACCTAACCCACCAATATTTGGTTGAACTCATAAGCAAACATACTAGGATAATTAAGTTTGGCTTATCGCTTTTTCTGAAAACATATTCAAAGTACATGAAATTTTAATTTTTCTAAAATTTTTTTTTTCAAAAAGGTCAAAAAATTACATTGGGCTATATTATAGGCCCAAACCACCTCAACTCACCCACGCCCAAATCGAAACTGCCTGCCATTCCATGGGCAGTTTACATGTTGGTTAATCGCCAACCTGCCATCCAAAAAAAGATACATGTACTTGCCCAAAAATTGCCAAACCACCCGCTGTTCACTTTTACTTTAGATGATTAGAAAAAAAAGATGAATGGATCATCTTTTTTATGTAATTTTGAGTTTATTGAGGAAGAGGGATTTGTTGATTGAAGATGCAGAGAAAAGACGTTGTAAAATTATCTCATGAAGCCTTTACTCCTGATTATTAGGTGGAAACAAGACAAATAGATTAATTCCATATATTTTATGAACCTCAATGTAGTATATCCTTAAAACTAAAAGTCAGGGGTTAAATTTAAAAAACATGTTTTTGAGGAATTATTTATGAAAATAACCATTTATTAAATACTCTAAAAGTAGAATTGGAAAATGAAATAAAGAGAAGATAAATTCTGAAAATACTTTTCTCCAAATGGTCCCATAAAAGTGATATTATCAACTCTTTGAAATTGGATTTATTGCAAGAATTTCCCTCCAATTTGAGCCTATGTAATAATGTACTCCAAATCTTCGAAACACAACATCTTTTCTCCAAAAAGAAAAGTATAGAAAAATAATTTTCATTTTTTCCCCTTATTATGATGTTTCTCAAACTATCTCACAAAAGTGATGTATTTGAATATCAACCTTTCAAAAACAGTTAATTACAAAAATTTTCCTTAATTATAGCCATAAAATAACAAATTTTTCCAATCTTCAAAACATAATATATATTTCTAAGGCAAAAGTATTTAATGTATAATCAATTGTAGAATATCTTACATTACAATTAATCACATTGATTTAGAATTTAATATTTCTAATAATGTTTGTAATTGAACAAATACTTGTTGTGTCTCTCCTCTATTCATTAGCACTACTTTCTCAGTATGAGCATATAGAACTTATTGATCATATATATGTATATATTGAAATGAAACTATGGTGTGGCATTAGTTACAAAGGTCATTATAAATAGCACTAGATAGCCAGTGGAGAGTAATATCCGATCAGGAATAAGAAACACCTAAGGAAAGGCTAAATCTAATGAGACTATGAGGCACCCCATTCATAGAATGGAGGGCTAAAATTACAGGAACAATTAGCCTCATCAAGGAGGGAACAAATATCATTGATGAAGGAGCCATGAAGGCCAGAAAAAGTTCGGGACCATATGTAGATGATCTCGCTTGCATCAGTCTCCCTTTTTGTGTCATGGATAACTCTACCTGTAGAAAAAAAAAAAATCAAGAGATTTTACAACCACAACATCAATATTGAACTTCAGCTAACCTTCTGGTGGGGCAATCCACAGCTTATGAGCAAGACTAGCCTTGGGGAAGTGTGCAAATTGATATTTTGGCACCTTTGAAACTCATGAAGGAACATACCTACGTCTTCCAAAATCACACTCAGAGGTTTGGCCACATCATTGTGAATCTAATCATTCATATCTTTCCAAAAAAACCAAGCTATGACAAAAAACAACTCTATGTCATCTATGTTTAAAACCCCAACAAGGAAGGTACATAATCAAACAAAAGATCTCTGTTTACAAAGACTTACACATCCCTGCAAACATAGGAGCAACCATAGCTCCTTGGTGTGATCAAATAGCCAAAGACAATGGAAAACTGTCTCTGGTTTTATGCCATAGCGGGTAGATAATGCGAGACAATCCACTCCTCATCTATTGAGAAATTTGAAGGTTGGTGGTGTAATGACCAAGAAAATCCTAGAATTAAACTATCTAATTTTCATATTTAAAGTAAGGATTTTTTCCAGAAAATATCATGTGTAGTTTTGTGACTGAAGGATTTATGGAATTGATATAAATATTCCAAAATTCTATAGAATTTATTCAAGTTAGAATTATTAATTTTCTAATTGAATAACTTAGTCAATAATTTCAATCCGTAGATAATTTGAGAATTTAAATTATAAGAATTTTTAAGTACAATACAGTGTTAATAATGTATTATAAAACACTCTAATGTAAAATAAATCCTTAATTTCTTGTTAGTAAAAAATTGGAGTTACACTAGCAACATTTTTGGTGAAAAATTCTATCTGAGTTTGGGAATTGACACTGCCAAGAATGTGTTAATACTGAGGTAGAATACTAAAAAATGTCAATTTTATGTTTACGTAGTCTAGAAAAAATTTTTAAATAAAAACAATTTAATTTTTTTATGCGATTTAAAATTTATCGATATTAACTTATATCAATATTAGCCTTAGATTGTGTTGAGCAAACCCGACAATATAAAAAATTCTAGACAACTAGGTAGTCTCCCTCAAGCAGATGAAATTTCATTTACTTTCTCTAAATTAAGGGATCTTGTGGGTAAAGTTCGGTGGCAAAGAGACAAAAAAGTGATGTGAATAATAAGAAGCATGGGCAAGTATGATGCATGACATGGATTGAATTTACTACAAATTTATCCCTCTTTTTCACTTAGCATTGGTGCCAACACTTAGGTTATTTAACCAAGTTTTGTTCCAACTTAAGTATTCATGAAACACTTTTATAACGGCTTAGAAATTAAGTGAAAATTGATCAAGATTAAGAACATGTCTATAAGTAGAGCCATCCCCTTCAAAGCTTCATTTTTCTCTTCTTCTCCCAAAATTCCTAAGGCCAACCCCAAGGAAGGTTGTTCACCACTGGCGGTATACTTGATTATGTTGAAAAAACAGTATGCAGCGGAATTTTAAAATGTTTTATAACAGAGTATTTTCCAAAACACAACTTTAACACACTATATGCATAAATTAATCAGATCTTACTAACCTTGTAAGTCCCGAAAAGCTCTTGCAGTCTGTGAAGAAATGTGCGTTCCAGAAAGACCTCAGCGAACTGGCCTTCTTTGCTATTCTCTATCCATGACTGGTGTGTGGGCATACTCGTACAGCTCTTCCACTAGGTAGCTCTCCTTCCAACCAATTGAGAAAAACCCAAAGTTATAGTTCATGCTTTGTGAACAATAACTCTCTAGGGAGTCACAGAGTCTCACTCTTGATTTCTCAACAGATCTAAATAACAATGAGTCTCACTCCCCTTTTATAGAGGTTGAGCCCAAAAGTCAGCCCTTATCAGATAAGGCCTCAAAAATTCAAATTAGAATCAAATTAGGAACAACATCTAATAAAATCCACGTGAAAACGTGTGATTTATTTATCACTCGGTTGGTAGGCCGAACTGACAGATCAGCCTACTGAACTTGCTCCATCGGCAAGCCGAACTTAAAGATTATTCGGGCTGCCGAACTTTAGATAAATAATCCCTACTAATCTTTATTTCCTACTCGAGATTCTTAAGATAGAGCCTCAGTTTTAATTCAAATAACCCAATAAAAAGTTATCTGATTAAAACAGTCATATCTAGATAATCTCTAAAAAAATAAATATTCTTGATAATTCAACAAGTTTATCTTGAATTAATTTATTCAAAATTAATTCAACCGATAAATAGACATGAATTATCTAATCCCAATAATTCAACAAGTTTATCTTGAATTAATTTTCACAAAATTAATTCAACTGATAAACATACATGAATTATTTGATCCTATTGAATTTGTAGTCAATATGATAATTCGACATAAGTCACCAATTATTGGAAAAGCACGCTGTATCATTACTGTATTTTTATGAGCTAGTAAAGGAGACCTGATGGACCTATATAGTTCAAACTCCAGATAATTATGAAACCCAATATCCTAGGTATACATTTCATAATTATCAACTCTAATGCTACTCCACTAAAAGCTTAGAGCTGCACTCTTGAACTATATAGAATTATGAAGCCCGTATAGCTAAGTCTCCATGACATATCATAATATGTTGTATCCCTATAGGATTACCTATAATTGGCTTAAGGATAAATTCTATCTTACCTTTCCAATTATCTTCATCTTACATTCCAATTATCTCACTATCGAAAAACTTACCATCTAAAGATGGTATACCATTCGGTTACACATATGTATCCAAATGGTTGAGTACTTCAGTTTTCTAATTACAGGATAACGCATACAAAATGATATCAACTACTCCTAAAGAGGACATATGGATTCCATATCTTTGGATAACAGGTCTACGTTATTATAAGTCATGCCTCCAACGTACCGACATACGTACCACTATTAAAATATGGATGTTGTCCTTTGGTACATCAAAAGACATACGTCAAGACAACAGGCCCATTATTTATCTCAGGATTAAGATACAATACAAATGATTGTCTAAAGTGAATCAATTTGCCGAGACAGAATTATTAATCCAAATCAATTCACTTTATGTCTCGATCTAACACATCATCACCTATGACAATGTGCCAATGTTTCTATTCACAGAGTTCACCTCTGATGGTTAAGACAAACCATCTCCCGATAGGCATATAGACAACATAACAATCTTTGTATGAATAAAGCACCCAACGTTATTCCCTCGATTACGGATCTTATGATTTAGACCACCCTTTAAGAATCGTGTCTTCCGCATAATCTGTCCATCATATGCCCAATTCTTAAAGGTTTAAACTGACAGTCTCAAACTTTTATTCGCTTAACATACATTCAACAAATATGAACATAAAGAGAATAAGATTTGATATATAAATAATAAATAAATTCTTTATTGACAAAATGTCTCCAAAAACATATTACATTTTTACTCCTTAAGGCGTACATATCCATCAGATTAAACTTCCTAGGAAAAATGTCTATTGGCATAATTCACGGTTGAACACCCCAATGTCGTTATTTATGGGTTATGGATCAAAAGATATTAATGGTTATACACTTAAAATGAATTTAATTATTAACCTACCCAAAGAGCTATGTTAATTAAATTCGTGACCAAATAAAGCAGTAGTTAGTAGGTATATACTAATTGGATGGGATCTGTGTTCTAGGCTTGCTAGTTTGTGTTTGACTACCCTAGGGTAGCTAACATGAACGAGGCTAGGAATTATCACAATAATGAATGTGTATTTTCAATATTTTACACATTAAAATATTTGTATGAACAGATACTCAATAAACAAACCCTCACATGAGAGAATTTTAGCGAATAGAAATAGAACCTACTTCTAATATTGTCGTGTGAAGGAAACAAATATGTGCTAAGTGAGCCTATTCTACCAAGGCCTTTGGAAGGTGATCCTGAAGAGGCATTTAAGGACTATAATCAATAGTACAATTCAAATAAGATCACATGCTACTACATTCTGGAAAACATTCTAAAAGAGTTATCTAAATAGTATGAAGACTATGACACTACTAAGCATATTCTGGATAGTCTTGAGGACAAGTTTGCAAATCAAGTTCTCTTGGTGAACCAAATGATAGTTCTTAATCTCATGAAGTGTACACAAGAACCTGGAGTCTCAAGATCATATGACTACCTTACTTAGTCATATAGGTACTGCTCAATTAAATAGAGCTGAACTAGATACATAATCAATAAATGAGATCATATTCAAGAGTCTATTGGATGACTTTAAGGCATTTAGAGTCACGATAGACATGAAGGGAATGGCTCCTATTGAACTCATGGGAGAACACATCTTTTTTGAGTCATGGTCTAAAGATAAAAAGTGGAAAAAGTTGTAGATAAACTTAGTATTTCTAGCTCATTTGTTCTCAACAATGAAAAGAGTCAAAGGAGTGGGAAGAAATCAACTAAGAAGAAGTAGGATTCTATTGTAGAAACGCTGGACACTTTAAGAAGATTGCAAGGACTTCTAAACCCGAAAGGAAAAAAGAGGTAAGGGTAATCTTTATTACATAGAAGCTTGTTTAGTGGAAGATTCAATAGACACTTGGATCGATTCTAGAGCTATTAATCATGTTTGTGTTTCTTTGCAAGAGTTTAGGGAAATGAGAAGTTTTTATGATAGGAACTTCACATTAAGGATGGGCGATGGGACCTTGGTTTCAACTAAAGCAGTGCAAGTCGTACATTTTTATTTTGAGGATTTTAGATTTATAGAATGAAAAGACTGTTTATTTGTTCCTCAAATTAAGAGGAACTGTATTTTGGTTGCTTGTATATTTAAAGACAGTTATTTTGTTTCTTTTAATAATAAAGTAATTATTCGCAAAAATAAGTCTTTTATTTGTTATGGGAACATGGATCAAAGCCTTTGCTTTATCAAATCAAAGATATATATACTACTTGACACTAAAATCATAAATAACTCTAAAAGATTAAAAACTTATAACTCTAATAAAACTTGGCTTTGGTATTTGCATTTAGGTCATATTAACCTTAGTAAGATACAAAGGTTGGTTAAGGATAGTCTTCTAAGTTTGTTAGAGTTGAAGCTTTTACCATAATGTAAATCTTGTTTGGAAGATAAAATAACTAAAATACCTTTTAGGGCTAAAGGAAATAGGGCTGAAGGGGTTTGAGACTTAGTACACATGGATGTTGTGAACTGTTGAATGTTGCTGCATGTAAAGATATGAATGCTTTATCATGTTTATTGACAATTATTCAATATATGGATACTTGTACCTAATGTATCACAAAAGCGAAACTTTTGACAAGTTCATAGAGTTTTTGCTGAAGTAGAAAAGCAATTTGGAAGACCCAATAAATCACTTCAATCGAATCCAAGTAGTGAATAGCTTTCCAATGAGTTTATAGAATATTTATTAGAGAATGAGATTTTATCCCAGCTGACTACACCTGATGCCCACAACAGAATGGTGTAGCAGAAAGAAGGAATAGGACCTTGTTGGACATGGTTTGGTCAATGATGAGTTATTCCATATTGCCTACATTGTTTTGGGAATATACACTAAAAACGTCATGTTATCTTCTAAATGATGTATCGACAAAAGCTATTCCTAAAAACTCCTTATGAGCTTTGAACGAGTATGAAACCATCCTCAAATCACTTATGGATTTGGGGTTGTCTGAAATATGTCCTAGATAAGGATGCCAGAAAGTTAGAATCACGTTCAGAAGTTTGCATTTTTGTAGGATATCCGAAAGGGACTAAAGGTAACTTTTTCTATAATCCTTCGGAGAATAAAGTCTTGGTCTCCATACATACAACTTTCCTTGAGTTACACACGAGACTTTAAGCCTCGTAGCAAAATAGTGCTTGAGGAATTAAGATTTGATAAGATCAATCTGGAGGTTTCAAATGTGGAGAAAAATCCAGTCATTGTAGAAAAACCTGATCAACAACCTAGAGAGCTTCAATGCAGTGGGAGAGTTGTTGGACAACCAAAAAGATATCAAGGTGAGGCTTTCAAAACTAAAACTATTGAACCTGATAGTGATCTCACTACATATAGAGAAGCTACAGAGAATGTTGATGCAGACCTCTAGCAGAAAGCCATGAATACTGAGATGGAGTCTATGGCTTCAAATCAAGTCTAAGAGCTTGAAGATGCACCTAAAGGAATCAAACCTATTGGATGTAAGTGGGTCTACAAGAGGAAAAGAGGAGCAGATGAAAAGATAGAAATCTATAAGGCACGACTTATAGCAAAAGGATACATGCAGAAAGAGGGCATCGACTACGATGAAACTTTCTTGCTTGTAACAATGCTAAAGTCAATTTGCATTACATATCTCTGTTACAAGATATGGCAAATAAATGTCAAGACTATTTTCTTGAATGGTAATCATGATGATACCATTTATATGGTACAACCAGATAGATTCGATGCTAAAGGGCAAGACGAAAAAATCTACAAATTGCTAAAGCCGATTTATGGACTAAAGCAAGCTTCTAGGTCTTAGAACATAAAATTTGATCAAGCAGTCAAATCATATGGGTTCAAACAAAGTTGATGAACCATTGATGTACAAATGCATTAAGGATGTAAGAGTTGTTTTTCTTGTACTCTATGTCGATGACACTTTACTAATTGGGAATAATATATGAATATTGTTATCAATTAAAGTTTGGTTATCCAAATAATTTGACATAAAGGACTTGGGAGAGGCTAGTTATGTCCTTGCAATATAATTGTTTCGTGACCATAAGAACAAATAAATAACTCTATCCCAAGCTACATACATAGATAAAGTTCTTGAAAGATTTGTAATGCAAAATTCTAAGAAAAGCTCTTAGCCTACTTAATGTGAAATTAGTCTTTCTTGGGATGACAGTCCAAAAAGAGTTGAAGAAAGAAAATACATGGAAAGGTTCCTTATGCTTTGGCAGTAGGAAGTCTCATGTATGTTATGCTTTGCACTAGACTGTATATTTGTTATGCAATTAGAATAGTGAGTAGATATCAATCGAATCCAAGCCCAAAACATTAGCAAGCAGTTAAACATATACTCAAGTATCTTAGGAGAATGAAGGATTATATGCTAGTATATTCTGGAGAGAATCTAACACCTATAGGTTCCATAGATTTCGATTGCCAAGTGGATAAAAATTCATGAAAATCAACATCAGGGCCTGTATTTACCTTAGATTGAGGCACTGTAGTTTAGAGGAGTGTCAAGCAATCTTGTATTGCTGGCTCAACTATTGAAGCTAAATACGTGGCTACTATTTAGGCATCTATGGAAATTACATGGCTTAAGAAATTTGTTAGAGATGTTGAGGTTATTCCTGGTATTGATAAACCTATAATCTTGTATTGTGATAATGCAGTGGCTATAGCTAATACCAAGAATTCAAGCTACCATAAGAAGAGTAAGCACATAGACAGGAAGTATCATATAATTAAGGACTATGTAAGGAATGGAGAAGTAGAGGTTTGTAAGATAGCATCCAAGGATAACCTAACTGATTTGTTGACCAAAGCTTTGACTATTAAAGTTTTAATAAATACATGGAAGGCATGGAGATGCGTAATATGTCACATCTACTCGCTTAGAGCAAGTGAGAGATTGCTAGGATTGGTGCCTTAAGAAACAAATACTTTATTTGTAACTAATGGCACTTTGGATTAAATAAATAAATAAATAATAGAAGTATTTCATGTGTTAATAATAGTCCTTATATTACTTTTATTATTATGTTTAAGCATTTAGCAAACATATGTTTCATGACTATTATAACCAAATCTTAGGATTGGGCATATATGGAGTTTATGTGTGATATAGATACGAAACCAAGATTTATAGTCTAAATTATATAGTTCGCAGTCTGCTTATTTAGCTGGACATTTTATATATGACAAGACTGTAATAGGAGTTTACATCCAATCGAGGAGATAGTTTGTGGCACCCTACCTTTTTGGGTCATCACTTAACTTTCTTAAACATCATTACTTAAACATTAATCTTGCTTAACTTACTTACTAGAAATTTTTTTTCTTTTAACATCCTTTAAAACGTTCTTAAAAACTGTCGTGACTTTTGTCGTAATTTAAGTTGAGATATTGCTCAATACTTGACTTTAAAATCATTTCAAATCGTTTCTTAAAACTTAATAAGAAACATTACTGAATCATAACTTAAAACTTAATTTTATAATTATATAAAACATTTCGTAAAATATTTCTTAAAACTTTGAAAATATTTCTTAGAACTTTTATTTCCTAAAACTTTGAAAACACTATATCAAATAGTGGAAAAACATTTTCTTTGAATTGCAGAAAAATACTGTAGTGGTATCTATACCCAAATCTTCACATCTGCTAATGGTCACCCATAGGACTACCTACAGCACGAAGGAACTTTTGATGAGCCTTCGCTCAGTAAGTTCAAACATAATCTCACAAATCAGTTTAACATGCTTATAAGCTTTTCTCTTAAAAACCTTTTTCTTAAAATGTTTTTCAAAAACATTTTTTATAAAACATTTCTTAAAATTTTTCCTTAAAACGTCCTCTATAAACCTTTTCTTGTAAACATAAAAATGTTTTTCATAAACATTTAACATAAAACATTTCTCAAAATGTTCTTCATAAACATAACATGTAAACATTTCATAACAAGGAATACAAGCAAAATCAAAATGCATGATTCTATTTATGCTCAATTATGAGCATCTTATAAACATTCATTTCTTACTTTAACTTTTTATCTTTGTTCCTCAACCTTCCTTATCTTATAAACTTTAGTGTTCGTACTAGCATCATTAATCATAAGATCATAAACAAGATGCTTCATTTGTGGAAGACTTGAGACCATTGAACACCGAGGTTATAACTTTAACTTTATTTATATACCTCACATCAAGGAGGTCATAACTTTAACTTTACTTGTGTACCTCATATTAAGGAGGCTAGTACGGCACTTCCTTTTCACCATCTTTACTTTACCTTCTTATTAACTTTAGCGAGCATATCAAATGCTATCACATCATATGCAAACACATTTGCAAATCATAACTTATACTCTAAAACTTATTGCATAGCAAATGGAACATAAAACTTATAACTTAAACTATAAAACTTTATGCATTAACAAAATACAAATATACTTTTAACATAATTATTGCAAATATATTGTAAACTTGTACTTTATCTTTAAAAACTTTATGCATATTAAATGCGATTATGCTTTAAACATAAAAGTTACAAGTACATTGCAAATCTTGATTTAAACTTTAAAACCTTTTACATAACAAATGCAAACATAGTTTAAAAACAACTTGAATAACAATTGCAAACACATTTGTAAATATATATATAAGCATTTAAAAATCATTTACTTCATGTTGTAGGTGAGGTTTGAACTTACCTGTCTATAGCTCTAATGTTTATGTTTCCTTCCTTTTCCTTTCATTACTCGATGTCTATGTCCTGATCATACGACACCCAACTTATTAGCTAACTTTTCTTTTTATCAATCTACTCGATTGATAAAATAACTTAAATATTAAACATTCATTCCTTTTTAATTAACTTGATACCCTATCGGTTTACCTTTCTTTTGACTTAACTTACACGTCTTTTGGTTAAATTTCCCATCTCACTAGACAGTTTCATTATTTAATATACTATGGAACATTTTCTGTTTAGAGCGTTTTCCTAGTTTGGAGTGTTCGACTCCGCTTTTGCTGTTTTCTTAAAAATAACGATTTTACCCTTAACAGGTTTTTTGTCAATTTTGTAACTTTATAAAACTCACTACTTAACTCTACCGTTTCATTACTTACATATTACAAAAAAAATTCCCGCTAAGGGGTGTTTTTCAATATCGGGCTCTTCAGGTCCGTTTTGACCATTTTCGTAAAATAACCATTTTACCCTTGACAAGTCTTTAAAAAAACTTTCAGCACCCATTTTTAAATATAATACTTTTCTTTATTTCTCATAGTATTACAGAAAACCAAACTTTCAATTAAATCAATTTTGTCAAAACTTTACAATTTTGATCTATAACTTGAAAATCTTTATGTTTTTGTCCTTAATGTTTTTCTTTTAGTCTTTCCTTGACTAAACTTTAACTCCTTTAAAACTTAGCTTTTATGATTACTCACTACCTACAGCAGTGTAGGAACTCAACATTTCTCGGTGAAAACCCAGTTTTATGTAATTTTACGGTTTTCACCCGAAACACAAAAATCTTGACTTTTTACCCCTGAGACCAAAACGACCACTTTATACCAAAACATTCAGTTTTTCACAAAGAATAAAACTTACAAAATTTCCATGGTCAAATTCTAAACATTTCATAACTTGTTCATTTCTTGAAATTTTGTGCTCAAAATTTCGTAAAATTCATAACTTATTAACCGAGTAGAATTTTGACAAAATGTTTATGCTATCTTAACAGTTGCGATGAGTTCTACAACTTTTCTATCTTATCTTTCCTAAAATTCCATCAATACAATTGAATTTTTGGCTGATTTTCAAATTTTCTAAACTTTCACAAAACTTTACAATTTAGTCCTTTTAAAATTTTACAAAACTTTGTTCACACAAGTTGTTACCCTTATTGTGTTGGAAAATTCCAGACCTTAAAATTGGAACATAAATTGGCATCTAAGGCCCTTTAAATCATTATTTCTTGAAAACTAGCTAGGCTTTGCAATTTAACAAAGTTTAGTAACCCTTTCATTCTTTTGCACAAAACCCTACTTTTTTTTCTTTCTACCATCATCATCATCAATCTAAAACATAAACCAATCATGCCATAATGTCCATCTTACATGCCATAGACCAAAACATTTCATCAAACATATGGTATGCATAAAAAAACACAAACTTTAAGAAAGCTTGTGAGACTAGGATTTTACCTAATCCATGCAAAGTGCTTGTCCTTACTTTTAGCACCTGAAAGCTTCCAAATTCCCTTGAAAACCCCTCAATCTTCATCTCCTTCACCCAAACTTGCGTTGATACATGATTTGGAGGTTTGAAATTCATCAAAATTTCTTGAAGGACTTCCATCGGAGGGACGGTTTTCCTTGGGAGGAAAATGAAGTATTTGTTTTATTCTTGATGCCTTAAAACCAATGATGCATTAAGCTTAATTGTTTATCAATTTAATGACTCATCATCATGAGTCATCACTTGACATTATTTGTGCTAAAAAGTTGAGGCAACCTTGGCAAGATTTGATTTGGCCACTTCAATGGGTATTTTGGTAATTTTTCACCAATTTTGATGACTTATCATATTAGTCATCACTTGCCATCATTTAGCTTAACTTGGCAATGTATAATTAGGCCACCCAAAGGGCTTGGTGGTAAATTTTCATTTATTTTGGTGTCCCATGGTGGTTCCCACAATGACTTTTTATACAGTCCATATTTTTACTGACAATATTTTTTCTATATCGTCGATATTCTTTTCAAGACAATTCATAAGGTCTCACAATCTCCCATACTTGTTTACATCCACCACTTAATGTAATTCCAATAATCTTTAACTTTACACAGTCTAAATTTATACGATAATATTTTCTTATACTACTGGTATATTCTCTATACTATTACGGGCTTGCACAACATTCCTTACTCATTCATGTCCTCCAAATAGTATTATTCTATACTACTTTAACTTTGAATAGTCCAATTTCTATAATGCTTAACCTTAAACGTCTAATTCCTACACTGCATTACTTTTACAGTGTAATTTTTATACTACATAACTTTATCAGTGTATTTTCTTGCATTGCATTATTCTAATATTGTATAATTTTTTATATTATTATACAATATTTTTTTGTATTTTTCTCTTAATATTTGTTGCAACACATTTTGCAACAATTAAGCTTTCCAACTTATTTCCATATTATTGGTTTCTTTATTTAAAACTATGGCATGATTTTTACCCTTAAAAATCTCGTATTCACTTTTATGAACTTTATCATGAAAATTGAATCAAACAATAATCCTTAAGTTATTGCATTTCTAATATACTAGAAATGCTCAGTGTAACACAGTTTGTCTAGGTTGTCAAAACAGATTGACTTCATAGTAGGCACATTTATACTTGTTACACAGTCCATATTTATACTGACAGTATTTTTTCTATATCGTCGGTATTCTTTTCTAGACAATTCATAAGGTCTCACAATCTTCCATACATGTTTACATCCACCACTTAATGTAATTCCAATAATGTTTAACTTTACACAGTCTAAATTTATACGATAGTATTTTCTTATACTGCTGGTATATTCTCTATACTATTACGGGCTTGCACAACATTTCTTACTCATTCATGTCCTCCAAATAATATTATTCTATACTACTTTAACTTTGAATAGTCTAATTTCTGTAATGCTTAACCTTAAATGTCTAATTCCTACACTGCATTACTTTTACAGTATAATTTTTATACTACATAACTTTATCAGTGTACTTTCTTACACTGCATTATTCTAATATTGTATAATTTTTTATATTATTATACAATATTTTTTCTATATTTTTCTCTTAATATTTGTTGCAACACATTTTGCAACAATTAAGCTTTCCAACTTATTTCCATATTATTGGTTTCTTTATTTAAAACTATGGCATGATTTTTACCCTTAAAAATCTCGTATTCTCTTTTATGAACTTTATCATAAAAATTGAATTAAACAATAATCCTTAAGTTATTGCATTTCTAATATACTAGAAATGCTCGGTGTCACACAGTTTGTCTAGGTTGTCAGAACAGATTGACTTTATAGTAGGCACATTGGTGTGATAGACCTAATGATGGTCGCACACCAGACTGGACCTAAAGTGTAATTGATTTAATAATAATTTTGTTTAGCTTAAATCAATTTACTTTGACAATCATTTATGTATGATCTTAATCTTAAAGTATATTCATGTCTCTAAATTTATAGCTTGTATCTTTTGACACGCCAAAGACAAGAGCACCGAAGACCAAAGACTCCATTGTCGATATGTTGGAGATGCAACCTATATTCAATGAAAGCATAATCCATAGATACAAAATCCATAGCTCTTTAATAAAGAGTTAATGTCATCTTCACAAAAGCATTATTAGGGAATTTAGAAAAGACCAAGGCCTTGGTCATATTCATACTTGTAGTAACCAGATGATTTTCAGTTGTAGTTGTTATGAATGCAATTTTTTAAATATATGAAATAATGGAACTTTGATATAAAATAATCTAAAATAAAACGGAACTAAGTCCTTCATTCGATTATGGATAACCTACGAGGATATGCATATGCATGAGAAGTCTTGGACAAGACTAATAAATAAAGTCTCGTAATACGCTATATTATGAAGAGTGCAACTTTGATTCTTTAGTAGAGTGACACTAAAGTTAATAATTAAAAAGATAATCAATTGGGGATTAATTTTTTTGTTATTGTTGGAGTTTAATAATATATGTCCATTGGGTTCTAATGCTACCTCATAAATTCCTTAACTAGTTGCATAGAATGTGGTTTACCACAAGTAAAATAGAAGGTTACACAATATGGGTTCTTGGACCTATCAGTGTGTAGGCTTTACAGTCCAGTTGGACTATGCCAAATTCAAAAGGACTGTAAGCACCTACTAGAGGGATAGATCTGGAAATTAGTTAATTATTAATTAATTTCAAGGTAATATTTATTCAAATTTAATCATTAGGATTTTATGATAGTTAATTATTTAAATCCAAATTGTATTTTAATTTAAATAAAGTATAATTATTCATAATTATTTAAATTAAATTATTGTCAAGGATTATTGAATTCTAATTTAAATAGAATTATTTGAATGAAAATTATCCTAGATAATGCAGATAATCACAACATATTACGCTTTGACTAGTTGGGATTTAAATCCTTTCCCCATTGGGAGCTGGCATGCATAGTGATGATAGGCACACTATGATTGTCGTGTGGAGCTAAGAGAGGAGATTTTCGATCAAACATGCTGCTTCTGATTCATCAACCTATAATTTAAATAGAATTATTTGAATGAAAATTATCCTAGATAATGCAGATAATCACAACATATTACGCTTTGACTAGTTGGGATTTAAATCCTTTCCCCATTGGGAGCTGGCATGCATAGTGATGATAGGCACACTATGATTGTCGTGTGGAGCTAAGAGAGGAGATTTTCGGTCAAACATGCTGCTTATGATTCATCAACCTATACATTTAATTAAAATTCTATTTATTGTTTATAACAACATGAGTAATTTTGAGTGATTAAAAGAATTTTTTAAGTTCTGCTGCATCATTGAATCAATATTTCCAACACAATTAGCTACCCAGTTCTCTCATCATCATTTCCCTCGTGGGTGGGACTACCTGCATTGTTATTGGGAGATGAAACGCCCTTTACATCGTTTTCCTTATTTCGACCTAAACTTCTTCCTCACCGATTGCTCTAGATTCCCGTATAGCCTCCCTTGCACTATGAAAGTACGTTAAATTCTAGTCGAGGCAATGCCACGAAGGCTAGAAACATATCCAAAACCACCTGCTGGAGCTTCTTTAGCTGTAATAGCGTTTCCACACATGGCCAATACAACCACAATGAAAACAAAAGTATACGAGCTTCTCATACTTGACCTCATGCCGGTTCATTTTTCAACGAAATGTCGTAGGGGCTTCGTAATATCCACAAGGATTCTAACTTTTGAAAAACTTCTGGCCTACCTATCGCTTCAATCTGTGTCCACTTTCAAGCTTGTGCTGATCCTCACTTCAATACGCATACCTAGTATTGGAGATACATTTGAGAAAGGGAGCACATGGAATCGGACATAGGATTTGTTTAACGTTAAGCACTCCCCTTCATCAATGTCCTTAAGAACCGGAAGGGCCTTGTCAAAAAGACATAGTTCCCCCATCCAAAACCTTGTTCTTGTCATCTTCATAGCCAAAGTGAAGAATAAATTATCGTTTACCTCAGTAATCTCCAGGCCCTTCGGGGTGTGAAAGTCTTGTCTGTCAGCAGCTTCCCAACGACACTGCACTTAGTTGACTCTTTTCCTTTGTCAAGCATCAAATCATCAATACCCTAAAGTGATAGGTAGAAAATGAGTTCCACTTACCGCAAATGTCTTCCATGTTGATAAAAAACAGTACCACAAAACAGAGAAAGCATAATGACCCGCCATAGAAGACCTTGTTCTTGAGACAAAGCTCAAAAGCTCTCAAAGACGTGCCAGATAGAGAAATCCCAAACAACTTATCGTTCATATTATTTTATGGTTTTTGCAAACTTTTAATATTATTTAAAATAATTCAATGAAATAGACTAAAATCGGCTTGTCTTAAGCCTAACAGATGAGCTGGCTCTCTCCACTGACCCATGGGTTACGCCCATGGGCTGGCCCAACTTAGCTCAGGCCGCATAATAAATCTATTTGTGGGTTGATTGGGCCACATATATTTGATTTAGATCTTTGTAAGAAAAAATTACAGTACAGGATCAAATTATTGTTATAAAATTAAAATTTAATACAATATTTAGAATATTTTAAAATTTTTTTTAATAATATAGTAATTATCTTAATGACATCATATATTGTACTATATAAGTACATAGTAATAATTTTAATTATATTATTTTAAGATATTTGTAAACTTTTTTACAAACTGGAGTTATATTTTAATTCAATAAATATAATTGGGCCAGTTGTCTCATTAACCTTTTATTTTATTGGCTAAGTTGACGTCTCACCTATGACGAAACCTCTTTTCGAGCAGAAAAATTATTTGTTCTCCAGGGAATTTCCATAGGACTAAAGAATTTTTTTTCCTTCAGTTGTTTTCTTTTTTGCTAGTTTATTATTTTTTACTGATGCCTAACATTGAGTTGGTAAATTTTTGTGTTTGCTATCACCTGTAGGAGTGGTTTACATAAGTTGCACATTAAACTTTGTGGAATGAGGAGCTAATGGTGAACGTTAAGTGAGATTACAATGTCTCTGATGTAATACGACAACTAGACCATCGTTGATATCGACCGTTACCAACTAGTATCACAGTGGTTACCAGTCTGCTAACATGGTTACGTTATTCATTGCAAATAATTTTTTCTTGAGCATAAGTTAATCGAAGCATCATATTTGTAGTATTCTTGAAAAGATCCCAGATTGATTTTCAATTAGGCGAAAATAATATTCAATATAAGCCTAGAGATAAGTCCAAATAAAACAAATCAATGAATAATGGGTTTTAACAGGACATAAGGCATAATTATGATTCTAGAATTGGAACATAGCTTAGTTTGTAAATATTTTATATACAATTTTGATTTATAAAATAATTATTATGTAAATATATAATTTAAAATATGACATCATTAACGTGGAAATACTAGATATACATGTAAATACAAAATTTACTAATGACGTCGCCTAACCAAAAACCGAAAAATGTTAATACTATTTTATATATAAATACAAAGATTTACTTATGACTACACCAGATCATCGGTAGCTGAGAAATACAGTATTAGTTATGAATAATGTATTAACATGTAAATACAAAAATTTACTAGCGAACTCACTAGACTACAAACAGCCGAAAAATACAATATTAACATGAAAACATTATATTTACATGGAAATAAAAAGATTTACTAGTGACTTTGTTGGGCCACCAATAATAAGTACATACATTTTTAACATGTAAATACTATATTTATATATAGATACAAAGATTTACTAACGACTTTGTCGGATCATCGAGGGCCGAAAAATATAGTACTAACATGAAAATACTATATTTACATGAAAATACAATATTTTCACGTAAATATAAAAAATTACCGTCAATGTGACCTAGGGTTGAAAAATACAACCATAACAGAAAAGAACAGCTACAACATAAAGAAATATATATATATATATATATATATATATATATTTCTTTATGTTGTAGCTATAAGAAAAACTCATAAAACACAAGAAAAAAAACAAAAAAAAAAACTTTTTTTCCTCTTTTTTATACTATTTTCCAATATCAAAAATGAAAAATAAAGAAATGTACACAAAAAAAATCAAGCATAGAACTGCAACCTTAAAAACATAACTCATATTGGACCTCTCAAACAATGACAGGAGCTCTCAGACAGCGACAGTAGTGCGTGCTCAGACTTGGATGGTGACTGCTATCACTCCAGTGAGATTGGCTCCTAAGAAAATCCTTATGATTCATCTTTAACTCACCGAGCATCGCTACGCTGATGTTGGTGCTCCTAAATCGAGATTGTTCTCACAAGATCCACCTACCAAGGAAAACTAGATCTGGTCATTCGTAAATGATCTGGCTCGAAGGAAAACCAAATCATCATGACAACGGGCTTGGCATCATGGTAGGGGGAACAATTTGGCTCCATTTGTGCTTGAGATCACATGATCTGATTGAGATTCAACAGTGAGAAGCTAGAGAATAAATCGCAATCTGGCTCTGGTGGTCACAATCTAATTTCACGACGCTAGTTCTTGTGATCTTGTTGCATTTGCGACGAGACGACAGCTAGTGCTACATCGACGTGGTCAAGAAAGAAAAGATCAGGAGGGAGAGAATAGAGAAGAAAGAGAGACAGAAAAGGGAAGCGAAGAAGAAGGTAAAAAACGAAAAAAAAGGAATGTAAAAAGGGGACAAAAAATCTAATATGTAGGGGTATTTTAGTTTTCTAGTAACTTGTAAAATATTGATTTGTATTGATATGCTATTTATTTTATTTTTATAAAACTTCTGACATTATTTACTATCTACTTAATAAAATCTGTTATTTTATATAATTTTTTTTATTTTTTTAATACACATACCACACAATTTTAAAGAATAGCTAACTAAGGTAGGTAGTAAAGTAATCTATGATCCGTGACAAAACTACAACCAACAAAGTACGGCTTGTACATCCACTCAAATCTTAAAAATATATTTTACCCTTAAAACTTTGATAAAAATATTAATTGTGCTACGATTTTTTAGAAAAAAAATTATAATCATGCATTCATTAAACAATTAAACTATATACTGTACTCTTCTTATGTAAAAAAAACTATTTCTACTTTTTTTTATTGTGCCCTTGATTTCTTTTTTTGAGTACACTACCATGGGCAATTGGTAATAGGGTCATGACTCTTAAAACCGTCCCACCCCATAAACTTATGATAAAATAAAATTTCAATCCATTTATACCTTCGCCCTAATTAGATTGGATTTCACCTTACCCATTTAAGGAGGGCCTGGCAAATAAATAGATTGGTGGACAAATTTGCCATTTCATATCCTTACTCCTTCAGTTATTGGTGGTTCATTGCAGGTCACTTCTTTCCCACGCCTTAGTTATGTGATTGTTTTTCTTACTTCAATTAATTAATTAATAATCTATTTTTTTTTTCTTGGCCTGGATGCAAGAAGATTTCTTGATTCCACAATATACAATTACACTTTAACATAAAATTCCTGTCTATCATAAATGACGAATAAACAATAGCACACCACTCCATCTCAAAATCATAATTTCTTTTTTTTTTTTCATAATCTTTCAAGTATGCATGAACATGGAAAAAGAAATATCTAATTAAACAATCAAAGGATGCATTATTTAAAATTAAGGGGGCCTAGAATAATTTACCGGGGCCCACAAGATAAGTGGTGTATGCCTAAGAACCAAACCTCTTCATAATAAATATTTGGTGTCATTATCCCTCTAAAACATTATAAAACAGTTGTAATAATGGTGAAATTTAGCATGGTATGGTCAATATGTACAACTTTTGGTTGGCAAGATGTATATTGTGTTGTCTTACCTATCCTTTTTTCTCCCATTACCCACCAGCAAACCATGTGTACAACGGGCATAATCGGGTGGAGAAAACCTAAGCTGGTCCCACCAATCAATGACACGTCGTCCCCAAAGCGAAATTATATTAGCCGTTGATATAACAAAACATTTGATCGTATTAGGTAATACTAATCTGACCAGAAAGTCAAAAGTCCTCACATGGGGTTGGCCCCATATATAACATATTCTTTTTCGGGGTGACTTAAGTGGTTAACTTTCCAGTAAGGGAGGAAAAAACAAAGCAAAGGGACCAACAAGTTTTGAGGAATCCAAGCAATGAAGGGGAAAAAAGATTTGTGTAAAATTTATAGAATTTTTTTTTTAAAGTACATTAGTGGTGAATGTCACAAACTTAGTATGTGGTTAGAACTATTTTTACTGTAGCATGTGAAAGTTTTATACTATAGTAATTTTTTTATTGTTACTATAGCATGCGAGAGTTTTACACTGTTTTATAACTGAGTAAATGGTCTGAACCACTTTCTACCAAATATCCTATTAATTTAATATGATGTAGTTTAACGTTTAGAAGCATTGGTCATTATCAGATTCAGTAACGTTCCTTATTATGAAATTCTCCAACTTTTTTTTTTTGGAAAATAATTTCCCCAACTTTTGAAGCACTCTAAATAACACTGGCTTAACATTCACTTTATTAAATTAAAAATACCTCGTCCAATGAACTGCGGGGTATTTGCCTAAGAAATTAAGCAGTATTTACTTGTGTGTGTGTGCGTGTAATAAGAGATAAAATTTGATCATTGATCGTTTCAAGAACAACAATGGAAAAGGAAGGAAGCAAAACTATGCATGTACTTAGAGAATTGGTTCAAAATAATTAGTTTAAACTAAAATAATGTAAAACTTTTTATTGCTATAGTGTAAAACAAGAGTAGGTTACAGTATAAAACTCTCTATTACTACAATATTTTATATCAATTGGTTCAAATCAAAGTTTCCAAACACCCTATAAAATTTGCCAATATAAAACTTGTCAGGTATTTTATGGTTATCCTCACAATCCTGAGTAATTAGTGCTAAGGTTAGCCAAAACCAATTTTTTAATAGTGTGTTTGGGACATATGGTTAGAACTGAAATTTTTGAACTAAAAACTGTAGCATATGAAAGCTTTACATTACAGCTTACTTTTTTTATTACTATAGCATGTAACAATTTTATACTATGACAACTAAAAGTTTTAGTTAAAACTGATTTTGTCAAATACCGTTTAATTTATTCAGTCAAGTTTATACTATATATACAATTAAGAGCTTCCTAAAGATCTCCACAAAAAGAAAAAAGAAAAACAAAAAGAGCTTCATTCAACCTAAAACACACATTTCTTTTTCTTCCTTCAACAATTCCCCTGCTACACATTTTAACCTATTGGTGAAATATTTTCGATGAGTATTTGAGGAAAAAGTTTTAACTCTAGAGCTTTAACTAGATATTATAACATATAAAAGTTTTACATCGTAGCATATAAGAGCTTTACATTGTTTTTTAAACTTTCAAACCACTCTCTCAAACACTCTATAAAATTAAAGTAATTACTAATTAATATTTAATAATCTTCAAAAATTTTGTTACGTGATAAGTTAATTTTTGAAGTGCAATTTAACAACTGCAAGCCCTATAAACTAAACTTTAATAACTGCAAGCTCGTTTGGTTCACCTTTTAAAATAAAAATTTCAACTTATTATTTAAATTTTTATGAGAGATACTATAGTAAAAATGATTTAAACAAAAAAAATTCTGATTCAAATTGATAAAACAGACGACCCTTTTATAGTTATTTTTTCTAGTAGCAAATACGAGCAAATTGACATCACTCATTTAAATCAAACTCGAAGAGCATGCCTAATTTTTAAAAGATATAAATTAAACCGACCCATCAATCATAAAAAAAATTGAAAACCAGTTAGTGTTAATTACCCTTAATAGATTTTGGGTTTTCCTAAGGTTGAAATTGTTTTTTTCTCTTATTGTGGGAATTGTTGGTTTAGTTAGATTAATTTTTTGATAGTCCAATTTAAGAGTGCTCACATTAAAAATTTACGATAAGCTACACATAATTATTTTTTTATAATAGATTAGACTGCTTAAAAGCTAAACTAATTATCAAATAACAATTTACACCGATAAGAAAAATAAGTTAGTTAGAAGAATAATATGAACTCTAAAATTTAAACTATAAATAATAAAAAACTCTTACGTGCTATTTGATTACGTTTTAACGGTGAGAATATTCTTTTTGAAGGAGAATATTTTAATTTTCACTTGTAGGAAAATAAAAAAGGCAAAATGTAAATAAAAATAAAACAAAAACAATATTTTTAATGACGTGGCGGAGTTTAATCGGTCCAACCAAAACCGCGTGAAAAAGAAAGTGGTACAAGTCAAGTCAACATAGAGACCCGCGGAACCAAGCACCGGCAGCTGAAAGTTCCTCTTGCCGTATACTACGAACTTAAACCAGTGGCCAACCCGAACCTTAGCCTCTGATTTCCGAACCAACTAGGCTCGGATCGCCCACCCTATATAAGGCCATCCTCGTTGTCTCTCTCTCACGCGCACATTTTCGTTGATTGGTCTCAAGCTTTTTTCCAGGAAAATTTCCAGTCGGAAAATCAGTTCTCATTTCCAAAGGTAAATCAAATCAATCTCTAATTTTTGAACATATTCATTTCTCTACGGTCTTCGATCTCCTTGATTTTCACTTTGTTTGCTTGCTGGGAAACTGAAGAAAATAACTATGTTGAATTTGGATTTTGATGTTCAATTAAGTGCGGAAACTTCATAATTAGTTTCGATTCTGTAAAGTGGACGCTTATAATTGCTTTTCTCGATTGACAGATCTGACTCTATATGGAGGCTGAGTATATTTGGGTTGAAAATGTATTCTTTATAGTAGGATTTTACGTATTTTCTTGTTTGATCGAGACGATGATCGGTTTTGAATAACTTGCTTGATCCGGAGAGTCGTTATCTCCGAAATTTGGAGTTAATTTCCTTTTTTTTTTTTTTGTCGTTCATTTTGACGAATGTTTTAATCCAATAACTTTTTTTTTGTTTTTAAATTTTTATTTTTAGCGATTTCGCTTGATACTGATATTTCTGGTTATGGCAAGGCCTGCTTTGTGATTTACTTCTACTTTGTGTTTGCAAAAGTGACCCTTTGTGGCTTTGATTGGTACTTTTGATCGTTTTGTTTTCGGTTTTATTAGTTTTTGTGCGCTTTTAAGGTGTTAAATCTTTTTTTCACTACTTAAAATGGCGAAATGCACTTACTTTCTTAATTCATTTGGTAGGAATAGAATCATATCATTGGTTAAGTTTGAGGGCTATACGAATTTGGAAAAGAAACAACCCCTTTGGTGGCCCATTTTGATTATAGAATTTTTGAACTAGCTACATTTGGGACACCAAAAAGTGAAAGCGACAAAAAAAGGCGTTTTTGCTACCAGATGAGCCGCCCTAAAATTTTATATGCTTTCAGGTTTTGATCACTGATTTCAAATGTCCGGTTCTGGGGCCAGTGGTCCCAAAACACGGAAAACAGATCACGATTCAAACATGCCTTTAAGTTGTCCGTGGTGTATCACGATTCAAACATTTATCTAAATTTGGTTTAGAGTATTATTGATGATGTGTTTGACTTGCACAAGACTTAGAGTCATTTGGATTAGTTTATGAATAATTCGCTGTTTGCGGGTATTGTTGTTGTGGTCATTGTGGTCTGTGGTCCGGAGGATATAATGATTTGTTTCCCCTTGTATAATCTTGAAACGCTGTCTTGGAACTCTTATAAAGTGGTATCTGTGATTAGCAGTGAGTTAAGTTATGTGGTTGATTTCAGGTTTTTATGAACGGTTCTTGTTACTTTTCCCTTATTCCATGACAAGGAGTTTTAGATCTAAGGTCTTTATCTTTTAGGGAAGTTAAAGAGCTAAATTCTGGCAAATAGCTATAATTGTAATAGATCCCCATAGCTATCACTATCCTTGCATTTTGGCTATCAGTGGCATATCACTTTGATCTCTATTGCACTTATCTAAATTAGGTTGGCTTCGGAGTTTCATTGATCATACTCACAGATCTGATACCATGTCAGTGAACCCTAATTATAAGTTAGAAATATGTTTAACGTTGTTAATTTCAGAATCAAGATTGAAAATTTTGATTTTTGACTTAGAGTTCTCTATTCTATGGTTTAAAATGGTTCCAATAAATGCAAACTGATGCGAATCATTTCAATTTCGTTGTTGATATGCAGATAAGGAACAAGAAATACAAGTGATTGAAAAGGATGGCACTAATGTCTGGAGGAACGTCAACGCTGAACCCGAACGCCCCTCTCTTTGTTCCCGCTGCTTTTCGCCAAGTGGAAGATTTCTCCCCCAAATGGTGGCAACTGATCACAACCTCTCCTTGGTACCATGACTATTGGCTAAGCCAGCATCAAGATGAGGATGATTTCTACAGTAATGAAGAGAATGACATTGACAATGTAGCTGATTTGTTGCCAGAGACATTTGATTTCGATGCTGGTGATGAGTTCTCTACTATAGAAGCTCAGTTTGAAGAGTTCATTCAGTTCTCTGAAGCTGAAGGAGATAACTCATATCTGTTACCTTCTAACAGAAGGCACGAAAATGGTATGAACCAAAACTCCCAGGATTAAACAATTTTGGGTTGA
The DNA here is from genome assembly GCA_025403435.1 of Artocarpus heterophyllus. Classification (NCBI taxonomy): domain Eukaryota; kingdom Viridiplantae; phylum Streptophyta; class Magnoliopsida; order Rosales; family Moraceae; genus Artocarpus; species Artocarpus heterophyllus. The sequence goes on from CM046351.1 coordinate 20,859,400, forward strand.
GATTGAGAATATCTATTTGGGAGTTATAATTCTTGCATTCTTTGATTTGTACAGCAGGCTTAGCAATGGAGGCTGAGACACTGATACAGAGCATGAAGTATCTGGAGGAGAGAAGCCCCAAGAATCAAGTGGAACCTGCAAAATATGCAGAGAAGGCAGCCAAGTTCACAACCACAAAGTACAGCCCACGATGCATTCAGCAGCCCCGTTGAATAGAGCATTAAGTAGCCGATGATTTTAGCTTGCGGACCCAACACCAGTAATTTTCAATGTATTGCCTTCTGTAATTTATATATTTTCTGTATAGAGCAAGGTTGTTGAATTCTGGTTTCCATCCTTGTTCATTCTGGTGGCATTTCTTCGGATTAAGAAAATCTTATGGTTAACAAAGTTGCAAAAAAAAAAATGTAAAATTGTAACAAAAGGAAAATAGTATAAAGAATCGTTACCTTCTTCAAGATATGCCAGATATGTCAAGGGCCTAACAGAAGCCTGCTTGTTTGTTTCCTTGACGAGTCTAAACATTAAGGCTCTTGAGTCATGCAAGATATTAAGTGGCTTATCCTCTTCCTCATGTTATGGCCTGTTGATAAACAAAACAAAACAAGATGCTTGCAGGACGTACTGGTCTAAGATCCCTCCCATCCTTGTGGACTTGCGATGGTAAAAATTTGACTTCGGCTTTTTGCATTTGCTTCATTACTTGTCTTTTATAATACTCTCTGAGTAGAAACGGTGTCTAAAGGCAAGAAGAATAGTGCTTTCCTCCCTCTCGGCCTTATTGGGATCTGCTGTGCCAGTTCTCCTGTGCTCTTCCATCTCCTCTTTGCAGACGATAGCATTATTTTTGTCAAATAGAGTATGTTTGGAACATCGTATTATATTATATTATATTATATTGTATTGTATTGTATTATATTATATACAAAAAAAATATAATATAATACGATGTATCAGATAAGCCAGTAATGGACAAAGTTGTCAAGCTATTAGGGGTGTTTGGAGACGGGATGATATTCTAACTTTCAAAAGACAGCAGCTAGTTTCAGACCAATCATGGACGGTGAGAAGCAAGGTGTTATTATGGTGCCCTTGGGTCTTATTGGTACTGCGGCACTTGATTTTTTACCTCAGCCTACCTTCTTTTGTAGGCCGCAATAAAAGGAGATTATTTAATAGTGTGTGGGAGAGATACGGAGCAAATTACAAGTGTGGTAGGGTCAACTTTTTGGGTAGAGAACCAAAGCTAATTCCACTTAGGCGAGGAGTGTGTTCGACATATCGTCCGTTTTGTGTGATGACCTCCAATCTCTTGTTGCAAAGTTTTGGCGAGGAGGCGATTGTAATAAGCAAAAGATCCATTGGATTCAGTGGGATTTACAATGTAAAGTCAAATAGAGGAGTGGGATTTCGACATCTAGTAGCTTTTAATCAAGCTATTGTTACCTAAATCCAGGTTCACTCATGACACAGCAATATTTTTCTAACTAGGAGTTTTTGAATGCTTCTCTTGGACACAACCCATCTCATATTTCGTAGCGTATATTGTGGGGCGTGTTTGATCCAAGCCTAGGCAAGTTTAAAAATTGGTAATAACCAAAATGTTAGGGGGTGTTTGGCAGTGGTGAGAAGCACTCAGTTTCTACCACAATCTCAGTTATAAACAGTGTAAAACTCTCACATGTTACAATAACAATAAAAAAATATGCTACAGTATAAAACTCTCACATGCTACAGTAAAAGTGGTTCTCACCACCCTTCTAAATACCCTATTAAAGAGTTTATCTCGAACTGTAGCTCCCAAGGTCTTTCACTTTTAAACCCATTACCCGACCAAGCGAAGAGAACAGGGAGTTACTTGTGGCTGACCTCATAGTCAATGGTTGTAGCTTTGAATGCTTATTTGTAGAAGATTGACAGGCAGCTGGTGCAAGAAATTCTCTTGGGTAGTCGTAGTCGTGGTAGAGACGATCTTGTTATATGGCATCTTGATAGCAAATGCCTTTATTCGGTTCACTCAGTGTACAAGCATGAAATGTGAATGTGGTTGAAGCCTTGGGCCCACGCTCAGCTGCTGTTTGGAGGAAGAGACTTTGGGCTCCAAGAAAATTAAAATCCACATGTGGCGAGCTTTTCACGATGCTCTTGGTGTTAAACTAAATTTGAGCATTTTAGGTGGGGTCAATTTGAGAAACGACACTTACGTGGCTTTATTTTCAACTTTACCTTTTCCACTGAAAAGTCTAAAACATATAACTTCCAAAAAAAATACAAACTATTGTTTTCAGGTATTTAAGGCTAGGTTAAGACAAATATATATTATTTAAGAGTATTTTGGTCTTTTTAGATAAAAGAAATAATATATATCAAATAGATAACATAGTAGTAATAATAAAAAAATGGTACACCATCTAATTTTCTCTTTGGGAGGTGTGAATTGCTCTACTTGTCCCTTTATGTGATCAAGCAGTTGAAGGTGTTTCTCACTCATTGTGGCCATGTGCAGTGGCCAAAAGATGTTTGGAGTAGTAGTCTGGTGCAGCAAGTACTCTTAAAAGGGCGTTTGGTAAGCTTAGTTATAATCAACTTTTTAGTTAAACATTATAATATGTGAGAGCTTTATATTAATTGTGAATCATAAAGTTCTAACTATATTTATCAAATACCCTGCTAAATTTTAAAAGTGGGCCTTTTCAAGCTCTAAGCATGTTCTTGCTACAATATGGGCAGAACGGACATTTGGGACCCTTTTTGAATGGTCCCTTGGAGTATTTGGTTGGCGCGGAATCCGAGGATGTTTTAAGGCAAACTCTTATCAAGCTGTGACATTCTTGATCGTGCTGGAGGGGTATTCTGCGCTTCGGTGATTATAGTTGCTGCCAGAAGGTGGATGGTGGTTGTTCAGCCATGACTCAACCAGTTACGATGAAATGGAAACCTCCACAGGGTCTTGGTGTCAAGAAAAATGCGGATGTTGCAGTAATGAGTCTATGTTGGCATTGGTGTGGTCGTCAAAGGTGGGCAAGGACGTGGCTGCCATGCTTATTGTGGGTCAATTACTCCTCATATCGCAGAATGTTTGGCTACTATGTGTGTGTGTGTGCTTTGGTGTAAATTGAAGTGTGTTTTCCTTTTTCATTTTTTTTGGGCTCCAGAACCTAGTATTTTAGAAGATATTGGAGATGCAATTTAGAAGATATTAGAGATGCAATCTTCTTGCAAGCTGTTGTGGTTCTTCTTGTTACCCTTCTTGTAATGGGAATTGTGTAACCCACTCGTTAGCTAGTTATGCTCTTGCATATCCTGTTGTTGTTTTTCGGTCTGTTTGTATTAAAGTTTTTATAAGTTGCTCTAAATGCATTGATTTATCAAGTAATGAAAATAAAAAGAAGTGTTTTTAAGGAAGGTGATATCATCGTATCAACAGCAGAATTTGAAAATAAAAAAGACACTAGTACCAGAGTTATGTTTTTCAACCGTCAAATTTGTATTACAATTTGTATGTTTTCATGTACATTTTTTAATGTGACATTTAAATCTACTAATATATATATACATATATATATACACACTATTGATATAGGCCCTTATGGTATAAAGTAAAAATGGACGCTAAATTGATCGAATCGACCAAACTAAACCAAACCAAATCAAATAACAATCGGTTAAGTTTGATTTATAATTTTAAAAAATCAATTAAATTAGTTTAGCTTGTGGTTTTATCCTTAGAAAAACCAAACCAAACTAAGTTTTTATTTATATATGTATTTTAAATATTATATATACATCATACATTTATAAAAATATAACTAATTGCTTTATTATATATATAATTTTAAAAACATGAACATACTCTAAAATTTAATATTGCTTGTTCTAAATATAAATAACTAAACATAGAGAATTATTTATCATACGAAAATGTTAAAAAAAAAGTTTATGTATATTAGGTCAAGATTGAATTAAATTTGATCTTTTAATTAGTTTGGTTTTGTTTGAAAATCTCCAAACCAACCCTAACCCGCTTCTTCGGTGGCTCCCATGCCTGCCTCCAACCACTGAACATTATAATCCCGACACTATCTCCACCCTCACTTCAGTGATGTCGACTCCTCCGACATATATATATATATATATATATATGGTTGACGTCAAAGGCATGGGATAGGGTGGCAGATGAGCTAGCTCCAATATTGGTTTGTCGTCGTGTCTGAAGATGAAAATGACGTAGCCAATGAGGGGTTAAGGGGACTATTTTTAGGTTTTTAAGCTTATATACACCAAATTTAGCTCTCCCTCCAAAAGAAAAACAAAAACGTTTCATTCCTTAAAAATTGAAACCAACTAAAATTTTTAAACACTTAGGAATATATATCTCCCCCATATTGACTTCGATTGCTTGTTAACTTATTTTTCTATCACTTATTTTCTTAAAATTTCTTAGTTTTTGTCAGTATTGTACATATCCCCTTAAGAAAGTGTATACATTAATTCTTTGAGAAGAATATCGAGATTATGTACTATAATGTTTTTAGATTGCAATAATAGAGCATTCCAGTAAAGCAATTAGTGATATCTTAGTACTTTTGTTTTCAATATATTTAATTCTACTTTCTTTATGCAAAAAAATTACATGTTATGCTATACTCTAAAAAACATGTTTATTCACGCTTAGAAAGATAAAGGTTAAAAAAAACGTGTCACACTACTACTCATATTAATTATTTGTTTAAAAAAATTTAGTGTGAGTTATTTAAAACTTTTTTTCCCAACCAATAAAAATAGACAAACTTTAATATTCTCACCTCTCTCCTCTTCTTTTTCCTTGTTCTATCAAAATATTTTGTAGTGCCATAATAAGTTTTAAAATGCATAACATTTATAAATAGTAAGTTTTTAAGAATGATATTTGTAAAAATTTCTTTTTTTAATTCTATTTTGACAATAAAAGACATAGAATTTCTCAAGCAGAATCATGGCGTTTAATAATTATTAATCTTGATGAACTAATTTTTAGATGTTAGTCTTTTCTAACAAAAATTGCCGACTCCATCACTGAGCTCAGTTGAAGATGCATCCGGCTACTCTAGAGCTAAATTTTAAAATAATCAGAATTTTTTTGTAGTACTGATTTTATATTTTGGGCTATCTCCTTATTTCATAGAATGCATGTTCAACTTTCAGTGGCATTTGTTTTAGTTTTAGGCTCTTTTTTTTTTTTTTTTCCTTAAACTCGGTTATTATTTTTTGATATTATGATATCAAGTACATCAAACATGTCGCCATAGAGTTGCAAGAACAGGCCGACCCGATCTGTTCTCCTTAGGCCCACGAGCCGTGGGCTGGGCCTATCTAGCCCATGAATTTTGTGGTCGGGTCAGGTTGGGCTGGCCCATATTAGAATTATCTCGATCCAACTCACACTATGGGCCAATTTTACGTGGGCTAGGCCGGGCTGGGTCGTGCCGTGGGCTTTGAATGGGCTGGCCCATTTGAGCCCATCTACGAGTTAGGATGAGTATGCCCCTTTTGGCCCATCGTAGGTTTAGATTGGCCAACCTATTTAAGCATGCAATTTTCAATTTTTATTTTTAAATTTTTAAACAAATTAACAAATATAAAAGTTTGAATAGTCAATGAAAATATGAAAAGGGATATTTTATTTGTGATTGGCTCATTAAAAACTTTTTCAAGGAAAACTCAGTGGGACAAAACCTTGACGAGAAAAAAAGAATACAATTAAGATAATTGTACATAAGATGTTTATAAAATTACTAAAAAATATATTATAAATGAAATTGGCCACAATAGGCCTTCGGTGGGTTGGTCTATTATAGGCCTATATAGGCTTTACACGGGCCGGGATGGGCCAACTCATGATGGGCCTAAATGTGCCAGCCTGACCCGGCTCGGCCCATAATTTTTATAGGCTGTGCCGGGCAAGCCCATGGACCTATATATGTTAACCCAACCCAACCCATCAATATTTATGAGCCGAGCCATGTCTTAAACAGTGACGGACCATACTAGCTTAACCCATTATTGTATCAAGACAGACCATTGCTGGTTCACAGACCCCCCGGCCCCTTGTACATCTGTATGTGGCCATGGATGTATGATTTTCTATTATAAATAGGATTCTCTTTAAGCTGCAATGATTTTAGTGTCTAGAAAATAGATCCAAAATCATATTATTCACACAAACCCCAGGTACTTTTAAGGGTAAAACAGTCATTACAGTATATTATTTTTCCAGGTGGCAGTATTACTCTTTGTGGCATCTCTCACAATTCTTTATTGACACATTTCTTCCTACTTCCAATATTATCATTTTTAAACCATTTCTTATTTTACTAGTTACGCCCTTTCAAAATATGAAAAAAATCCATGCATCTAATAACATATATTTTTCCACCGACCCATTAACCAACTAAATAAACTTACATCATAGTTAAAAAAAAAAGTAATTTATACTAATAGTCCTTTAATTTTTTTTAGTAAATATACTTTATTTTTTTTAATTTTGATAAACTAATTCCTAAACCCTCTTGAAACGTCTGCAATTCAAGGACCTTCCGTCTACATCCATTAAGATTTTAACGGATCCTTCCATGTGACTTGTCATATGCTTTCTTTTTCAGTGCAAAAGACCAATATACTATCCAATAAAATATCTGAAATTCTAAAAAGAACAAAACAAAACAAAAACTGAAATAAAAGCACACCTTTCTGCAACATGAAACGCTCCACTTCACAACAAGAATCTCCAACCAAACAAAATCCACTAAACCAAACAATTATACAAAACCATCCTCCAATCAACGCCTCAATCAAGTTTCTAACCCAAGAACTATAAGAGAAGCAATGCAAGTAATTCTAAAATAAGAAAAAAAAATTGATTTTTTTGGGTTTGAGATAAGACAAAACTGAGATAAGGATTAAGAATTTGTTGTTAAAAAAGAATAAATTTAAGGTTTGGTAAAGAATACGAAAGCTTTCTTTCAGAAAACAAAAGAAAAGCAAAGTTGTTGCCTTCTTTTAAATCCTCTTTCCACAATTGGCAGATTATGAAAGAAGTGAAAAATAGAAAATAATCGCGGTTAATATTACGGTTGCTAACCAAAGTTTACAATTACGGGCTTTTTGTCGTGTGGTTCTCACTGTAAACTCAGTTATAAATAGTATAAAATTTTCATATGTTACAATAACAATAAAAAAATTACTACAATATAAAACGCTCACATGCTATAATAAAAGTGGTTTTAACCAACGGTTCCTATCATCCTTCTAAATACCCTTTTAATCAACAAAATGTTGGATCAAAATCTAATTATGGGCTAATATATTAAATAAATGTGAATTAAAGGCTATCAAATAAGGTTGCCCAATTGAAAGTGATCAATTTAGGTTTTGGGCTTTTAATGCATCATTAAGTATGGGCCTCTTATGTGTAGAGACTAAAAATATAATTACTAATTTTATGATGGGCTAAATTGGTAATTAAGGATAATTGTTAAGGTTTAGCAATTATATAAAGGGGTTGTGGTCCCCAAGTCAATACGTATATTATTTTTCTGTTTCCCATCTACAGAGAGATTACAGAGCATTCTGAAAAGGAGGATTTACGTACCAGACTTGGAAGATCCTCAACCTATAGACTCAAGAATCACATTCAATCTATGGATTCAGGTTAGCTTCCGCATCTTATTAATATTCTTGATGATTTGACATGAACAATGCTGGGTGATGATGGTTTTCATCACAATTTTATTCTAACAAGTGGTATCTAGAGCCTCTTCATGTTGAATCATTGAGAATCAATAATTTTCTATATGTGATTCTCATTAAAAATTTTCAAATTTAACAATCTATGGTTCTATAAAATTGTTGAATTTGAGAACAATTGTTTAAATATCTGGTTGAATACAATTCGGTTTCTTTGAACCTTTTATACGGCACCCTTGCCGAAAAGAAAAGAACATCTATTTTCTGTTTCTCTGTTTTAATTGATTTGATTGCTTCACGAATCTGTTGCTGAGAGAACAGTAAAGAAAAGGGAATAAAAAAAATGTTATTAATGTTTTTGCTTGGGTTATGTTTTATATACATGTATTCGGTTGAATCGTTTTGCTGGTATATATGCATATATATATATATATATATATATTTTGGACTCGAGCAGTGTATTGCAGTCTTCGACATCCTTACCGTCGCGATAGAGGACTCTGGCGACGACCATGTGGCCGTGCCGGAAAGACAGGAGGCCGCGGCGGAGCAAGAAAGCAGCGGCCACAGAGGCCGCTGCATAAAAAAAAAAAAGGAGGGGGTTTTCACCGGCGGCTGGCCCCATGACTGCCGGCGTCGGCCGTGTTTGGGCGTGGCCATTAGGTTACGATGGAGTAGAGAAGCTGTGGCCGTCTGGCCGTAGCACAAGGGGGGCGGCCGTTATGCCGCCCGTCATCTCACCCAGGGGTCGAAAAACCCCTAGGGTTGATTGCAGAAAGGTCTGAGCTTCGGCCCAGACCTGAGTTTACACGGGCCCGATTGGGCCCATGATCAGTTCGAACCTAGGGACTCAACCCCTGGGTTACCAAAAAAAAAAAAAAAAAGGGATACACGGGCTGGCCCGTGATTGGATTTTTCTACACAGGCTAGGCCCGTGACTGGTCAGATCCCCAGGGGTTCAACCCCTAGGTGACCCCAAAAAAAAAAAAAAGAAGGAGCAAATAAAGGGGGGGCTGAGTTAGGATCCGGATAGGGTTCTCCCAACCCGGTCCAGCCCCGACCCAGTCAATGTTGACCTTGACCAAATTTTTTTTTTAATTTTTTAATTTTGGTCAATTTTTGTACAATTTTGATTCAAATATTGGTATTTTATATATATTTTGAGATGAATTAATTGAAGCAACATGTCACCAAAGTGGCCTCTCTTGTGAAAATTAATTTGTTTTGAAATATAAAAGGTTGTGTTTATGTAACTTATGTGAATATTGACCGGCCCAAAGGAAGGCAATATTTGACAGAATTGCATGTACACCTGTGGTGATAAACACGTGATGATTATTCGGTTTTACATGTAAGCAATAAATCAGCCCAAAGGAAGATTTATTGTTTGACATGTTCTTATTGTCAGTGTTTGATTACTACACCAAGATATCACTTACAAGTTAATATTTCTGTCCAAAGACTAAATATTAATGGAGTGCCCAATATCTTGAGATGGGGTTACCTTTATTTGGATTTATTATTGTTATTATGGATTCTTATGTGAGCTTGTTTTGGTTTTTTTTATTTTGTTCTCTGTTTTAGCTACTAGTTCTGCCTCTAATATTACTGCCAACATCAATTCAATTCCTATGCTGAATGGTAGCAACTTCAAATCATGGCAAGAGAACCTCCTAATAGTTCTCGGAGTTATGGATCTCGACCTTGCGTTAAGGGTTCCTTCTCCTGCACCTCTTACAGATAAAAGTTCCTCTGATCAACAGAAGGACATGGAAAGGTGGGAGAAGTCAAATCGCATGTGTATGATGATCATGAAGAAGGCCATTCCAGAAGCATTCAGGGGCACTATATCGGAAACGATAAAGACAGCCAAAGAGTTCCTTGAGGACATTGAGAAGAGATTTGCCAAAAATGAAAAGGCTGAAACAAGTACACTTTTGGCAAACCTCATCTCAATGAGATACAAAGGTAAAGGGAACATTAGGGAGTACATCATGGAGATGTCTCATCTTGCTTCAAAATTAAGAGCTCTTAAGCTTGACCTTTCTGAGGACTTGCTAGTGCATTTGGTTCTTATATCTCTTCCTGCACATTTCAGTCAGTTTAAGGTGAGCTACAACTGCCAAAAGGAGACTTGGTCTCTTAATGAGCTCATCTCACATTGTGTGCAAGAAGAGGAAAGGTTGAAGCAAGAAAAGACAACAAGTGCTCACTTGGCTAATACTTCCAAGGACAAAGGGAAGAAAAAGAAGAAGGATAAGGAAGCTGCAGTTACGGCAACTCAAAAGAAGCAACAAAAGAGACCGGTTGATCCGGAAGATACAGGTTGTTTCTTCTGTGGAGCTGCAGGACATAAAAAGAAGCATTGCACCAATTATCACGCTTGACATGCTAGAAAAGGTATGCTTCTTAATTTGGTTTGCTCTGAGGTTAATTTAACTTCGGTACCTGAACACACTTGGTGGATGGATTCTAGTGCAACCACTCACATCAGTGTGTCTATGCAGGGATGCCTGAGATGCCGAAAGCCAAATGATGGTGAAAGATACATCTACGTGGGCGATGGCAAGAAAGTTGAAGTTGAAGCAATAGGAAAATTTAGATTATTGTTAAAGACTAGATTTTATTTGGATCTTGATGAAACATTTATTGTACCGTCTTTTAGATCGAATTTGATTTCTATTTCAGCTTTGGACAAATCTGGTTATTCTTGTTCATTTGGAAATGGAAAATTTAGTTTGTTTCATGATTCAAAATTAGTTGGTTTCGGTTCTTTATCAGGTTACGATAATCTTTATGTACTTGATACAATTGCTTCATTTAATGAATCCTTGCAATTAAGTACACGAGGTATAAAAGAGAAAATTAACCAATGAGAATTCAGCTGCGTTATGGCACAAGAGATTGGGTCATATCTCCAGAAGGAGAATAGAGAGACTTGTGTCAGACGAAATTCTCGACCCCTTAGACTTTACAGATTTTGATATTTGTGTTAACTGTATTAAGGGAAAACAAACCAATAAAAGGAGATTTGAAGCCAACAGGACTTTGGACGTCTTAGAACTTATACATACAGACATTTGTGGGCCATTCCCTATGGCTTCTTGGAATGGTCAACAATATTTTATAACGTTCATAGACGATTTTTCCAAATATGGCTACATATATCTCATTCATGAAAAGTCACAGTCGCTAGATGTGTTCAAAAATTATAAGGCTGAAGTTGAAAATCAACTCAGCAAAAGGATTAAAAGCGTCAGATCTGACCGTGGTGGTGAATACTATGGTAGATATGACGATTTAGGTGAACAACGTCTGGGACCGTTTGCTAAGTTCCTAGAGGAAAGCGGTATCGTCCCACAGTACACTATGCCGGATTCGCCCACTATGAATGGTGTTGCTGAAAGACGAAACAGAATGCTTAAGGACATGGTGAGGAGTATGATTTCTCATTCTGCCTTACCAAAATCACTCTAGGGAGAAGCACTTAAGACTGCAGCGCATATCCTTAACAGGGTTCCAACTAAAGCAACTGCCAAAACCCCTTACGAACTTTGGACAGGCAAGAAGCCTAGTATAAAACATTTGCATGTTTGGGGATTTCCAGCTGAGGCAAGGCCTTATAGGCCTAATGAAAAGAAACTGGACTCAAGGATGGTTAGTTGTTATTTTATTTGATACTCTGAAAGATCTAGGGGGTACAAGTTTTATGATCCCACGACCAAATAGATATTCGAGACAGAAAATGCCAGGTTCTTTGAGGATGTCGAGTTTGCGGGGGGAGATATGGTTAGGGACTTTGTCTTTGAAGAGGAATATGTTGATATTCCCACAGCTGTTATTGACATTGATCAGGTTCCTACTCCTGACATCGTTCAAGAAGCAGACCCAAATCAAGACAATGTCGGAGGATCTCCCATTCCAGAAATTGTTCCAGAAGAACAAACTCAACCACCTCAAGAACCTACGCCATTAAGAAGATCCACTAGAGAAAGGAGAAGTGCGGTGCCAGATGATTACATTGTATTTCTCCAAGAACATGAGTATGACATTGGTATGGTGGAAGATGATCCAATCAACTTCTGTCAAGCCATGGAAAGTTCTAGATCTCAAGAGTGGATTGATGCCATGAACGAAGAGATAAAGTCTATGAAAGACAACGATGTTTGGGATCTTGTCCCATTGCCTGAAGGTGTGAAACCCATTGGTTGCAAATGGATATTTAAGACCAAAAGGGATTTGAAAGGCAATGTGGAGAGGTATAAGGCTCGTCTTGTTGCTAAAAGCTTTACATAGAAAGAAGGCATTGATTATAAAGAGACTTTCTCTCCGGTTTCTTCGACAGACTCTTTTAGGATTATAATGGCATTAGTGGCACATTTTGATCTTGAGCTTTATCAGATGGATGTTAAGACTGCGTTCCTCAATGGTGACATTGATGAAACAATCTATATGGTGCAACCGAAAAACTTTGTGTCGGGAGATGCAAAGAAGATGGTTTGCAAATTAAAGAAATCTATCTATGGGCTTAAGCAAGCTTCTCGTCAATGGTATTACAAATTTCATCAGGTTATCATCTCGTTCGGTTTTGAGATGAATTTGGTCGATGATTGTATATACCACAAGTTCAATGGGAGTAAGTATATTTTTCTGGTTTTATATGTCGATGACATTTTGCTTGCCAGCAACGATATAGGCTTGTTGCACGAAACCAAGAGATTTCTATCAAAGAAATTTGAGATGAAGGATCTTGGTGACGCTTCTTTTGTGTTGGGTATACAGATACACTGGGATCGCTCTCGGGGTATTTTAGGATTATCACAAAAGGGTTATATCGAAAAGATTCTTAAGAGATATGGCATGCAGGATTGTAAACCAGGTGATACCCATGTAGCTAAGGGAGACAAGTTTAGTCTCGATCAGTGCCCTAAGAATGATTTTGAGGTTAAGAAAATACAGAAGATTCCTTATGCGTCAGTAGTAGGGAGTCTAATGTATGCTCAGGTTTGTACACGTCCGGATATTGCGTACGTTACAGGGATGTTGGGCAGGTACTTAAGCAATCCTGGAAAGGATCACTGGGTAGCAACCAAACGAGTCTTGAGGTATTTTCAAAGAACAAAGGATTACATGCTCACATATCGGAAGTCAGAACAGCTTGAGATCATTAGGTATACTGACTCCGATTTTGCTTGATGCCAAGATAATATGAAATTTACATCGGGCTATGTCTACCTTCTGGCTGAAGGTGCTATCTCTTGGAAGAGTGCTAAACAGTCTCTTATAGCATCTTCTACAAAGGCGGCAGAGTTCATAGCGTGTTATGAGGCGTCCAATCATAGAATATGGCTATAAAATTTTATCACGGGGCTGCATATAGTGGACGGTATTCAAAGACCACTCAAGATATTTTGTGACAATAAGTCAGTAGTTTTGTATTCCAACAACAACAGGAGCTCGACGAAGTCAAAACATATCGAGATCAAGTTCCTGGTTGTGAAAGAAAGAGTTCAGAGTGGACAGTTGTCTATAGAGCATATCGGCACAAACTCCATGATTGCGGATCCGCTTACTAAAGGATTACCACCCAAAATGTTTCATGAGCACACTGCTCTTATGGGTGTCATATCATTTCAGGATATTTAGTTTTAGTGGGAGTTTGTAATTTTAAATGCTCTTATGATATAAACATTTTTCAGTTATTTCAGTTTATGGATATTTTAAGGTTATTTTCTGCAGAAATAAAGTTTTCAGTTTATTCACACTCTGATTTTGGTATGGTTTGATCTCACTAAATTTTCAGGTGGACCAGTTGGAAATAGGCATGTTAAGATCACATTGCATGAAATTTCCATGCTACACATCCATGCTTGATCTTGTCATTAGTTGTATTGGTATATATGATCATTGATGGGTCTAGTTACGACATATGTAACGAAGGTCGCTTTGGTCTTATATTGATATGGTTAATGGACAAGATTGTTGAGGTGCATAAGGTTTTGATAGCAAAATTCATGAGCTCATAAGGTATAATACACATTTATAAAGTTTCATATATAGCCCAAGTGGGAGATAGTTGGATCAAAATCCAATTATGGGCTAATATATTAAATAAATGTGAATTAAATGCTATCAAATAAGGTTGCCCAATTAAAAGTGATCAATTTTAGGTTTTGGGCTTTTAATGCATTATTAAGTATGGGCCTCCTATGTGCAGAGACTAAAAATATAATTACTAATTTTATGATGGGCTAAATTGGTAATTAAGAATAATTGCTAGGGTTTAGCAATTATATAAAGGGGTTGTGGTCCCCAAGTTTACGTACATTATTTTTCTGTTTCCCATTTACAGAGAGATTACAGAGCATTCTGAAAAGGAAGATTTACGTACCAGACTTGGAAGATCCTCAACCTATAAACTCAAGAATCACATTCAATCTATGGATTCAGGTTAGCTTCTGCATCTTATTAATATTCTTGATGATTTGACATGAACGATCCTAAGTGATGATGGTTTTCATCACAATTTTATTCTACCACAAAAACCTCTGCTTAACGAGTCTGGGCTGTGGCGCAGAAGTTGCTGTCAAATCAAAAGGCGTGGTGTCGAAGAAGTTGCTGCTGAATCTCAAAGGTCATTTCATCTTGAAGAAGCACCTCCAGTCCTGGAAATAAATTGCTGCTGCAAACCAGCGAATGAAGAGCGCAGATCTCACTCACGAACAATGCTCATTGCATTGATCCCTCCGCAAGGAAGCCACCCCATCGCTGAGCCCCTCCCCATTGCGGCCTTCTAACCACGACCTAGATCTCACCATTGAGGCCCTACACAAACCAGATCTCCCGCTGCCGCCCTCTGCAAATTGGATCTTCCATTGCCGCTCCACCACCATGCCGGCTTGCCTTCTCGTCGCTGACAATGATAACCACTGTGACCTCCCTATCTCAACCACAATCACCTTCCTCATCACAGCCCTAAACACCATAGGCCCACAGCTCATCCCTGACCTTTACCATTATACCCCTTGCAAAACAGCAACGTGACACGCGTGTGGATGATTCCGTTCGGTTTTCAGCTCGTTTGGACAAAAGTCTATTAATTATCAAAAGTTTAAAATTTTGGGGTTGTTTTGTCAAAATCTTTTAAAAAATAAACTAAGAGTCTTTTTATTAAATGAATTTAAATTAGTAATTTAATTTGAGTTAATATAATTTGAATTAGAATTTGAGTTAGTGATTTGAATAGTTATCTGAATTGACATTTGGATGTGCATTTAAGTTTTAATTTGAGTATGAAATAAAATTAAAATTTATATTTGAAGAGATAATGAAAATAATTTTTGATTTATCAACAAATTTAATAAAATCTTAATGTTAATGATACTAAAAAATATTTATTATGGATTTTAATTTATCCATCTGTTTACAGTTATGGTTTTTTTCCTTTAAATGTAAGAGAGAGAATTTTAGTTTTGTTTAGGGGAATTAAAACTTTAAAAACTTAAATTCTTAATACTCAAAGGATTCAGATTTTAGAGAAAATAAACATATATTTAAAGGATTCTTAATACTTAAATTTAAATTTGAGTCTAAAAAATCGAAAGAGTTTTAAAAAGAAACATACCCTTAAATATTATTTAATAAAGAATTAAGAAACCACTAATATAAATTACTCAAAAAAAAAAGATCAAATATAAATTAAACGGATAAAAAAAATCCTTTAAAAAGAACGCCATCGTATATATCATCGATCTTTAAAGAAGCCTTTTCTACCCAAAAAGGGAAAAAAGAAAAAGAAAAAAAGAAAATACCATCGATCCTTAAAACTCCAACTCAACATCAATAAAAAAAATCAACTATATATATATACGTAACACATTTGTTCATTTGTTCTTTTCGTTGAAGATAAAATAAATTGTAATACTTTGTTCATTAGTTGCAATTCGGAAGCTTTTTTTTTTTTTTTTTCTTTTTTCCCGTAAATCAATAATTTGAAACTGACTCTGTTTTCCTTGGTCACAATTCATCTATATTAAAGAATAAAAATTGAATGGAAAAGATAAGATTTTGAAGAAGAAAAAAATTACTTTCTTTTTTATGAGGAGACTTTTTAATGTTATAATTCATCTTTGTTCTTTTAGAAAAACTTGGACATAATTTTTTTTAAATAGGGTGTATAATAAGTATTTTTAAGATATTTTTGTCTTTAAAAGTAATATTATCAATGGATAATATAGAAACAAAAAGTTTTATTAAAAAATGTGTATGAAAAGTAGGAAAAAGAGTGTAAATAGACACACCCCTTTTCCTCAAAATATATTCATCCGGATAAATACGTAAAAATTAAAATCATTATCGAAGCGGTTTAAAATTAAAGACCAACACAAAATTTTAATAAAAATAAATAATTCTAGTCCGAGTTGCTTTACGTAACACATTACACGACTATATACACCGCGTACACTACATCAAATATATATATATATATATATATATATAGAATTGACATTCCCTCATTGAGCTTTCAGAGAGAATAATCATTACTCAATTCTAGATTCAATAGTTTTCTTATTAAAGAATTAAAACCCATCTCCCATATAGAGCAGTCTTTTTGGCAGGTATTGTTCTTTGTTTTTTTTTTTTCTTTTCTATTCTTCAATTGCTTAGAAATTAATTGTAAATAAATCTCACTTTTTTTTTTGTTGGTACGAAAGCTATGACTGATATTATGGTGAAAAAAAAATTACAAGCACATAAAGCGTTTAAATGACTTAGAAACTTACATAAGCGTGTATTTAACGTGCACTCTAATGAGTTGGATTTGCACATGCAATATGTCAAGAACTGTTATTGATGCTTTGAGACGTGGAGCCGTACAAACAAACGGACAGTTATTTTTTGCAGTTACGTTGAGCTTAGGAAGTATTGTGTTTTTCTATTTTTGAATTTCTCGTGCGAATTTATTCTCTTTTTTTTTTTTCCTTTTCATTGTCTCTCACTAAAACTGATCTTTTTAAGAGCAATTATGTGATAGCATGTCTCATGATATGATAGAAAAGAACAACGTTTTTGTTTCTCATTTAATTAAAAAAAACATTTTATTTAGTTTTTGTTTTCTATTTTTTAAAAAGGTTTGGTAACTACCTTTCATTAAAAAAAAAAAAAAAAACAGTAGCTACGATTTGTATCATTTCATTTTCAAAACAAAAGCCGTGTTTGTGGCCTGATTTAGGGCTGCAAAAAATGAGTTAAATAGGGTTAAGATGGGTATCAAGGTCGAACTAATAGAAAGAGAATGACACATGAGTCAGGCCAAGGCAGCCAAGGTTTGCTGCCTAGGATCAAATCAACACTTGGGTTGGACTAGCTCCAAAACCACCTCATCAGTTGTAAGCAAGTCCTAGCCTAGTGCTCCTATTCTAACTCATCCCCGCTCCTCTAACTTATTGGCCTAACCCAAATGCCCGTCCTCACCTATGGGTCAGACCCTTTCCCAACCCATTGGTCAGAACCTATGTGTTCGTCTTAATATGTTTGATCTACCGTGACGTCGAATATTGCAGAAAGAGAATGACATAAGGGTTAGGCAATGGTCCTTTTGTTGAAGCTAAAGCCCTTAATTGGAGATTAATAGACTAATAAATTAAATTTTAGTAACTAAAATGACTCATTAACTACTAATATATTAATCAAAAACAAAATTACATTAAAAAATATGAACCAAACATTACAAATTATAATTAAACATAAACACAAAAGTGAAAAATATAAATTTGTGTTCATTTAATCCTACAAATGATTAATTAATGCATTACAAAGCGCACAAAGTAAATAATTTTGTTGAAGACTATGAAGTTGAGATCAAAAATAGAAAACTATAAATTTAAGTTGTAGGATTTTTATAAATAAAGAAACTTTGGAAAAAACAAATTGGCGTGGATGAGCAATGGTCTGTCAGATTTGGCCTGCTCTTGTTCATCTCTCCAAATTAGCATGAATAAATGGAGTCTTCTTGGAGACGATTTCAACGCCAATTTGGCATTTACTCCACAAAATGAAGGGAATTGGAGAAGGCCTTATTATAAAATAATAGCACAGGTACAATAATAAATTCTGTTGAAGAGGAGTTTCCTCCAACCAAATAAACTCATCATCAACATTAAGAGCGTAAACGGCCAAAGAATGGGCAACTATGTTAGCTTCCCTAAATACATGACTTAACTTAACTCCTGAAAAGGAAAGTAACAAGCTAGATATATCTGACAATAATACACCAAACTCGTTACAAAAAGTAGAATGTTTGATTCAAAGCTTGAATAATTGTTAAGGCATCAGACTCCATTGAATAGAGATTAATGACAATTTGGAATTAATTTGGAGTCGAAACGGCATGAAAAATATTTAAAATTTCCCTTTAAGAAAAAAGATTTAAAATTTTGACTAGGTGATTTTTAAAACAAACTCAATTATAGATAAGTGGGTGATTTTATTTTGTTAAAATAGTGAAATCATATGTGTTTCATAATATAGGGTGTGACAAAAAAAGTTTTGGATTTTTCTTTAGAATTATTTTTCTTCTAAATGTGTTTAAGCATTAGGAGGCTTTTTTTTTTTTTTTGGTTAATCTAGAGAAAAACTTGATTATGGACAAGTTCATTCATTTTTGTTCAATATTGTTAAATTTAGACATATGAACTTTTTTATGAAGTAAATTAGACTTTTAGTGTCCTTTTTTGCAAGAAATGATAGGAAATGACATCTACTCGTGTATTTATGACTTAACTATCATTATATTAATTTTTTCATCAAAATTTAACAGAATGTAACTAAGAAACTAAATTTAAGATATCAAAAGCGTTTAAGGATTAAATTAGAATAATTTTTTATACAAAGACTAATTTTTAAAAGAGGAGGAAGTTTAGGCACCTCTGATAAATTTAACTATAAAATAAAATTAAAAACAATAATCCATCCACTAAAAAGTAAAATAGAAAGGATTTTTTTTTTAAGGAAAACTATAAAGATTCAAGAAACAAAAAAAGAAAATATAGTGGAAGTGGTTTAGATTTCGAGATAATTATCCCAAAGGTTTAATTATTTTTTAAAATTTGAAAATGCGTTTTTAATGAAACTTTTTGTACCAGAACCCTAAAATACTTGAGGCTTAAACCACTCAAGCTCATCTACAAATGCACTAGAGCGTTTAAAAATTGACATTTTGAACACCCATTTAGAGGCGATTGCTTAATAAAAAGGGGGGGTCTTTTGTTAGAGACTTCCATAATTCCAATACATGTTCTATTTTTCATCTTTTTTTTCTCTCTCTATAAAATCATTCTCATTTTTTTGTTTTGTTTTGTTTGGTTGTGTAAATTAAAAAAAAAAAAAAAAGCTATGGTCGATATTACGGAGGAAGGAAACAAGCACTTAAATCGTCTAGAGAAGGAGATGAGCGAAGAACTCAATTGCGCTGTGGTAACTTGGGTTGTGAGCTGCAGTATTGCAAGTATGTTGATTGTTTTTCTAAAGCATGGACTCGCACAACTTACAGGGGACTAGTTAATGCAGTTATTATATTGTTTGTGTTTGTTTATTTCTTTTCTGGTCTTGTACTTTTGATAAGGTTCTGTAGAAAGTTGGAAGTATGGAGGCATGAGAAGAACAAGGCTCGGAGTTTAGAATCTTTAGATGTTTGGCTTCAGATTTTTCTTTCTTCCTTTCGAATGTTAATTTTGTTAAGATTTTCAGAATAAATCAATTTAACCTACTCTATTTTGATATTGTTTCCTTTGGCTTTGGCGATCTATGGAATTTATTTATTTATTTATTATTATTTTTTTTTTTAAGGCTGGCTTTAAGACTACCAAATATGACAATGTGTATCAAGGTCATGCACCAAATTTTTAATATGAGATTGTATTCAAAAACTGAGGATTGTGCAATGAGGGCATCCCGTTGTTGGCGTTATTGACCTCAACTGTACGATTTAAATAAGCATTGTTTATGAAGTGATTGTGAGTATGTTTTTCAAGAAATACCTATCCGGTATTCAACTCAGATACCATATGCACAATCTTATTTAAATCCTAGTGATTAATGTCCTTACAAGGCCTTACCGCAGGATGTCCACTCCTCTTAAAAAAATGATTTGTTAGAATATGAATGCTAAACGATGTTTTAAGTTATTTATGCACGCGATAAGCCTTTGTTTCATAAGTTTAGACCTAAAAATTTTGATTTAAATTGTTTTTGTTATTAGGTTTTCTCTATCAAAATTTTAAATAAATTTGAGTTTTATAAAACCTATGAACCAAACAGAGTCACAATCTTATCATAACTCGAGATAGGAATGGTGTGTGGGTGGGGTGGTACCCTGCCCTACCCTCAATATACATGTTCCTTTCTTATATATACACACACATATGAATTATTTATCGAATATATGTAATTAAAAAAAGTGAAAATGTTTTACCATCTTACAAACCCTAATAAGTTGTAAATATAGAATTTGATCTTATATGGTTTTGAGATCTGGTTAGTTATCTCAAGAGTTTGGATTTTCTTTTGAGACTTTGGTTTGTTTTCATGATTAATACTATGTTATGGAATTTTATATTTAATTTGATAGAATTTACTTAGGGCGTATTTTTTTTTTTTTTTAAATTCTTAATAGGCAGATAGATATATCTAGAGAAAGAAATTACTGATGATAGAACAAAGAAAAAAATAAGCATTTGAACCATATTAAATCATAAAAAGATATCCAAAAGCATAATCAGAGAATCTTAAAAGGGTTGCCACGTCAGATAGATGATCCACGGGATAAACACAAGAAAAGTCATGACGAAAGGCAGGAATTCATCTTGAATGCATAGAACACTTATGATTGGTAAGATGTTTGAGGACTTTCACCATTTTCAGAATTTAGAGGGGAGATTAGGAGGAAATCTTTCTAACATGCATCCAGTTTCAAAAAGTTCGATAGGAAAGTTTTGTATTGTCTGAGTGATTTAGAACATAACCCTAATAGTAAGGACGTATAAAAAAAGTCCCCCGATGATAATTCCCTGACCTTGATCCCATCTCAAGTGAAATGGGTATGGGGGGCACAAGTGAAGGTGGGAGTAGGGGCAGCGGAAGCACACTCCATCCCATTTCACCATATTCTCATCCCTACTAATGTCGAGTCTACACCTCATCTGGTTGGCCAAATAGTGTTTTTACAACGGTTTTAACA
Organism: Artocarpus heterophyllus; assembly: GCA_025403435.1. Lineage (NCBI taxonomy): Eukaryota > Viridiplantae > Streptophyta > Magnoliopsida > Rosales > Moraceae > Artocarpus > Artocarpus heterophyllus. The sequence goes on from CM046351.1 coordinate 20,880,362, forward strand.
TAGGTTTTGTATTAGTTCTTGATGTTACTTTTATAAATTTTGTTGGTTTGATTAGTCCGGTAATTATCTAGGCAAGCTACTGTGTTTCTTTGCTTTTGGAAAGGTCATAGTGAAATTTCCATGCGTTTCTGTCTTCCGTGATCAGTGGTTTACTACTTTTACATGCGAGATTTGCGGGTTAAGTTTTGCGTGCTAGCCAATAAAATAAAATTAAAAATAATAAATACATCCACAAAAAAGTATAACAGATTTTTTTTTAATTTATTTTCCTAATTAAAAGCATAATTTTGAAAATGCTTGCCTGCCCCCTAAAATACCTGAGCCGCCCTCGCTCGCCACATACACATACGTCCGCATCATCAAAATTGACACTCCAAGCAAAATAATATAATCATCCATATGGAAAAGTCATTTAGCGAGTGATTATTAAAAAAAAAAAAAAAGTCTTTTAGTTGGTATTTTATTAATGAATTGCTAAGAAACTTTCATTACATCCTTTTTTTTTTCTTCTATAAAATCAAATCTCAATTTTTTTCTTTTCTTTTGTTTTTGTTTGGCTGTGTAAATAAAAAACATACACATGGCTAGTATTGTGGAGGAAGAAAACAGGCAATTAAATCGTTTCGAGGAGGCGAGGAATTCAAATGCGCTGTGCAATTCTGGGTTTTCAGCTGCACTGTTGCACCTATTTCAATTGTTATTTCTTTATTTATTTATTTATTAAGGAGTCGGCTCATACAAATGAGAGGGGCTGTAATTTTTGCAGTCATTGTGAGCTTGTTTAAGTTTGTTTACTTCTTTTCTGGCTTTGTACTTTTGACAAAATTTTGTAGAAAGTTGGATATATGGAGGCACGAGAGTAATAAGGCTTGGGGTCTAGAGTCCTTCAATGTTTGAGTTGAGATTTTTCCAACTCTTTTTTTGACTTTTATTATGTTAAGAGTTCCCAAATAAATCAATTTAACCTAACTCTATTTTGATGTTCTTTCTTTTGGCTTCGGCGGTCTATGGAATTTATTTATGTTTTTGGCTGGCTTTCAAGAATAACACGGCAACGTGTATCAATTAGTTCATGTACCAAATTTTTAATAAAATATTGTTCAAAAACTGAGGATTGTACTATGAGGACATCTCGCAATTTGGTTCCTTGACCTCAACGAGTCAACTATACGATTTAACTAAGGAGTCCTTATGAAGTGGGTGTAACTATGTTATCCAAGAAATAGTCTCGAGATATCGAACTCGATATGCACAATCATATTTAAATCATAGCAATATTATTGTCCTTAAACCCCAAAAGATGATTTGTTAGAATATAATTGATTGACAATGTTCTAAGTTGCTTATGCACATGATAAGCCTTTGTTTCACAAGCTTGAATCTAACAATTTTTTATTTAATTCTTTTTACCGTGTTTTCTCTCCGACGAATTGAAACAAATCTGAATTTCGACAGAAACCTATGAACCAAACAAATTTTAACCACCTACAGCCTCTTCAATTATAATAGAATTCATGAGTATACTATCGTCTATGAACTCCTCCAAACTCAATACATATGTATTCAAGTGGGCACTTCCAAAAGCGATTCTGCTTCTACCTCTTGGAGCTTTTCATTTGAGCTTCTAGCTTGGTTTGATAACCAATGGCATCAAAAATAGACTTGGGCAGCCAGAAACCATGTCTCTCTCTCGAGCAGCTCGGTCAAGTACCAAATTTGTCGAGTCCATTCTTCCATTCTCATCTTTTGATGCTCAACTCGACTGCCTTCATCCTAACACTGTGTCACAATGTAATGCCCAGATTTAATTAACTAAGTTTAGTGTGCTAAATTGGTAATTAGTGTGTCTAATTACAAGTTTATCTTAAATTAACCATTTTTGTGTCATTTTCTGATTTAATTGCATTTTTAACCAATTTGTTGATTTGTTTTAATTTTTTACCATTTATTAAATTGATTTTAACAAAATTTAGTATTTTGTATTATTTGCAAAAAAATAAAAAATTATTCATTTAAAACATTTTCCAAAATGATGAACTTGTTGGAATTAAAACATGAAACGCAGCGGAAGGAACGGATCGTTGACAAACAAAAATTTTCTGAAAACTTTGTTCATCGGGAATAGATATATAATTTTAATTACAAAAAGCTTTAGGAATTTTTACTAACATTTTGAAGACTATCAGGGTATCCTAGCTTTCCTCTTTGACACCACGATCTTCCAAACCAGGCCTTTATACCAATGGAAAGACGAGTGGGCGTCAAACTGCAAGAATGAATTTTCCTCACACTTTTCTGAATCTGCTATGTACTCAGCACATAAGATAGCAGACCTTTTTCTTTAGAGAAGAACTCCCAGTTTTTCTCTCTAAAAATTATGTGAATAAAAATTACTGAGATAACTGCTATCTCTCCCTTTTTATAACTGGGCCATTAGTAATTTTATTTTCCCTTTTCTTTTCCTTTCCTTTTTCTTCTTTTCTTTTTCGTTTGTTTTCCCGAATCCTTATCCTGTTTCACACACATATGCATATGTATATATAAAGTTACGGTGAAGAAAAGAAGAAACTTGCCATTTTTTTTTTTTGATTTCTTTTGACCGAATCACATTCGGTCATATATATATATATATATATATATATATATGTGTGTGTGTGTGTGTGTGTGTGTGTGGAAAGCGTGAAACAGTTTCACGTCTTTCCTTTTTTTTTTGTTATAATATTATATTAATATATATATATATTAATATATTATAAAATCTTATATATATATAAAAAGATTTGGTTCAAAACCATATATATATATATAAATCTCAATTCAAAAATAAATCACATTTATTTAAGAATAGATTTTAACAATAATCAATTAATTAACTAATGCTCAGTTAAATGTGATAACATTTATCACATTACATTATGTGTCACAGAGAACATTTTTCTGTGTCACGTTAATAATTCAAGTGTGAAAAATTAATTCAGAATTCAAAAATTCTAAATTAAACATGTATGATTCATTCTATACAAAATCCAATATAGTGTTACAGAGGTGGTATTGGGGACCTATGGACCTATAACCCAAGCTCCAATAAATTTGACATTTAATCAAACTCTTTAATTAATGTGCCAAATTTATTAGTTTCAGTGTTACTCCACTAAAAACCTGAAACTAAACTCTTGAGATTACATTGAAATTACTCAAAGAAAATTAGCGAGTAGTCCACTGATATAATCATTATTTATAAATCAGTCCTCCATAAATAGTTCATAATAAGAGCTAAGTTCAATTTTCGTTTATCTCTCTTATTACATATTTATCCTTGAGTTCCAATAATTCTCTAATGAACAATTAATTCATAATCTTATTATGAACGAGCGCTCTATTGTTCAAACCTTGAATTATCACTCAAGAGAACTATTTTTCTAACTTCCATAGGGAAGGAATGGATTCCATATCTGTATAATATTATTCCCAGCCATTTATTACTTTATGTTTTCAAGATGCTAAGTTATAATTTGTGCTTAGACAAATCTTACCACGCAAGTCAAAAAACATAATGTAATAAATAGGAGTCTAATAAATACTCAGGATTAAGACTGTCAAATATATGATCATCATAGTGATAAATTTGAATACTCTATTTGTAACGGATGATTATTAGAGATTCATAATTTATCTGGTCCAGTCCTATATAATCTCATTATATAAAGTACCTCCAATCCAATGTCTCTACATTAATTATCCGGATAATGACTATTCCATTTTAGATGAGATTGGACCGTATTTGTAATTTTTAATTAAAGATCCCAAACTTTAATTAATTATTACGGACTATTTAGATTATTATCTATAAATTTTATCCCTAAGCAAATAACACTTATATGCTAAATTTATAGTCACATAAATAATCATGAAATTTTCTTGATGTTTATAAACATATTCATAATACATATAATCAACCAAAATAATAATAAATGTCATTTTATTTATTTATTAACAATATGTCCAATGTCACAGCTTTTAGGGCACCAAACCCAACAGAACTGGTTCTCAGTAGACACTAATACGTGAAAAAGACTTTGAAACTCGGCATTTAGATTCCCATTTGAAGTTCCCCTCCAAACCGTGTGCTGACCGTGGTATTTCCTTAAAACAGCCAGGGAAAAATACTGAGGATTTTAACTAAAGAAGCATTTTACACCCTCATTATTCCTTCCTTTTCCTCTCTTCCTCAGCTCTGCCTCTCCCACTCTCAAACACTCATTTCTTTTCTTCCAATTAACTCAGGCATACATCCACACTACTTCCAAAAGTGAAACACAAACAGTGAGCATCACTTCCCATCCAAGAAGCAGAGGTCAAGAACTTGGTTTAAAGCCATCAGGTTGTACCAAACATGCAATCAGAGGTTAGACCTGATTTTGAACAAAGTTTTGCGTTGCATATAATGATCTATATGGACCTAAACATTGTATGATTTGGGATGGTGTGATGATTTTAAGGCTAAATTCATGTTTTAATTGAATTAAAGCCGAATTAGAAAATGGTTTTTCTATTTTAGTTTATTTTCAGAATAATATGTGAAAATGGATGTAAAATGATGAATAAGTGTAGCATTTGGTTAAAATTGTGTTTGTAAAGTTCAAATCCTATTTTTGAATCATTTTAACACGCTTATATTGCACTAGAACAAGTTTAAATTGAATTTATGTCAAATTGGAACTCGGGTGCTCGAAGCAGAGCATGTTGCTCGTGACAATGCGGTCGATCGCGTAATGTGTAGCGTGATCTACTAGGACACCACGAGCACACAGTCGACCACATGTAGTATATTGCAATCAACAACATTGCACAACTTCGGCAAGCCAAACTTGTATGGTCAGCAAGACAAACTTAGCAAGTTTAGCATGCCGAACTCAGATGGTCGACAGGCTGACCGTACAGCCTGAAATGATAGTTTTTCCTGTCCTTTTTTTTTAATCATTTTATGATTTAGAAATGTTTTAAAAAGAATGTGATTTCGTGTTTGAAAACACTAATGATATAAAGATTTCATACATGATCATTTTGAGTCTAAAGGCATACTAAGAGACCATTAATAGCATCGTAGTAATATATGTCGATGTTTAGAGATTAATATATTTAGTCTATGTCTAAGGTTACTTGTAGTTTTGAGGAGCTGCTGTGTATCAGAACGGAGGTTAGCGGTAAAGGCATGAACAGTGCTAGGAAACGAGGTCGGATTCTAGATCTCTCTATTCGATAGCCATGATTTAAAAATGAGTTTTTGGCCATACTATTTTTTCTTAAAATGTTTTTAAGAAATAAGTGGCTTTTATGCATTTATTTATTTACTTCCACTAAAGGTTGGATATGATTATAACAAATGATAATAATAAATGTAACAAAAATAACCCGGTAAGAGAATGCCTGGGAAATGATATGAATTAAAATGACACTGGATACCAAACGGATTAAGAACTCCATCCGAAATGATATGATAATGCATGATGCCATATGTAGAGATCAGGTCGTATAGAGAGCGACCTTGGGGACAAGTCCCGAAACTCAACTGGGTCATTTCAATGTTGAGTTAGTAGGTTTTACACATGAAGAATAATAATGTACGATTTGAGAGAATCACAAATTACGAATGGTAAGCACAAATTGGATTATTTAGTTATGATGAATTTTAACGATTTTAGATGGTGCGAGATAAGTATGATTTTGTAAAATTATTTAATGTTTCCATAATTGTATTTAACTTCATTTATTTTATTTTATAAAAGATGATTTTGAAACCTAAGTCCTATTAAGCCTTTCTCTTACAATTTTACTGTTTTGTTTAAATTTCCCTCCCTCTAGGTGGTTCATAGTACGCCGCCGAATAGGATACTACTGTTGTGCTCATGCAGTCCATGAGTTATTTAGCTTCTTTATATTATCAAGGCATGAAATAATGGCACATTATAAGGACTTTCGTTATTTTCTAATGGACTGTGGTTTATGTTATTTTCGTATGTTTGTATTATATATGTATTGTGTGGGGTTTGGTGAGGCCCAAACTGTTTCTCGATGGACTTTAAAACCTTAATTTTATTTTCTAAGGTTATTTAAGGAATTTTACTTGTTAAATTTTCAAAGATTGGTAATGTTTTATAAAGGTTCAAATTTACCACATTTTCATATATTACCTAAAATGATTTTCTTAAATTATTAATTAAATAATCTATGAGTTTAATTAAACCTGATTAATTTGTTTCAATTAAATTGCAACGTCACTACCCAGGTTTGGGTTCATGACACACAATGGATCCTTAATGGTTGTCTCTTTCAATGCTTGTTACATTAGTTTCAAGTCTTGATTCAGCTGCCTTAACGTCCATATAATTGAAAGGCACGAATGATCAATCTGATGCCTTCGTCCTCCTCTCCAACTTCTTCTTTGCTTCGTCTCCTTCTTACCAAGCCAACACTGTGGAGTCCATCTAAAACCCTAACTCCCTATTATGATATGAGAGCTTAGTGCCATAGATCTCCAACACCAATGTCGTGGCACCCCTAAGACCCTCTAATTCTTATCAAAATGACCTTGACACTATCTTCAAGCCCACCCTTGACCCTTCTCCAATCCCCATGCCACCTCTACCCATACTATTGTCACTAGATCTGAGCATAATATCTACAAACCAATCTAAAAAAAACTCAATCTCACTGCCCACTTACCAATTATAGTGCAAATGAATCCACTACCATTATTCAAGCCCTCAAACATTATAAGTGGTGTCAGGCCATGTCTGAAGAGTATGACGCTTTTGTTCAGAATAGGACATGAGAACTTGTCCTTAAACCCAGACAGAATCTTGTTAGATGCAAGTGCATTTTTCACATTAAATGTTAACCTGATGGATCTGTTGATAGGTACAAATCTTCTTTAGTGGCAAAGGGGTTTCATCAATGCCATAGAGTTGATAATAGTGATATCTTCAATCCTATTGTCAAGTCAACCACTCTAAGTCTTGTTCTCAGTCTTGCCATTAATAGTGGATGGTCACTCTGACAACTTCATGTTAACAATGCCTTTCTCTAGGGTACCTTATCTGAGATATTTTCCTAACTCAACCACTAGGATTTATTGATCGTGGTTGGCCTCAACATTTTTACAAATTGTGTACTGCTATATATGATCTTAAGCATGCTCTTCGCACCTAGTATCATGAGTTACGCTAGTTTTTTTCACTTCTGGCTTTGTCAACTCTCATGCAGACACCTCCCTTTTTGTCTTCAACACAGGTGGTATCTTGATATATCTTCTACCCTATGTTGATGATATTATTGTAATAACTAATTATGATGGGTTTGTTCAGAAGTTCGTTACTTTGTGATCAAGGATGACCTTGGGCCCTTGACATGTTTTCTAGGTGTTGAGGTCATTCCACATCCTAAGGCTTACTTATGTCATGACGGCGCTATATTCTTGATTTGGTTGCTCACACTTGTATGATAGATACTAATGTCAGATAGCGCTATATTCTTGATTTGCTTGCTCACACTCGAATTATAGATACTAAAAAAAGTCACTACACCACTTGTAAACTCTACCCCTACACTTGCTTTTCACTCCGGCAATGCCTTTTTTGATCTTTCTATGTACTGAAAAATTATTGGAAGCTTGCAGTACTTGTCTCTCACTTAGCTTGATATTGCCTACATGGTGAATAAGTTGTCTCAGTTTATATATCACCCTACTACTGACCACTGGAATGCCATTAGGCGGCTATTGCATTATATTTTGGGACTCTTGATTATGGTGTGTTTTATCATCGCCATTCTTTCTTGTCTCTACATGTGTCCTCTTATGCAAATTAGGCGGGTAACAAAGATGATTATACTTGCACAAATACTTATCTTGTTTACCTAGGTTACAATCCTATCTCTTAGAGTTTGAAGAAACAACGAAAGGTAGCTTGCTCTTCTCCTAAACCGAAAATTTTTTCAGTTGTTGCCATTGCTACTAAGCTGAGTTGGATTTGTTCTCTCCTTTCAGAACTTGGTGTTTCTCTTCCACAACTACTGATCATCTATTGTGACAATGTTGGTGTTACCAACCTCTTCTCGAATTTGGTGTTTCATTCTCACATGAAGCATATTGCCCTTGACTATCACTTCATTGGGGACCAAGTTCAAAATGGAGCTATTCGTGTCGCTCATGTCTCTTCCGAGGATTAGTTGGCTAATGTACTCTTTAAACCTCTACCACGAGCACATATTCTATCTTTGAAGGACAAGATTGAACTCTTCTCTCAAAGCTTCATCTTGTAATAAAATAATTTAAATTTTATGCATATTAGGAATTTTCTATCCCTTTATTATTATCTAGTTAGTTTCCTATTATTTAGTTTCTTCTCTTTCATATTTGAATTGTAAACTTACTCAGTTTAAGATTACTCTTGTAAACTCTATAGATAGCTAATTCAAACGATATGAAGGCTATGCTATATTTTCTCTTCTTTTTTATTCTCTACCATAGCAATAAAAAAAAATTATGTTAAAACACTATATGCAACAGTGAATTGTTGTGAATCAAGTATATGTGGATGCCACCTCTTGGTATTCCATGAGTTACATGCAAACATTTTATTACAATTTAGACCACATTATCACCCCATTACATCCCTCTTAATATTGTGCATTATGTCTCCTTTAATTGTATATGAAACTTATGTAAGTTATGTCTATTACCATTACCTCTAGTATGATGACTTGGCCTATAAATAGTAGTTGTACCAAGCTTGTAAATTTCATCCCTAACAAGTAAAAGTATAGAAAGTTATTTTGTCTCCAATTTTCTCTTGTCTTTCTCTATTATTCTCTTTAGTATTTTGTTATACTTTGCTTTATTTCATAACACGTTATCAGCACGAGTCTCTTGTCTGTGAGCTTTTAGAAGTGTTGATTGCTCTTTGGTTCAATCACTTCTCCTTTTGAAAGGTATATTGTGCTTATATCTTCACTAATGTTTATGTAGTATAGTCATTCTCCCTTATAATTCTAAGGACATGTCTACTTTATCTATTATTGAATATAGTTTTATATCAATTGCACACTGTTTCTTTGATATTGGTATTTCTGTTGGCTTTTGATCATTTTATTAATTTTTTTTCCTCATGTAAAATTAATTCTAGCAATTTCACCATCCATCACGTTGTTGATATGTTATAAATGTGTGTAGTGTTAACTATTTGATGTATTACATTTGCTTTTAGGTTAGTAGTTGTATAATCCATCTTTGTTATAATTAATTGTTATATTATTAATTCCGTTTTATTACATTAACAAATTATTTCTTTTATCATCAATAACTATATAATTAAAAAAAATGAATTTATTGTATAAGTTTTCTTTTATCATTAATATGCTATTTTTTTTTCAATTAGTTTTAATGACATGATTTTCAATGAAAATTTTATTACAATATTTTTTTTATTTTCTATGCACGTGCATGATATTTGGTATTCTCATATTGTAAATTTTTGTCCTTTTTGTTAATTAATTAAGAATAAATTATTGTAATTCTTATTGACTTTATTTTATCGTATACTAGTTCGCACAATGTCGAATCTTACAAAGCTAGAGTTCGTTGCTCTTGATATTTCTGGCAATAATTATTTGACATGGGCTCTTGATGCTGAGATCGATCTTGATGCTATGAATCTTGGTAATACAATAAAAGAAGGGAATGACGCATCCTCACAGGATCGCGCAAAGGCAATGATATTCCTTCGTCATCATCTCCATGAAGGATTGAAAACTGAATATTTGACGGTAAAAGATCCATATGTCCTTTGGAATAATTTAAAGGAAAGGTATGACCACCAGAAGACTGTAATTCTTCCTAAAGCTCGCTATAATTGGATGCACCTACGACTGCAAGATTTTAAAACTGTGAGCGAGTATAATTCAACAATGTTTAAAATTACTTCTCAATTAAAATTATGCGGAGAAAGTGTTACTGATGAAGACATGTTAGAAAAAACATACTCTACTTTTCATGCCTCTAATGTGCTTTTGCAACAACAATATCGAGAGCGAGGCTTTAAGAAATATTCTGAATTAATATCATGTCTTCTTGTTGCCGAACAAAATAATGAACTGTTGATGAAAAATCATCAATCTCGCCCAACTGGATCAATGCCATTCCCTGAAGCGAATGCGGCATATGTTGAAGATCCTAGGCATGGTCGGCATGGTGGACGTGGACATGGACGTGGACATGGTCGCGGTCGCGGTCGAGGTCGTGGTTATGAACGTGGTCGTGGTCGTGGTTACTATAACCAAAACTCCACAAATTTCAAGAAAGTTGCATCTCACTATCAAGAATGGGAGAAGAATGAGGAGAAACAAGAAGAAAAGGGTTTTCAGAATAAAGCCCCTAAGAACAATGAAGATACTTGCCATAGATGTGGCATGAAAGGACATTAGAGACATATATGTCACACGTCTAAACATTTTGTTGATTTTTACCAAGCTTCCTTAAAGGAGAAAGAAAAAGGTGCAGAGGCAAACTTTGTTAAGACAAACTTTACTGAACGCCATGATCCCATAGATTTTACACACTTGGACGTTGCAGATTTCTTTGAGAATCATGATGGAAATTTTGAGAATGAAAATTTTGAGAATTTAATTAGTGAGGGAAACATCAATATGGCTTGAAAAGATGTTCTCCCACCAATCTATCTCGTTTTTTTTTTTTTTCTGGTGTGACCATAATTTTTAGTATGTTTTGATTTTTTTTTTTTTATTTTAGTTTGGTTGTAATTTGGGTGTGATTTTATTATGTTTTGTAATCTCCATATATTTTTTTATAAAAAAAAAGATTGTGTTTAGTATATTATTTTCTTATCTCTTTATTTTATTTTTCATGAAGAGGCATGGATTTCAAAAATCATTCCACCGGTATTAAAGTTAATGATGAAGCCTTTTGCCTAGTGGACAGTGGAATAACACACACTATTCTCAAAGATAAAAAATATTTTTCCAATCTTATATTAGCTGAAGCTAATGTTAGTACAATATCTTGTGTTACAAATCTCATTGAGGGCTTTGGTAGTGCCAATATATTATTACCTGGTGGCACAAAGTTTATGATTAATGACGCTATGTATTCTAGTAGATCAAAAAAAAATCTACTAAGTTTTAAAGATATATGTCGTAATGGTTATCATATTGAGACAACAAATGAAAGAGACGTTGAATATCTTTATATTACGTCTAATGTCTCAGGAATATTGGAGAAGCTACCAACATACTCTTCTGGATTGTATTATACATTTATAATTCCAATTGAATCCAATGTGGTGATGAACGAAGAATCCAAAGATTCAAGGAATTTTATTGTTTGGCACAACCATTTAGGTCATCCAGGTTCAATAATGATACGAAGGATTATAGAAAATTTAAATGGACATCCTTTAAAGAACCAAAAGATTCTTTTGTCCAAAGATTTTTCAAGTGCTGCTTGTTTTCAAGGAAAACTAATTATAAGGCCATCCCCAATGAAAGTTACAATTGAATCTCCTAGATTTTTAGAACGAATTCAATGAGATATATGTGGGCCTATTATTCCATCATGTGGACCATTTCAGTATTTTAAGGTCCTAATAGATGCATCAACACGTTGGTCATATGTTTGCTTATTATCTACTCGCAATGTTGCATTTGTGAGACTCCTTGCTCAAATAATCCGATTACGAGCACAATTCCCAGATTATACAATCAAGAAAATTCATTTGGATAATGCAGGAGAATTTACATCCCAAGCCTTTAATGATTACTGCATGTCAATTGGGATTACTGTTGAGCATCATGTTGCTCATGTGCACACTCAAAATGGATTAGCAGAATCCTTTATTAAAAGGTTGAAATTAATTGCTAGGCCTTTACTTATGAGAACAAAATTGCCTAGCTCTGCTTGGGGACATGCCATATTACATGCTGCAGCACTTATTCGCATAAGGCCTACTACATATCATAAATACTTCCCATTACAACTTGTTTATGGTAAAGAGCCAGATATTTCCCATCTGAGAATTTTTGGTTGTGTAGTATATGTTCCAATTGCTTCATCACTGCGTACTAAGATGGGTCCTCAAAAGAGACTGGGAATTTATGTTGGATTTGAATCCCCATCAATAATTAAATATCTCGAACCTTGACAGGTGACCTCTTTACGGCACGGTTTGTCGATTGTCAATTTGATGAGACAGTTTTCCCAACATTAGGGGGAGATAAACAATAGCTGAAAAAACAAGAAATTTCGTGGAATGCATTATCATTATCTCACTTTGATCCTCGTACAAATCAATGTGACTTAGAAGTTCAAAAGATTATCCATTTACAAAAGGTTGCAAATCAGTTACCAGATACATTTACCGATGTCAAGAAAGTAACAAAATCACATATACCAACTGGAAATGCTCCTATTCGAATTGATCTTCCTACTGGAAAAGATATTAATATGGTAGCAAATGAATCTAAGGCACGCCAGAAGCGTGGTAGACCCATCGGTTCTAAGGATAAAAATCCAAGAAAGAAAAAGGAGCTAAATAATAAGCAAGTTGGCATTTCCAATGTTATTAATGTTCTTGAAGAGCCCAATATAAAAACAGTTGACATAGCTGAAGAATTAACCCCAGAAGAGGTTCAAGTATTTGAAAAAGATGTTAATGAAGAGATCTCAATAAGCTATGTCACTTCAAGAAAGAGATGGAACCGAAAGGAAATTGTTGTCGACAACATATTTGCATATGCAATAGCTCTTGATATTACAGAAGAAAACGAGGATCTTGAACCAAAGTCTGTTGAAGAATGTCAGCATAGAAATGATTGGCCAAAATGGAAAGACGCAATCCAGGTAGAATTAAGTTCACTTGAAAAACATCAAGTTTTCGGGCCTATTGTCCAAACACCTGAAGGTGTAAAACCTGTAGGCTACAAGTGGGTATTTGTGCAAAAGTGTAATGAAAAAAATGAAGTTGTCAGATATAAAGCACGACTTGTAGCACAAGGCTTTTCGCAAAGACCTGGTATTGATTATGAGGAGACATATTCACCAGTGGTGGATGCAATTACATTTAGATTTTTTATTAGCCTGGCAGTTTCAGAAGGACTTCACATGCGTCTAATGGATGTTGTAACAGCCTATCTGTATGGGTCACTTGATAGTGACATTTACATGAAAGTCCCTAAAGGCCTAAAAATGCCTGAAACATGCAATTCAAAACCCCGGGAAATGTATTCAATAAAATTACAAAGATCTTTGTATGGATTAAAGCAATCTGGACGTATGTGGTATAATCGTCTCAGTGAATACCTTTTGAAAGAAGGATATATTAACAATCCAATTTGTCCATGTGTTTTTATTAAAAGGTATAAGTCTGGATTTGCTATTATTGCAGTTTATGTTGACGATTTGAATATCATTGGGACTCATGAACAGCTTACAGATACGATAACATATTTGAAAAATGAATTTGAAATGAAGGACTTGGGAAAAAAAAAATTCTGTCTTGGCTTGCAGATCAAGCATTTATCAAAAGGGATTTTTGTTCATCAGTCAACATATATTGAAAAGGTATTAAAGCGTTTTAATATGGATAAATCCCATCCAATGAGTTCTCCCATGGTTGTACGATCCCTTGATGTGAAAAAGGATCCTTTTCATCCTCGAGATGATGATGAAGAAATTCTAGATCAAGAAGTACCATATCTTAGTGCTATTGGTGCACTAATGTATCTTGCTAATTGCACAAGACCCGACATATCATTTTCTGTTAGCTTACTAGCGAGATGTAGTTCTTCACCAACTCGAAGACATTGGAATGGTGTCAAAAAAATACTTCATCATCTTCGTGGTACAACAGATATGGGTCTGTATTATACACAGGATTCCAAGTCAAAATTGATTGGATATGTGGATGCAGGATATTTGTCTGATCCACATAAAGCATGATCACAAACAGGTTATTTGTTTACATATGGTGGTACAGCTATCTTGTGGCATTCAACAAAACAAACCCTAACTGCCACATCTTCGAATCATGCTAAGATATTGGCAATTCACGAGGCAAGTCTAGAATGTGTATGGTTAAGATCCCTGGTGCAACATATAAGAGAAACATGTAATCTTTCATTCAACAAAGAAAGTCCAACTGTGTTGTATGAAAATAATGCAGCCTGTATCGCTCAACTCAAAGGGGGTTACATAAAAGGAGACAGAACAAAGCACGTTTCACCAAAATTCTTTTTCACGCACGAGCTTCAAAAGAAAGGAGAGATCGACGTACATCAAATTCACTCCAGTGACAACTTGGTAGATTTGTTTACAAAGGCACTTCCTACAACAACATTTGAGAAGTTGATACACAAAATTGGTATGCGTCGACTTAGAGATCTTTGAAAAAGAGATGTTGACATGAGGGGGAGACATTGCATATTGTATTCTTTTTCCCTTAGCCTAGGTTTTTGTCCCATTGGGTTTTCCTAGCAAGGTTTTTAATGAGGCAATCCTAAACGCAGAACATACAATAATTATGTACTCTTTTTTCCTTCACTAAGATTTTTTCCCATTGGGTTTTTTCTTGGTAAGGTTTTTAATGAGGCATATTATCTGTATGGTGGACATCCAAGGGGGAGTGTTGTGAATCAAGTAAATGTGGATGCCACCTCTTGGTATTCCATGAGTTACATGTTAGACATGTATGCTCTAAGGAGTAAAAATGTAATACGTTTTTGGAGACATTTTTATCAATAAAGAATTTATTCATTTATATATACCAAATATTGTCCTCTTTACGTTCATATTTGTTGAATGTATGATAAGCAAACAGTAGTCTGAGACTGTCAGTCTAAACCTTAAGAGTTGGGCATATGATGGGATGATTATGCGGTAGACACGACTCTTAAGGTGATGGTCTAAAATATATGATCCGTAATCGAGGGAATAAAGTTGGGCGCTTTATTCATGTAAAGATTGTTATGTTGTCTATATCCCTTTTGGGAGATGGTTTGTCTTGGCCATCGGAGTTGGACTCCGTGAATAGAAACATTGGCGCGTTGTCATAGGTGACGATGTGTTGGATCGGGACATAAAGTGAATTGATTTGGATTAATAATTCTGTCTTGGCAAATCGATTCACTTTAGACAATCATTTGTATTGTATCTTAATCCTGAGATGAATAGTGGGCCCGTTGTCTCGATTTGTGTCTTTTGATGTACCAATGGGTGACTCCCACATCTCTATAGTGGCATGCATGCCGGTACGTTGGAGGCATGACTCTTGGTAGCGTAGACTTGTTATTCATAGATATGGAATCCATAGCTCCTCTTTAGGAGTAATGATATCCTCTTATATGCGTTGTCCTGTAATTGGAAAACTGGAGCGCTCAACCATTTGGATACATAGGTGTAATCGAATGGTATACTATCTTTGGATGGTAAGTTTTCTAATGGTGAGACAATGGAACGTAAGATAAAAATAATCGGGAAGGTAAGACAGAACTTGTCCTTAAGCCGATTATGGATGATCATATGGGGATGCGATACACTATGATATGTCATGGAGACTTAGCTACACGAGCTTCGTAATTCTATAAAGTTCGAGAGTGCAGCTCCAAGCTTTTAGTGGAGTAGCGTTGGAGTTGATAATTGTGAAATGTATATCTGGGATATTGGGTTTCATAATTATCATGAGCTTGAACTTTATAGGTCCATTTTGGTCCCCTTTGCTAGCTCACAAAATCGTGTAACGACACGGCGTGCTTTTCCAACAATTGGTATCAGAGCCGAGGTTTTTACATAAATTTGCAAGTTTGTGATCATGTTATATGCATAAATTTTATGATCTTAATCTCTCCAATGCTTGAATTAAATTTTATAGAGAGATGGCACTCTAGGTTTCTATATAATATATATGTTGTCATGGATTATATGGTGAATGTTTATTAATTAATTATGGTTGATTAAATTGTTGTTTAATTATTTATTAATTAATTAATACCGGTTATGGTTTCATAGAGGTTAGAATGTGTATCTAGGTTTTTCATGTAATTAGATGGCGGACTATCATCTCCGTCTAGGAATTGTTATTTAATTTTTAATTTGTAAGAATTTTGTAATTAAATAATTATTCGGAGAAGACGGAACGAGAAGTCGGATCTTAAAGATTGATGATGGCGTCTCCCGGTATTTCCTGAGTCTCTAATTTTATGTTTTTGAATTGTTGAAAATAAAATTGATGAATTGCATTAAAATTGTATTTTCTGGATTGAGGGTTTTCTGCTCGGTCGGCATGCCGGACCTCACAGTTCGGCAGGCCGAAGGTCACAGATCGGCAGGCCAGACGTACGGTCCGGCAGGCCGACAGTGGGGCAGAAATTTTGGTGCTCTGCCGACAGGCCGAACCTTCATGTTCGGCAGGCCGAACCTCCATGATCGGTAGGCCGATCACCTAGATCGGCCTGCCGACCGAGAGCTGCCAGGTGTCCAGAAAAGGTGCGATTTTTCAAGTGCAGTTTTAATTTTATTTTTGGGACGATTCTGAGAAACATTAAATTTGGATATGACCGGAAATATGAAGTGTTCGATTCATACGGGATTGAGGACTTGAAGATGGATATTACATGAAGAAGGATACAGCTTGAGGATTCAAGGATGAAGAATCGATAAATGTCTCGATTATTCTCTTGTAATCTTAGTTTTTCTATTCTTTAGGGTGGAACCATAATATTACGGTTATTATTATTATTATGCTTGTAGCTTTGCTTGATTGCTTTGCTTGTCTGCATTATAATATGATTTACCATGTATATTGATAACATGTCATATAGAATAGGGAGTGCCGCTCATATTAAAATTGTTCATGCATAATTTTAAAATAAAACCTTGACTTCAAAAGATTGAGTGGGAGAAGGTTTTCGAAGAGAGAACCTAAGGCCTCCATCGTTGGTCCATAGGAAGAACATGATGGTCCCAACCCCTAGGAAGGGATTTCTATCATGTACCAGATTGGATCTCTGAAAGGATAAGGTATTTTAGTATGATTTATGGTTGCACACCCCTAGGTGGTGATTATAAATCATGGATAAAATATTAAAACGGTGGTTATACACTCACGTTAATTTTATTATTAACCTCCCCTAGGAGCTCTGTTAATAAAATTAATGGCCAAAGAAACGATTATTAGTATATGCTGGATCATACGGGTCCTGGATGGCATATATTAATCAGGAGGGGATCTGTGTTCCTGATTGAATTTAGCATGACTCCCCTAGGAGCTTGTTGAATTATGAGTTGGGAATTATCGTTGTAAGGTTGTGATATTTTCAAGGTTTTGACACATAAACACATTTGTATGATTTTACATGATTGTGTTATCTTACTAAATTATTATATATGTTTGCTTATGTTTGGTATATGGTTCTTTGTTGTAGATTGAAAATGTCTAAAAACGCTTTATCATCGATACTTGACAAAAACCAATTAACCGTTGAGAACTATAACGATTGGAAACAGAACCTGGACATCGTCCTTTCCTTTGAGAAACTGAAATATGTTCTGACAACTCCTTGTCCTCCCGAGCCTACGGGAGACTCAAGTAATGAGCAATTCCAAGCGTACGACCGCTGGAAAGATGCTAATGATCAGGCCCGCTGCTATGTTATGGCTAGCATGAACAACGTGCTGCAGGCTCAACATCAGGATTATGAGACTGCGAAGCAGATCTTGGATAATCTTGAGGACATGTTTGGAGGCCAGGCCATAACAAAGCGGCAAGGGGTGCTTCAGAAACTCTTAAACTGTAGACAGAGACCGGGGACATCTGTAAAGGAGCACATGATGTTGGTCATTGGTTACCTCGCTGAGGCTCAAACCAATGGAGCCGACATCGATGCTGAAACTCAGATGACTATGGTCTTTGAGACTCTGTCTAAGGAATTTATTCCGTTTAGAGCTACTTTTAATCTAAGCAATAGACGGGATATGACCTTGACAAAACTGATGAAACAGTTACAAGAGTTTGAACTGCTGATCAGGGAGTCTCCTGCTGGTGGAGAGGCCAATATGGTAGCTGCTTCTGGTTCCAATCCTAACTCTGGGAATGGAAAGAAGCAACGGGCCAAAAGTGGGAAGTCTTCTATTCCTATTGCTACCAAGAGCAAGAAGAAGAAGAAGAAGAACCCAAAGAAGCTTAAGTGCTTCTTTTGTGGTAAGGTCGGGCATATAAAGAAGCATTGCAAGGACTTCCTTTCCAAGGGAGGGATTCAAAGAAACGAGAAGTCTACTTCGTGAAGACTTAACGCTTCGGATGGGCGATGGATCCTTGGTCTCAGCGGAAGCAGTGGGAGATATCCATCTTTATTTTGATAATTATAGGAGTTTAATTTTGCGAGATTGTTTTTATGTTCCTAACTTTAAAAGGAATTTAATTTCTGTATCTTCTTTATTTAAAGACTCCTACGTGGTATCTTTTAATGAAAAAGTGGTGATTCGTAAAAACAAATCTTTTATCTGTTCTGGATGGATGTAAAATAATCTATATTTTATCAAACCTAAGATGGACCTATTGCTTAATGCTGAGATAAATAATAATGACTCAAAAAGACTTAAAACTTCTCACTCTAATAAGACCTATCTTTGGCATTTGCGACTAGGGCATTTTAACCTAAATAGGATTCAAAGGTTGGTAAGGGACGGACTTTTAAGTCACTTAAAGGTGGAATCTATACCACAATGTGAGTTTTGTTTGGAGGGTAAAATGACCAAAAGACCATACGGGTCTAAGGGCAATAGGGCCGAAGGGGTTCTAGAACTTGTGCATAGTGATGTTTGCGGACCGATGAACATCCGGGCACGAGGAGGGTATGAGTACTTCGTCACTTTTATTGACGATTATTCAAGATATGGGTATGTGTACCTAATGCACCACAAAAGCGAAACTTATGGTAAGTTCAGGGAGTTCCGGGCTGAAGTGGAAAAGCAATTGGGTAGACCCATAAAAGCACTTCGATCTGATCGAGGTGGGGAATACCTTTCTGATGAGTTCTTGGGACACTTGTTAGAGAATGGGATTTTATCCCATTTGACTGCGCCGGGCACTCCGCAGCAGAATGGCATAGCAGAGAGAAGGAATAGGACTTTGTTGGACATGATTCGGTCCATGATGAGTTATTCATCATTGCCTTTATCCTTTTGGGGATATGCACTACAAACCGCATATTATCTTTTGAACAATGTGCCTTCAAAATCGGTCCCTAAAACTCCTCACGAGTTGTGGACAAGACGGAAGACATCCTTAAACCATATTCGCATATGGGGATGTCCAGCTCATGTCCTGTTTAAGGATCCGAATAAGTTGGAAGCACGTTCAGAAGTTTACGTGTTTGTAGGATATCCAAAAGGGACTAAAGGGGGTTATTTTTATAACCCAAAGGAAAATAAAGTCGTGGTTTCAACTAATGCAACTTTCCTTGAGGAGAGTTACATGAACGACTTTAAACCTCAAAGCAAAGTGGTGCTTGAGGAGTTGAGGGGTAATCCGTTTACTCCGGAGGTTCCGAACGAAACCATTCCGATCGGTGTAGAAAAACCAAACAAACCTGAACAACAACCTCAGGGGCTTCGGCGTAGTGGGAGGATCGGGCGTCAACCTGAGAGGTATATGTTCAATGGGGAGGTCTTTTTGGCTGAACTGGATGAACATGACAGGGATCCTTATACTTACGCAGAAGCTATGGAGGATGTTGATTCAAGACTCTGGACAGAGGCCATGAACATTGAGATGAAGTCTATGGAGACTAATCGGGTCTGGGAGCTTGTGGATCTTCCCGAATGGGTAAAACCCATAGGGTGTAAGTGGATCTACAAGAGGAAAAGAGGAGTGGATGGAAAGGTCGAAACCTTTAAGGCTAGACTGGTAGCTAAGGGTTATACGCAAAAGGAAGGAATCGATTATGAGGAAACATTTTCACCTGTAGCCATGCTTAAGTCCATCCGGATTCTCTTGTCCGTAGCTGCCGCTCTCGACTACGAGATTTGGCTGATGGATGTCAAGACGGCTTTTCTGAAAGGCTATCTTGATGAGTCCATTTATATGGAACAACCAGACGGGTTCAAGGTCGCGGGTCAAAAGGGTAAGGTTTGTAAGCTGCTAAAGTCAATTTATGGACTTAAGCAGGCTTCTCGTTCTTGGAACATAAGATTTGATCAAGTGATCAAGACTTATGGGTTCTCACAAAATGTGGATGAACCATGTGTTTACAAACACATTAAGAATGGGAAGGTGGTTTTTCTACTACTCTATGTAGATGACATTCTGCTAATTGGCAATGACGTTGGGGCGTTGTCATCGGTCAAATTATGGTTGACCAAGCAGTTTGACATGAAGGACTTGGGTGAGGCTAATTTTGTTCTCGGTATCCAGATCTTTCGGGATAGGAAGAACAAAATGATAGCTTTGTCACAGGCCAGCTACATAGATAAAATTCTCAGGAGGTTTGCAATGCAGGATTCCAAGAAAGGTGGGCAACCATCTAGGTCTGGAATTACTCTTTCTAAGAAAGACTCTCCAAAGTCTTATGAAGAAAGAGAATACATGAAGAAGGTACCTTATGCTTCGGCAGTGGGTAGTCTCATGTATGCCATGCTTTGCACTCGACCGGATATTAGCTATGCGGTCGGGATTGTGAGTCGATTTCAGGCGGATTCAGGACCGAACCATTGGGTTGCGGTAAAGCATATTTTCAAGTACCTGAGAAGGACTCGTGGGTATATGCTTGTGTATTCGGGTGAGGATTTAACTCCTCTAGGATACACTGATTCGGATTTTCAATCCTGCCTGGATTCTAGGAAATCGACTTCAGGGTTTGTGTTTACTCTGGGTGGCGGTGCCATCAGTTGGAGAAGTGCGAAGCAAGATTGCACTTTGGATTCAACGATGGAGGCCGAGTATGTGGCGGCTAGTGATGCTTCGAAAGAAGCAGTGTGGCTCCGCAAGTTCCTTGGGGATCTTGAGGTAGTTCCTGGTATGGATAAAGCGGTATCACTGTACTGTGATAACAGTGCGGCGGTAGCTAATGCTAAGGAACCAAGATTTCACAAGAAGAGTAAGCATATTGATCGGAAGTATCATGTGATAAAGGACTTCGTTGAGAGCGGGCATGTCACGGTGTGCAAGATCGCGTCAGAGGACAATTTAGCTGATCCATTTACGAAGACACTTTCTGGGAGAGTCTTCGAAAGGCATGTGGAAGCTATGGGGATGCGAAATTTGCAGTATTTACTCACTTAGTGCAAGTGGGAGATTGTTAGACATGTATGCTCTAAGGAGTAAAAATGTAATACGTTTTTGGAGACATTTTTATCAATAAAGAATTTATTCATTTATATATACCAAATATTGTCCTCTTTACGTTCATATTTGTTGAATGTATGATAAGCAAACAGTAGTCTGAGACTGTCAGTCTAAACCTTAAGAGTTGGGCATATGATGGGATGATTATGCGGTAGACACGACTCTTAAGGTGATGGTCTAAAATATATGATCCGCAATCGAGGGAATAAAGTTGGGCGCTTTATTCATGTAAAGATTGTTATGTTGTCTATATCCCTTTTGGGAGATGGTTTGTCTTGGCCATCGGAGTTGGACTCCGTGAATAGAAACATTGGCGCGTTGTCATAGGTGACGATGTGTTGGATCGGGACATAAAGTGAATTGATTTGGATTAATAATTCTGTCTTGGCAAATCGATTCACTTTAGACAATCATTTGTATTGTATCTTAATCCTGAGATGAATAGTGGGCCCGTTGTCTCGATTTGTGTCTTTTGATGTACCAATGGGTGACTCCCACATCTCTATAGTGGCATGCATGCCGGTACGTTGGAGGCATGACTCTTGGTAGCGTAGACTTGTTATTCATAGATATGGAATCCATAGCTCCTCTTTAGGAGTAATGATATCCTCTTATATGCGTTGTCCTGTAATTGGAAAACTGGAGCGCTCAACCATTTGGATACATAGGTGTAACCGAATGGTATACTATCTTTGGATGGTAAGTTTTCTAATGGTGAGACAATGGAACGTAAGATAAAAATAATCGGGAAGGTAAGACAGAACTTGTCCTTAAGCCGATTATGGATGATCATATGGGGATGCGATACACTATGATATGTCATGGAGACTTAGCTACACGAGCTTCGTAATTCTATAAAGTTCGAGAGTACAGCTCCAAGCTTTTAGTGGAGTAGCGTTGGAGTTGATAATTGTGAAATGTATATCTGGGATATTGGGTTTCATAATTATCATGAGCTTGAACTTTATAGGTCCATTTTGGTCCCCTTTGCTAGCTCACAAAATCCTGTAACGACACGGCGTGCTTTTCCAATAATTGGTGACTTATGTCGGATTTATCAGATTGGTTTAAAAGAATCAAATAATTCATGTCTGTTTATCGGTTGAATTAATTATGTAAGAAATTAGTTCAAGATGAACTTGTTGAATTATGGCGTTCGGATAATTCTTGTCTGTTTATCGGTTGTTTTAATTTTGGACAATTAGAACAAGATAAACTTGTAGAATTATTGTGAATTGATTTATTTTCTTAGAGATTATCTTGATAAAGTTTGTTTTGATCAGATATCTTTTCTATTGGGCTATTTGAATCAAAACTGAGACTTTATCCTTTAGAATCTCGGGTGGAAAGTAAAAGATTCGCGGAGATTTTTTCTCGGCAGTTCGGCATGCCGGATGACGTGTTCGGCCCGCCGAACCTGCCAGTTCGGCCTGCCTATCACACAGTTCGGCATGCCGACCGCGACAGTTAAGATTACGCGTTTTTCACGCGTATCTTATCAGATATTGATCCGAACTTGATTCTGTTTCGATTTTTGAGACCTAATCTGATATGGACTGACCCCAAGGACCAATAGGTATAAAAAGGGAGTGAGTCTAATGATTTACTCAGATCAATTTGAGAGATTAAGAGTGATACTCTTCTAGTGAGCATCTGAAAACTCCCTGAGAGCTTTTGTTCACAAATCACGAACACTAGCTTTGGGTTCTCTCTATTGGTTGGAAGGAGAGTCACCGGTGGAAGAGCTGTACGTGTGAGCCCACACTCACTCCGGTTGTGGATAGAGAATAGCAAAGAAGACCAATTGGTTGAGGCTCTTCTGGAACGTTACTTCTCTACACAGGTCGCGGAGGTTCTTCGACACACTGAGGTTAGTAAGATCTGTTTAATTTATACATATAACATGTCAAACTTGTGTTTTGGAAAATACTCTGATGAAAAATTTTAAAATTCCGCTGCGCACTTTGTTTCCAACATTACATGCAAACATTTTATTACAATTTAGACCGCATTATCACCCCCATTAAATCCCTCTTAATATTGTGCATTATGTCTCCTTTAATTGTATATGAAACCTATGTAAGTTATGTCTATTACCATTACCTCTAGTATGATGACTTGACCTATAAATAATAGTTGTACTAAGCTTGTAAATTTCATCCCTAACAAGTAAAAGTATAGAAAGTTGTTTTGTCTCCAATTTTCTCTTGTCTTTCTCTATTGTTCTCTTTAGTCTTTTGTTATACTTTGCTTTATTTCATAACATGAATGGAATTTTTCTATTAATATCTATGAGCAATAACATTTATAAAAAAAAAAGTAAATAGCTCGGTTAGTCCCCAACCTTTTTTAAAGGTGTGTTTGGTCTCCAACCTTTTTTTTATTTAACTGGGTCTAACCGTTTAAAAAAGAAACAATTTTGGTCCCTAACCATTAAGTTTGACCGTTAAAAAATGGTTTGAGCGCTTTAGTAAGGGTATTTTAGTAAAAAACCTAATATGTTTTAAAGAAATTAAAATAAAATAATAAAAAAGCTAAAAAAAATAAATAATTCTTCAAAAACAATCAGCAAAACAAAAACAAAAAC
Source organism: Artocarpus heterophyllus (assembly GCA_025403435.1). Lineage (NCBI taxonomy): Eukaryota > Viridiplantae > Streptophyta > Magnoliopsida > Rosales > Moraceae > Artocarpus > Artocarpus heterophyllus. Next base: position 20,904,356 of record CM046351.1, read on the forward strand.
AAAAGAGAAAAAAAAACAAAAAAAAAAACAAAAACGTACCCCAACTTAGTTAAAAAACAAATATCAAAATGCAAAACCTCCATTGAAGGTGACTTCTATAAAACAAGGAACAAAAGAGACTAGACAAACCAAATATCAAAATCCAACTCAGATCAAAAACAAATATCAAAACCCAAAATCTCCATTGAAGGTGTTTTTTTCCAAAACAAAGGAAAATAAAAAGACCAGACAAATCAAATATCAAAACCCAACTCAAATCAAAAACAAATACCAAAACCCAAAACCTACATTGGAGGTGACTTCTCCAGAACGAAAGGAAAAAATAACTCCAAACAAAATGCATGGCGACTCGCATAGCGGGGAAGATAGCTAGCAAAGGGGCTGACATGCATGATGGTGGGAGAGATGGGCTGGGCTCTACTTGGCCCGTGAAAGAGGTGGGCTCTGGGGATGGAGCTTTGTCGCACGATGGCCTTTGGCAACGACAATGAAGCTCAGTCGACCGAAAGGGGGTAGCGATGAGGTTGGGTGAGGAGCAAGGGTTGCCAGCATAGGAGGGGGGCAGTGGGCGATAGGGTTTTTTTTTTTTTGCTGCTCTCTCCTTAAGAACAGCTTATCGTCTGGGTTTATGATTGTTTATACAAGTTTGGCGATGATGTTGTTGGAGGTAGTCGCTGGTGTGGGCGGTAGGTTTGGGTTATGATTTTGTGTTATTAAAGTTTGGTTTAGGGTTATGGATTTAGGTGTTTGTATTCTTGCTAGTTATAAAGAAATGGGTATTGAAGCTTTTGAAATTGAGTTTATAGTGTTTGGTTTAATTTAAGGAGGAAGAAGAAGGAGATTAGAGGAAGAAGAAGATGAAAATCTAAGTGTTTTGTTTTTTTTTTTTTTTTTAGTTAATTGTTTTATTTTTTATATTTTTTAATAAATTTGTGTTTTAATATTTATTAATTTTTAATGTATCATTTCTTTTAAAGGGTATATTAGTAATTTCAATTAAAACATGATGTCTAATAATTTTTTTAATCTAAAATTAAAGCTGGAGACCAAATTATACATTTTTAAACGGTTAGGCGTTGTTAAATAAAAAATTGAGATCAAATTGCACATTTTTAAAAAAATTAAGGACCAACCAAACTATTTACCCTAAAAAAAATATCATTTCTCCTCTGCATATGTAATTTTCATTAAAAAAAAAAAAAGATCACTCCTGAATAAAAAATAAAAATTCGTTTGAAAACATAGATAAAAATACCTGGTATAGCCATTGCCGTACCATTCTTCTCTCTTCTATCCTCGCTTTCGTAATTGTCGTTCTCGGTCTTTTTCATTGCACTGCTTTTTCAGGCTTTAGCATAACATTTTTTTTTAGCTAGAATAACCAACTTATCACGTGGATTTTTAATTTTAGGATTTTTACTTAGACTTCCTCAATCTTAGGATTATTCTCATTTTACTTCTTCAAATTTAGGCTTTCACTTTGGCTCAAATTTCAAATAAATCCCACTTCATCTTTACTGTAATTAGAAATTATGTTAACAACAAATAGGTCACATGGTATTTTTCTGTTTATTTTTAGTATAAATTCTAATAGAGAAAAGTTAAATGAGACTAATTTTCTTTCTTTTATTTTTTTTTTCATATTCTTGCCCTAATGAGTTGGTGCAACCCATTTAGCAGCTATAGTTAGAAAGCTACAGTTAGAAAGAAAACCTGTAAAAAGCAGAATACACGTTACTTAAAACAAACTATTTCTTTCTTTTTTTTTTCCTTTTTCAAAATTATAATTCTATCCCAATAAATTTCTCAATCATCTTCTTGTAACAAAATCAAGTATGACAACAAGAAAACCTGAAACCAAAGGCGATGCAAGGCTGTCGTTTCTGGTGGTGCCATTTGCCAGTGTAACATAAATAGAGTCTGTTAGAAACATTGTTCGAACCAAAAAATCTCTTCACAAAGAAAAAAAAAAGCTTTGATTTCTCATATGAGTAGTAGTCCTCCTCCTTCATGTTCACCGCCATGGGAAGTCCTTGTTTTGGTATCTCAATACCTTGACCCCAAAACCCTAGCCATGGCCTCATGTGTCTGCAAATCCTGGTCGGTCTCCATGTCCTCCAACCACCTCTGGAAGCCCATCTGCACCTCGCACTTCCCTTCTCTAGCCGACCACCTCCCTCTCTCTCTCTCCTACCGCCGCCTCTACTCCGTCTTGCACGCCGCTGACATCCGCCGCCACCAAACCCCATTGAAGCCCCACCTCTCCCTTGCTGACCTCATCTTCACCCTCACCGTTACAACTAGCACCTCCGACGCCATCATTTCTATAGCGAAGCCCTCCGTGGAGCTCGCCGCCGACCCCTACGGGGTGTTTAGGTTCCACATTGTCGCAGAGGAATGTGAGAGTTTTCCGCGGCTGACGGAAGGGCCCGTGGCGTCGGAGGAGGTGAAGGTGACGTGGAACGTGGTGTTGAAGGGATGGAGAGGGGTTTTCACGATGATGGATTGTGTGGGAAAGATGAACATCTCCCCTGGGGCCGAGGGGTGGTTCTCGATGAAGCTGCCACCTCTGGCGACCTGTGCCGGGGCGGCAGAGGGGAGTGGCATGGTGGCCGACTTAAACTTGGGGTTTGGGGGAAGAAGAGAAAATAGTAGTGGTAATGGGTCGGTAAGGGTTGAGAAAGTGAGTGTGGGGATCTTGAGTGTTGTGAATTGGAGGTATGTCACTGTTGAGGATGCTCTCAGGTACTTGCAGCATTTTCTTCTTCCAATTATCTGAATATCAAATATTGTTGATGTACTATCATCGTCTCTTTGGTTTGTTTTTATTTTTATTTTTAATTTTTTTGGGTTGTATTTGATATATATGGTGTTTGCAAGAGCTGTTATGTGTGTATAATCACCTTACGTACGTCATCGGCAGAAAGTGTGTAGTTCTTTTTTTTTTTTTCCTTTTTTTTTCAGGTGATGATCATAAGTGTGGAATAAAGTTTCTTACTTGCTTGATGCTATATATATTTGATAGCAAAAAGGTTATGCGGTTATTTTATTGTGTGCTTCCATAAATAATATTATTTTTTTGAATGCTATGTATACATATGATAATTGAATATCAAGATCTATCAAATTTAATATCAAATTTAGCATGTACTACATTAATAAATAGTATTGCATTGAAATTGGACGCGGATACATCAATATTTGACAAGTTGATGTATTTGATGTCTATGGAGATGTAAAATAATGTGGCAAATGAGTTCAAATTTAAAAAAAAATCTTGACCGAGTTAAAAAAAATAACTTAAAAGAAGTAAATAGCATTCTTAAAATATTTTGAATAAATAATATATTTGTTATATAACTAATTTTTAAGCGTTACTCTTAGTAAATAAATTAATTATTAAATAATAACAAAATAATTTTTTTAAAAAAAATCCTGATTCGTACAAAAAAAATGCTTTTTATCTTTCGCGCTCAAAAGAATGTCTAAAACCTATCCTATGCAATATGTACATGTTTATGAGTTCATGTGTCTTTTGTTTTCAAATTTTGATTCGTAATTATGTTTGATTTGAGAAATTTTTTGATATCCATGTTCTTCTTGTAACAACCATCTAATTTAAGAAATAACGTCAAAGAGCCGCATAATTAAACCGTAAGTAACGTGAGAGAAATTGATAAATCTAATTTGCGGGAAAAGAAAATAGTGGGTTAATTTATCCTTTCTAAGTTAAATCAATTGCCAACAATATATTGATAATTAGACGTAGTTAAAATAGTAAAGACGTAAGACTTTAAAATAGAAATTTGCATGGCGTTTTTACTTAGAGCCAAACCCGCGGAGACACAGATTTAAGACGTATTTTAGAAAGTCATAAGTCGTCTTGGGAAGTGATTGTTGGGAACGTGTATGTATCTTCAAATTTATTCTTAAAGTTTTCCTTTATTCATCCCCAACACTAATAGTTTGCTTTAGGTGATTAAATCTCGTTTTGATCCTCGAAAATACATAGAGTAAATGTAAAAAACCTTATTGATAATATAAACTTCAGCAATAGATCCTTCCAGACCTCCTTGTTTTGTACATAATTTTTCATATCGTTAATACCCTTTCTAATAAATATGTTAAAATTAGCGCCATGAGTTATTAAAAATAACTTTCTATTTAATAGACATTTTGTCCTCAATGACTAAATAATGTTATATTTCATGTTCAATAAGAAACTGTCCTATTTACTTACGTATCATTGATTGTATGATATGCAAACAAAAAGCACTGTTATTATTTACACTAAATCTTGGATCAAGTATACAAGAAATTTCACCTTTAACAACTAATTTTTTAGTCGTAAAAAGTTTGAATTTAGTCACAGAATACTTTTTGTGATTAAAAATTTTTAGTCGCCCCTTAGTCACTGAATGTTGGTCGTAGAAAGTCTTTTACGACTAAAATTTTGTAGTCACTAAATTTTCATACTTTTTGTGACCAAAAAATTAGTTGCAGGAGAGCTTTTAGTTAGTCGCAAGAAAATTTAGAGCGTACCAAAATTTACGTTACAGAAGACTAAATCACTTTTTACTGACTACATAAAAGTTAATTAACGACTAATAAATAGTTGTCGTTAAAAAAATATTAGACATATAGTGACTAACTTTTTAGTCATTAGAAGAACGAATTTAGTGACCATTAGTTATTCATTGAAGTTTTTCATTTTTAATTTTGTAGTGACTAACAATTAGTCATTGAATGATTTGACTGTAAATTTTGAGTGACTAAATTTTAGTCATCATTTTATAAAAATTGAAGAGGTTTTTTTTTTTTCACTGACTATAATATGGTTATGATTTCAAATAGACTTCTATTTTGAATGACTAATTTAAAAGTTACAAAATACAAATATAATTTTTATATTATTTATTTAATTTTAATTGAACAAATTTAAAATCAATATATAATGAAAAAAGATAATAACCTAGATAAACCAAATAGTATAATAACATAAGCATTAATCAAACCAAACACCTAAACAACGATATAACATAAATACCATAAAATCCGATCAAGGTTCAAAAGTAAAGATCCCACCGAGCATATAAGTACGTCTCTAAACATAAGTATCTCAAATGAAATAAATTAACAACAAACCAAATAGATAAGCATATCTCTCTCTCTCTCTCTCTATATATATATATATATATATATAAACCTAGAAGTAATATATTAAATATCAAACGGCTGGTATAGGTGGCGGCATGTGTTGTGATGATTGAAAATTTGAAAAAGGATGCTCATCTATATTCATGATAGCTATCATCTCTCTTTGTACATCCTCAAGAAGTTCATTCTGTAATTGTTGTCGTAAGGTTGTAGTCATCTCTTCTTGCTCTCTTTGAAAATCCATTCGCATTTGGTTAGCCATGTCACCAACACATTGTTGAATTTGTGCTTCAACTTGAGATGAAGATTGGGATGATTGCCTCTTACGTGGGATGGGTCCAATACCTGGTATATATCCATTTCTTTCACCTCCAAGAATTTGGGCGCATATTGCAGCCTCATCCACAGCCTCATTGTTCTCTTCTTGTTGTTGTCTGAGTTCAATCATTCGATTCTATAATTTCAAACAAATAAATTTGCAAATTGAATATAAAAATATAATAAACGTAAAAATAAAATTAAAGAAAAATAAAACTTACATATCGTGTCTCTGCATGCTCATTAACTCAACCGTGCACTGCATTCCAACGAGTTTCTCTAAACAACTCAATAAAAGATAAAATATATGAATATGTAACTTTGACTACAACCTATTAGGCTGTAGTCAAAGTCTCAAATAGTCTTCTAATTAAAGTATATCAACATAAGTTGCTAATATATCTACCCCTTGCAAATTTTGGTTTTCACTCTTTGTAATAAATTACCTTTTTTTATCTGTGTTGGATAAAAGATTTAGATCTAGCTCGATGGTTGTGTGGGAGTTTGCTTCTATTATTAGAAACAAATTACATGCCATAAGATACACTAGCAACAAACAAACCAAGTAGAAGGAGACAAAAAAATTTTGTACCTACCATTGTGAGTTGCTAAAAACATTATCACATAGCCATTCCCAATCCTCCTTCGATCTCACTTTTAAAGCCGAATGATCTCTTGGATTCTTTCCTTTCTTTACTAAGGCCTTATAGTCCTTATGAATATTGCTTCGATAATTCTTATCGCGATTAGGGCAATGAGAATCAATGATGTTCACCATGTTTTGATCATTCAAGTTTATGTTGAACTTGCCCTACATAACATAATAAATAAAATTAAAAGATGAACATTTGTACAACTCATACAAAAAAATTGTAAGTTACCTTAATCCTGGTAAAAATGATTTCTTTATCCTTTTTATCAACCTTGCTCCATTCTTTAACTCTAAGTGGAGCATGATCCTGTATAGCAATACCAATTTCAGATGCAAACCTCGACGCATTGTCCCCGTAGGGGTGAAGCTCACCCTCTTTATAAGTCACATCCAATAGCTTGGTCTCTGTTTGCAGCTGGCTAATCAAGCGACTTGTGCCCTTACTTCGATTTGGACCACGAATTCTTTCTTTGGTGGTGTTGCAAAGTAAATAAAAATTAAATAAAAGTATAATATATGCAATGAGCGATAAATAAGGAACAATTAATGATAAAAATAAGGGATTTTTAGATCTACCAAAAGATGTTAGACCTTGTTGGTCATCAAGGGGGATGTCTCAAAAGGGGTGATAATGGTTGGTGAAATTGTAGAAGCCGATGCAGGTGGGACTATTCTCGATGCAGAGGAAAGAGTTGGGGTGGATGCTTCTGATGCTGGTGAAGAAACAAAAGGATTAATGAGGGACTGTGACATACCTGAGGACATAAGGGTTGGTGTAAGAGTATTCTTCTTATGCGGCATAACTGAAAAACAGCTAAAGTAAATTTTGATCAGAAAACAAGTTCAATTAGAAACAAAAAAAAATTACAAGTGCTTTACATCGAAAGGGTATTTAAATGAAAAAAAAAAAAAATCCAGACCCAAGAAGCAAACTAAAATAACAATTTGAGTTATTTATGGTGTTCACTAAGATAGCATATTAAAATTGTACAAAACCGTGACATAATTTTCTGTTATATACACTTATATGTTAACATGAAATTAAAATTTTATAGTTTAAACTTACAGAGTAAGCATAGCTGAGATAATTTAAATTTTCTTACCAACTTAGTGTCACGCCCCAGAGTACGGGAGGTGACGTGGCAGAATATTTAGATTAATTAAAAGAGAATTTAATTAAAAACCGAGAGTTTGAGAACCCAATTAAGTAAGAAATAAAGAGATTTTCCACCACATTTTATAAAAGAATTTAAAATCATTAAACAAATAACAATAATTGAATAAAAACCGCGAATATGGGTTCCACAACCCACAACTTGTGCACACACATGGATCTGACAATATCACAAATACAATTACAGTCCAAGTACAAATAAAGTTAAGTCTTACATGCCTTGTTTAATAAATACAGAATGTAAGTAAACTCTCCTATTGCTCCTGAGTTCAGTCCGAAGAATCTTCTCCAAACCTAAATGGGAAACCACCTAGAAGGGGGGAATTTAAAAACAGATAAAACGTGAGCGAAAGGCTCAGTAGGACTAAGTTTTATAAAATAATTTAATGCAAAGAAACATAACATTATCAGGAGTTATACAAAAAGGGAACTTAAATAAATAAATAAATAAATTGAGTAGAACCGTTCTGACACAGAACAGTCTACTCGTCAAATCAAAACACCAGTTTACTTTTACCTAGGCAAACCATGAAATCACCACCGTAGTGGCCCAGCTGGGTTTCGGGACCTGCCCCCAAGGTCGATCGCCACACGACCCGATCTCTGATATGGCATCATGCCTTAGTGTTTATTATCATTGTCATTCAAAACCCAATTACCGAGTGTTGTCAATTACATTTATTATGAAATTCATTTCATGATCACGGTATATTAAAATATAACCGATAAAACCATTTCCAAACAACCGTTGAAAACATTTTGATAGAAATCATTTTCAAAGCCAAATCATTTCAAAACCAGGCTACCAAAGAAATAGGATAGAAGTCCTACCTCAGTACTCGTGCCGGTACCCCACACCGTAATCTCGGTCCGCTATACGTTAGCTCCACGGAACCACGAACAATCCTAGATACAAACTAAGTCAATCAATATCTAGTTCGAGACATTCTATGTTACTAAATCATTTCATGATATCCTAGTGTGCCATTTGAATCATTAAAATCATCCTATAAGGTTGGGATTTAAATCAGGGTTCAAAACAGTGAAAACGGGTAAAAATCACAAAATTTTCCATGCCTTGGTCGGCTTGTCGGACGCCCTGCTTCGGCCTGCCGAACTGCACAGTTCGGCCTGCCGGAAGCAAAGTTCGGCCTGCCGAACATTTCCCCAGATTCGGCCTGCCGGTCGGAAGGACACCGGCCTGCCGATCATCACTCCGGCCTGCCGATCATCACTCCGGCCTGCCGAACATGAAATTCGGCCTGTCGAACTGGGAAGATCCAGAAATCCCAGCCACGGGTTTCTCGATCCCCAAAATCCAAATCTTGTTTCTAACCTGTTTTTCTCAAATCCCAGGCATGAAAAACAACTATAATCGATAGAAAAACATTCTAGAACATGTTTGGGATCATTTAAACAACATTTAAACTCGAAATCCTCAAAAATCCAAAAATGAGAAAAAGAGGAGAAAAATGAAAATCTTGAATCCAATCCGTTTTTCTTCAATCTAGGCTTAGATTCTAATTGTTCTAAGCTCGTTTAACACAAATCCATGGTTTTCTAAGCTAAAACAAACTTAGATTTCAAAAACACACAAAATTGAAAATTTTGTAAAAAGTTTAGAAATTTCGAATCTAACCTCGAATCGAAGCTTCAATCCGCGTTCTCGGTTACCGAATCACGTCCCCGAGCTTCCTCCTTGCTGTTTCGAAGCTTGGATTCGAATGAAAATCAAAAATTTTTGAAAGAGATTGAGAGAGAGAGGGAGCTGCCGAGAGAGAGAGAGAAGAGAGAAATAAATAGAGAAAATCGGTGGGCGGTTTTACTGTGCGAAAACCATGTGCCGCCCACGGTTTTGTAAAACGGAGTATTTTTAACATTTTACAAATTGTTGTGTTTTAAAACTCAAAACATCATTTTAAATCCATAAGAAATCATTTAAATGTATCAATTTAACAAAACAACCAAAAACTAAAAATCCAACCAAATAATCTAATTAAAGTTAAAACTTTAATTATGGCACACTAATTCATCATTTACATTACATTAATGTTAAACAAATTTCGGGACGTTACAACTCTCCACCCCTAAAAGAAATTTCGTCCTCGAAATTTACAACTCATCTCAAAAACAAAACAAATGCGGATATGACTCCCGCATACCCGACTCTAATTCCCAAGTGGCTTCATCAACCCCGTGATGCTGCCACACAACCTTTACCAACGGTATCTCACGACGACGCAAGCTAATCACTTTCCGGTCGATGATCTGAATCGGCACTTCTTCGTACGTCGTATCCTCCTGAACCTGCACATCGCGAAACGATACTATCTTACCCTGCTCAGGTGGACACTTCCTAAGCATCGACACATGAAACACATCGTGCACATGAGAAAGTTCGGGCAGAAGATCAAGCCGATAAGCGACCACACCAACACGCTGAGTGATCTCGAACGGCCCAATATACCTCGGCGCGAGCTTCCCACTCACTCCGAACCGCATAGTTCCCTTACGATGTGACACCCTCAAGAGAACAAAATCTCCAACCGCGAACTCTAAGGGTCTACGTCTCCTATCTGCGTAGCTCTTCTGCCGACTCTGAGCTGCTCTCAACCGATCCTGAATCACCGCGACTTTCTCGTTGCTGTCACGAATCTCATCTGGCCCAAGAATAACTCTATCCTCTGGCTCGGCCCAACACACAGGTGACCGACACGGTCGCCCATACAACGCCTCAAATGGTGCCATACCGATACTCGCCTGATAACTGTTGTTGTACGCGAACTCCGCCAAATGCAAATATTGCTTCCAATTCCCGCCGAAGTCCAACGCACAAGCACGCAACATATCCTCGAGAACCTGAATAACCCGCTCAGACTGCCCATCAGTCTGAGGATGAAACGCCGTACTGAAGTTCAAATCCGTACCCAAAGCCTCCTGAAAACTCCTCCAGTACTTAGCATTAAACCTGGTGTCTCGATCAGAGGTGATGGACAAAGGAACTCCATGCAACCTCACAATGTTCTGCATATACAGCTCCCCGAGAATCTTCCTAGAACACGTCGACCTAAACGGAATGAAATGCGCCGATTTCGTCAACCTGTCGACTACAACCCAAACTGCATCATGCCGCTGCTCCGTCCTCGGCAAACCTGTGAGAAAATCCATCGTCACATGCTCCCATTTCCACCCATCTGCGCTGCCTCAAGTTGAGATCCCTCTGAGTGAACAAATGCCTCAAACTCTTGTGATCGGAGAAGACCTGAAACGATGCTCCATACAAGTAACATCTCCAAATCTTCAGCGCGTAGATCACCGCTGCAAGCTCTAAATCGTGAGTAGGATAATTTCGCTCGTGAGGTCGTAGCTGTCTCGATCCGTACGCAACCACACGTCCACGCTGCATCAACACGCATCCAAGTCCGCGCCCTGAAGCATCAGCATAAACCTCATACGGCTCATCACTGCTAGGAATAATCAACACTGGAGCTGAAGTCAACCGGTTCTTCAATTCCTGAAAAGCAGACTCACAGTCTTCATCCCACTCAAACCTGACATTTTTCTTGATCAACCTCATCAACGGAGCTGCAATCTTTGAAAAGTCCTTTACAAATTTCCTGTAATATCCAGCAAGACCTAAGAAGCTGCGAATCTCCGCTACATTCCTTGGTCGTTCCCACTCCAATATAGCTTCAATCTTGGACGGATCCACTGAAATACCATGCTCCGAGATGACATGACCCAGAAACTTGACTTCAGTCAACCAGAACTCACATTTTTCCCTCTTAGCGTACAACTGGTGCTCCCGCAGAGTCTGAAGCACGATCCGAAGATGCTGCTCATGCTCCTCCCAAGTCTTAGAATACACAAGAATATCATCGATGAACACGATCACAAACTGATCCAGATACGGCCTAAATATCCTGTTCATCAAATCCATAAAAGCTGCTGGAGCATTCGTCAACCCGAAAGACATAACCAGAAACTCGAAGTGCCCATACCGAGTCCTAAAAGCTATCTTGGGAATATCCTCTTCCTTGATCCTGAGCTGATGATAACCTGAACGCAAATCAATCTTCGAGAAGTATCGCGAACCTCCCAACTGATCAAATAGCTCATCAATCCTAGGCAAGGGATACTTGTTCTTCACCGTAACACGATTCAGCTGCCGATAATCCACACATAACCTGAGAGTCTCATCGTGCTTCTTAGCGAACAAAACTGGTGCTCCCCACGGAGATGTGTTATTCTGAATATACCCTTTATCAGCAAGCTCCTGAAGTTGCTTCCTCAATTCCTTCATTTCTGCCGGCGCCATCCGATAAGGTGCCATAGAAATCGGTGATGTCCCTGGAAACAACTCGATACCAAACTCAATCTCCCGATGCGGTGGTAATCCTGGCAACTCGTCGGGGAAAACATCCTCGAACTCACCAACCACCGGAATCGCTACACTACTACTCGAAACATAGGGCTCGCAATCTAGATTGGCAAGAAAAGCAAAACAATCTAGATTCCTTCGCCCTCCTAGACATGACTTCATGAGACGCTCACTCATTAGCCAATCACCACCACCCTGGTAAGTGATTACCGTCCCCCTATCAGACACTAGGGTCACTTTTCTAAGTTGGCAGTCCACAACTGCACTATACCTGGACAACCAGTCCATCCCTAAAATCACATCATAGGAACTCATGGGGAGTACAATCAAATCACTTTTCAAAATCTCATCCCCAATCTTTATTTTACAAGATTTACACATACAATTCACACACACCCGCCCCAAAGGAGAAGTTATAACTAGGGGTTCATTAAACTCTTCTACTTCTAATCCCAAGGCATGTACAAAAGAGCTCGAAATGAGAGAATGAGAGGCACCGGTATCAAATAAAACGCGAGCTAGAGATCTAGAAACCAAAACCATACCATCGACAACCGCGTTACCAGTATGAGAATCTGTCCCTCCAGATGCCATTGCATGAACCTGCACTGGCGCTTTTCCTTTTCCTCTACCGACATTACTGGGTCCTGCATTACTCGGCCGATGCTGCTGAGATGGAGACGACTGCACACTACCTGTACTCGACGCTCTATACTGAGGAACACTGCGCTGAAAATACTGCGGCTGCTGCCCCCGTGCCGGATATGAGAATTGTTGAGGAGAAAACTGCGGATACTGCAACTGCGGGTACTGCGGAGGCGGAGGTAGGGTCTGAGGCTGAGGCTGAGATGAACGACTGGCATCCTCCCCGGTCTGAGATCCAAGACGAGCACTCCTGATCGGGCAATTCCTCTTGATGTGTCCGGGCTGTTGACAGAAATGACAATGGAAGCTGTAGGGATTGCTGCGCCCGCTGTCAGACGAACTACTGCTGCCACTGGCAGCACCGCCTTGCTTGCCTTTCCCCGGAGATGGACGACTACTGGTGCTCTTCCTGCCACTCCTCTGCGGTCCTCCTGAAGCCTTGGCTCGATCCTCACAATATTGCACGTAATCATTCTCCACGGAGATCGTCGACGACACAAGCTCTCCGAAACCCCTAAGCCGTAGAGCAACCAACTGCCGTCGAATAGGAGCCTTGAGTCCCTCCTGAAACTTGATGCATTTCTCACGCTCCGATGCCACAGCTGATGGAGCAAACCTAGCCAACTCGTTAAACTTTGCCTCGTACTCCCGAACTGACATATCACCCTGCTGCAATCTATAAAACTCAGCTGCCTTCTGATCTCTATATCCCTGCGAAAAATACCGATCATAGAACAGATCCTCGAACTTGTCCCAACCGATATCGCCACTGCGCTCCAGACGCTTAGTTTGTTTCCACCAGGTGTTAGCGCCACCCTCGAGCTTATACGCCGCAAACTCCACACGATACTCCTCAGGCACACCAAGAGTATCAAGATGCTTCAAGATCGAGTCCAACCAATACTCTGCTAACTGCGGATCCCCGTTGCCATCAAAAGTCAAAATAGACGCCCGTCGAAATTTCTTAAAGAAAGCATGCCGACTACCAACACTGGAGTCTTCCGGTCTAGTCCTGGCTGCCATCTGCCGGAAAGCCGCAATCATAGACCTCATCAGGCCCTCATCATTTCCGAACTCGGCGTCAGCTGTCGAACGACGTCTAGGTGCCATTCTCTTACTTCTGAAAACAAAATTTGGACTGTCAGAGGTATTTCATTGTCAAACCTATGTGTGCACAATTCCCAAGGTTCATAACCTTGAGCTCTGATACCATTCTGTCATGCCCCAGAGTACGGGAGGTGATGTGGCGGAATATTTAGATTAATTAAAAGAGAATTTAATTAAAAACCGAGAGTTTGAGAACCCAATTAAGTAAGAAATAAAGAGATTTTCCACCACATTTTATAAAAGAATTTAAAATCATTAAACAAATAACAATAATTGAATAAAAACCGCGAATATGGGTTCCACAACCCACAACTTGTGCACACACATGGTTCTGACAATATCACTAATACAATTACAGTCCAAGTACAAATAAAGTTAAGTCTTACATGCCTTGATTAATAAATACAGAATGTAAATAAATTCTCCTATTGCTCCTGAGTTCGGTCCGAAGAATCTTCTCCAAACCTAAATGGGAAACCACCTAGAATGGGAGAATTTAAAAACAGATAAAACGTGAGCGAAAGGCTCAGTAGGACTAAGTTTTATAAAATAATTTAATGCAAAGAAACATAACATTATCAGGAGTTATACAAAAAGGGAACTTAAATAAATAAATAAATAAATTGAGTAGAACCGTTCTGACACAGAACAGTCTACTCGTCAAATCAAAACACCAGTTTACTTTTACCTAGGCAAACCATGAAATCACCACCGTAGTGGCCCAGCTGGGTTTCGGGACCTGCCCCCAAGGTCGATCGCCACACGACCCGATCTCTGATATGACATCATGCCTTAGTGTTTATTATCATTGTCATTCAAAACCCAATTACCGAGTGTTGTCAATTACATTCATTATGAAATTCATTTCATGATCACGGTATATTAAAATATAACCGATAAAACCATTTCCAAACAACCGTTGAAAACATTTTGATAGAAATCATTTTCAAAGCCAAATCATTTCAAAACCAGGCTACCAAAGAAATAGGATAGAAGTCCTACCTCAGTACTCGTGCCGGTACCCCACATCGTAATCCCGGTCCGCTATACGTTAGCTCCACGGAACCACGAACAATCCTAGATACAAACTAAGTCAATCAATATCTAGTTCGAGACATTCTATGTTACTAAATCATTTCATGATATCCTAGTGTGCCATTTGTATCATTAAAATCATCCTATAAGGTTGGGATTTAAATCAGGGTTCAAAATAGTGAAAACGGGTAAAAATCACAAAATTTTCCATGCCTCGGTTGGCCTGCCGGACGCCCTGCTTCGGCCTGCCGAACTGCACAGTTCGGCCTGCCGGAAGCAAAGTTCGGCCTGCCGAACATTTCCCCAGATTCGGCCTGCCGGTCGGAAGGACACCGGCCTGCCGATCATCACTCCGGCCTACAGAACATGAACTTCGGCCTGCCGAACTGGGAAGATCCAGAAATCCCAGCCACGGGTTTCTCGATCCCCAAAATCCAAATCTTGTTTCTAACCTGTTTTTCTCAAATCCCAGGCATGAAAAACAACTATAATCGATAGAAAAACATTCGAGAACATGTTTGGGATCATTTAAACAACATTTAAACTCGAAATCCTCAAAAATCCAAAAATGAGAAAAAGAGGAGAAAAATGAAAATCTTGAATCCAATCCGTTTTTCTTCAATCTAGGCTTAGATTCTAATTGTTCTAAGCTCGTTTAACACAAATCCATGGTTTTCTAAGCTAAAACAAACTTAGATTTCAAAAACACACAAAATTGAAAATTTTGTAAAAAGTTTAGAAATTTTGAATCTAACCTCGAATCGAAGCTTCAATCCGCGTTCTCGGTTACCGAATCACGTCCCCGAGCTTCCTCCTTGCTGTTCCGAAGCTTGGATTCGAATGAAAATCAAAAATTTTTGAAAGAGATTGAGAGAGAGAGGGAGCTGCCGAGAGAGAGAGAGAAGAGAGAGAGAGTTGAACGTGAGAGTGAGGAGAGAGAGAGAGAAGAGAGAAATAAATAGAGAAAATCGGTGGGCGGTTTTACTGTGCGAAAACCATGTGTCGCCCACGGTTTTGTAAAACGGAGTATTTTTAACATTTTACAAATTGTTGTGTTTTAAAACTCAAAACATCATTTTAAATCCATAAAAAATCATTTAAATGTATCAATTTAACAAAACAACCAAAAACTAAAAATCCAACCAAATAATCTAATTAAAGTTAAAACTTTAATTATGGCACACTAATTCATCATTTACATTACATTAATGTTAAACAAATTTCGGGACGTTACACTTAGTCAAACATAATTTTGAGATAGCATAAGGATTATTAGTATAAAGTTCAAATGAAACATTAGATAATTATTTTGAGTATTATGAAAGAAGAATAAGAATTTTCAAATAGACACGTGTAAGAAATCCAATCAAATATGTGATATGTCAATAATGAGTTCTCAAATTCTTGTGTTGTCTAAATTAGCTAGTATAGAAACTTAAACTCTTTCAAAGACATAAAGTTGCTACGGAACATAGAATCTAACATGAAAGATTTTAAAAAAATTTTAAAAATCCACTTTTATTTTTGAATGGATAACCTAATAAAACTGAACATTGAAAATCCAAATTCAATAATTTAAAATGCATTCTCAGCCGAGAAATAAGTTGTCTTTTTCAACAAACAGGAACCAACAAAATCAAAATAGAATATGAACTCAAAAAAAGCATCAAATCATCCTTCTCCACATTAAAACAAATAAAAAGCGATCAGAATATTTAGGAATCTAGCAAATGATTAGCAAAAACACATCACAGATGATTTAAAGAACTGAAAAAACAATAAAATCAAGAAAAGTCAAAGCAATATATTTCCAACTCCAATTTCACATGATTCAATTCTCTCCAACACAATGTCGCAGTTGCTTGTCCTTTCCATTTTAAAATAATAATCTTTGAAGGTCTAGTTGCTCTGTTTTCTTAGTTGGAAACAGATTATCAAGCACCACTATAAAAAGAGTGATAATTTACTTCCTACAAGTATAAGAGAGACCAATATGCAGCAAATTTAATTGATCCTAACAAGTGTAGAAACAAAACAAACCTGTAATAGAGCCGAAAATCCTTCTAATCCGTGTAATTTCTTCACTCGTGCGGCTGGTAGTTTCCTTTGGGGGATTTAGTTTTCTTTTTTAAATGAATCCTATAATAACTGGAAGATTATGTAGAAACTGTAGCATATATATGCACATGTGAACATGGGTCTTGAAAACCCCACGCGCAGAAACTTCATTTTTTCAATCTTATTTTTAAATTATTTTCTTTGATGTGGAAAGCTTAGTTTCCTTTTTTTTTGTTTTGTTTTTAGAATCCCACGTTCATCTCTTTTGGAGATCATCATCATATAATTTTTAGGTTGTTATTAAGATCATCCTTTGTCATTTTTAAACTATACTAGTTTCATATTTAATCCTTTCAAAAAAATTCAAATTTAAGCTTATCTATTTTTAAGCGTTAGATTTGTTTTTTAAATTAGGAATTAGACTTATTTGGTGTTAGTTTTGACCTATATAAATGAGAAACTTTATATCACAATATTTTTAAATGTTTAACTAAAAAAATTATCAGCAAGATAAAGTTCAAATAATAGTCAAATGTTTGTATTTTGAAAATTTTATAGTAACTAGTTTCCTACTCTGATATACATCAACCATATAGTATATAAGTGATAAAAAATGATAGTTAAATATAATAATAAAAGAGAGAGAGCAATACATTGCAATGCATAAAATAAAGAACAAAAAGATAAAATATAACTACTATTAATGAAGCCTTTAAATTTTGTGGCTTACTTTTTTGAAAAAAATAAATAAATAAATTGGTGGCTTAGTTGGACGTGGTTTCATGTTTCAGGAAAAAAAATAATTAAAGCGCCTTTTCATTAATTTTTCCATTTTAATCATTTTAATAACAAAATAAAGAAAGCTTGACTTCTATAACAAAACTTAAAAAAAGAAAGCAGTAAAAAAAACTTTACATTAAGTTCATAAAAAACTTATATTAGATAAGCGATCAAAGCATGATGTTTATGCAACTAAAAATTTGATTCTTTTTAAGAATAAAAAAAGAATTTACTTTCTATGGAATGTTTTTGCGACTAAAGTTTAGTCACTAGAAATATTATTTTAGAGACTAAAACTATTTCTCCACTGGAGAACAATTTTTTAAAATATTTTATGACTATAATATGAGTCACGAAAAGTAGATAATATTTATCAAAGAAATTTTAGTCGTAAATTTATATTTACAGCGACTAAATTATTTTAGTAATAAAAATTTGGTCTTGCCTTCATTTTTAATATTTGGCGCCATAGTATTTTGCGACTAAATATATACGTAGTCACTAAATCGATCTTTCTAGAACTTAAAAATTAGCTGTTGACAAATTTGGTACTAAAAACAACGTACAATTAGCTCATATTGCAGTCATAAATTTTAGCGACAAAATTTTAGTGGTAAAAAATTACTATTGGTGACTACAAGCAATTAGTTGTTGAAAGTTTAGTCGTTGAAAGTGTAATTTCTTGTAGTGTTATATGCGCAGAGATATGATTGTAAGATCAATAGTTAAAATTTATTGTCCATAATTTTTGGAATAAAGATGGGCAATTTATTCTAGGTAAAATGCCCATCTTGATCAGATTAACTTCATGGTAAACACATTGATGTACTAGACCCAAGTAGAGGTCATATTATTGGACTAGACCTAAAGTATTAATTGAATTATTAATAATTCTATTTATATAAATCAATTTATTTTAATAATTATTTATGTGTCATTTATATTCTGAAGCGAGTTCATATCTCTATGCTTATAGATATAGCAAAAGCAAGAATTCCAATGATTGAAAGTAATTTATCAGTATATTGGGGACATGACTTGTATTAATAAGAGCATAGTTTGCAATATGTGTCTATAGCTCATTAATAAGTATAAGTGTTATTTTCTCAAAGGCATTTTTTAGAAAGTTGGAAAAAGAACAACGTGTTGATCATCTGGATATAATTAATAACTAGATGATTTCCATTTGTATTGTTATAAATAAATTTTTTTTAAATAAGAGAAATAATAAAACATTGGGATTAAATAGTCAGGAAAGTAGAACAAAACTTGTCCTTAAATTAACTATGAATAACCTACGAGAATACACATAATATAAGATATCATTGTTAAGATTAATTTGTGGGAGTCTCGTAAAATAATATATTGTCAGGAGTACAGCTTTTGGCTATGGTTGAATGACGTCGAAGTTTATGATTTATAAATATTTAGGGTTTGTTTTAACACGTGGCAATTCCCCTTCATGCAGAATCCTCTTTTTAACACGTGTCAGCTATTCTCCAAACTCCATGGAAATCCACCCCCACATAACCACACCTCATAAAAACCCCACAGTTTATTTCCTTTTTTTATTATTATTATTTTGATATACAAAAACACCATAGATATAATTACCGCCTTCTTCAAACGCACAAAGAATTACCTCTTGAAAAAAAAAAGGAAGAAAAGGCAATGATTTCTGACATTAGTAGTTCTTCTCCTTCATGTTCACCGCCATGGGAAGTCCTTGTTCTGATTTCTCAATACCATGATGACCCCAAAACCCTAGCCATGGCCTCATGCGTCTGCAAATCTTGGTCGGTCTCCATGTCCGCCAACCACCTCTGGAAGCCCATCTGCACCTGCCCCTTCCCTTCTCTCGCCGACCACCTCCTGTCTCTCTCTCCTACCACCGCCTCTACTCCTTCTTCCACACCACCGCCACCGCAACCACCAAACCCCGTTGAAGCCCCACCTCTCCCTTTCTGACCTCATCTTCACCCTCACCATCACAAGTAACAACTCCGACAACGTCATTTCAATGGCGAAGCCCTCCGAGGAGCCCACCGTCGACCCCAACGAGGTTTTTAAGTTCAACATCGTCGCCGAGGACTGCAAACACTTTCCGGGCTGACGGAAGGACCTGCAGTGGCAGAGGAGGTAAAGGTGGCGTGGAACGTGGTGTTGAAGGGGCGGAGAGGGGTTTTCACGATAATGGATTGTGTTGGGAAGATGAGCTTCTCCCATGGCCGAGTTCTTGGCGGAGCTGCCGCTTCCCAAGTAGTACTGTGCGGTGCGGCTGGTGGGAGCGGGATTGTGGCGGACTTGAAGTTTGGTTTTGGGGGGAATAAGAGAAAATAGAAGCGGTAATAGGCTGGCAAGGGTTGTGAAAGTGAGTGTGGGAATGTTGAGTGTTGCGGATTGGAGCTATGTCACTGTTGAGGATGCTCGCAGGTACTTGCAGCATTTTCTTCTTCCAATTATCTGAATAGCAAATATTGCTGACGTATGACCATCGTCTCTTTTTGTTCTTTTGGCTGTGTTTGATGTAAAGGTTCTTTCTTTCTTGATGTATTAGTACTTGATGTGTTAATATCATTTACAACGTTTCTTGTAAATAATAGTGGTTTTTTGGGGATTTGGGGAACGTGGTCTTTCTCTTGGCCTATATTGCAACCACTAAATAATACTGTTTTGTTAATCCTATGAATACATATTCAATAATAATTAAATATTAGACTATGATCCGTCAAATTTAATTAAATGTACCAAGTTTAGCATATTCTAAAGACCATTGCTATAAAATATCAATGGTATTAGGCATGATTCTCGCGATGAAGTCTACCTTTTATTGATGATAGTGTTTTAACACCAGTAATGTCTCAAAGCATTTTTTTTATTCTAAATTTAGGGACAGGCGGCAAAGTAACTCACCTGGGTTGTTGGAGGGATTACAGAAGTAAATTCAATACATCTAATATCTTAACATAATAAGATGGTGAGATAACGGTTTATCTAGAGAACATAATCAATTACTTTGTGTGTAGAAGGCAAAATTTTGCACAGTTAGAGGCTGTAATTTCTTTCATCGTTACTAATGTCGTTTTACATGTAATTGGTCATCCTTAAATATACCGAGTTTAGTATATTCTAAATTTAGCATTATGAAAGTAATAGTCCATTCGCATTGGACGCTTTTGCATCAATATTTGACATGTGTATTGAGATGTAAAATCATGTGGTAATTGAGTTCAAAATACCAAAAAAAAAACGACTCTTTTTTTACTAGAGATAAAAAAAATAGTTGACAGAATAAATAAGCAATTTCCTTCAAATACTTTAGAGGCTTTTTCTATAATTCCAGCATACAAAAATGTGGATTGTCATTCAACACTTGGTGCACTCCACGCGCAAGCACCGTAAAGAAAGGAAGCTGGCTGTTGCCGGTTTTGGTGAAAGAATGTTACTTTCCGTATTGCAAGATGGAGTAATGTGGGAATATTTTGTAATAGGATTGTCTTGATCATTTTCAGGTCAAAGGATGTGACTTCACTTGACGGCAAAGTAACTCATCTAGGTTGTTAGAGAATTAAAAAATTAAAGAAATAAAAATATATAAGATAGCGATTTAACGTTTTAGCTGGAAAACGCAATCAAAAGAAGACAAACCGTTTAGCTAGAGAACGCAATCAAAAGAAGGGAAAAGTTGCACAGTTAAAGGTGGTATTCCCTTCAACGTTACTGATGTCGTTTTACATGCAATTGGTTATCCTTAAATATAACAAACATTGTATTTCTAATTTTCTTTCCCCATATGATATGTAATTTTAATATTTGTAATCATTTTTAATGGTGTGTTATGTACTTTTAATATTTATAATCACTTCTAATGGTGAGTAATTATTTTTTTTTTATAGAATAAAATGAGATTGCCCCATAGAAACGGTAGTAAAAAGTTGATTATTAATATGATATCTCAATATATATGACATATCTATGGGGATATAGGTTATCTATGGACAAATTCCGTTTAACATTCTCGCTACAAAAGTCAATGCTTTCACTATTGGTAAAACCATATTCATAAATTGATTTAAATATAATATCAGGATTAAGGTCTTAACACAAATGATTACTGCAGTTAATCGATTTAGTTAAATAGAATTATTAATAAAATAAATCATATTCTGTAATATATGGTACAAATTGAATTAATTTTTACAATTTGAATTAAACTTTTTTTTAACTTTCAAGTGCTAATGAGATGAATTGTTGATTCAAGTTTATTAAACTATATATGAAACGTCAAATTTAATATATTAAGTTTAGCATATTCTAAATTTATAAGCATCATAAAAGTAGCATTGCATTCAAATTTGACGCTCATATATCAATTTGACAAGTGTATTGAGAAGTAAAATGATGTGGTAATTAAGTTCAAATTAAAAAAAATTTCTAGGTCATGTGAAAAAAAGATATTGTATCAGATAACAACATGATTTTTGCTAAGGATAAAAGATTAGTTCACATAATAAATAAATCATTTCCTTCAAATATTTTAAAACCTCTTATTTACTTCAAAATAATTTAAAAGAATTTGATTCGTATAAAAAAAAGTTATTTATGTCTTTCTCCCAAAAAGAATGTACGTGTATCTAAGCCTATTACTGCTCCTATGCACATGTACATGTTTTTTAGTTTATGTGTCTTTTGTTTTCAAATGTATTGGTAATTATATATGTTTGTTTTCAAAAACTTTTTAAATATTCATATTCTTCTTGCAACTTAAGTAAATTGATAGAAATCGATAAATCTAATTTGCTGGAAAAGACAAAAGAGTACTGGGTTAAATAATTTTTCTTCCAACTTAAATTTAAGATGACGTATTTTTTTTCCACTTGGACGGTAATAATTGTTATAATAATTAGTTGTACTCAAAATGATAGACGTAACACCATAAAAGCAGAACTTTTTTAATGTCGTTATACTAAGAGCAAACCCGGAGACAGATTTAAGACGTGTTTTAGAAAGTTACAATCATAATAACATGCAATTCTGTTTCATAAGAGATCTGTTTCCCAACGTGATTGTTCAAAACATGTAATTTGCTTGCCCTATATGTCGGAGTAGAACCTGTGTCATGTGTTGGAGCACTCTACTTATAATGGCAAATTTCTTTGGTGGAGATGTTTGAAGATGGTGTTTATCAGGAGAATTGGGAGATTTTGAACTAATTGGATGTTACAAATGTGTCTCCAAGTTCTTAATGATGCTTTTTGACTCGAGTCCTTGACACAATTCTTATTCCAAAGATCAAAACTCATAAAAAAGGTATCCGATTTTGGGATCATAAGATTTTCATGATCCTAGATCTGTGGGAACATAATTGTTAGTGGGGACATACTTGTGTTAAGTGCTTAATGAATCCACTAGAAATAGTCGCTTAGGCGACACTAAATAGATGACAATTTTTTAGGAAATTGTTGTCATAAATGACGCGGCATTTATTGGAAACCGTCGTCACAAATGATGCAACATTTATTACTAATAAATGTTGTGTACTTTAGACTAGGGTTTTTCAAAAACTATCGTCTAATACCTTATTTATGACAACAGTTTCTCCAAAAACCGTCATCTAATGTGCTTCATTGATCATGCGCATTCGAAAATTAAAACCTATTAGTACCTCTCTCTTCGATTTTCATAACCTCTTTCTCTCAATACCGCCATTGTCATCCTCGTCCTCACTGCGTTCGAGTGCCGTCATAGTCCTCCCTCTCTCTCGTCGTCCTCTCTCACACTTAGTACCACCATCTTCATACTTCCATCATAGCTGTCATCCTCTGCTTCACCTCTCCACCACCATAGCCGTAGAATTCCATTGCCTCCGTAGCCATCACTGTCGTTTCCTCATCACCTGTCGTTGCCATTCATCATCACCATTGTCACCATTGTTGATAATTATTAGTTTATTAGGTTTTATATTTAGGATTTGTGAATGGAATTATTGTAATTAGAAATAATTTAAAAGTAGTTACAAGTTATTTGTTGAGTTTACTTAAGGGGCATTTGATATGCAGTAATCAGTAGGAATCATATTCATGGGAAAATGATTGTAGAGAATATAATTCTTAGAAACCAAGAATTTATGACGTTTGGTTATACATAGGAATCTTCTATTAGATTTCTAGAAATAATACATTACTGTGTTTGGTTGTACATGAGAATTTTGTATAATTGACAAAATAATTTATAATATTAACATTAAATGTATCAATATAATATATTAGTACTAATATTAAATAATAATAATAATAATATAAATAATAAAATAATATTATATATAATTTAACATTAATATTACTATGAATATTAATGTTATTATTATCATATTATGAATTAATTATTATTTTATGTTAATGCAATACTTTTTTTATATTACATAAAAATATTAATTTATAATAATCATAGAATTATTATTTAACAATATATTAATATTAAAATGTTGTACATAATATATAATATATTGATATGAATATAAATAATAGTAAAATATAATTCTTAATAATATATTATTATTTATATTAGTATTAACAGTAAATAAAAATATTGTTATAAAAAACATTAAACATATTTAGTTATATTTTATATTATAATTATTATAATGGTATTTATAAAATTTAATATTGATATTACTATAAATATTAATATTATACTATTCATATTGAAAAAGTAAGGGATGAGCTCCAAAGTTATATTATTTTAGTTTGAAAGCATGTTCCCATAACAACAAAGGATTAAAGAGATAAGAACAATATGGATAATGTGAAACATGTTTGGCAAGGTATTATGATATCATTCACGGGTCCTGAGACCATGAGGAAGAAGCTAATAACAAGCGTCCCTAAGATAGCCACGGCTTTTAGTACAACCTATAGAAGGCTTTCGTTGAAGGCTGAGAAGAGAACCCCAATGTTTTCAAGTTCCCAACAAATGTAATTCAAAATGCACTTTTATTAGTTCAGACCAATGGAGGGACTTTGTGAAATACAAACTTAGTAAAGAGCAAAAGGAATTGTCAAAAAAGCAAAGGATAGAAGAGATGACTTTGATCTCGAGCACTTCTAGGGTCATTTGGAATATAAGAAAGTGAAGCATAAATGGGTAAGTAAAATTTATTTACTTCATGTATATAAACTTTTGTAATCTTTCTGCAAAATTTAGGTAACCTCACCTTTTAATGCATATAAGAACACACAACATCACTACACCTCCTCCTCATCATTTTATTTAAAAGTTCATTCGACAAAAGAAGATGAAACTTTTAAAAATCCAAGATTCAGAGAGAATGGCCAATGAATTATAAGTTACTTATTTTTTTTCAACTTTTAGTATTTCAACTTTTATATTTGCTATGGTTGATTTTAACTTTTATTAATTTCATGATTAATAGGATGATTATGAAGAGCAAGCGACCTAAGGCACGTTTCAATCTCAGGGGATAGATGATATATTGACTGCCACTTTGGGCAATCCTAAACATTTAGGATGGGTACATGGCCAATCTCAGTTTGTGAAGCAGTTCCAATAATTTTTCATTCCTCCTAAAGCTCAAAGTCCAATTCAAAGTTGATCGAGCTGCGTAATAAAGTAGAAATGATGGAGTCTAAGTTTTTCGAGGAAGAGATTATAACAAGTCAAGCTTGAGGAAATTCCTATTCCTACGCAAAAGAAAATACAGCGCCTATGGTAGAACAATGCACAAGTGTAAAAGTAAGTTGCACAGCTCATACTATGCCAACACTACCTACGAAGCCACCTTCATTAAACCTCAATAAGGGTGAAACTTGCCTTCTTCTAATGCCATTAACAACTGGGGAAGATGGTGTTATTGATTTCATTGTCGTTGCAAGAGGAAGGGCGTGGATGGATACTTTCCCTACGCATGTGCTTCTTTGTAGGACAGTTGGGGAAGATAACATGTGCGTTACAATTAATACATGTTATGTAAGGGACATGCCTTTACCTTTCTTGACTGAGAAAAATAAGGTTGTAAGTGATGCTATTGGATAGTTTGTTGCTTGGCCTAGAGCATGGATTCAAATTGGGTCGTTAAATAAGCAATGCTCCAATTGATCAACCCATCGTCCAAGCAAAGAGCCTATGATGCCTATGGACAAGCCAATCAAGGGAGGTCCTGCAAAGAAACTGAGGGGGAAAAAAGCCTTAAATGGTAGATGTAGTGGAGGTGACACAACTAATGAATGGTTTGGAAGAATTACCTCCAATCATGGCAAGTATGTATACTTATTCGAAAATAAATCCATGGACTCCGTTAGCACAATTTCACTTATATATGTAGCCTTTTGACATCATCAAGAATGATGATGAACCCCTATATATCACTACCAAGGACATTGAGTAGTACACTACTGATGAGACTATAAAAATGTACATTTTATGAGACTATTATTCTTTTATGCTTTTATTTCTCATTAAATCCTCTAATTACTAGTATTTTAGTGTTAAATAATATTTTAGTGTCGTAGTGTGAAAATATGCTTAATTATGTGTTTTAGTGTATTTTTATGTTTAAGAATATTTTTGAAATTTTTAGAGTCATTTTTGTGTGTTTGATAAATAATTAGTTTAAAAATAATTAAAACCTTAAAAATAATATGTTGTGATTTTATTTTTAGTCTTAATGTGTTAAAAAATATGTTTTAGTCTGTAAATATATATTTATATATTTTTAGTAATTTCTAAATACATTTTTGAGTCTTAAATATTATATTTGTACAAAATCATTAAGGCCCAGAATTTTAAAAGTTTATTCTTATTTTTACTATTTTTTGAGTGTTTTAATGTAAAATAAATATTTTTAATATATTTTTGTAAATATTTATTGTAAAAATAATTAGATTTGTTTTAATTTTCTATATACTAGATTTGAAATTTGGAGCAAAAAGGGAGCAAAATGGCACAAAAACAGGCAAAATCAGACAACAAATGAAGAAAAAAAGAATTAAAAAATTGAATTTTGTATGAGTGGACGCTACTGGTCATGCCTTAATTAGCGTGTGCAAAAATGCGTCGACAAGTGGCCAGACGTGTTAGAGGCTCTTCAACAGTTTTGGATCCTATGGAGCCAATCTTAGTGAAAGTACATGCTCTCACCTTTTCTACCATTAGATCAGCTTAAGAAGACCAAATCAACAGACGAAATCAGCTCCATCTAGCTCTAGAAATCTTGCCTAGTTGTCCCTCATCAAGCCACCCAATCTGTCCATGTTCGCGCATCCAACGCCCCAAATTGTGCCGTATCCATACGTCCCTTAGTTGGGAAGCATTGGTTTTCAACACCCAACTTGGAAAAAGAAGAAAAAAAACAAATAAATAATAAAAACTTACTTGCTCTGAAGAAAGCCTCCATTGCAAATGCCATTCAAAAGAAGAAAAAAAATTAAAATAATGTCTAAGTTAGAGTAAAGAGTCTGGTCAGGCAGATAGATGATTTTGTATGCATAGTATTCTAGAATGGTTTTAACTCTATGCTATAATGTTTATATTTTTATAGAATAAATTATTTTTCTTTCTTTTAAAATTACTGTTAAAATTGTTATGTTGTCTAATTTTTACATAAATTCAATCATGCTTATTCCGTTAAAATTAATGCAAAAATTTATTCCATTTAAATATAATAATTTTTATTTGTTAATATCTTTTCTATCTTAAAATTATGATAGTTATAACTGTAGTAACAGCAGTTATAATTGACACAATTAGTGCACCAAATCACTAGTGAGAATTGGTTATTTTGCTACTTTTATAGCACAACCCTTATTGCATTATAACTTACTATATTTTTGCTCTCGGTTGACTTATAGAAATAGTAAATACGATTGTTATTAACGTAAAAAGATTTAATAATCCAAATATTTTAGAAAATTTATACTTAGAGTTAAATCCTATAGTAGTTATGAAACATACAAGAGATTCTCGAAGTTTTACCGTTTTAATTTTATGTTTTAAAATTTTACTTAAAATTTGTTAAAAATATTTGCTTTCTTTTAAACTTGTATTTAGGGCCTTCAATGCATGGAAATTAAAAAGAAACACTAAAGTCATCTTTTATAAGCGTCATAGATACACTAGATTTCTGTTGGGATTGGTGCTTGTGTAGCATAGTGTAAATTCCACATGGTCACTATAAGATGCAAAGTATTGCATGATTAATAAAATAAATTATGTTTATTCTCCTATTTGTATATCTTGATTAATATATATGTATATATATATTTGTAAATATCATAAAGTTTCCACTATTTGTAAAAGTCCATAATCATATATATGAAATGTTTATATATAGAGGATATGATTATATGTACTTAATAGGAACTTTGGTTTAGAACTAGTAGATAAATTTGGACACTTTATCTTGCTTAAGATTGTGATGTCATCTGTTCCCAACTTGGTGGAGTGATCTTATTCGAATCACAGTAATGTGATGATTACTGGATAAAAATATCAATGTCTTTATAACACATTAGACTTGGACCAAGTTAGAATTTAAGTTCTTATGTAATTTTGTAATGAAAAATTATAATTCAATCATTTTGATCATTTAATAAATCATATCTTAATCCTGAAGTGATTACTAGACTCACATCTATGTCTTACGTCTTTTAATCACCAATGGGTGAGATCTATAAATACACGATCAAAACGGTATTTGGAGACATAGTATTATAGGTAGCTGGGAACACTATTCGCATATATGGAATCCACAGTTCCTACTGGATAGGATGATAAGATAATTCTCATGAATATAAATTCAAGAACTTCAGTGAAGAGTACTCGCTATTTGATGTGGGATATCAAATATTACTCAAATCCTCATTTATGATTTGTTCATAAATAGGTCGCTCATTAGAGAATTAACAAAACTCATGGACAAAGAACTAATTAGAGAGGTTACACAAAAATCTATAAATGTAGCTGTAATTATGAATATTGTTGTGAAGGGTATTATCACACGGCAAATGATTATACCAATGGATTACCTTATTGACGATATTTTATGTCTAAGGTTTCATATAATTTTGTATATAATTTAAGAGTGCAACCTTAGTTTCCGATAGTGACGCAAACGAGAGTTAATAGTTATTATTAATTTAATTATGAGATAATTAAGTTATAAATAATTATTGGAGCTTAAATTATATATGTCCATTGGATCCACTTATTAGCACCATAATATTCTTTCAAATGGATCAATGGAAATTTTCTTCGATTATTTTTTGTTTGTAAGGTTAGAATTATAATTTCACACCATAGTCCACTGGACTATGCAGGGCACCACACACATGAACGCTAGGAGTCCATGTAGCGCAAATTCCATGGTTTAAAGATTCAAATATATTGTATAATCTTCATGTAATCCATTTGTTATCTTGGTGTAGATAAATATTTTCAAAAGAAATAGATTTTGTAGATAATTAATTATTTTATAATATAATATAAATAATTTAAGACAATTATGGAAGATATTTATTTTAAAAGTTAAAATAAATAATATCTCAATTTGAAATGAAATTAGATTTCATACAGATACTAGATGGATATAGGATCACATAGTTGGGGGTGGTTATAACACATGTTACCCTGCCATTGGAGGAAGCAAATCATGCTTACCACCAGTGGGAGTTAGCGTGATCTACAAGGGATCCTAGCAAGATTTTGCAAGTTTCTATGTATCTATAAATAGACCTTGGATATTATATTTTTAGTAGACTTTTCTCTTGCCTCCATGGTGTTGTTTAGATCTCCTCCTTAGAGTTTAAAGAACCTCTGCTGAAAAAGGTTGGAAGGAGATAGTGTAAGAGATTTCACTGATGCCTACATACCAGTTGATCTAGAAAGAAGAAAATATCAAGGAAGCTTTAAAGGTTTTGGAACGCTTGATCATCTAGAGCTATTTCCTTAAGCTTGTGTTTTATTCAATTATTGTATGTAACATCATGAAAAGGATCCTAAAAGGTAAAAAAAAAAAAAACCTATTCTACTGAGCTTTACATGTTTTTCTGGGTGGTTCAACACTACAACTGGTATTAGAGCTAACTCACGATTATGTTGTGTACAATAATTGTCTCATCCGATCTTTTTCTTTGATATACATGTGATATATATGTGTTATTTTGTGTGATAATTGTATTTACATTGTTGGCACTCTAGGTTTTATATGTTTTTATGAAATATGCATAAGATGTATGGTTTCTATGGTTCTTAATTTTATGTTTATGTTAATTATTATTTATATTAATGGTTGATATTTATTTTAATTATATCAGCTATGGTTCCTTTAAAGATTTGACTATATTTTTGTTTGTGAGTGTATTTGCTAATGGGGTGTTCTATCATTGCCATAATTTCCCTACTACTTGTTTATTGCTTCCATAGAAATTTTTGTAAACCAGAAATGATATAGGATTTTTCTATGTAATTCCTTTGAAGATGGAGGCACATTAAGTCTCAAGATGATGAATAAATTCTTGATATGATTATTTTTTATTAATCCTAAATTATAGCAATTTGTGGTTCTAGTTTTTTAATTTCTTGTTGGACAATAAAATAAGTTAGGGTTTTTGTGAAAAACCCTAACAAAACTACTAGCCACACCCTCAGGTACAGTCGATGGTGGGTCTACGCCCGACAGGCGTGGACCGGAGGCCCACCTATGTGCCTTCAACACATGGCAGAAAACGAGCAGGGCTCGGCATAGGGCTGCTCCCACAGGTGTGGGGGTTTGCCCTAGGTCCAGCCTAGCGCAGGTAACAGAACAACAAGCTTTGTGCACGCATGTTCTCCAGGCCATGGCCCTAGTTGTCGTAGCCACTACTCAGTTTCTGCCTCACTACCGCCACATGTGGTCGTCGAAATTTCTCCATCGCCACATGTAATTCAAATGTTAAAGAGTAAAATTTTTTAATTTTTGAAAATTTAAATTGATGCAAGATCAATTTTTGGTATTTTCAAATAACTGCTAATAATTTTCAAATTTGAAAGAGTATCAGATTATACAAATAAAATCTTGGAGATTTGAATTGGATTATGGAAATATCAAGGTCTAATTATGATTTTAAAATAATTTTAATTAACTTAATACGACATTTTGTAGGGAGGAATTTAATAATTTGATAGATATTGTCGATTGTTAAATTTCTTGTTAATTAAATTAAAGTGATTTTTTTTATAAAGTTTCAAAGTGGGATCACTCAATTAGAATTAGAATTAAAGTTTTAAAAGAGTTTTATTATTTAGGTAATTTCATTAATGATTAGGGGAGCATAAAGGGATCAAATACAACAAAAGGAGGGCTACAACAACAAAGATGATTACTATTACAAATTTCTTTTTTGTTTTCTTTCTTGGTGGAATCATAGTATTACGGTTGCGATCATTTATGTACATTTTGTTATGTTTGATAAGATGTTTGATATTCTATGATTGCAATATTGATAGTAATTAATAACATACCATATAGGATGGATAGTGCCACTCATAAATAACATGTTCATGCATCTTGTAGTTTTATGAATCTAATGTAATGAGATTAGGTGTCTTAAAACTACGAGTTAAATTTATTTAATTGAAATAAATTTAAGAAACCTAAATTATAAAAATTTAAGGAGGTGTTGAAAACTCATAACGAAAGGTTATGGTCTCCATTATTACACTACAAAAAATTTTGGATTAGACGACCTTTACTTAACGACCGTTTCCTAAAAACGGTCGTGGTAACGCGAGAAAAGCACGGTGAGTTACGCTTGCGAAAATAAAGACCATCATGGAAGGGGGTAGGAGCTACCACGACGGTTTTTTAAAAAACCATCGTGTAATAACTAGGCTTCCTCGACAGTTTTGTCAAAAACCGTCGTGGAAGATCCATGATTCCACGATGATTTTTGAGAAAACCGTAGTGGAATCGAGAGCTTCCACGACAGTTTTTCACAAAACCGTCGTGGAAGCCTAGTTAAAAAACCGTCGCGGTAGCTAATAGTACATTCCATGACCCTTTTTTTAACAAAACTATCGTGGTATCTTACTTTAAAATCCCTTTTTCACCTTAACATTCAGACATAATTCAGAAACTCGCTTCTCAAATACAGACAAGACTCGTCTGAATCAGCTACCGCCGTCCCTCTCTGCCTCCACACTACTTAATCTCAGCCCAAATTGTAAGTTTTTGTTAGAAATTGATAAATTGTTGTTGATTGTGTTGTATAATAAATCCAAAATTGATAAATAGTTATTGATTTTGTTGTATATTTTGTGAAATTTGTATTGTGGATCATGGGTATGATTTCTTTGTTTTATAATGAGTATGTGTAACTTGTTTTATGATGGGTGATGTTTTTGTTTTATGATTGATTAATATATATAGGTGGGTATATATATATAGATTGTGAAATTAATTTTAATTGAATATTTGCTATTTATTATTTCAATTTAGGTATTGCAAAATGGATAGGAAATGGATGTGGGATTTTCGATTGTCTAGAGAGTATGTGAATGGTGTGGAAGAGTTCTTGGATTTTGCCAAAAGTCACGCCAATGGTGATAAAATTCGGTGTCCTTGTGTACAATGTGGAAACCATAGATTGCATCCAATTCCAATTGTTAGAGGACATTTATTTCGAAATGGAATTATAAGTAGTTATCAAACGTGACATTTTCATGGCGAGTCTAATTTCAATCCAACTTTACTAAGTAAAGAAAAGCAAGCTATTGTGGAGGATAATATGGATGATCAAGACAATATGGTTGACATGGTCAATGATTTAGAAGAACACTTTGTGCACCGTCTGGATTTATTTGAGACAATGATGAATGATGCAGAGATACCAGTGTATGAGGGGCGTACCAATTTCACTAAATTGTCTACTTTAGCTGGTTTATGGAATTTGAAAGCGTCGGGTGGGTGGTCAAATTCTAGTTTACAAAGCTATTAGAATTTTTAGGAAGGCTTCTACTAGAGGGTAATAAATTACCAACTAGTATGTATAAGGCTAAGAAGACTTTGAACACTTTGGGAATGGATTATGAGAAAATTAATGCTTGTGAAAATGATTGTGTTCTTTATAGGCATGAGTATGAGGATGAGAATTATTGTCAAGTTTGTCCACAAGCAAGGTGGAAGAAAGGAAATGAGCCAAAAGACGACAAGAATGGAGTGCCCAAAAAAGTGTTATGGTACATTCCACCGATACCACGTTTGAGGCATTTATTCAAAAACCCAGAACATGCCAAGAATTTGACATGGCATCATGACAAACGAGTGGATGATGGTATGCTTAGACACGCGACGGATTCACCACAATGGAAGACTTTTGAAGCCGATCATCCCAACTTTAGCGCGGATCCGAGAAACATACATTTTGCTTTGTCGACGGATGGAATAAACCCACATGGTAACATGAGTAGTAGGCATAGCACTTGGCCCGTAATACTTGTCAACTACAATCTCTCTCTGAAATTGTGCATGAAGCGGAAGTTTTTAATGTTGTCTTTATTGATTTTGGGTCCTCACCAACCAGGCAATGACATTGATGTGTACTTGGCACCGTTAATCGATGACCTAAAAAAGTTGTGGGAAAATGGAGTTGAAGTTAGAAATGCTTACCGAAAAGAGATGTTCACACTCTATGCAATGTTGATATGGACAATTAACGACTTCCCCGCATATGGCAATTTATCTGGTTATTCGGTGAAGAGTTCTATTGGTTGTCCTATTTGCATGATGGAAACGTCTCACAAACGGTTGAAGAATGAAAAAAAAAAACCATTTTGTTGGTCATAGAAGATGGTTGCCAAGAGATCATCGCTACCGCAAACAAAAGAAAGCCTTTGATGGCAACAGCGAAGGAAGAGACCCCTTTCGTCCTTTGACAGGTGAATAAATATTTGAAATGGTAAAAGATATAAGAGTCGTATTTAGAAAAAGAAAGCGAGGTAAGGACGAGCTGCCAAATGATGGACCATGGAAAAAAAGATCAATATTCTTTGATCTTCCCTACTAGAAGACACTTTTTGTTCGTCATTGCTTGGATGTTATGCATATTGAGAAAAACGTTTGTGAATCCGTAGTCAGCACGTTGCTTGACATTCCGGGCAAGACTAAGGATGGTGAAAAAGCTCGGTTGGATCTTATGTAAATGGATATTAGGCCTAATTTGTTTCCCGAGAAAAGAAGAAACCGTACTTACTTACCTTCGGCAAAGCACACATTATCCAGAGCGGAAAAGAGAAAGCTCTGTGAATGGCTTGCTTCATTAAAAGTGCCAGACGGGTATTCTTCGAACTTCAAAAAGTTGGTGTCAGTGAAGGATTTGAAACTTATTGGCATGAAAACACACGATTGTCATGTGTTGATGCAGCAATTACTACCACTTGCTTTGCGGGGAATTCTAACAAAGGATGTGAGATTTGCAATTTTCAAGTTGTGCTCGTTCTTCAATTCAATATGCTCGAAGGTCATTGATCCACTTGTGCTAGATTCACTGCAATCGGAGTTGGTGCAAACCTTATGCATGCTTGAAAAGTATTTTCCACCGGCATTTTTTGACATCATGATTCATTTAACGGTGCACTTAGTACGTGAAATTAAGTTATGCAGACCGGTGTATTTGAGATGGATGTACCCATTTGAAAGATATATGAAGGTTTTGAAGGGCTATGTGAAGAATCGAAATAGGCCAGAGGGATGTATTGTGGAAAGTTACATAGCTGAGGAATCGGTTGAATTTTGCTCCGAGTACCTATCTAATGCGGACACAATTGGGGTGCCAAAGACTATAAACATTGAGGCTAGGGGACTATCTACGGGCAATCCTTCATCAGTAAATCGAGAGGAGTGGGAGCAAGCTTGTCTTTATGTCTTGCACAATGCTAATGAAGTGGAGCCTTTCATTGAGGTGCACATGAACGAATTAAAAAAAGCATACCCAAAAAGAGCAAGAAATGAGAAGTGGTTGCAAGATGAACACAACCGGACCTTTCGGTTGTGGATTAGAGCACACATCTATGGCAAGTGCTCCACATCACAAGATGAGAACATGTCACAGGAGTTGAAGAACCTAGCTAGAGGACCATTGTCAGTAGTTACAAGGTATACATCATATTCCATAAATGGTTACACTTTCTACACTCATGAAAGAGATGAGAAGCATCCGGTGCAAAATAGTGGTGTGACTCTCCATGTTGAGGCTATGCATATTGCCTCCGCCAAGGACAAGAATCTGGTATATGGGATCATGAACTACTTTGGTTTCATTGAAGATATTTAGGAACTTGATTATGGGGGATTACGCATAACACTTTTAAATGCAAGTGGGTCGACAATAACTATGTTAAGAACAACGATGACTGCATCACGGTGGTTGACTTTAGAGGATTAGGATACATGAATGATCCCTTTATTATGGCATCACAAGCAATCCAAGTTTTTTATACTACAGATCCCCAAGACATGGAGCTATCTCTAGTCACCCGACAAAGCAAAGAATAGTTATCGACGGTGAAGAAGTTGATGAGGATTGCTCAGATATCCCTTCATTCACAAAGGGATTGCCACTGGTTGAAGAGATAGATAATTTTGAAGATGATGTTTCGCACTTGCTTCGTGAGATGTGAATAGATATGTGTTGAGGAACCAATGAAAAAAAAGATAAAAAGATGAGCATCAATAAACCTTTTTATGTTAATTTACTTTTAAGATTTTTCTTTAAATTATTTCATTTTTCAATCTTTTTTAACGGCTTTTGTATATGTATCCATAGTTACATTTGTGGTGAGAACAGAGATAAAGTATTCATGATTCTGGGCCATTGGATGCTTAACACACGGGCTAGCCACCTTGGGCAACAAATAATATTATCATGTGTAAGAAATGTTTAAGAAAATTTTTTTATGACGGCTTTTGCAAAAGAAATCATGGAAAACTATCTTCCACGATGGTTTAAAAAAAAACCGTCATGGAATATATAGATTCCACGACCGTTTTCAAAATTTTCAAAAATTTGAAGAATCACATTTCCCACGACCTTTTTATGAAAAACCGTTGTGGAAGACCTAGTATTCCACGGTGGTTTTTTGAAAACCCGTCAAGGAAAACCTAGTCTTCCACGACTGTTTTTGTGAAAAATCGGTTTTTCACAAAAACTATCGTGAAAGGTGGGTTCTTCAAATTTTTGAAATTCGCGCCAACAAACCTTATATCTATGCGTGCCCACCACCTCCAAGATGCCTCACTCTCCTTTCTCAAATCCCTCTTTTTATCTCTCTAAAATCTCTCTTTCTCTCTCTCTAAAATCACCTCCACCGCGCTGCCATCACCTCCACCGCCGGTAAGCTCCCCTCCCTCTCTCTATCCTCTTCCCCCTCGCCCCCACCCCCACCCCCACCGGCCCCTCACCCCGCCCCGCGCCCAGGCGCCCCCCCCCCCCCCCCCACCCCCACACACACACACACACACACCTTGCCCAGCCCACCCACCCCCCCACCGCACCTCACCCAGCCCCTCCACCCCCCACCCCACCTCGTCCTGCCCCTCGCCTAGCCCCCACACCACCCCACCCCCTTCTTCCAGCCCCCCCACACCCCCACCCCACCTCGCCCCACCCCCCCCACCCGAGAGGCACGCCCCTCGCCTAGTCCCCCCACCCCCCCACCCCCCACTGGTGAGGCCTGCCCCTCGCCCAGCCCCCCGCACACCCCCTACCCTCGCCCAGTCCCACCACCCCCCCCTCGCCCAGTCCCCCCACCCCCCCCACCCCCCACCGATGAGGCCCGCCGCTCACCCAACCCCCCTTGCCCAAGCCCCCCCACCCCCCACCAATGAGACCCGCCCCTCGCCCAGCACCTCTACCCCCCCACCCGTGAGGGCCGACCCTCGCCCAGCCCCCCCACCCCCACCTGCCCCTCGCCCATCTATGAAATTGTATAATTGAAGTTGTAAAGATGTGCATATGTGTACTATATGAGGATATATGAATATGTATAATATGCGAAATTATGTGAATATGTGTAATTTGTGGAATTATATATGTAATTGAAATTGTGAATTTGTTCATTTGTGTAACATGTGAAATGAAATGAATATGTGAAATTGTGTTGTTGAAATTGTAAGCTTTTGAATATTTCAAGATTTGATTACGTCAAATTATGTCAATATATGTAAAGTTGTGCATATGTGTAATATGTGACGTTATGTAAATATGTGTAATATGTGAAATTATGTGAATATGTGCAATTTGTGAAATTATATATGTAATTAAAATTCTAAATTTGTGAATATGTGTAATATGTGAAATTAAATGAATATGTGAAATTGTGTAAAAATGTAAGAAGTGGAATATGTGAATATGTGAATATGTTTAGTCTGTGATTTAGTATTAGTATGTATGTGTTAGTTTTTGAATACTTTGCACAGGTACAATGTCTCGCCCCATTGATATTGACCAGTACGAGGACGAGAACAAGGATGAGTACGAAGACTACACTTCATCTTCATCACA
This sequence comes from Artocarpus heterophyllus, assembly GCA_025403435.1. Taxonomy (NCBI): domain Eukaryota; kingdom Viridiplantae; phylum Streptophyta; class Magnoliopsida; order Rosales; family Moraceae; genus Artocarpus; species Artocarpus heterophyllus. Next base: position 20,941,216 of record CM046351.1, read on the forward strand.
ATATAGCAAGGGAAACCAACGCAGTAAGCCACGAAGGCGAATCGAATTTGATCCGAAAGAAGACTTTAAACGAAAGGGTACATTAATGAAAAAAAATCATCGGATGAGAAAGAAAAGTTTAAGAATTGAAGTGAATTTTGATTCAAAAGGCCAACTAGAAGGCGCACTCGGCCATGAATTAAACAGTTGGATCGGAGTCCTTAGTCGAGAGCACGTTCCAACATGGACAAAAGATTGGAGGTCTAACGATTTAGATAACGTAAAAGATGTGATTTGGAGAGAGATATACGCAGCTTTCACAGTCAAGGATTGATATAGGAAAAGGGCTTTGAAGGTTTGTGGTGAATTAGCAAAGGGGTTCAGATCCCACCTCTATGTTACCTTCGTACAGTCATACCTTTCCATTTTGGAGGAGGATGAAAATGTATATAAACGGCCTCCTACGGTAGTACACTACTAACTTTCCATAAACGATGACCATTGGGAAGCTTTTGTGGGATATCGACGTTCCACCGAATTCCAACTGCTATCATCAAACGCAAGAAAAATAAGAACGAAAAATGAACACTGCTCTATGGTTGGCCAAGTCGGATATAGAGAGCACGAGCAATCCTTGGTACGTTAATATTTTACTCATATTACATATATCAATTATTCTATCATTACTATGTTACTAACATAGCATAACACAGTTTGCAAAGACAGGCATGCTACCAACACGAGACGAGTTGTGGGTCAAATCACGTCAAGGTCCCGATAGCCAGTTCAAAAATCCAAAAGTAGCAGAAATTGGGAACTTGATTGTAAGTTTACTGAACACGAACAATTAATTTGGAATTTAATACTAGATGAAGGATTGCTTGAATAACATAGTTGTGTTGTTTTACAGGATGAATACACAACGCAACAAAGTCAAGGGAGCTTCCAATCGATCGGTAATGATGACATTTTGATGAGGGCACTAGGGAAACCAGAACATTTAGGACGTGTTCGCGGTCAATCGAAGTATGTGAAGCAGTCTCAATACTTTGACCTCAAATCAGGTACTTCGAAATTGAATTCCCAAATGTCGATGATGCAGATGGAGATTGCAGAACTGCGGGGTCTTGTGATGGAGCTCATTTCCCAAGGACATGCCAAGTTGACGGATGATAGCATCTCACAACGCAACAGCGTCAAAGCTAGTTGTAACCCTCCCAATAATGTAGCAGAAGCTCCAGAAGCTCCAAAAGTCCAATTGTCACCTCCTCGTCAAGAGCCCAAACAATGTAGGCTCTTCGTTGAGGATAGAGTTAATGGTGGGTGTGCACTTGTTGCGCTTGGAAAGGTGTGGATGGAGAGTCTTCCAATTGATACAGTTCGTGGATGACTATTACGGGAAGAAAACGTGTGCATTAGCATCACTACCATCAGAGTTAGAATAGCTGAATTGCCTATTCCAACACTTGAAGCAACAACTATGGGTGAAGCAGCCGGAAGCTTCATCACATGGCCGAAGAGGTTAGTTGAAGTCATCGCATTGACAAAGACGAGTCGAGCGCCTAGCCATGTTCCACAAGATCTAAGTGGAAAGAAATGCCAAAAAAAGAAAAGCTCTACAAAAGCAAGAGAATCACAACCTAAGGTAGAATAAGAACAAGAGCAAACCGTTGCTAATGAGCAATTGCAAGCATTTAACTTCGCTTCAATAGCTCAAGAATTTATGCAGATGGCTCTATACGCACATTCTTTCATGCTCGACGGGTAAATGATTCAGTGCCCGATACCGGTAAATGTCACTAGTAATGAATTGCCTATTTATGTGGGGTATGAAGACGTTTACTACTTCCTCAACTTTGATAAAATCGGGGCAAATTGTATCCTGGTATACCTCAGGTAATAACTTCATCCTTATTTCATATTTTTAAAGTATAGGTAGAGTTGTAAGGTGCATTCAAATAATTAACTATATTTTTTCTATTGTAGTTTTTTGGCGGAATATTGTGAACTTCAACGCTTAGCGCAAAATTTCAGCTTCATGTCTCCGGCCATTGTTTCAAGTGCTGCAAGAGACCTACAAAGTGATCGTAAAGAGCGCACCACATCACTCATCCACCACCTATTAGCTTAAGCACCAAGGGGGAAATTATTCTTCTTGCTATACAATGTTGGAGAACATTGGATGTTGGAGAACATTGGATGTTGGGACTTATTTCGCCATAGGAGGACCAAATATATTGGTTTGACCCCCTCGGACACCCACCACGTGAGGATTTTGTATTAGTCACGAGATTGTAAGTATTAATATTCTCTTATAAATTTAAATTAAATGTTTGTAGTCCCACATATTTGTATCGTCTATTAATTCATTTAAACATGACACATTGTTAGGGCACTTAACGACTGGAAGCTTCAAGTGGAAAGCGGTGTCACAAACCGATCGAACGGAATGCCATATTCCCAACGTAAGTGTCCAAGACAACAAGGAAACGTAGAATGTGGTTTTTTTATTCTACGTTTCATGCGGGATATAATTACAAGTGGTATACAAGCCGTAGGAAAAAAGGATTTTTATATACATACGGATATACATGAAGTTAGATTAGAGTGGGTACAATTTGAAAATAGGTATGTGTTCTTTAGATAGATAGATGGAGATAGTAGATATACAATTGCTCAAAATAGCTCAAATGTAAATGATCTTGTAAATACCTAGTAATTTCAATATACTCTAATTTTTGTATGCAATCAGGGCCTTATTGTAATGGATAACACACGAGACTTGCCATTCTGTGGGAAAACAAAATTTTTTGGGGAATTTTTTTTTAGGGGGAATACCAATTTTCCACGACGGTTTCATGAAAAATCATCGTGGAAACCTAAGGATTCCACGACGGTTTTTTGAAAAACCGTCGTGGAAAATGACCCCATATTACCCCTGCTCGCGCCAATTTTCCTATTACACGACGGTAAAAAACCGTCGTGAAAACTCCATGTTGTACCACGACTAAAGTTTTCACGACGATTTTTTGACTGTTGTGAAATTTTTTCACGACGATTATAAACCGTCATGGAATCCATAGTTTATAGTAGTGTTAGTATAAAAAGAGTGATAAGCGGTCAGTTCTTTATAGGAGCTATGTTTGCCAAGCTTTATCTATCTCCTAAAGGATAGTTTCCCTAACTGGTAATTAGCTTACAACTGACCAACCCTATGGCGGCACTCAATGGATTACGAAATGATGGTTGAACACTCAACATGAACTTATCAGTATCTCACAGAACTAATTCTTGATAACTACAGTTATAGATCAAAGATACATGAATTGATTTAGATGCATAGAGATATTAGGTGGCTAAATTCAATGAGAAATGAGCTTGCATGGTAAGTGGGTTACGAGAATTGCCTATAATGATCTTTATACCTATGGATATCGGTGTTGACTATTATAGTGATGCATTTTCTTAGGTCTCATAAATCCATGCAGTTTTGTCATGTTTGTGTTATATGCATTTTATTAAATTATAATTGTCTCATATGAAATTTGTAAATTTATCAATTATGTCTATTAACTTTATTATCAGTTATAATGGCCTATAATCCAGTACCTTTATTATTGACTAAAAGCACTTTGATAGATAATAATTTTGTCGACTAGAAATGTGCACTCTTGACCGTGTCTATTGCTGAGAAACATAATTTCGTGTTTCATAAAGAACGTCCACAAGATCCAAGAGCTAAAGCATTCCAAAGTGAAATAGGCCATTATAATCAATGGTTGTATTCAAATGACATACCTTGATACTATATCATGACGTGTATTTTGCCAGATTTGGGGCTTGTGTTTGAAACAATACAGAGATGCCATTGAAAATATGGACTATTTGGAAGCACTATATGGAGCCAATGATGTCAAAACTAGGCGAGACATAATTGGAGCCATTCTGGATTACAAGATGGCGCCTACATCATAGTGGAGGATCATGATGAAACTTCTGCAACTAGTGAAGAAGGCGACATATTATGGAGCTCATATCAATGATGCCATGATTATCAACATGATTTTGGGATCATTGCCTATCACCTTCAGGGAATTCAAGATTAGTTATATCATGAAGATGAACGGTGATAACATTCCTAATCTGCTTATGAAAGCTAACTGAGGAGTGCATTGAGGGACATAGTCGAAGTCATCAATGACTTTGACGAGAAGGATAAAAACCCAAAATGCAAAGGAAAGTGTTTCCATTGCAACAAAGAAGATGAAGAAGTGTTGGAAATGAGAATATTCAATATTAATCATACTGAATAATAGGAGTGATAAGCATGTAAATATAGGAGATTAAGTCAAAGCTAGAATTAAGGAAATTAGTCCTATTGATTTGGTTTTGTATAGTTGTGAGCTTCTTAGAATAGCTCATGTATTTCTATTTAAATTTACATTGTAAACCTGATAGCGTGTGTGAGTATACAACATGTTTTTTCTCATATTTGATGAGATGGTATTAGAGCTTTCCCAATCTTTTTTTTTTAAAGAAAAACCCTAGCCGTCTGATTTTAGTTTGTTCTTCGATCATGCCTATCAATCCCAGTCGTCTCCCACCATATCTGACATTGTTTCTAAGTCCATAAACATCTTTGTGAGCCAGCTAAAATCCTTCAAAACCTAGGTCTCTACTTCAGATTCCTGTTTCATCTAGATTACTACAATATGGCTGAATGGAGACAATTTCCTATGCTAGTCCTAGTCCGTGTGTATGTAAATCCATGGCAGAGGCAAAATTGGCTATCTGATGGGAGGGAAGAAAGAGCCTACCTTTAAGGATCCGACCTATTCCACTTGGGATGCCAAGGACTCTTTGGTGATGACTTGGTTAGTGAATTCCATGGAAGAAGATATCAGCTCTAATTATATGTGATATCATACTGCTAAGGAGCTTTAGGACAACATCAACCAAAGGTATTTTGACTTAGGAAATCAATCCTAAGCATATGAATTGATGTTAAAGCTTGAAGAAATCGGCTAAGGTGAGGACAATGTTACCAAGTATTTTAATTCTCTAAAATGTCTATGGCAGGATTTAGATTTAGTCAATGATTATGTGTGAAAATCCCTAGAGGATTGCAACCACTATAAGAAGACAATGGAGGATAACCGTATTTTTAAATTCCTCATTGGACTTAGTGTTGAGTTTGATGAGGTTAAGGGAAGGATAATTGGTAGGCAACCCTTTCCATCAATTAGGGAAGTTTTTTCTAAAGTTTGTCATGAGGAAAGTCACCGCCTCGTCAAGCTTGGTAAGAAAATCCCTGCCAACACCATTGAAAATTCTGCTATTGCTGCTGCTAAAGCCAATGTTGGCCGAACGAATCCGAGGATGACTGAAGAGAAGCCCTATGTGTTGTGTGATCATTGCAACAAACCATGTCATATGAGTACGACTTGCTAGAATATCCATGGCAAACTAGCAAATTAGAAAGGCAAGCATGAAGGCAGGTATAATTGCTCTTCTATTGCACATGAAGCTGAAGTTGTTCCCTTTGGCAAAGAGCAGATGGATCATATTCTTAACATGCTAAAACTGCTAAAATCTAACTCTGGTTTGTCTAATACTCCTAGTGCTTTTCTTGCTCAAACAAGTAGTGAACCAAATGCTCTATCTTGTTGTTCTTTTTTACATTCCGTTCCTTGGATTATTGATTCAGGAGCTTTTGATCATATGATAAGTTTTTCTCATTTGTTTTATACTTATATTCCTTGTTCAAGTCATGAAAAAATCTGTTGGTTAAATTGTTTCTATTCTCCTATTCCCTGCAAAGGTTTGATAAGTTTATCTCGTACCATATCACTTAAATCTATACTTTATGTACCAAAACTTGTGTGTAATCTTCTATTAGTTAGTAAATTGTCTAAAGATTCTAATTGTCATGTCACCTTCTTTGAATCTCATTGTGTGTTTCAGGATCAGAGCTTAGGGTGCTAGGATGATAAAAGGTCTCTACTATTTTGAAGATGAAGACTCTAAGAATAAAAAAGCTCAAGGCTTAAATAGTACTAGTTCTATTCTTGTTCAGAATTAAATAATACTTTGGCACTATAGGCTAGGACATCCTAGTTTATCCTGTCTTAAAAAATTATTTCCTACTTTATTTATGGATTAGATTGTTCTAAGTTTCATCATGAAAACCGCATTTTATCAAAAAGTTATAGAACTATTTATCCTTCAAGATCTTATTAAGCTCTAAAACCATTTTATTTAGTTCATATTGATGTTTAGGGTCCCTTGAGGATCAATACTTTTAAAGGAAAACAATGGTTTGTAACTGTTATTTATGATCATACTCGTTTATGTTGGGTTTATTTAATAAGAGAACAATTTGAAGTTGAGAATTTGTTCAAAAATATTTATACAATGGTTGAAACCTAATTTAAAACTAAAATTGGAATTCTTCACACTGATAATGGCACTGAGTATTTTAAAGAAATTCTTGAAAGTTTTTTAAGAGAAAGAGATATTCACCATCAATCTACTTGTGTTAATATAACTTAGCAAAAGGGTATTGTTGAGCGGAAAAACAAACATTACTTGAAGTGTCTTATGCCATTATGTTTTCGATTAATGTTCCTAAATATCTTGGGTAAGGCCATTTTAATAGCATCCTATTTAATTAACAGGATGCCTACTTGTGTTCTCAACTATAATACTCCTCTTGAGTGTTTTAAATTTTTTTTGAGACTTGTATTCAATCTAATCTGCCCCTAAAGTTCTTTGGTTGTATGGCTTATGTTCATTTACCTAGTATAGGACGATCAAAGCTGGATTTGTGGGTCGATAAATGCACTTTTATATGTTATGTTGTTCCAAACAAAAAGGGGTATAAATGTTTTAACCCAATAACCAAAAAAAAAAAAAACCTTTGTCACTATGGATGTATAACATCAACCTTATTTTCAAAAAAATTTCTTTCAAAGGGAGAAACAAAGTGAAGGTAAAAAAAATTTAGGATGTTATACCCACTCCTTTGCCTAAAACTGTGGACTTAGAGACTATTTCTTCCAAGCCTATACTTCATAAATCAGGCTTAAAACATTTTTGGTGAAAAGGATACTATTCTCCCCAATACTATTTTCCAGACATTGTTGAGTCTTCAACAGGGGAAAAAGTGCTACCGATTGGGGGAGAGCTTCTTGTTTATACTAGGAGAAAGAATCATCAAGAAAGTATAGAACCTACTATCCCTTTGGCACAAACTCAATCAGATGCCTCGAGTAAGGAATCTGTAAACACTTCAAGTACTCTGGACTCTTCCCTACCTAATGGTACTTCGGTTTGGCCTACTACTATTTCTGCTTCTAATGAGTATCTTGTAAAAAATTTCCTTGATCTTGATATCCCTATAGCCATTAGGAAAAGGACCTGTTCTTGCACTAATCACCTAATCGACAAATACTTGGCTTATGCTAAACTCTCTCAAAGTTATAAAGCCTTCACATCCAAAATCTCTAACTTTTTTGTTCTGGGAAACATGTAGGAGGCACTTGATGATCCCAATTGGAAATCAGCAGTGATAGAAGAGATGAATGCTGTGAAAAAAGTGGGACATAGGAGATTGTGGATTTACCTAGAAGCCAAAAAAACAGTTGCATGCAAATAAGTTTTTACAGGAAATGTATGGCTAATGGAAGTTTAGAGAGATACAAAGCGAGACTTATGGCTAAGGGGTTTAACCAAATATATAGAGTTGATTACCAAGAGACTTTTGGCCCAATAGCCAAGATAAACTCTATTTGTGTATTATTGTTTCTAACAGTTAATTTCAACTAGCCCTTACGCTAGTTAGACGTGAAGAACGCCTTTCTTAATAGTGACTTGAAAGAAGAGTTGTTCATGTGCCTACCACCAGGATTTGAAAAGAGTTTTGGTCAAGATTGTAATCTTAAGAAGTCTTTGTATGGCGTCAAACAATCTCCAAGAGCATGGTTTGCATGTTTTGGAAAGGTTGTAAAGAGCTATGGCTATCATCAAAGACAAACAGAGCATACCATATTTTATAAACATTTTAAGAAAGGAAAAATTGTAGTCCTAATTGTTTATGTGAACGACATAATTTTAACAGGTAAAGAATCGACAAAATTAAAGAAAAAATTGGCATAGGACTTCGAAATTAAAGACCTAGGGATATTGAAGCACTTATTTGGCATCGAATTTATGAGATCAAAAGAAGGTATCTTTGAAAAACCAAAGGAAGTACATCCTTGATTTACTTGGAGAAATAGGATTTTTGGGGTGTAAAGTTGCCGGGACTCCAATTGAAGCCAACTTGAAGCTCAATCCTGTGAAGCCTAAAGATGTGATTAAAAGGGAGAAGTTTCAGCGACTTGTGGGGAGATTAATCTAACTGTCACATACTTGTCTTGATATAGCATTTGTTGTGAGCATGGTGAGCCAGCTTATACATTTTCTAGGTCAAGAACACTTTAATGCAGCTTACAAAATATCAAGATATCTAAAAGGAACTGCTTAAAGGGAAATTTATAAAGCGTGATAACTACAGGTTGAAGTCTATATAGATACTGATTAGGCTAGAAGCACTGCTGACAGACGATCAACTTCAAGATACAACACTTTTGTTGGTGGAAATCTTGTCACCTTGGGAAGTAAAAAATAGAATGTTGTAGCCTAAAGCAATGCTGAGGCTAAGATTAGATCTCTTGTACATGGGATTTATGAGGTGTTGTGGATCAAGAGCTTATTGGAAGACTTAAAGATCTCAGTTTCACTTCCCATGAAGGTTTTCTAAGATAGCAAGGATGCTATTTCGATTGCTTATAACCTAGTTCTACATGATAGAGCAAAGCATATCGAGGTTGGCAAGCACTTCATCAAAGAAAAACTTGAGAGTGGCCTAATCTATGTTCCCTGTGTACCAACTACTCAACAGACAACCGACATACTTACTAAAGGACTACACAAGAGATAGTTCAAACTCCTAGTAAGCAAGCTAGCAATGGAAGACATCTACAAGCCAACTTGAGGGGGAAAATTGGAAAGGAGAATATTTGGTATTAATCATGCTCAGTAATAGGAGTGATAGGCATGTAAATATAGGAGATTGAGTCAAAGAATCAAGAAAGTTAGTCATATTGATTTGAATTTGTATAGTTTTCTAGTTTCCTGGAATAACTATCTTTCTTAAATATACATTGTAGACCTAACAATATGTGTGAATGTACAGCATATTTTTCTTATATTTGCTTAGAGAATGGTATGGTACTTTTTTTAAAACAAGTTTAGTGGAAAAATCTACTAATACTTGGATTATAAACTTTAGAGCTACTAATCATGTTTGTACTCCTTTACAGAGATTTTAGGAAACCAAAAGGCTATATGGTGGTGAATTCAAATTCATAGTAGGCACAGGGGAGTTGGTTTCAGTTGTTGTAGTGGGAGTCATTAAACTCAGTTTTAAGAATATTAAATTTTTAATTTTAAATAATTACTATTATGTACTTGGTTTAAACAGAAATTTCATTTTAGTTTTTGCATTGTTAAAACAATCTTATTTTATTTCTTTTAATGAAAAAGTTTCTATTTTTAAGGATAATGTTTTGATATGTTCTAGTGATACTAAAGGCAATTTATGTGTTATAACTCCTTGTTCCTATTCATTGCATAACATTAAAACCATGCAATAAGATGAACCAAGTTCTAAAAGACAAAAGTTGCAAGATGACATATATCTATGACACCTAAGACTAGGTCATATTGACCTAAACAGGATAGAAAGGTTAGTTGAAGTTGGACCTATTCGGGAGTTAAGAGTTCAACCTCTATATACCTGTGAATCTTGTCTAGAAGATAAAATGGCTAAGAGTTCTTTTTTAGCTAAAGGATATAGGGCCAACGATCTTCTTGAGCTAGTTTTGTGGTCCAATAAATATACAAGCACATGGAAATTTGAGTATTTTGTTACATTTATTGACAATTACTGTAGACATGGATATTCATGCCTAATACACTACAAATCGAAAACATTTGAAAAGTTTTAGAGAATTTCAAGTGAAAGTTGAAAAACAATTGGGTAAGAAAATCAAAACACTTTGATTAGATCATGATAGGGAATACCCAGATAATGAATTCAAGAGTCATCTAAAAGGCAATGGGATTTTGTCACAGCTTACTACACCAGAGATGCCATAGCAAAATGGCATTATAGAAAAAAGAAATAGGACTTTACTTGACATGATGAGATCTATGTTGAATTATTTATCACTCCCAACATCTTTTTGGGGATATGATCTGCAAACAACAATCTATCTTCTTTCTTTAGTTCCTTCTAAATCTGTACCTAAGACATCACATGAATTGTGGACCAGGTATAGACCTAGTCTATGCCATTTGTGCATGTGGGGGTGTCTGGCTCATGTTAATTAGAAGCCGAAGTAGATAAGTTGGAATCGCACATTGAAGCAAGCATTTTTATAGGGTGTCTAAGAGGGACATGCGGTGGTTTCTTCTAGAGTATCAAGACGACAAAGTATTTGTTTCTACAATACAATGTTTCTTGAAGAAAAATATATAAAGGACTACAAACCTTGAAGTATAGTCGTTAGTGGGAGATGAGATCATGCTAAAGAGTCATGAGAATGATGAGATTATTTCCATGGGACCAGTTGATGAAAGTGAGACCATACTTTTAGAACAACAACTGAGTACATTGCGTCATAGTGGAAGGGTTGTCAGACAACCAAATCGGTACATCGGAATAGGAGAGGCTAATGTAGTTTTCTCTGATGACAATGTTGATGATCCAATCTTCTATCAACAAGCTATGATGGATGTTGATTCTAAATCATGGTAGGATGTAATGAACCAAGAAATAGAATCCATATACATCAACAGAGTCTGAGAACTTACTGATGCACTTGAAGGAATTAAGCCCACTGGGTGCAAGTGGAACTATAAAAGGGAGAAAAAAGCAAATGGGAAAGTTAAAACTTTCAACGCAAGGCTTGTAGCTAAGGGTTACCCCCAAAAAGGGATCGATTATGAGGAAACCTTCTATCTGGTTGCCATGCTTAAGTCCATTCGGATTCTTTTGTCTATTGTTGCATATTTCAATTGTGAAATTTGGCAAATGTATGTCAAGATGGCATTTTTGAATAGCAATCTTGAAGAGACCATTTACGCTGTATAGCTAGAGGGGTTCATCGTGGAAGGGCAAGAGAAATAGTTTACAAATTGCAGAGATCCATTTATGGACTCATACAAGCCTCTAGATCATGAAATATTAGGTTTGATCAAGCGATCAAGTCTTATGGTTTTGATCAATTAGTAGATGAGCCATATGTCTAGAAGAAGATAAAGGATAAAAAAAGTGGTCTTTTTGGTCCTTTATGTTGATGATATTCTAATAATTGGGAATGATGTAGAATCATTAACAATGGTCAAGGAATGATTAGCGAAACAATTCCAGATCAAAGATTTAGGAGAAGCCAATTATGTTTCACGTATCTGTTTCCATAGAAACAGAAAGAACAAATTTTTAGCATTATCTTAAGCTTTGCACATGATAAGATACTTGAAAAGTATTATATGAAAGATTTTAAGAGGGGCTTTCAGTCCATGATACATGGGATTACACTTTCTAAGGAGATCTCTCCCAAAACTCTTCGAGGAAGTTGAAAGTATGAAAAGACGTCTATATGCATCAGTAGTTGGTAGTCTTATGTATGCAATTCCATGTACAAGACTGGATATATGTTATGTCATTGGAATTGTAAGTCGTTACCAATTGAATCCAAGAGAAAAACACTAGGAATGAGTAAAGCATATTCTTAAGTATCTTTAGAGAACAAGAAACTATATGCTTGTGTATTCAAGATCAGATCATAGTCCTATTGGTTACACAAGATCTGATTTTCAATCCAATTTAGATTTGAGGAAGTCAACTTTGGGCTCTATGTTTACCTTGAATGGTGGAGCTGTAGTGTGAAGGAGTATTAAGCAATCATGTGTTGTTGACTCTACCATGGAGGCCAAATATGTTGTAGCTTCAAAAGCTGCAAAAGAGATTGTTTGGCTTTGTAACTTCTTGAGGGATTTAGAAGTTGTCCCTAACCTTGAGCAACCGATGACGTTATTTGGTGATCCACTTAGCTAACCAATATGCTCTGCCTTCAGTGAAGTGATTCAATTGTAAGAATATTAGTGTTAACTATATTATTTATTATTGCTAGCTTATAGCATCTTTTGATTGATTGCATTTTAACGAATTGTATTTAGGGCCTTCAATGCGTGGAAATTAAAAATAGACACTAAAGTCATCTTCTATAAGCCGCATGGATACACTAGATTTTTGTTGGAATTGGTGCTTATATAGCATAGCATAAAATTTCACATGGTCATTGTAAGATGTAAAATATTGATAATTGATAAAATAAATTCTATTTATTCTTCTATACATATATCTTAATGAATATATATATTTGCAAATATCATAAAGGTTTCAATACTAGTAAAAGTCCACAATCATCTGTATGAAGTGTTCATAATACAGAAGATATGATTAGGAGTGGCAAAATCGTGTCGCGTGTTGTGTTTGTGTTAGTACGATTACAGCACGACATAATTAGGCTAAACACGAACACGACATGATTAATAAATGTGCCAAAAATGTAAGCATGAACACGATCCGCTAATGGCACATGTAACACGGCACGACATGATTAGCACGATTACTAAGCGGGTCGTGATGGGTTGACACAATAACAACATGTATATGGCACGTTTATGACCCAGTTAATTGAAAATTAAAAAAAATTAAAAAAATCCAATAAAGAAAATTAACAAAAATATAATATCTAATTAATACTAACTTACTACAAATATTTTAACTATTTTTATTTTTAAGTTTAAATGTGTTATAAACAGGTGGGTCGTGTCGTGTCATGTCAACAAGTTTACAGTCTGTTTAATTAAACGTGTTAAAGCGTGTTAGACGTGTTAGCACGAATCTAGCCCGTTTATTTTCGTGTTATTCGTGCCAACCCATTTATGGCCTAATTAATAAATGTGTGGTCCAAATCCGTTTATCTCGTGTCGTTTTCGTATTGTGTTATCATGTCGTATCTAAAATTGCCGGCCTTGGATATGATTATGTGTACTTAGTATAAACTTTAGTTTACAATCAGTAAATAAAGCTATACAATGTATCTTGCTTAAGATCATCATGCCATCTATTTCGAACTTGGTGGAATGATCTTACCCAGATCATAAAAATGTGATAATTATTGGATAAAGACAAGTGTGTTTAGAACACATTAGACCTAGCCAAGATAGATTTTAAGTTCTTGTGTAATTCTGTAATGAGAAATTATAATTATATCATTTTGATTATTTAATGGATCATACCTAAATCCTAAGGTAATTACTGAACTCACATTTATGTCTTATGTCTTTTGATTGCCAATGGGTGAGATCTACAAATACACGATCTAAAATGATATATTGAAGATATAGTATTATAGGTAGCTAGGAACACTATTCATAGATATCTATAGCTCCTATTGGGTAGGATGATAAGATAATATTCCCATAAGTATTAATTCGAGAACTTCGGTGAAGAGTACTCATTATTTGATATGGGGTATCAAATATTACCCAAATCCTAATTTCTTATTTGTTCATAAATATGTTGTCCATTAGAGAATTAATAGAACTCATGGACAAAGAAGTAATTAGAAATGTTGCATGGAAATCTATAAACCTAGCTCTAATTATGAATGTTATTGTAGAGGTATTATGACATGGCAAATAGTTATATAAATGGATGACCTTATCGATGACATTTTATGTTTAAGGTTCTATATAATTCTGTATATAATTTAAGAGTGTAACCTTGGTTTTCGATAATAGTGCAAACTGGAGTTAATAATTATTATTAATTTAGTTATGAAATAATTAAGTTATAAATGATTATTGGAGCTTAAATTATATATGTCTACTGGGTTTCTTTGTTTGCTCCATAATATTTTTTCAAATGGATCAATAGAAATCTTGTTGGGTTATTTTGTCTATGGGGGGCATAATTGTAATTTCACACAACTGTCCACTTGCACTGTGTGAGGTGCCATACACATGAACTCTAAGAGTCTATGTGGCACCAATTCTATGATTTAAGGATTCAAATATATTGCATGTAATTCATGTAATCTATTGTTATCTTGGTGCAAATAAATATCTTTTTCAAAAGTTGAAATAGATTATGCATATAATTATTTCTTTTATAAGATAATATAAATAATTATAAAAATCATAAAAGATATTTATTTTAAAAGTTAAAATAAATAATATCTCAGTTTAAACTAAAATCAGATTTCAGACAGATAATAGAGGGATATAGGATCACACAGTTAGAGGTGGTTATGACACGTGTCACTCTACTATTGGAGGAAGCATATCATGCTTACCACCAGTGGGAGTTGATCTGTAGGGAATCCTAGCAAGATTCTGCTTCAACCTCTACACCTTTGTGTACATAAATAGACCTTAGAGGTTATATTTTTAGTAGACTTTTCTCTAGCCTCCATCTAGCGTTTTTTAGCTCTCCCTTTTAGAGTTTAAAGAACCTCTGCTGAGAAAGGTTGGAAGACGATAATTCAAGAGATTTCACCAGTGCCTACACACCAGTTGATTTAGAAAGAGGAGAATAGCAAAAAAGATTTGAAGGTTTTAGTACGCTTGATTATCTAGAGCTATTGTCGAACTCGGAAGTTTACGTTTTATTCAATTATTGTATGTAGCATTTATTAGAAGGATTATGAAAATTTAAGAAAAAAAATTTAAAGCGCTATTATACTGAATCTTACATGTCTTTTTGAGTTCAACCGAACAATTTCTACAACCAAATATAGTAAGCATTCAAGTGAAGAAATAATTGTTATTGAAAATGCAATGCAATTATTGTTATTTAAACTAATATCTTCTTAACGTCTTTTTTAGAATATACCCTTATAACAAAGAGACAAAAAATGACACTATTTTATTTTAAGGTACATGAGAGATATTATAATGAATGGGGGGTCACAAATCTTGACAAGCCAAGATTTTTATACCAATGGGTATTTAAGTGAGGTAATGGATGAATGGGCTGGTTTGTACAATAATTCATTAGAAATTAATTGAATCCTTATTTTGTACAAGTATGTTTTCTTATGTGAGGTGTTAGATTTTGTTATGTTTTAATTTTTATAAATCGTGGCTAATTTATGTTATTAGTGAATTGTGAGGCCAATAAAAACAAATTGAATATGGGAAGGCCATCCAAAGGCAAAGTCCATGACCAGGGCAACATTAGACAACGGTTCCAGTCAAAAACTGTTGTCTAATGTTAATTTTAGATGATGATTTATTCAAAAAACCATTGTCTAATCTCTACAATTTTGCGGCTTATAATTGTCGTCTAACGTGTATGCAAATTACGTCTTTGGATTAGACGACAATTCAGGTGATCATTGTCTGATGTATTGTTTATACTAATGTAGCTAGATGCATCAATTAAAACTTTACCTAAGTGAACATAAAAAATGGTACAGTTTCTAATAAGGCCATGGTTTAGTCTTGTTAATGTTCATGAATCCAAAATAGAATACAAGGTCAAAATAATTCTAAATGTTTGAAACATAATTTGAAATTTGGGATAGCTCATCTAATGTATTTTCCAAAATTTGCTTAAAAACTAAGTTTAATGCATAGTATACTTATGTCTTGTGAATACTTTGAAGTACATTCACTAATTGAAGGTTAGAATCGAAAGACGTTCTTGTATGTATGAGTTTGTTGTTGTTTAATATGAAGAAATATTACAATCTAGTGGGGGATTTTATGAGAGATTGTAATATGTCTCTTTATTTATTTGAAGTTAAAGATACATGAAAAAAAGGACAATATGTAACTTTTAAGAGTTTAGAATCAATGTTTAGCGCCAAGACGCTAATTTTTTAAAGCCGTGGCACAAGGATCTCTTCCGGGACAAAGAGCAGGCACTGGAGCTCTAAATAATAGCGTTGGAGCGCCATTCAGCACCTTAGGGAGCTGGGGCGCAATGCACTCGGTGTTAGCTCGAAAAACATTGATTTGAAAAGCCGTGTCGTTTGAATTGTTTTGAAACATTAAGTTGATTGGTTGTATGTTTTTATATAAAAGTAAATACCTATCATCAGCCGACATATCGTTGTAATAGTATACTGATTTGCAAAATGATACCTTTACATAAAAGATTGCATGCGTTGCAACGGTTACAATAGTTTATGAAATGACACCCCCATATGTTATTAAATCTCTAGAATTTTACAAGTTTTTTATCTTGTTCTGAACACAATATTATTATTAGATATTGTGTTCAATTTTTGTTATAGTACTTCGCTATCAAAGTCTGTTAGCAAACTTAATAGTGGAGCAAATAAAACCTTTAAAAAAAATATTTCCATACGCCTCAAACCTATCTTTGTATCAAGATGTTGTTAACCTTCATTCGCTTCTCCTACCTACAAATTCTCCAACACCATCCATATTAAAGCTACCAAACTCTAATACTGTTGGATCAAGCACCATGGGTAGTGCCTCTTAGAAGGGCACTAACACAGTTCTTCCCTATAATAATAAAGGACCAAAATTGCATATTTCACAAACCTTATTTGACGTCTAAAACTAGGCATCTAGGAGGAAGTTGTGTATTATTGAAATTATTTATGTAAATAACCCGAAAAATACTTCCATATATATTTTCCGTTACAACCAAAAAAAAAAAAAACAAAAAAAATGCTCAATTTCGAGCCCTCCCGCTAAAATACACACGAAAAGGAAAATGAACGAAAAAAAAAAAGTAAAAAGAAAAAAACAAAACTATCCCAAATGATCAAAGATATTTACGTGGGTACCCCTCCCGGGCTCTACTATTTAAATCGTCTCCCTCTTATTCTTTGTACAGCTTTTTCATTTCGAAACAAAGGCACACAATCAATAATGGCGCGAAAAAAGATCGCTTCGGCTTCTTCATCGTCTCGCTCCCCAATCTCAATCGGTAACAAAAACCCTAATAATCCTCCAAAATCAAACGCTCTGATCTATCAAAACGATCATTTTGTGATCAAAGTTTTTCGATTTCCGCTGTTTTGGCTTTCATCTTCGCAGGGAATTGCCAAGTCACAGTGGAAGCAGGCAAATACGTTTGCGAGTCGGATGAGAAAGGTCTCCTAATCTCCATTTCCAGAAATGCGAAAGTTCGAATCTCAGGTATTGTTCGAGTCTCGTTTTCAGCTGATTAAGGGAATGGATTATTGAGATTTGTTATTTATTTCTTTATTTATTTATTTTGTTGATTTTGTTGTCCTGTTGCGCGTTTCAGTGAGAGAAGACGCTGATGGGAAGAACCAAGAGGACGATCTTGATTCTATTTCTAACAAAGGAGGTAAAGGATAAATCTATTTCCAAGTTAATTTATTGGTAACACTTGTATTATTTTTTTTTTTTTTGTTTTAATTGTAAGGAACTTTTTGGGAAACGTCCACTCTTCATTTCATTTTGAAGAACTTTGACTGGATTGGCAATATATGCCTTTAGTTTTATTATTGCCAAGAGCTCACAAATCGACGAATGAGGTTTAATTTAGAAGGAAATGCATTTGTGCAAATGATATGACGTGCTTCAATCATCCTTTAAAATTTCAATTTCTTTTTTCAAACGAGCTCCTATAATTTGTACGAGGGTGTTTCCATCCAAATATTGACACATGTCATGGATCTGGGAGCATTCTGTAGCACTTTGTTAGATTCAAGGGATAGTTTTTTAAAATTAGAAGCTTGGGAGGGTTACTTGACCATTTTCCTGGTTTTGACGTGTGATGATTTATTTCTGGCCTTATACAGAAGAGGGGAAAAGAGAGACTTCTGATGGGGGTGAGTTTTCATTTGTGCTTGTTAATCCTAAAGATGTAAATAGCCTTTGCAGATCATATCTTCAGGTAATTTTATTTATTTGTTCATAACAACATTTGTTTTCGGACGTTACTGAAGATGAAGAAATCATATGGTTAAATGGGTGTTTGTAGGAAGTGCTGAAGATGTACGTCACAGAACTTCCCACAATGAACTATGCTGCAAATACTGGAAAGCAATCAATGTTCTTGGAAAGATGTGTAATGAATGGGTAAAGTCAGTTTCTTTTTACTCTCCCTTTCAGCGAATGCTTCTATTGGATTTATCTCTGCCTCAAAATGTGAACTACGACCATGATTATGCATGTTAGATATACTGTATGGTCATGCATTAAGTGTTAACCACCTAAAAATCTTTTCACAGGAAATATTGCACGCTGCTTTTGAAATATTTGCCTGTTGGAGGTAATGAAGAGGTAATATAACTAATTACCTTGGGGGTCTCTGTTGTCTCTACTATTTGTTCCAGGAAATACAATTAGCTTAAGCCTATGAAGCCAATGACAGAACATATTAAATAATTGGGTACATTGCCTTCATCGCACTTCCTTTCTTAATTCATACAGGTTATAGCTGCAATTACGTATCAAATAGTTCCTGTTGATACACGATATGCTGAGATTCCTCTTGCTGCTGTCAGTTCAGTCTACCAACGAAAGGTCTTACTATTTCTTTTATTTTTCGCTTAAGATAGCATGCGTTCTTTTTCCTTTCGTGCTTGAGATACTTGTATTTTAACGGCTTGTTCCAAATAGGATCGCTTAATCTTTGTCATTGTATCTTGTTCAGTTATGATAGTTTTGGCTTCAGAGGATGTCGAGAAAGCAAACTGAAATATTGATATGAGAACTTCCAAATAGGCAGGCATTAATGTTGATGCAACAAAATATTCCACTTAACTAATTAAGCACAAGTCTAATTTTTATATCTTCATTTCTTTTGCTTGGTTTTCTTTTTAGTTAAGATCTATCTTAACTAATCAAGCACCAGTGTCTTGCCTTTTGAGGGGTAAATAAATTTTTTTACATAATGTTTCAACATCTTTAGAGTTTGCGTATTTTGTTTTTTGTGTTTTTTTTTTTTAAATAAACAAATTGGTTATCTACTTCCATGGTATCTTTGGCTCCTTTTTTTCACTAGTTTTTCTATCACTTCTAGCATAGTTGAGCTTATTCTAAAATACCACTGACTGAGGTTTACAATCTCATATTTGGCATTTAATTTTTGCAGGGAATTGGTCGTATATTGTTTATGGAGTTAAGAAAGAGACTTCAAAGTATAGGTGTCTGCTCGATAATCTGTTGGGGAGACAAGGAATCTGAAGCATTTTGGGGTAAACAGGTAATACTGAATGTTGCTTCGCAGGACCAAAGCAGGATACGATCATCTCATATGCTTTTCCTGAATGAGTGTTCTACGTGTTTTCTCATTATGTTCTCTCCACTAGCTTTCGTAGTCATCTATTTTTACAAGATCAACATTACCAACAGAAAAAAATACTTCTTTTGTCGTGTTCTTCTTGTTCTATGTGTTTTCTCTCCACTAGCTTTCATAGTCGTCTATTTTTACAAGATCAACATTACCAACAAGGAAAAAAAAAAATTATCATGTTCTTTTTACTTTCTTTTTTCTCTCTCTTACGAGGGAAATCTCTTCAAGACTAAAGCTTATGCTTTTCAGCTCTCGTAATTGAATAGACTTCGATCCTTTCCATATTTTAACTTGTTTCGTGATTGCTGGTGTTGGGCTATATCTTCATTGAAGCCATGTCTTTTCATGTTCATGGTTTTTGAAAATAATTTGAAAAGTGCAGGGTTTTGTATCAGTAGCAGAGGTAGATGTCAAGGGTAAAGCCCGCAAGCTTCCTATAAAAGCTGAGATTCGCAAAGCATTATGCTTCCCTGGTGGTTCAACCCTTATGGTTTCACGTCTTAAGCAAGATGCTTCAGCTGACTCTGCAGACTCTTTAATGTTGGGTTTTCCATTACAGCTTAATGCGAATTTGTCTTCTGCTATTGTAGAAAAGCCTGCTTTTGGATTTTCTATTGACGGTTTTAATACGGCAAATACCCTGAATCAAATTGCCAATGGATCTGAAACTTCTCAACCTGAAATGCTGGTCAAAAATGGGCTCGCAAAAGAAGATAAGAAGATAGATGGTAAGTAGAATTCATTTTATCCACTTTGACGATTCTTGGTAGCTTTCATTATACAGGAAAGTACTATGCAAGAGTGAACATCTACAATTTGTCAATCTTGACAGGTTCTGAGTGCCAAGATGAAGTGCAGAGTTACAGAGACTCACTTCCTTTCGGTATTAGAAAGTCAAATAAATTAGTTTCTCTTGAGGAGTTATACAAGGCTGGAGTTGATGCTGACGTGAAGCAATGTTCTTGTTCTACCCAAGGTTCAGGCGCAAAGAGGATTTGGGAAGCTTCGTTATCTTCGCTGCAGTCAAAAAAAGTAAAAGGAAGCTATGTAGTTGGCTACCAATTAGAAAGAGGCGAAGATGCTTCTTGTTACCACACATGCCCTTTTGCCGCTTCAGAAAATAAATCCTTGGCCGGACTTCCCCCTAAAGATCCTTCTACTAGTCTTTACGAAGAAAAGATTGCTGATACCTGTGCCCAGGGCAACATACTGTTGGAAGTTTCTGCCAGTAAGGAATTTCATTCTCACACAGAGAATTTTAAAATCATGTTGATGAATATCGTTGATGAGACCAAGAAAGCAGTCCTTACAAAGGTACAGTTCATGTCGAAATATTGGTGGATGCTTAATTGAGATGACATGTAGTCTCTAGGCATGAGTATTTCTGTTTCTTCTGTCCTTTTATTATATGACTGTTGATATGAATTCTTTTTTGGCATAGGTGATTTTGGAGCTTGGTGGCACTGTTGCATCTTTTGGAAGCATGAGTACTCATGTTATTACTGGAAAAGCGAGAGCGACTCTAAATTTCTGCACTGCTCTCTGTTCAGGGTTAGTGGTTAGATCTTTCTTATGTTACGCTGCTTAAACTTGGATCTATTTAGGAAGTGTGGTTTGAACTAATAATTTGAACAAATTTTTATTAAAAAAACTGTATCATGTGAGAGTTTCACACTACAGCTAACTTTTTTTGACATTGTAGTATGTGAAATTATTTCACTGAAGCAACCAAAAGTTTTGATTGAAACTGAGATTACCAAACACACTATTTGATTCTTTCTACTTTCATTTCCTAACTGTCTTACAATCTCACAAATTTTGAAGTGCCTAGTTAGTAAGTGGCGGTTTGAGACTTGAATTAATTTATCTTAGGTACATCCTGAAATTGAACGTATTCCTTAAATATACGAGGTATCATCTTTTAAAGTCCTGCTATCTATCCATCAGTTCACATTATCACATTGGAGAGTTGGCCATTAATTATGTGAATATCAGCTCAATATTTGACTTATTGGTTCTTCCTCTTGCACTGTTTGTTTGATGCTTCAAAATACTGTTTGCTTTTAACATGACCTTCTGTATCTGAACGTAAGTGGTGGTTCTCATAACTGACTATACAAGTGCATTCTTCATTTTTCAGAGCATGGGTAGTTTCACCCTGTTGGTTAAAAGAAAGCTACCGACAAGGCAGATTTGTAGGTGAGTTTGAACTTGGAAGGACTGTAGTTTACTAGTGCTCATTAATTGTTCTATCACTATAAAGAACCTTGATTAATCTGCAGATGAATTGCCTTACATATTAAATGACGAAGAGTATGCCCTGAAGTATAGAGCTGAGTTGAGAAGTGCAGTCCTCAGAGCCAAAGCAAGTCCACAGACCTTGCTTAAAGGATATGACGTATGCATAGCTACTCATAGTCAATCCTCAGCTAAGCCCTTATCTAACATTATTGAGTCTGCTGGTGGAAATGTAAGTTCTGACCGACTCAATTCTGAATATCTTTAGCTCCTTATGTTGAGGGGTAAAAAAAAGGGTTTTGAGCCGTAATAATAACACCATACACAAGCAATGTGTCTTGAACCAAATGAAACTCGCTGAACCATGGGGGTTGTAGTCAGACGCCTGGAGCCATATTTGGCTTCATCTGGAAATTGATTTTCTTTCACATAAATCTACTTGGATCCTTGAAGCCACATTTGCATTAGGCGGTTTAAAAAATTTTACATTAATTGTCTTAAAAATGATCTTAAAAATGCAGATCATTGGTAAGCTGAGCCAAGTCAATGTTGCTTCAAAAACAATATTTGTGGCATGCGAAGAAGACATGGAAGAGGCAATTTTGGCTGTAAAGAAGGGCATATGGACATTTAGCAGCGATTGGCTTATGAATTGTGTCATGAGACAAGAACTCGACTTCGAGGCTCCCCAGTTTGCAGAATCTTTGTAGAAATGATTTGGTAATTAAGCGAAGTTCGAGATACTTGGTTGAGTGTAAATCTCTTTATACGCGCTCAAATTAAGCCACAAAGCAAGAAAAGGTGATGGAGTGCAAACGCTATCTATATTGATTGGTCATATCTCTTGAATCTTCTTTAAACAAGGCCAAGTTATGTATTTGCTAGATTCCTCTTCATATGCTTATTGGAAGATTTCTCTTTAGATTTCACATGCTAGTCCGACTAAGCACAATACATGGGCTGGGGTGAGCCAATCTGTCGTTTTAATCACATTTCGATGAGACATTTATGTCCATTACCATGGTTTTAAAGCGGACCTTAAATCAATTTTTGCCGCATGCCAAAAAAAAATTTATGTCACACACAAGTAGTATAAGATTAAAATATCCTTTCTACCTTCGCGAAAGTTACTTTTTGGGAAATGCAAACTTTATTGGAACAAAGAGGTTGCAGACTGGCTGAATTTACCAGTAAGGACGGCAATAGCACAAAAGATAAATTTTGAGTATTGAGACTCAGAGAGAAAAACTTCCTCCATACAAAAAAACTAGAGTTCAACAAGACTTGTTACAAAATATCATCGGTTGATAAATTAAACTAGTCCATCGAAATCAAGCACTCCCACGAAGAGATTTAAACAACACACATCTACCCTAACCGGAATGCGGTGAGATCTGCGCTACAATTATTCTATAAAATCAAAAATTAAAACACACTGAAAAAACCAAAGGTCAGTGACATCTTCGGGAGTCGAAGCACTTGCCGTCGGGAATGGATGGGCCCATCGTAGTGCAACTGATTAGGTCTGCCTTCCCCCGCTGTCCTTCGTCGCTGAGAGACCCATACACCACACCCAATTCGCCACCCCACCAGGAACAGGACCGCCACAAAGACCGGCACCTCATCTCCCACTCGAAGAGGAAAGAGCAGAAAATCTCGGCCCCCTACGGGCGGTGAACGCCATATCTCCCCCCTACACCTTCTGTAGCACACCAAGGCCATCTCCAGCCAAAACTGCAAGACCTCGTCCCCTAGCCGCAAGCCGGCGCTGGATCTCCCCCCAAAACCCAGGACAGCCGTCTTACCCCAAAAGCCAAAACCACCACTTAGGCTTCCTTTCTAAGGGGCCGGAAGTCCAGGGAACCGCCCTTGGGCGGCGCCAGACTCCGGCCCGACTCTCTTTGTGCACAAGGCAGCGCAGCAGCAGGTATTTGAAACCATTAAAAACACTATTGGGTTTTTAACTCTTCTTTCTCCCTCTCTTTTCCTCCCCTAGCCAGCACCTTGCTCTCTCTTTCTCTTCTACACAACCTACCGCCAAGCCCCCATCTCTCTTCTCCTTTCTCAGCTTGAATCTTTTTCAGAAATAGCGGGTTCTAATACCATAATATGGAAGTAGATTCAGCGAAGGAAGAAGAAGTCTGATTGAAAAATGAAAGATTAGTTCTTCGTTAACTAAGAATCTGTACAGACAATAGCTTAAATACTAAGCTGTAGTTATAACACTCTGTAACTAACTACTAACAGAATTAGTTTTCTGACTGTACAATTAGTTCTCTACGGTTAGCAACTATTACTCTAATTCTATCAGTTATAATTATAGTT
The DNA here is from genome assembly GCA_025403435.1 of Artocarpus heterophyllus. Taxonomy (NCBI): domain Eukaryota; kingdom Viridiplantae; phylum Streptophyta; class Magnoliopsida; order Rosales; family Moraceae; genus Artocarpus; species Artocarpus heterophyllus. The sequence goes on from CM046351.1 coordinate 20,965,187, forward strand.
AACATAATAGTCTCAACCAAACGCAAAGAGATGGAAATGCAGAGTGAGCGAGAAACAAAAAAAAAAAAGAAAAAAAAGAAAAAGGGAAGAGATAAAAAATGCAGAGATAGAAAGAAACGATTTTTTTTCGTTCGAGAGAGAAGAAGATGAAAGGAATGAGAGAAGAAGAATTGGATGCTATGTTCAAAATTTAGAGAATAAAAAGGATGATATAGTGTGATTGTCTTTTTGGTCAATTAATCACTTAATACTAGATTAGTGCAACCATATGCTTAACTTTGAAAAAGGCTAGCCATTATTGAAAGTAGGGTTGTAAAACCAGTCATTTAGTCTCAAATCCCTTCAATAACGTCAAAAATCAAAAATCAAAAGTATAATTTTAAAATAAACCTAAAAATATAAGGTGTAAAAAAGTAAATAGCCCTCTTTTTTAATGAAATAAAGATTCTTGGTCTTAAAAAAGAATTTTCATGTCACGTAAAAGTTAATGACTCGAAGGTAACAATTATACAGTTGTATGTGCATATACGCCAAGAAATATACTCGTATCTTTCAAGGAGTTATCACTATAAAGAATTTTTAAAAGCTGTGAATGTTTGTCAAAGACGGGCATCCCAAGTTAAATCTTTCGTCTTTCCATTATAATAGTTAATTTCTGCAAAAGTTAAAAAGTTAAAAAAGTATATTTAGAACGATAGATTAGCCTGATAAGATCTTAATCGATATCATAACGATGAAGATAATTTGAATTTAGTCCCCACTAACTATTCTAGCTTTCATGAATCATTTCACTCTAGATTTGATATTGAATTACAGTCCCCAAAAATAACTTTAGGTGGGAAAACCGCCAAACAATTCAGCTAAGTTTCTCTGCAGGGAAAGAAAAAACCGAACCTCAATTCCAATGGATACATGGACATTTCATTCACAACTAGCTCTTCCTAAGTGTTCTACACACCACAGAATTGTGAAAACAGTTCCCCATTCCACCCAAAAAAAAAAAAACAATCCTACACTGAAAAATGTAAAGAGTTTCTATGCAGCTACAAGACGATGGATCACTAGGACGATGAACGGATGAACCTAGTCAACCTCCATTCCAGAAATTGATTCATCTAAAATGGTCTGAAGTTCCTTCAATCTTTGTCGAGTCAATGCAATGCAATCCTGCAACCACAGAAAGCTTCCACTTAAGAATCCAGTTAATGAAGTCAGCTGTATTTTATAAGCATTCCCCTACTGTATCTATGTCCATCAAGTAGATTGACAAAATTTCATCAACTTACATCACATCACTTTTGAGGCGAGTAGACTAACCTGAACAGACGATGTGAAGGCAAGAACTGGTCCACCTGGCCTGTAAAGAGACACAAGTTGATCAGACGTATCCAAAGCCACGGTAACATGGGTTTTCGAAGAGAGACTCTTCCTCTAGAGTAGGGTCAGCCAATATGTAGTTCTTGTGAAGCACACATGTCAAGGAAAATGAAATCCTGCTTAAACTTAGCTTTCTTTTCTTTTTATTAACTATATCTTTTTCCCCATCATTTTCATCAGACAACGAGTTTTCCATCATCATTCATAGAAACTACAGGAATCTGCACTGCAAGGCATGGAAATCACAGGATAATAAGATAGTTGCAATTATGCAGCTACAGAAGTTATAATTCTTAACATTAACACGGAGTACGATTTGAGTTATAAGCATTTTTTTTTTTTGAAAGTATAAGCAATTTAACACCTAAATGGTATTTACTTTGAGCAATTAGGTGAGTTTTGGAAGAAAGGTTCAAATCATTTCATTTACTTTGAGCAACTAGGTGAGTTTAGGAAGAAAGGTTCAAATCATTTCATTTCATTTTTTCGCCTCACTTGCATAACTAATATGTTAGCTTCCTTTCCTTCATAATAACAACATTTAAATTTTCTTTTATTTCCTATGCAATGTAAGCTAAGCATCTCAAACAAAAAAAATTTCTACTATAGATATGATGAAAGCTTACGATTTAAAAGATAAGGTATTTACTTGCCAAATAAAATTAAACGATGACTAGATGTTCTATTTAACAATGTTAGCTATCAGAGAAAGCACTTCAATTCCCACAAGTATTAAAAGTTCGTCTGCAGGATCTCTGAAATTACATGTCCTTCGATCTTAAACTGATGCATACATTTTCTAAAAGTTTGAGCAATATACTTGTCTAACCACAAATCAGGTTGGACCTTCAGATGGCAGTTTTGTACACCACATTATGCCAGATCTTTACACACTGGAGGTTATTCAAGATGCAATATGATCAAAAGGCTACAAATCTTACAGTAAGTGAAGGCAGCAACAGCTGATAGCAATGCAGCGTCAAAAAGAGAACCATCAGCATCCAAACATTATATGTCCTGCAAAAGAAAATCACACTTTTCTTTATAACTACCATATCCATTACAAAGAAGAAAACATATGGAAGTCAAATAGTGCTTACCAATCAACTTTCTTAAGGAAAACATGATTAACCAAAAGATTTAAAGCCAGGAAAATAGAGTGCAAAAACATGATTAACCAAAAGATTGAAAGCCAAGAACATAGAGTGAATTCATTTAAGGCCAAACAAAGATGGGTTAACTAATTGTCCAAATGTTATCAAAATATAAGGAATTAAGGTAACGAAAAATATTACAAATCATTTCCAAGTAAGCCATCCAAGCAGCATTTCCACTGACCAATGATAAATCCTTCAAATCAATCATGCCAGAACTGCAACAACCATGGTACAGGCAAACAAGGTAGAGTTATTAGAACCTCCTGCAACCAAGATTGGAACAAGAAACCAAAATTATCCTCCCTCTAGCAGAAGTACTTTCAAAATACAAGGAACAAAAAACAACAGAGAAAGCTTGACATGCCTTAAAATAGTATCAGACAATTGCTTTGACACAACTGGTGCTGCCTCAGCTGGCCTACCTGGCCTCACGAGCGGAGAATAAATCAGGGGCATGTGAAAATCAATCGCTGAAAATATCAAACTAAACATTGACGCCCAGTAAACAGAAGTGAACAATAAAAAATGTAGTGGATGATAAGCAAAACTATATAAAAGCTATGCAAACTCAACCTATGCATCCCTCATCTGGTGACTCCTTTGAAGGGGTCATGACCTCCATTTTTATAGCAGCCGTCATGGTCTATAGCACCAAAAGAAAAATAAAATAAATAAACAATGAGCACAAGTTACAAGACCCACATTTCCTTTACACATCTAAACTTGCAAAACACAGGAAAAGATGGACTGCAATTACAGTTAAACCAATCTTAGCCAATGCTGACCCATCAGCAGATGCAACAGCCCCTGCAGCAAAACAGGAAAATCGCGTTTTTGAGTTACACATTTTTTAGAACAAAGTTAGGAGAACACTATGGTTGGGTATGAAAAGAAAATATCATACGTTTAATCCATTTGACAATTAAAAATGTGCTTTATACCTGCACTATCATATAATTCTTCACAAAATAAGTGAGAAACTAGGAAAAACTAAGATTAGTCAAACATTGCAACTATGATGAAAATTTCAACAAACCTAGAGCTATAGTCGTATCCCTTGCTTTCCCAAGTGCTCTACCGTCGGGTCGAATCGATTCGGTGATATGACGCTCATAGAAGCGAAGAGGGAAAAGTCTTCTGAAAGCATCCACTTCCATTTCTGATGACAAATCCCCTGAAGCATTTGAATATCGCATTCCCAAACCACTTTCTTGTTTCTGCTTTTGTGCACTATATAAATAACAGAACAAAAATGCATTTTTGTTTAACGTAGTAAAATGGGACATTAGGAATTTATTTACTTAGAAAAAGAAAATTTAGATATGGGACATAAAATTTACCCGTCATGTTGTAATATAACAAAGAATTTAGAATATTTTATAAATAGGAAAGATTAAAATCAATATAGTAAGTACTATGAAATATGTAGTATCACACATGAAAATCATTTATACCGTAAATATGCCATATGGTGTAATTTATACTTGAAAAGAAGTTTCTCACAAAGTATTGACCAAAAAGTCAAAATTTCGTAAATAAATGAGCAAAAAATGAGCTCCCAAAAGGATTAGCAAAAAATGCAGCAAGAGAGAAATGATTATGAGTTGCAAACCACATTGCGCAGAGTTGGATTGGAGTCAATGAATTCAGCTGCTACGAATTGAGGAACTATAGGATTTAAAATTATTACGTATGAAAAAGCAAAAAGAACCCAAACAAAAATTGCAAATTGATTACTATATAAAGGATAAAAACACATACATATGTATAATATATACACACATACATATATATATATAGAGAAGGAGAGTTTTTGCTTACTGTAATTGAGAGACCATTGTGTGCCGGAGCCCGCAGAAAGAGAGAACATGAAGTGAAGCTGGCAGGAGTTGTTAAAAATGAAACTACTGTGAGCTCTGAGTTTGAAGACTCTGATTAAGAGTGCTCTACTATTGTATTTCCGCTGAAGAAAACTCTGACTCTAAACTCTATCTAAAGCATGAACTGACCAAAAAAAAAAAAAGGAAATCAAATTAAAAGCAGGAAAAACTAAATCAAATAAAAAAAAAAATTTGAGCTTAAAAGTTCCGGACCACATCAATAAGAGGTAACAATACTCGTTGATAATAAAGATTCAAGAACGATACTCATTCGTACAAAACTGAAAAAACAACTATACTCATTCCAAACCTAACTTCCAATAAACCAAAATAAGAACTTTTTTTTCATGAAATATTGAAATGCCAGAGAAAAAAGTTCAAGAAAAGAAAAACTAAAGAAAAAGGAGGGAAGAGGCAGACCTCAGACGAGACGAGGTGAAGTGAGAACAGAGAAGAGGGAAGGGGCTGGCCGGAGGTGGAGGAGCGACTGGGGACGAGGAGGGCCTAGGGTTTTCGAAAATGGAGAAGAAAAGAGCAGAATTGAGGTGGAGACTGAAAAAGAAGCTGAACGTCGAGGTTAGGTTGAGAAACTTTTTAATGGGAGAACGAGGAAAAAAACTGCTATTTTTTTTTTTTTTCCTTTTTTTTTCCTAGGTGAAAGGACATAACAATTTTGGAAGGTCAATTGGGATTAATTAGAATAAAATGTTTAATACTATAAAGAGACAAAATATCAAGATTTCTTTATTAATAATCTCTCTCTTTTTTTCTTTCTTTCTTTCTTTTATCTATTCTTTTTGACCCTTTTTAATTTTTTCATACATATGTTGTCTTATAACGCTGTTATTTATAGGCATTTTATTTATACAATGAGATCACCATAAAATCTTAGTTAATTTCCACAATGTTTAACAATATATGTAAAAGTCTTTAACTGATCAATATCTTGACTCTTCATGAATTATTAAATCTTCATACTTAGCTTTTTATAAATTATTGAATGTTTCTTTGGATTTTGTGATGACATCCAATAGCAAGCTCTGTTTCTTAACAATCCCCCTTAGACGTCTATCACATAAGAATTTACCCAGCTATAAAACCTTATTAGGAAAAATCCCTGTAGGAAAAAAATCCTAGGGAAGAAAAAACAGTATAATATTCTTGTTATATAATGCTTTGAAAACTGCCTTATTAAAACCTTATAGGAAAACCCAATTGGACAAAATCATGACTAAGAAAAAAGAATGCAGTATGTAATTTGACTCTTCCTTAAGCAAAAATGGGCAGTGCTGCTGAAAGATATTGATTAATGATCATTAGGTCAATGCATTCTAACATTGTGCACCAAATTTTCAAATGTCGCAATAGGGAGTGATTTAGTAAATAGATCTGCTAGGTCGTCACTTGATAATCCGTTAAACATCTATATTACCTTTCTTTTGTAGTTCGTAAGTGAAAAAGAACTTTGAGGAAATGTGTTTGGTCTTGTCACTCTTGATATAGCCTAATACATGATGCATTAAATTCGTATAGTACTATTGAGCTCTCTTGATTTGACAATAATTTGCATGTTTCTCGAATGTGTTGAATCATAGATCTCAATCATACGCATTCTCAACTTGTTTCATGAAGTGCACGTGTTTTCAACGAGGTTTGAAGAACTTGCAGCAATAGTTTGCTTTGTAGAGCACCATGATATTGTTATATTGTTGCATGTAAATACATAACCATTTTGGGATCGAGCTTTATGTAGATCGAATAAATATCCTGTATTTGCAAAACCAACCAACTGTGATTTTAAACTTTTCGAATGAAATCGACCCATACCAGTTGTTCCTCAAAGATAACAAAATATGTGATTAATTCCTTTTCAGTGTCTTTGGGTTGGTGCAAAGCTGTATCTAGCCAATAAATTAACAACAGATGCAATATCAGGTCACATACAATTAACAAGATACATAAGAGCACCAATGACACTCAAATATGGCACTTCAAGACCAAGAATTTCTTTGTCATATTCTTTCCAACGAAAAGGATCATTTTTCACATCAAGTGATCTCGCAACCATTATGGTACTCGATGGACAAGCTTTCTCCATATAAAAATGATTTAAGACCTTTTCTCTATAGGTTGATTGATGGGTGAATATCCCATCTAAGATATGCTCAATCTGCACGCCAAGACAAATTCTTTCTTTAAATATGTAATTGTCTCTTTAAGCTCTTTAGAAGTCCCAACAATATTTAAATCATCAGCATACGCTGCAATGATAGCGAATCTAGATTCTAATCTCTTAGTAAAAATGCATTGACAAATTGGATTATTAAGATATCCTTCTTTCAAGAGATATAAGACAATTGTACCACATACGCCTAGATTGTTTTAATCCATACAATGATCTTTATAATTTAATTGAACACGTATCCCGAGGTAGAGAATTATATGCTTCAAGCATCTTGAACCCTTCAAGGATTTTCATACTTGGCTTTTCATGAATTATTAAATGTTTATGCATATTAAGTGTTTAATATGTAATTTATGGTATGTATGAGCCATGTCATATGAAAAGACTTTATGGCATGATTTTATTATGGGTTATGTCGATGATGATGATAGAAAGATAAAAAACTATGATTTAAAGTTAAAAAGACAAAGTGTGACAACTTTTTCATAAACACTAAGTTTAAGAAAACTAAGTGTTTGATGAAATGATTTTAAGCATGGAATGAAAAGAAAACTATATGACATGATTATTTTATGTGTTAAATCCTTGATTAAATGTTTGAAAAGAGTTAAATGAGATTAAACCTTATAAAATCAAGCTAAGATAAGTTAAGATACAAAAAATGTGTTTAAGGGCTTTTTTGAAAGAATTTTACGTTTGAGGCCCTTAGAGACCGAACTAATTTCTAGGTATTATTGGAAACATTGAGCCTGACAATTTTCATGAAGAAATTCTGCTTGAACATCAATTGAAACACGCCAAAAGCACATTGATTTCAATTTTGCCTTTTAAAGAACATCATGAAGATGAAAGAATTGAGAAAAGTTAAAACATAAAAGTTGTAGATCTCATTGAATGGTTAAAAATTGTACATGGTTTGTGAAAATTGTATACTGATTTGAAGTTATGAATCTTGCGAGATTTTAGGCACAAAATTTCGTAAAATGAAAAACATTATGAAATGTTTTGAATTTGACTAAGGAGCTTTTGTAAGTTTAAATATTTGCGAAAAAACTAAATGCTTTGGTATAAAGTGGTCGTCTTTGGTCCCGAGAGCAAAAATGTCAAGATTTTGTGTTTCGAGCCAAAATAGTAAAATCATATGAAACTGTATTTTTCCAATGCGAAGTACTAGTTCTCTGCATTGCAATGGGCAGTGAGTAATGATAGATGTTAATCTTAAAAGAATTTAAAACTTTTATCAAATAAAGAATAAGAAGTAGGTTAAGGGTGAAAACGTTAAGATTTTCATATCACGAGACCCAACCATAAAGTTTTGATGAAATAGATTCTTAAGAAAAAGAAACTGATGTTTGGTTTTTCATAAAATTACAAGTAACAAAGACATGTAGGTTTTGTTTTAAAATAGGTTCCAAAAGTTTTCTAAGATCTGTTAAAGGCAAAATGGTCATTTTTTTATAAAAAAGCCAAAACGAACCCTAAAACGCCCTATTTAGGAAAATGCCTCTTAGCGGGAATTTTTCTATAACCCGTAAGTAACGAGATAGTAAAGTAAAAATGAGAGGTTTATGAGGTTTAGTAAACTTATATCATAATTTTTCTTGTACTAAAGGCCTAAGTGTACGTATCAAGTGTGCAAAAGGTCATCATAACACCAAGACTGTAACGTACTTAACTTAAAACTCCTCTTAGGTCGGGAGGCTGGTATGACACTCTCTTATCTTATCTGGTGAATTAATTTACCAATCCTTTAATAATGGTGACATACGATATATAATGCTTGATAACTTGATCATGTGCATAGCAAATGCATTTTGTAAAATTACATGAATCATTATGTTTTAAAAATTGTTTTGCCCATGCCATAGGTGGGGTCTAAAACTTACTTGCATTTCACAATGCATATCCATTTAAGTTGTTCCTTCTTGATTAGCTAAACAACCTGTTTGGACAAAATCATTTTATTAGCTAGCTTCCTCATTACCGACCTATTTGTAGCTAACGAAAGTTAAACATTAAACACTCTTTCTTTACACTTAGTTTCACTACTCATTGGTTTACTTAAAAAGTTTGTGTCTTGAACGTTACGTGACTTCATCTCTCATCTCATGCTACCATCCCGTCAATATCAGGTTTAAATTCCCGCCAAGAGGCATTTTCTTAATTTGGACATTTCAAAGTTCATTTAAGTCATTTTTGTGAAAAATGACTATTTTACTCATGACGGGTCTTAGAAAAATTTTTGAAGCTATTTTAGTTGAAAACTTATATTTTCTTACTTATTTATATTAGTGTAGAACACAAGACGTCAGTTTTCTTTCTTTTTGTGAAAAATCTAATATTTTAAAACTGTACGGTATTGACCTGAATACTAAAATTCGACAATTTTGCTCCAGAACAAAAAACAACTACTTTATATCGTTGTGTTTAGTCTTTTGCATAGATTAAAACTTTCTAAAGTTCCCAAGTATAAATCCTTTTATTTCAAAATGTTGTATACAATTGAACCATTACAAAATTTTGTGATAAAATCTTGTAAGATTCTTAATTAAAATTTGTGTAAAATTTTCATGAACCATCTGAGCTTTATAATAGTTTCAACGAGATCTACAACTTTTGTATTTTAACATTTCCAACATTCAAGCATTTTAAGGGAGTTTTAGCTAAATTTTAGATATGCTAAACCAAAAATACCAGTTTTTGAGCACGACTTGATTAGAAATTTCCCAAATTTTCTCACGTAAATTGGTTATCTCATTGTTTTCAATAAATCTCATGTTTTGTCCAAGAAGTAAATTGATCTCCATACCTGTCAAAAACTCTATTCTTTGAAAACCATCTAAACTCTGTATTTTGACAAAGTTTGATAGACTTTCTCTTTTCCAAGCATAAAGCCCTAGTTTCAAATATCCATTCATATTATCAGATGTATAAACATAAATCAATCACACCATAGTGTTTTTTTTTATATGCCATCTTTCAAATATACTACAAATCATAAATTAATTAATGAAAATAATAAATGCTACTAAGCTAGGGTTTAGGGTTTTTTACCAAGAAACTTCCAAAGCTTATGCTCCTCTTCTTAGTGTTAGAAAACCTTTTAAGATCCCTTGACAAGATAACGACATGATCCATCAAAAATTCATTCCAACACTTGAAGAAAAACACTAAAACACTTAAGAAAAAAGTTTAGAGTTTACTTCAAAAATTGCTAAATGTTGTTCTAGGACATTTGAACTTGTGTTTAAGCTTGACAGGAGAGTATTTTCAACAAAATATTTATGAGAAAAAGAGAGAAAGATGGTCGGTTTTGGTTGTAGAGAAAATAGATGTTCAAGAAGCCATTTTTGGATGGAGCAAAAGTGTTTTTTTTTTTTTACTAAACACTTAGACAGGTAATGACACCTCTTTAAGGACTAAATTGCAATTAAAGTTGCATCAAAACTCTTGGCTACAATCAGTTCTCATAAGAGAAGATATAGAAAATTTTCCACCTTTAGAGTGTCACCATAATGGGTCCCACCTACTTTTACACAGTCCAAATTTACACTGCATTGTATTTTTCCTATACCATTAGCATAAAATTAAGGAGATATTATATTTAACAGTCTTAAATTATACTGACTTACTTTTTACCCATACTGTCTAATTCTTAATATAGTATATCATCTATCTGTGTTTGCACTTTCTCAATATAATTATACTACATTGAGTACTTATTCATTTCTAAGTGTCTTCTTACACTATATTCTAGCATTAGTTGGACTATAGACACTATAATTTTTACCAGTTTAACTAGTTGGTAAATAGACAATTTTTATATTGTTTTAAACTATGGCATGATTTTCTACTTTTACTAACATAAATTCATATCACAAAAATCATAGTTATTGTGATATAAATTTCATCTTAAAGGTATTTTACAAATTTATGAGTATTTAAACTCACATAATTTGCTCATTTTAAAATACTCTATATTGCACAAAATTACACCTAATGCATATAAAAATTTATCATAAATAATTCGCATTATGCCATATTTAACAAAAATATAAATCACTAAAAAAATTCATTGTTTAAATCTGAATTAAATTCTAAATTTAAACTAACGAATGTTTCGGACATTACAAAGTTGGTGATGAATTTGTATCTGTACAAGTTAGTTATGCATAGGTCTTAAATTGTGTGATATGCTTAGAGTGTACTAAGTTACATATATAATCCCTATATCTTACCCGTCACCCTAGCCAATCATTACATGCTTAAGAAAGATCTATTGATCCTTAGTGATGTATTTGTCTACATTAGTGGAGATTGGCATGAAAAGTGAGCTTATGGAGTTCATGAAATGCTTCATTTGGGGATCAGTCATAAAGTACTTACATGTATATCACCCAAGTGGTGAAAGGACAAGTGGAAGGGCTACACAACATACTAGAAGGATTAAAAGTGGGGCAAGTTTAGCGCTTGAATTGAAATTCTAAACATACACTATGCTTGTAATATTTTTGAGCCGTTAAACTTTTGACATATTTGAGGCTTGAGTTTATCAAAATAGAACACTTTTTCACTTTGTACTCACTTTGAAATCTTTGGTTCTTTTCATCTTTCTTTTGTTCATTTCTTTCTTTCTTTCTTTCTTTCTTTCTTTCTTTTGGCTTGAGGACTAGCAAAATTATAAGTTTGGGGGAGTTAGATATAATGATCTTATTAGTTACCTTAACTTATGTATTTTGTTATGTAATTTAGTAGTTTTATGTTATGTTTTTATGATAATTTAAGTTCGAATAAAATTTAGTCAATAATATTTTTAAATATGTTTTTATGTTTTTTTTATTTTACTATTTATTTAGTCAATTATGTTTTTAAATATGTTTCTATGTTTTTTTATTTTACTAATTATATATTTTTATTTTTATTTTATGTTTTAGTATGTAATGACCGAGAAAAATCCTAGAATTAAATAATTTAATTTACATATTTAAATCAAGGATTTTCCTCGACACATTATGTATGAATTTCGTGAGTAAAGAATTTATGGAATTAATATACGAATATTTCAAAAATTCTATAATGGATTCTATAGTTAAGTTAATTAACTATCGAAATTTAATAAATGAATTGATAAATTCAACCGTTACTATGACGGAAGAATTTATCTGTAAAGAACTTGAGAATTTAATTATGAGAAGTTTCAAGTACAATATTAAGTTAGCAGTGTATCAAGAAACACTCTAACGTAAATTAATCCTTAATTGACAAATTAGTCAAAAATGGAGCTACGCGAATAGCCGTAATGATAAAAAATACTACGCAAACTCTAATAGTGACATTGTTAAAAACTATGTCATTACAGAGTTTAGATACTAAAAAAGTCACATTTGGATTTTTATTAAGTTTAAAATTAATTTTTAGACTTAATGCAGTCAAAAACAAATACGCAATTAAACTTTGATTGTTATCGGTTCATACTGCGATCAGTGTATCACAATATTTGAAAAATAAAGAAGACCTATCAGGTAATAAAATTTCCTGTCAGCTATGTTAATTATTACTGGCAGTATAAAGTTTACTTGCTTAAGCTTTTCTTACAAGAAAGGCCAAAGTACCCATAAAATGTGCTTCCATTATCATCATTGTACCTTAGGTAATCAATTAAGTTTTTACCTAACACTCCATCCCACTTCATGATGGCGCCAACTTGGGGGATTGTTAAGCCTAGTTAAACCAAAATTTGTCTTGTTTTCATTTATTCCCTCTTGTCCCATCGGGTGAGCTTGCTTCCAAGAAAAGAAAAAAATTTCTCCCCATTTGTTTCAAGTTCCACCACCGAATCAAAAAAAAAGTAAGAGTTCTCTCCATTTGCTTTTCTCCACTTCCACCGAAGCCTCCAAGACAAAAAAAAAAAATAAATAAAAATAAATAAAAATAAAAAATAAAAAATTTATCCCACTACATCCATCCTTTCCACCGAGCAAACAAGCTTCAAAGAAAGAAGAGCTATTTTTGTCTTCACTTGTTCCAAGTCTTTCCACCAAGTACCCCAAGTTCCCAAGTGACAAAAAAAAAAAAAATTCCCATTTCTTTTCTTCCTCCACCGTGCATGCCAAGTGGTTTCAAGAAGAAAGTTTTGTGCTTCAAACTCCTTTCAAAAACCAAGCAAAGATCAAGCTCACATCAAGCTATTTTCTTAAACACTTCACATCATTATCCCAACTCAAGATCTACTCCTACTTAGAAGAAGAAGATAAATATAGTGGAAATTTTAGAACATTGGGATTAAGGTAATATCTACACCTTTTCTTTCTTTACATTTTCCTTAGCAAAGAAAAGAAAACATATTGCCTAGATAGTATATATGTGATGGCCAAAATATGTTAGATTTTTCACATGAAAAAGTTTTGTCTTAGTGTTGGTTCAAGAAGAGGAACAGAGAGGAGACAAAAGTTTTAAGATGACCCACCTAAGAGTTGTCATCAAGGGTAAGCAATCTAAGGTTTTCCTTAAATTTCTCAAGGATAAAGTTTATAAGTTAATGAGAGATTTGATGATTGGGTGAGAAGATATGTTATAATAATTATTTATGTGTTAATTAGTTAAGTTTATGCTTGTATGTCATGTAAAAAGTTAGTATTTACGTGTTAGAATTATGTTTTTGTAAGTTTTGGTTCGTGAAAAATTTTTCCACAAACTTCGAACTCATAAACGGAGGCCTTAGAATCGATTTATAAAACTTTACCGAATACAGAACTTTTAGTTTTTGACGTTTTGAACAAAAACCCGTGACTACGAAAAAACACAGTTTTGACTCTAACTAGGCTTTTCGAGCGGTTTTATTGGATTGCCTAAAAACTGTCCAAAAACTGCCTAAAGGCAGCCCGCTTAAATGCAGTTTGCAAAAAACTGCCAATAGTTCCGGCACTGCTGGAACTGTTTTGCTATTTTTGGGCCACTTCGGTTTCGAATTTTATATTTTCCCAAACACAAAAGTTTTAGATTTTGACGAGAGGAACAACTTTTGTGAAGAAATTTTCTCCAAAATCTGCCTTTAAAATATAGTTATAGACAGTTTTCCAAAACAGTCCAAAAGCGTAGAAAAATGTTTTTAAGTTTCGAGTCATTTTGAGACCGCATTACAATTTTTCCAAACATAAAAGTTTAAGTTTGCAACAAAATGGAGAACTTTCGTGAAATACTGCTTTTAAATTGGACTTTAAATTTGGACATAAAAATAGTCAAAACTTTTAATTGGTAAAAATTTCAAAGTTTTAACCGGGAAGCAATTTTGCCAAAGAAAAATGGTAACCGGTACTTTAAAAACAAACAAGAAAATTATACAAACACACATTTAAAAACAAGTGACTTTTACAAGGAAAAAATTTAAAAGAAAATTTGTGTTTAATAAACGATTTCATATAAATCTTTCAAAATTACTCCACCGGTACCAATTTTTACAAACAAAGATTGCATGACCTTAAGATTTGACTTTTCACTAAACCAAGAAATTACAGTACTTTTGAAAGGTTATATGAGCCCAAGATTTATTGGGTTAACAATTTTAGATATTATTTTATAGAGCGATTTTTATTTGAAATTCCAAGGTAAGTGGGTAAGAATTTCAAAGACAAACTTTAATAGTTTTCAATTGAACATTATTTCGGCAAGCATAAAATCGCGATACGATAGAACCTTAATGCCACAATGTTAGGCATGGGTCCAACACCCATTTCAGTCTAAAATGCCATGTGGAACACAATCTATCGGTAAAATGTATATGACGTTATGATGTCATTTTTGGGCTTACGAGCTTAAAAATAATTACGAACCCATTAAATGGATTTAAAACAAGCCCAATTAGGACTTGAGATAAGAATCATAAATTTAAGAGTGACTAGTTTAGTAGATTAATGTCTCACGGTATAAATGATGATGGATAATTAATTAATTATTGTGATATTAATTAATTATCAACATAGATATGAACAAATGGCAATTAAGGAAAAGCTTGAATATTATGAGGATTTAGTAAAATAAATCCTCATAATAGAAATGGGACAGCTCATGACCGGTTGATAAAGGAATTTGTTATCTAACAAAATGATCAAATTCTTATGGTTATGCTAAGATTTAATAGCCTAAAAAGGGAAATTCTCACACACTCTTAATGGGTGTTTATACAGATTTATTCAGTAGAGAAAGAGGAACTCTGAATTGATAGGGAGTCTATTTCACTAATACAGGTAAGTAGGAATCTCGCCTACAGTATGAATAGTTTTAAAAATAAATTAATTTTAAATATTTTCATAAAATTTATGAAAATGCATGATCAGTTATTTGTTACACTGTTATATGTGATGATGTGATGTGTTATGTTATGACATGATGTGAAATGTTATGATGAGGATGATATGATTAATGTGTGATGTATGCAATATATAAATTATGTTGTTTAATAACCTTCATGTCAAGTATGATAATGATTTACGATTCACGTATGATTATGATTTACGATCATGAATTACGAAATTGTGATGTTATGTAGTGATAAATCATACTGCATACACACAATAAGACAAGTGAAACTTATAAGACAAGTTAAGGGTATCGTACCAACCTTTCGACCCACGGGGAGGCTCCATGTTAAAGTAATGAATGATCTTGGTGTCGTTGGGACCTCGCGAACCCTAACTTCCCAAGACTCGCGTGCAACCGGTATGATCTCCCGGGCCCAAAGTAATAAGATAAGTTACAACCTAAATAATTGAGCATAAATCAAGTTGATAAGCAAGCATAAAATGCTCATGCATATTTTTATTAAAATTATTTTTAATTATGTTTTGCGAGGCTAATTTCCTACTTGCTGAGCGAAAGCTCATTTAAGTATGTTCATGTTGTAGGTAAGAAAAACCCGTCAGTGACACTTGATGGGCAGTGGTGAGCGGCGGACGAATGGTGAAGATGGGAATGGATACCGCTCACGCAATGTAATATTTCTGCATTATTATTTTACGAATTTATGCATGTTTTATTTTACAAAATTTCGTATGCTTACACTTTACAAAAATTATCTGCATATGAATAATAAATAATTTACATAATTATGTTTTAAAAACCGAGCTTGTGATTACGCAACCTTGGTCCAGAGGATTTTAAAGTTTAAAAAATGTTGCAATAGTTAATGCAACAAATGCACGAAATTTGTAAGAAAGAAAATTATAAGTTCATTTAGAATTACAAAGGATTATTGAAGTTTTACACTAAGTTAAGAAACGAATTTTATGAATATGTTTTATGAAATCATTATGAAAGTTTAAAAGAAAAGCTTTAAGAAATTAGTATCTTAAACTTAAAAGTTAAGTTATAAGAATTCGTTTGTTATTAAGATTTGAAAAAATAGTTATTACTTCCTCTAAGGTTTCATGTTAAGGATTACACAACAAGAATCCATTTAAAAAAAAATTATTCTGCAAATTTCTGTACCTTATTCATAAGTATATTTAAGTTCATGGACATGTTTAAGTTAAGTGACGGCCACGTAGGGCGGGTCGTTACATAGTAGGTGAAAAGTTCAAGTTTGGGGAAATTGAAGGCTTGAAAGACACTGGTTTCGTGCCCCAATAGCATCAAGCCCACACCCAACTATGGAGGACCAAAGAGCTCATGCTCTAGCACCAACTGATCCTTGCGGGCTATGCGAATTTCAACATGTACGGCTGCTCCAAAAAAAGCCTTGCTGCCGCGCGCATTCCTTTTTGCATCAACTCCAATCTTTCCAACACGCCTGACTGTGCACTTTGTTCCCTGCCCCTATGTGCTTGTTGTTTTTATTAAGGAAATATGTTGATTTTAAGGAAGATTTGTGGGAACATTCTCAAAGTTTTGGACAGCTATAAATAACTATTTTTAAGGTTTTGGAAAAGACTTTTGGGAATTGATTTTGGGGATTAAAGCAGCCATTTGAGTTTCAAATAGCAGGGGAGGAAAAGCTTGAAGATCATCTTTGGAGCTCCATAATTAATTTATTTCTTTGCTCTCTCCTTTCTTTTGAAATTCTTGTAAATTGCTATGGGTTCTGTTATTATGCTTTTTTTTTTTGTGTTATTTTAGACTTTTTTGAAAGTATGTGTAGCTAAATTTGTTAGTCCAAAGGACTATGGACCCATGTTGAAGTTGTGTATAGATAATTGCCTTTAGATTATTACAATTGAATTTCCATCTTCATTTATTTGTGTTTCCTTGAATTTAATGCCTCTAATTGATTGATCACCAATTAATTAATTTTTTGTTTAGGATTAGTACTTAGGAAAAGAGGATTCTAACTATGGGTTTAAGAAACACAACCTAGAGAATTATAGAGTTGGGAGACTTATGATTCTTGTTGTGACTAACTAATAGAACTTGTACCTAATGAGTCCTTAATAATTGATTTTAAATAGGAATATTGGAATTAATTAATTTGGACATTTCTCAATTGAGTACTTGGGAGAGGAAAATTGAGATATGTAAGTGTTCTAGGCAATAAATTGGAGAAATTAATTTGACAATAATCTATGCAATTACCAAACCTAATGAAAACTTGGTGAAATAGTTCCTTTAGTCCTATTTTATAATAAGTTCTTTAAGTTTAATCATTCCGTTGATTTTAATTTTGTTAATTTCATCTTAGTTTATTTTAATTTTTTGTTCTAATTAAAATTGTGATTAATTAAGATTGTCTACATAAAATTAGAAGAGCTTGAACCATGATAGATAGTAAAATTTAGTAATCTAATCCCTGAGGAAATCAACACTCTACTCCTACTTTATTACTTGCAACCTTGTATACTTGCACTTGATCAACCAACAAACCATGAAAACACACCATGTGTACTCCTAGAGTACATAGCTGGCTGTACTTTATGAATTTTCAATTCAGCCCTTCTACTAAAAAATAATTCAATAAATTTCTGTAGACCCATATGAAAAAATATTATGAAGCTAGTAAAGAGACGTAATGGACGTATAAAATTCAAGGTGCAATAAGTATTTATAATTTAATTATTTTATAATTAAAAATCAATAATTATTACAAACTTTAGTTTGCATCACTATCGGAAACCGAAACTGCAATCTTACGTCATATACTTTAATTATATAGAACCTTAAACATTAAATATTGACAATAAGATTGTCTATTGATATAACTATCATGAAAACTCTCTAATTTCCTCTTTGTCTATGAGTTTTGTTAATTCTCTAATGGATAATATTTTTATGAACAAATAATAAACAATGATTTTAGATAATATTCAATATCCCATATCAAACAATTAGATCTCTACATTCAAGTTTTCTCGAATTAAGCTCCTAAGAACATTATCTCAACTATTTATCTAGTAGGAGTTATATATTCTATATTTGTGAGTAGTTTTCTCAGCTACCTATAATACTATACCTCAAATATATTGAGGTTTTTGATCGTAGATCAGTTGATCTCATCCATTGGTAACCAAAAGAATAAAAAATAGATTTGAGTCGACCACTAATCACATCATGATTAAGGTATAATCCATAAAATAGTAAATAATGATTGAGTTCTAATTTCTTATTATAGAATTACACAAGAAATTAAATTCTATGTTGGTCCCGGTTTTCTAAACTCATCAATGTCTCTATCTAGTAATCATAACATTACTATAATTTGGATAAGATTATTCCACAAAATTAAAAACAGACAACATCACAATCGTAAGCAAGCTTTATTTACGGACTGTAAATCAAAATTTATACTAAGTACACATGATCATATTCTTAAACACATCATATACATGATTATGGACTTTTATAAGTATTGGAACCTTTATGATATTTGCATACATAAATATACACTAAAATATACATTTAGGAGAATTAATAGAATTTCATTTGTAAATTATATAATACTTTACATCTCATAATGTTTAGATGGAATTTTCACTATGTTATGAAGGCACCAATCGCAACACCAAGGAAGTCCAAGATCCAAACCCTACTTTTAATGGAAACAGAAACATAGTCAAGCTCTATCAAAATTCACACCTTTTTACAACTCTAATGAAGCCCATAACCTAGGAAGACTAATACCACCATTAAAGAACCATCACCCTTTCTTTCTCTAGACTCTCTCTCTAAGACATTAAACTATCCCTCCTGATAAAGACTATAACCCACTCTCTCTTTAAAAACAACCCCACCCAAGAGGCTACCAAACATCATTGTCTTACTCAAACATCTCATCCAGCTCAATGGGCATATTTTTCACCATAAAAGGCATAGGAAAATCCTCTATAACTGTCCACATTCCTCTCTCACACCATTACCTCACTTTGAGATCTTTTCTAGCGAAGTCATCATCATCATGGAGCCGCAATCATAATGAGTCTCACCCTCAAATGCTAACCATCCTTGGGGTTAGTCATACCCAATTGGGGCCATTACCATTGCAAGCCAAGAGGCACGTTTCAGCCACTTCTAACACCAAAACCACTATGACAGACTCACAAGCTATTGCACCTGATGTGTTGCCACCTTAGCTCCCGATAGACAGGACACCTAAGCCAACCAAAAGAGGCCACGAAGTTTGCATCCTTCATACATGGAGGCTATCACAAAAAAGTACTAATGAAGGTCAAATGATTCACTGTAACCTTCCTAGCCATCAAGCAATGGTGGTTGTAAAACAAAATCTCCTCTAAAAAAATCCATGCTTACAATCACAAATCTACTCCCAAACTCTCACAAATAAACATTAGTGACATAGCTTTGATATCAATTGAAAGATTTGTTTTTTTTAGCAATTTACCAAATTTAATTAATTTTATTTTAATTAAATTGTTGGATGCAAAAAGTAAATAAAAAACACATGCAATTTTAGCATGGTTCAATCATAGACCTATGTACAGGAGCCCATGCCCAGATGATGAACAATTGACTCAATTTAAAACTCCTTCTCAATGATTGCGCCTATGTTGTCGTACTTCTTAATGGCCTTATTCGGCGTGCATCACTCGTCTTCAATTTCTGCTTTAACTAACTCTTAACCAAAACAGAATGTCTTCTCCCAAAGAATAAAAACCTTTTCTAGAAGTTTTCTGAAAGATTATTGACTATCTTATGCATCTAAACCCTTTGTAAATCTTACACACTGGTTGCAATCTTGAACTTAGTATATAAAGGCAACAAATCTTATCTCAAATTTAAATTATTTCATTATCTATTGCAACATATTTTGAAGCAGATATAAAAACATGTATCTCCAAAATGTGTGCATGATCTGTTCTTTGTTAATTCCTTCTAGGAATCAGATTATCTTTATTTAACTCTTCAAAATGCATGAAGCCTCTAGGTTATATATAGGAAATAAATCTTATTCCTTCTTCCATTTTGAATCCTTATCCAACTCAAAATAGGATCTTATGACAAGATAAACTCTAATTCAAATTTGGATTCACAGTATCTCTAGAAAAAAAAATGATTCTCTAGCTTCCAAAACCTTTTATAGCTTTTAACATTTTTTAGTTCGTTTTTTCTTGATAATTACAAGTCTATTATGCTAACAAAAAACCTAACAATATATATATATATATATTAACAATTTTTTTTTTATTTTTAGCCCCAAACTTGGGTCTCTTTATCATTTTCCCCCAAAACTCTAAAATTGATTTGTACACCTCTTAGACTATAAGAGGCTATCAGTTTTGCCAATTTTTGTTTGGATGATGCACTTAAAGCATGTGTTGTTTTTGTAAAGGGCATACATGTAAATAAAGAAAGTGAATTTTTCATTATATTTGTGTGAAAGTGTTTTTAATATTTTATGAATATCATTAATAATCAATAATCATCTATGTGACCCTAAATATTTATATAAGTGTTATATACAAGAGGATAATAATTAGAAATGCATCAGTAATATATCATTAATTATCATAATTAATTATTCAATTAAAGTATGAAAATTTTAATTAAGCGTTACTAGTGCAAGTCATTTCCATTGAGAATGAAGCGGTCTTACCCGAACTGTTAATGTAGTGAGTTATAAAATAGTACACTGTACATTATGAGATTATGTAGGACCGAAACATGATGTGATATGAACAGCTAAATAATTTTCGTTCAAACATAGCATGTTCTAGTCACATCGACTGATGAGCATAAATGAGATGATCTTGATCCTGAGTTATTAGCAAACTCTTATTTATGAAATTATGTCTTTTGATTTACCTGGTATAGATTCGAGAATCTAATCCTATACCTTATATTTTGAAGACATAATGAGTAAGTAGCTAAGAATATTAATATTACAAGATGGAATCCATTCCTCTCTAACGAGAAATAGATAAATAATTTGCTTGAGTGTTGATTTGAGCTTGCATAATATAAGCACTCAAATTTGTGATTAAGTTTATGATTTTGTTATTCATTAGAGAATTAATGGCATTGAAGGAAAAAGTTGTAATTAGATAGGTTAATGGATTTTAATTAGTTCTAATTGTAAATTATTTACGTAGGATCAATTTATGTATAATGACTATATCAAATGGATGAATCAATAATATGAGTAACTATATCTTTAATTTCAAGAGTACAATTCTGAGTTTTTTATATAATAACATTGGAATTAATAAAAGTGTAATATATTAATTAAGAGTGTTTAATTAATATATTAGCTTTATTGGACCTTTGTTTTTGGGTCCATTAGTCCCCTATTATCCTTGCAAATACTACTTGTACAAGTGAAATTATTGGTCTAATAATTAATTTAGAATTATAGAATTCTAAATCAAATATCACTTAAAATAATTTAATTATGAATTAGTCTATAATCATTAAATAATAAGATTATTTCATAACAAATAAATAATAATTAATTTTAGAAGACACATAGTGGGTTCCTCTCATTATGCGTGGCGTGTAACAACACGGGAAAGGTTCACTGTGCAATCAAAGACTTGTTCATTAAGTTCCTTATCTAGAAATTTCAAATTTTGATAAATGTGATTTATTCAAAAATCAAAAATAAATTATATAAACAAATGAAATTGGGTAACAAGCATATTTTTTCTTTCTCCTTCCTCCTCATTAGTACCACACACAATAAGATAGAGTATCTGTGTATGTGGCGCCTATTAGAGATAAGGAAAGAGAAAATTATCTCTTTTATTTTAATTAAATATGTGATACTTACAATTAAAATAAAGGAAGCTTTTAAAATTAATTAGGTCTCTCATACTCTATGAATAGATGCCTTCTCTATTCATTCTACACACAATGAAGAGTTTTGGTGAGACTGTAAAAACTCTGGCATAGGCGTGTAAGGAGGGAAAGAAAGAGAAGAAAAGTTATTCATTCTCCATCCCCCTTTGCTCGTGCATTGAGATTGGTGGGAGACAAAAGAAATAAGAATGATCGTTGGAATCCTTAATTCTGTCTACGCCTACATGTACGACCCATCAGTGTCGAAGATTAGGTGAAGAAGATAGTGGTTTCATAGAGAGAGTACTTCCCACTAGGAGATCTCCGATCTCATCGCTTCAACCAGGAAAGTATAAGTTATATATATTTATTTAACATTAAATTAATATGCTCCATAGCATTGTTTTACAAAAGCTTTATGAAAATTTTTGTTATATACGTTCCACACCTCTATCACGTTTCCACATATTTTTTCTAAAATCGTTTTAGAAAAACAACACTTTGTACTATCACATCTACATATAAAACAAAAATACGCTACAATGTAAAGCTCTTACGTGCTACAATATTTGAATTTATTTTTTAAATACAAACTCATTTTCTAAATACCTAAGGGGTTTGTTTGGCACGTCATATTGTATTGTATTGCATTATATTTTTTGTATAAAATACAATACAATGCAATATAATATAATATAATACAATATGGTGTACCAAACATGTCCTAATTAGTCTACATAACTACAGGGGACAGGAGACAATTTGCAAATAGGATCCAACCCCGTATTAGATTGAAGGCCAAGCTTGTTGTGATTGCACAAAAACAAAGAGTTTCTAGTGTAAGTGACATCAAAGTATGGCCATTATTGATTTGTGACAAAAAGAGAATAGGAAGTACATGTCTCACCCCCACAAGGTGGTAGAGGATGTAAAAACTGGTATTCAAATTCATGGTCTGATTTCTGTGGTCGACAGAAATCTTGAACCCCTTCTAATTAGCATAAGACAGTGGAGTGATCAGATTTAGCCACACATCATTTGGTCTTGTACTTGCATGGAAATGTAAATTTTTGTAGAAATCCAAAAGAAATTAATATCTTGATTTGCCAATATACCGTGACATTCATTATTGATAAAAGGTGGTGATTGTGTTAGAGTCGAGTTAAGCAAAGTTCGGACTGTTCTATTTGTGAAACTATAGTACGTCCCAAAAATTTAAGATGTAATATGCAACTTAAATCTCAGAAAATTCATGGGTTCATGTCATTTCTCTTCATCATCCAACGGTTGATAATGGACTACGGGTATATTGTAGCTTCTTCGTGTTCTATTATAGTTGTTTTATCCAGTTTGGTGTCAAAATGTTTTATTTAAGACAATCTAACCCAGTCTAACTTAATCCCAGCTGAGTTCAAAGTTCCAGTTTAGTCTTCTTTCAAATAATGGCAAAAGAAATTCTAAAACGCAACAATGAATGGATTGGATTTGCAATCACCAATTTGCTGTCACGTTTACTTTTAAAGTGGATTAGGAAAGAAGATCGTTTTGGTTCTCAGTAAGGAAGTGATTGAAGTCTAATACACAGAAGTTGTAGGCGTAGATTTTGAGTAGCAAAATGGCATTTTGGTCCATTTGGTCAAGCTTTGGTTTTTTAAGCCGTTTGACACTGCAGTTGTAACCGAAGTTTTAAGTTTGAGAACTGTAGCATGTGAGAGTTTTACACTATAATTGAGCTGCCAAAAGTTTTACATTGTTCACAGTTAGGATTAATAAAAGCCTATTTGACAAGTCGGTCCTAACCACGATCCGAACCACTTTTTCAATTATAAACAGTATAAAGCTTTCACATGTTACAATAACAATAAAAAAAATCGCCGTAGTGTAAAGCTCTCACATGCTATAGTAAAAACAGTTCTAACCAATGGTTTTAACTACCCTATCAAACAACCTATAAGTTGATAAACAGATACTTTATTTTTGGTAGGTACAATAAGAGAAGTAAAAGTTGTAGTCTTCCACAAAATGTTTAGAACCACATTTTTAGAAGGATTTAATAAGAAAATAGTTTTTAAATTTTCTAATAATTAATAAAAATATTATAGATGAAGCTTATAACTTCTTATTAAAATTTTAACGTAAATTTAACTCCCAACAAAGGTCTATTCCAAGGAGTTTTTTTATGAGAAGTCTCCTCCTTCTTCTTCTTCTTTTTTTTGACTCTACAAGCACTTCTGACCGAGCGTTTTAACAGCTAGAGAAGGAGCTTTCAATCTTAAGAAGCGAAAAGCAACTTCCAAAAATCTCTGCAAAGAAGCCCCACACGAAACGATCGTATTCCTTTCTATATAATATAAATGAATCTTACGTGAAAGTAAACATGTTCATTTTTTAATAACTTAGTCTCCATTTGCAAGCCAGCGGTAAGCTAGAAGGAAAATATAAAAAATCCTTATTTGTTTTTATTTTAAAACTTTTTAAAAATATTTTCATACATTTTTTAAAACAAAAATTTTAAAAACACTTTTAATATAACTTTTAAAAAATTTTTATTTTTAAAACAAAAATATTTTTATTTATTTTAAAAATAATACCAAACGATTTTTTTTTTTGTACGTAAATATTGGCACATGTCCGCTCCACATTTTCATTTTCCATGTAATAGACAAAAAAAGAAAAAAAAAATCTAAAAACAAGAAAAAGAATAGAAGTCACATGAAGTATATCTGTTGCCTGAGATGATGGCTTACATCATATGACAGATAATTTTGTTAAAAAAACATAAGGATAAAGCACGAATATGCTCTTGGTTTACGAGAATCTATCATTTATTTAAGTGGGAAACATGGATAATATGTTTTTTACTTCACTTTTCTCCTTCATTACGCACCATGGTTTCTTAATTGTAATTGTTAAATAAATACAAATCACATCTAGACCATCTTGGACGTCCTTCATAATTATATGCTGCTCCAAGATTGGCCAAAAGATTGTCAAGTGCAAAATGGTGCACAGATATTGACTTGGTCATATTTTGAAAGTTCGTATGGTATATTCTCCGGTTTAAATAAAAAAAAATAATGGGTCAAACCAATTTTTACCATTTATCTCGGTAAAATTTAAATTCTCAAACGCCTCCAAATTTTGTTTGTCTTTGTCTTTAACTTGGTTATGAGTTGTTAAAAATATTAGGCAATATGAGTATATAGACGATATATTACGATGGAATCGTACAAGAATATAAGAACAATTATAAAAAAAAAAACCCGGCAGTTATTGGTTCTATCACTTTTTTAGTTTTGAACAATGTAAAGTTCTCACATGCTATAGTAATAATAAAAAAAATCACTATAATGTAAAATTTTCATATGTCATAGTTAAAACGGTTATAATGGTTCTAATCATCTTACCAAACACGTTAGAAGTAGACTTCTCGATTTACAATACGGTTGAAGCGCGAAAGTGTCGTTGTCTATAAAATTAAAAAAAAAAAAAAAGAAAACTCTTCAAAAGATAGGTAAATCAAAATGAAATAGATTAATAGAAGCTATATATATGAGTAGCAGAGAGCTAAAAATAATGCCCGAGTCACAAAATAAATATGATAACGTCCAAATGACAAGGGTGGTTGGGACCGTTGGCTAGAACCACTTTTATTGTAGCATATGAAAATTTTACACTGTAGCAATTTTTTTATTGTTACTATAGCATATGAAAGCTTTATACTGTTCATAACTGAGTTTGTGGTGGGAACCACAATTCCCACCACTCAGCCAAACAACCACTTAATATATGTAAGCACGGCCAATTATAAGCTTTTAAAAATTTGGATTAAATTTCTAACGTGAGTAGCTGTCAGAACGAAAGATGCTGTTTATAAATCCTTATTATTGGGCTTCAGAATAAATAAGTAGCTTTCATTGGCCTTCACCAAGCCGGTTTGAGAGGAGAGCAGCGTCGCAGCCATATAAGGGTGAGGATGAGCAGCTGTCTCTTTAATTTCTTTTTTTATAATTTGTGCATGAAATTCTATAATAAATGTATTTCGTCTCCTTTGAAATTATATTTTAATCTCTAAAATTGTATTTTGCCTATGTTAAAATCAATTTTATCCCTCACCTTATTAGTTTAGTTACATATCTACATTCCTTCACTAATTTTTTTGGCTTTGCTCCTCACCTTTTGATAATGTTGTTTTCGTCTTGTTGTTTGTCTTTGTTGTTGGTTCTTTTGTAAAACCATACTTTTTTTACTTGGTAAGTGAAAAATAAATAAGGTTAGATTGCATAACTATACATTTTAGTTTGCTATTTTTCTATTGTTTGGGAACCAAGTTGGAATTGAAAGTTAAAACTTAAACACCATAACATAAGAGAGCTTTTCATTGTAGTAAACTTTTGCTTCATACTATAACATGTGATAGCTTTACTAGCAGTTGAAACTTTGGTCTCGAAACTTGATTCCAAATCGCTCTCGTATCCCTCTATTTTTAAAATCCGTAAAAGTAATCTTTGAACTAAGAAAAACTTACTTCAAAATTTGTCGGTTATGTATTTTGTGAATAGAATATGTTAAATAAAACAACATAACTACCTTTAAATAATTTATGAAATTAAAATATTAAAAAGATAAAAAACCCCAGAACAAAGCATCAAATTTCAGAGAAAAAATATTGAATTCAATTTTTTTAATGTTAAGATATTTTTCAATTTCTTTCTCGAGAAAAAATAATTTTCAACTAAATCTAGTCTAATTAAAGATATTTTTATTTTTTATCTTTATTCTCTTTTCCATTGACAAAGCATGCAATAGATGAAATTGAAACAATTTCTCAAATTTGAAAAATACCTTTGTACTTTTTAAAAGCATGTAGATAATTTGAGAAACAATCAAAACTAAGAAGTATAATATATAAATGACCAACTTAATAAGTTATTACTATTGGAATGCAATCATCACACCTATCGTATAATAGTATATAATAGTATGTCATCTGATAATTTTTATGACAATTTTATTTTACTACTAGATGAATAATCAATAATGATAAATTATGTTTTTTTCTTGAAATAATAATAAACTATGTTGCTTTTTTTTTTTAATGTTTATAGGGTGTTTTGTAAGTATAGTTAGAACAAACTTTTTAGTTAGAGAATAGTATAAAGTTTTTATACACTACAATAAAAAAACAAAAAATTACTACTGTATAAAGGGAATAGTGTAAAGCTCTCACATGCCGTATTAAAAACTAAAAATTATGGTATAAAGCTCTCGTATGTTTTATCATTTTTGAACTAAAAAGTTAGTTCAAGCTATGTTTGCCAAACACCTTGTTAGCTTTTAGAAATCATTTTCCCTCTCTGATGTGTCAAAGACTTAAAACCCATGAATTTTTATGGGAGGTAAGGATGGGAGGTGCAACAAACAACTGGTAAGTTCAATTTAAAAAAAAAAAGACAAAGAAAAAATAAAATAAAATAAAATAAAACCACAACCAACTAGTAAGTGGTAAGTGAAACGCCCAACTTACTTATGAATTGATCTGCAGCATTGCTTGCTTGTGTGCAAAGGGCAAAAGTTGTGTAACTTTTTGTAAGGTGACCCAAGAAGTTTTATCTTGTATCATACCTATGCATTTATTTATTTTAAAGAGACACAGTTCACTTACTAAGAGTGTCACCATACCAATGTAAATAAATTTATGTGGATAAGAAATTATTTTTGAATACAATAGTATATAATGTTAGAATTGACATGACATGTGTTAATAGTGAATGACAAATTTAGCTCCAACTGTAATATAGGTTGAATATTAGCATTTCTTTATATTTTTTTGAGTAATTTTTCCATGTAGCTGCTTATTGGTTAATGCAATAATTAACATAGCAAATAGCAAATTTGAGTATAAGTAATTGGTAAATTATGTCATAACTTTTTTAAAAGGTGAAGTAAATAGCATTTTAGGACAAACCAGACTTTTAAAGCAATGAGAAACCCAAAAATACTCCCAACTAATAGATCTAAATTTTTTTTCCTTCTCTCTCTCTCTAATTCTCTCTTTCTCTCCTCTGCATAAGACGAAGCCATGGCTAAAATCGACTATGCATGAATCTACATTCGCACCACCAATAGCGATGTCAAAGGGGCAGTTTCAATCTACCATGGAATAGAGCTCAGTTCATGAAGTCCATACAGCAATTGAACTTGCTCAATAAAGCTCGCAATGTAGCCACCACTGTGAACAAAGTTGTTGTGATTCATCTTCATCGTCAAATCTCGAGGTTGCCATTGCCACCAACAGAGCTATCGCAAGCTTCTCTTCATTGTCAGATCATAGATCTTGTCGATATGAACATCAATGAGCACAACCCATGGCTTGTGACCCATAATGGAGATTCGACGCGGTGATGGCTGGGTTCAGTAGATTGGACATCGGTGATGTTGTAAAACTTAATCTTAGATGATCATCAAAGCCGGATCGTTAATGTCAAATTACCAAGAGAATTAACAAGATGCATAAGTAAACTTGAATCCATGGGTTGGAACGTGATACTCGAGTCCTGAGACTGAGGATATTTCAAGTCTAGTATGTAAGCCCTCCTTTAGAGAAAGTTTTTGTATTTCCTCTGTAATCTCTCTAAATATGAGTGCCAAAAGAGCAAAAAAAAAGAAAAAAAAAAACATATGTACTGATTTAGGGACAATAACCGTCTTAAATAACTACACCTGTCAATTATCCTTAATTACCAATTTATCTCATCATAAAATTAATAATTTTATTTTAGTCCTACACATAGAAAACTTATACTTAATAATATATTAAAAGCCCAAAACCCAAATTGATTACTTTAATTGGGCTAACCTTATTTGATAGCTTATAATACACATTTATTTTATATATTAGCCTATAAATTGGATTTAACTCTAACAATCTCCTACTTAAGCTATATATGTAAGTTTATAAATGTGAGTTATACATTATGAGCTCATGAATTCTGCTATTAAAACCATATGCATCTTGACAATCTTGTCCATTAAACATATCAATAAAAGATCAAAGCGATCTTCATTACATATGTCGTAACTAGACCCATCAATGATCACATATATCAAAACAACTAATGACAAATATTAAGCATGGATGTGTAGCATAGAAATTTTATGCAATGTGATCTTAATTAAACCTTAGTGAGATCAAATCATGCCAAAACCAGAGTGTAAATAAGCCAAAACTTTATTTCTATAGAAAATGACCTCAAAATTCCATAAACTGAAATAAGTGAAAACGAGTCTATATCAAAAAAGCATCTAAAATCACAAATTCCCACTAAAACTCAATATCCTCAAAAGACATGATACCTATACGAGCAGTGTGCTCATGAAACACTTTGGGTGGCAATCTCTTAGTAAGTAGATCTGTAACTATAGAGTTTATTCTGATGTGCTTTATAAACAACTGTCTACTCTGAACTTTTTCTTTAACAACTAGAACTTGATGTCTATATGTTTCAACTTCATTGAGCTCCTGTTGTTATTGAAATACAAAATTTTTGACTTAGTGTCACAACATAACTTGAGTGGTCTTTTAATACTGTCCACTATGCACATCCCCATGACAAAATTTTGCAGTCATATCGCATGATTGGACGCCTTATAACAGGCTATAAACTCTGCTACCATGGTAAAAGAGGCTATTAGAAACTGTTTAGCATTCTTCTAGGAGACAACACCCCCAACTAGAATATAGATATAGGCTGACATATATTTCATACTATCTTGATATCCAACATAATCTGAGTCAGTATTCCCAACGATCTCAAGTTGATCTGACCTCTTATACGTGAGCATGTAGTCCTTTATTCTCTATAAATGCCTTATGACTCGCTTGGCTGCTATCCAATAATCCTTTATTCTTAGTAACATATGCAATATCTGGATGTGTACAAAACTGAGCATACATCAGACTCTATATCGCTAATGCATAAGGAATTTTTCTACATCTCTTGAATCTCAAAATCATTCTTAGAATACTGATTGAGACTAAACTTGTCTCCCTTATCCACAAGCATATCACTTGGTTTTTAATCCTATATGCCATATCTTTTGAGAATCTTTTAGATATAGCCCTTTTGTGATAGTCCAAGAATACCCCGAAAGCGATCATAGTGTATCTGTATACCCAGCATAAAAAAAAAGTGTTACCAAGATCCTTCATCTCAAATTTCTTTGATAGAAATCTCTTAGTTTGGTGCAACATGCCTATATCGTTGCTAGCAAGTAAAATGTCATCGACATATAAAATAAAAAATATATGCTTACTCCCACTGAACTTATGGTATATATAATCATCAACCACATTCATCTCAAAATCAAACGAGATGATAATCTAATGAAATTTGTAAAACCATTGACAAAAAGCTTGTTTAAACCCATATATGGATTTTTTAAAAAACTTGCAAACCATCTTCTTTACATATCCTGACACAAAGTTTTTCAGTTACACCATATAAATTGTTTCATCAATGTTAGTCTTAACGTCCATCTAATGAAGCTCAAGGTCAAAATGCACCACAAATTCCATTATTATGCTAAAAGAGTCTTTCAATGAAAACAGAGAGAAAATCTCTTTATAATCTCTGTCTTTTTCTATATAAAGCCTTTAGCAACAAGACAAGACCTATCTACATCACCTTTCGAATCTTTCTTGGTCTTAAATATCCATTTGCATTAATAGGTTTGCTCCTTCAGGCAATGAGACAAGATCTCATACATCATTATCCTTCATGGACTTTATCTCCTCATTCATGGCATCAATCCACTATTGAGATTTAGAACTTTCCATGGCTTAATGAAAGTTGATTGATCATCTTCCACCATACCAATGTCAAACTCATATTCTTGGAGAAATATAATGTAATCATCTAGCACTGCACTTCTCCTTTTTCTATTAGATCTACTTAATGACATAGGTTCTTGAGGTAGTAGAGTTTGTTTTTCTAGAGCAATTTCTTGAAGGAAGGTTCTCCAACATTG
Organism: Artocarpus heterophyllus; assembly: GCA_025403435.1. Classification (NCBI taxonomy): domain Eukaryota; kingdom Viridiplantae; phylum Streptophyta; class Magnoliopsida; order Rosales; family Moraceae; genus Artocarpus; species Artocarpus heterophyllus. The sequence continues at coordinate 20,996,032 of CM046351.1, forward strand.
TCTTGATTTAAATCTGCTTCTTGGATGATGTCAGGAATAGGAGCCTAATCAATGTCAAGAATAGCTGTGGGAATATCAATATATTCCTCTTCTAAGACGAAGTCCTTAACTTTATCTCCCCCACGAACTCGACATCGTCAAAGGACCGGGCGTTTTCCATCTCAAAAATCGACTTAGACTTGGGATCATAAAACTTGTACCCTCTGATCTTTCAGAGTATACAACAAAATAACAACTCACCGTCCTCAAGTCTAGTTTCTTTTCATTAGGCTTATAAGGCCTTGCTTAGTTGGAGATCCCCAAATATATAAGTGCTTTAAACTAGGCTTCTTACCAGTCCAAAGTTTGTGAAGGTTTTAGTAGTTGATTTAGTTAGAATCCTGTTAAGGATATATGCTGTAGTTTTAAGCAATTCTCTCTAGAGTGATTTTGGTAAAGTGGAATAAGAAATCATACTCCTCATCATGTCCTTAAGCTTCCTATTTCGTCTTTCAATAATAACATTCATAGTGGGCGAACCTGGAATAGTGTACTATGGGATGATACTGTATTCCTTTAAGAATTTAGCAAACAGTCCTGGACATTGTTTACCTGAACGATCATATCTACCATAGTACTCACCACCATAGTTAGATATGAAGCTTTTGATCCTTTTGCTAAGTTAGTTCTTAACTTCAGCCTTGTAATTTTTGAACACATCTAGCGACTGTGACTTTTCATGAATGAGAAATATATAACCATATCTAGAAAAATCATCTATAAATGTTATAAAATATGATTAACCATTCCAAGAAACCATTGGGAATGACCCACAAATATCCATATGTATATATTCTAGGATGTCCAAAGTCCTGTTGGCTTCAAATGTCCTTATATTGGTTTGTTTTTGCTTTATACAGTTAACACAAACATCAAAATCTGTAAAATATAGGGAGTCAAGAATTTCGTTTGACACAAGTCTCTCTATTCTCTTTCTAGAGATATAATCTAATCTCTTGTGCTATAACGCAACCGAATACTCACTAGTTAATTTTCTCTTTTTACCTCGTGTACTTAACTTAGGGATTCATTAATAAAGCAATTATATCAATTAAATAAAGATTATCATAATCTGACAAAGAATAGGAACCAACAAATTTTGAATCATGAAATCAAACTAAAATTCTCATTCCTAAATGAACAAGAATAACTAGATTTGTCCAAAGCAGAAATAGAAATCAAATTCTATCTAAAAGACAGTATAATAAGTGTCTCATTAAGATTTAAATAAAATCCAGTATTTAACAATAATCTAAATTTCCCTATTGCCTTAACTTAAACCATTTTGCCATCGCCTACATAGATGTATCTTTTAGCATTACTTCACTCTCAGCAACTTAGACAACCCTGTATAGATAAACTGATATGAGTTGTTGCACCAGAATCTATCCACCACGTGTATCTAGGTGCCAAAGTTAAAGCAACCTCAAAACAAGCCAAATTAAGAAGCATACCTTTCTTAGCATGCCAAGTGCGGTAGTTAGTGCAGTGTTTCTTCTTGTGCCTTTCAACTCCATAGAAGAAACAACCAGTACCTTTCAATTCATCCAGTTTCTTTTGAGGTAGCTTCCTTATCCTTCTTCCTTTTCTTCCCTTTGTCCTTAAAAGTACTACCCAAATGAGCACTTCCTGTCTTCTCCTGCTTTAGCCTTCCATCTTCTTGTACACAATATAAGGTGAGGTCATTAAGAGACTAAGTCTCCTTTTGGTAGTTGTAGATCACCTTAAATTGACTAACTTGTGTGGGGAGACATATGAGAACCAAATGCAAAAGCAAGTCCTCAAAGAAGTCAAGCTTAAGTGCTCTTAACTTTGAAGCAAGATGAGACATCTCCATGATGTACTCTTTGGTATTCCCTTTGCCTTTGCATCTCATTGAGATGGAGGCTTGCCAAAAGTGTACTAGTTTTAGCTCTTTTATTCTTAGCAAATCTCTTCTTAATATCTTCAAGGAACTCTTTGGCCATCTTTATTGTTTCTGATATAGTGCCCCTGAATGCTTTTGGAATGGCCTTCTTCATGATCATCGTACACATGCAATTTAACTTCTCCCACCTTTCATGTCCCTCTTTTCATTAGAGGAGCTTTTATCTATAAGAGGTGTAGGAAATGAACCCTTAACGCAATGTCAAGATCCTTGACTCCAAGAATTAAAAGAAGGTTCTCTTGCCATGATTTGAAGTTGGTGCTATTCAGCATATGAATATAATTAATGTTGTCAGCAATGTTTAGCAAAACTAGTAGCTGAATCAACGACCAATATAACAAACAAAAATAAGGTCACATAAGAATCTAAAATAACAATAATAAATCCAAATAAAGGTAGCTCCATCTCAAGATACTGGACACGCTATTAATATTTAGTCTTTGGAAAAAAAATATTAACTTGTAAGTGATATCTGGATGTAGTAATCCAACATTGACGAAAGGAACATGTCAAACAATAAACCTTTCTTTGAGTCGATTTATTGCATATAAGTAAAACTGAATAATTGTCACGTGTTTACCACCACAGGTGTACATGCAATTTTGTCAAATATAGGCATTCCTTTGGGTTGGTCAATATTCACATAAGTTGTATGGATACAATCGTTTATATCCTAGAACAAATTAATTTCCACAATAGAGATCACTTTGGCGACATGTTGCTTCAATTAATTCATCTCAAAATATATATAAAATATCACTATTTGAACTTAAAATTGCACAAAAAATGACTAAAAATAAATAAAAAATAAAAAAATTTGATCAAAGTCAATGGTCAAAGTCAATCATTGACTGGGTCAAGGCTGGACCGGGTTGAGTGAACCCAACATGGATCCTAAACCAGCCTACCCATTTCACTTTGTGTCACGAGCCTAGTTGGGCCCGTGCCATCCCTTATTTTTTTTAATTTGCTGCGGGCCTAAGCCTGTAGCCTTTATTTCAGTCACGGGCCTAATCGGGCCCATATGAATCCTCTTAGCAAATCTGGGCTACAGCCCAAAGATTGTTTCAACCCTAGGGGTTTCAACCCCTAGGATATCTAGGCAGCCAAACGGCCACCAATGCTTGATGCCGCGGCCACATGGCCACGACTGCCCTTGTTTGGCACGGTCCCAACGACTACAACCAGAAGGAGCCGATGCCGATGGTGGTAGGGCCTATTGTCGATCAAATTGACCCCCTCTTTTTTTTCTTTCTTAGGCGGCGGCCTGTGGTCGCAATTGTCCATGCTGGCTTGGCCCAACGGCCACGCCCGGATTCCTCATGCCGGTGGCGGTAAAGGTTGTCATTAGCAACCTTTCTTTATTGTGCTAAGAATAACCCAAAAAATGAAAAACAAAAATCTCTAGAAATTGTCCTTAAATTCAACAATTCAAAAAAAAAATAGATTGTTAAATTTGAGAATTCTTATGAAAATCACATCTAGAAAATAAATTGATTCCCAATAATTTAACATGAAGATGCTCTTGATACCACTTGTTGTAAAACTTAATCTTAGATGAAAGCTATCATCACACCCAGATCATTCATGTTAAATCACTGGGAGAATTAATAAGATACGGGAGCTAACATGAATCGATAGATTGGAACGTGATTCCCGGGTCTTAAGGCTGAGAATTTTCTAAGTCTAGTCCATAAGCCCTCCTTTAGAGAAAGTCTCTTTATTTCCTCTATAATCTCTTTAAAGATGGGTGCTAGAAAGAAAAACGTACGTATTGACTAAGGGACCGTAACCATCTTGTATAACTACACTTATCAGTTATCCTTAATTACTAAGTTAGCCCATCATAAAATCAGCAATTATATTTTGGTCTCTACGTATAGGAAGCCCACACTTAATGATGCATTGAAAGCCCAACACCCAAATTGATCACTTTAATTATGATAACCTTATCTGATAGCCTATAATACATATTTATTTAATATATTAGCCCATAATTGAATTTAACTCCAACAGTTGAGTCTTTCTTTACGGGGATCATCGTCAAAGAGAGGCGGAGAATAGGCGGAGGCAATGGCGTGTAGGTACATGGTGAAGAGTTCTAGCGGGAGTGGCAGGTGAAGGGAAAAGAAAAAAATATGAAAAAAAAGAAAAAAAAGTTATTTGTTTGTTTTGGTTTTTGATCTAGTTTTTATATTTGTTCTTAGCTAGTTTGTGCTTAATCTAGAGGGTTACTGACTTAGTATGGTTGTTGTGATTGATGTGATTTTTTAATTATTTTTTATAAATATTTGATCTTTGAACTTTTCTTCGTTAGGTAAATATTATATTTTCATATAAATACGGTATTTTTCAATTGTCATGACGTAGCCGATGCCGGTAATGTCTAACAATGTCATTGATTCAAATTTACATAGAAATACTGTATTTTTATGTAAATATAGTATTTTTCGACCGCCAACAACATTGTCCACATTAGTGATGTTTGACAACGTCGCTAGTAAATTTTGTCTTTAGACAGAAATATAATATTCCAATGTACATAAAGTATTTTTCAGCCGCCAGTGATTTTGCCTATGCCAGTGATGTCTGATGACTTTGCAAGTTGTATTTTTAGATATAATAATTCTTGGTCGTTAGTGATGTCACCGGTAAAGTTTTGTATTTGCATGAAAATACAGTATTTTATATAAATATTGTATTTTTCAGCTGTCAACGAAGTCATTGGTAATCTTTTGTATTTACGTAGAAATATAATATTCACATATTAATATAATATTTCTCAGCTGGCGGCGATGTTATTGGTATTAGTGATGTCTAATAATGTTTTTGGTAAATGTTTGTACTTATATGGAAATACAATATTTATATGTTAATACTGTATTTTTTGGGTTCGATGAGGTGGTTGATAAATTTTTATATAAAAAAATACAAGATTTACATAACAATACAATATTTCCCAACCATCGGTGCATCGCCGGTGCCCATGATGACTAGTGATATTGTCAGTAATTTTTTTCACTATTTAGAAATACAACATTAACATGCTAAGATATTTTCCAGAATATAATTCCTAGTTGTCAGCGAAATCGTTGGTGTCAATGATGACTTGCAACGTCATCAATAAAATTTTTCATAATTTGAAAATACATTATTAATATGTTCATACGATGTTTTTTGACCACCGCTGAAGGGAAGAGGATAAGAGATATAGAAGAAAAAGATATTTTGGGTATTTTGGGTTTTTGTCTTAATATAGATCTCATTTTCTCAATTTCTGTTTATTTCACATTTTGAAAACATATAACATTATTTATTAATTCTTAGTCCAAATATGCTATTTGGCTTTGTCTCCCTTTAATTTTCACTACATAATTATAATATTTACTATCTATATTTTCTAAATTTTGTATAAGCTACATTTAATTTTTTAAAATTCTTTTATCATTCAGTTGCTTATTAGCCAATTATATAATATTTCTATATATAATTTTAATTCTTAAAACTAAAAGTTTTCTTACAAATTCTGAAGCTTAAACTTTATCAAGAAAATAATAAATACGATTATTTGGTCCTGTATGTATATGATTGCTCGATACTTGCATTGCAATAGTGTGAAAAATAAACGTATAGAGTTGGCATATTTTTGACTTTTTTTTCTTTTACCTACTAAAAATTATATATTAAGGTCGGCACAGAATTGACCAAAAAAAAGTTAAATCCTCCGTCCAGTAAAAAAAAAAAAAAAATCTCCATTCATTTGTGCAAAGAATAAAAATGGATTTATGAAAGTTAAAAGAGTTGATCAAACTGGCTTAGTCAAACTACGTACAAAAAAAAAAAAACGAAGTGGAACCCACAAAACCCTTAAACAAAGGATGAACGTGGAAAAGGAAGACTTTCGTATTCTTACGGTTGGTGGGGCTGGTTTGCAGATATAGCTGTACTTTATTCTTGTTTATTTTGAAAGGATTCTTTTTTTTTTTTTTTTTTTTTTTAAGTTAGTGGTCATGCTAAATTTCGCCCCCCATAAATGGAAGCTGAGTCTCCATAGTTTTGTGTGTGGTTGGAACTGTACACCACGTCGCCACAGAACGAACACCATGACTCCTCTCTTGCGTTCCTCTGTGAGTCTCTCTATCTCTCTCATTCATTTGCAAATTCACACATGGGTATTGTATGTGTGTATATATATGTACATATATGTGTATATGTATGTTTGCACGCCTTATGTTTGTTTTCATGGTCAAAAGCTTCTCTTTTCCTCTTCCTTTCTGGGTCTGTTTGCTTTTGCTCTGGAAATCTTGTGTTTTGAAAAACTAATAAAGGGAAAGTTTTTGTTTTGTTTTGTTTTGTTTTTTTTTTTTTCCCAAGTGGCATTGGTGGATGCTTAATGGGGTGGGTGAGAAAAAGTGGTTGCTCTTTCATGGTTAGATGGGGAGAAAATATAACATAACTTCTGCTTAAATAAGCCTTTTTCTTTCTTTTATTTAGCTTAAATGTAGTTGCATTTTATCAACCGAACGAAAAAAAGGGGAAAAAACAAGGAGAACTTAAGCTTTAGTAATTTGCTTTTTATTAACCAAATACCCTTTTGCTCAAAATGGGCTATTGGGAATGGTGGTTTTAGGACGATTGACTATTTTCTTTTTCTTTGATCTGTAATCTGTAGTTCTGGACCCTTGTTTTATTGGCCACTAGAGTAAGGAAAGAATTCAATCCCCATATCGTGCCTGTGAATGAAGATTGTCCTTGTTATATTTATTAGATGGTAGCAATTAATTTAAATGCTGTTATGAAATGCCTTTCAATGACTTGAACTGTACCGTGGAAAAAAAAAGGTGCTGTGATATTTGCCGTTAGCAGTTTGCTGAGCATATTTGAATGTTCCATTTTCATCTTGTTGAATGTCTGTTCACTGCAAGAGAGACTAACACAATTAGGAGTTAGAACTATACATGTCTATTTGTTAAGAGTGAGTTTTCGTAGGAGTTTATTAATTTTGGTTGCTCATAATTGAATAAGCATAAAGTGAAAGAAGAGTCCAGAACCAACACCCCACCCAACAAACAAACAACAACCCCAACCCCCCCACCCCCCGCTTTCCTTTCTCTGTTTTCATCTTCTGATAAACAAGATCAGTGAACATATTGTTTGTGCATAGTAGTCCAACTTAGATTTGTTCAAACAAGGGAAGCAAAAAAGAAGGCTTGAAACTGAACTTGTGTAGGTGACAACGGGCTGCAACTTTCTTGCTCATCTCTGCAACCTATTTTGGCTCACCTTCATTTGGCTGCAAGACATCACATGTCTTTAAGCATATTGAATGTCAAATATGTTTCCAATTTTGGTGCTTTCGGTTGAGATTTTGTTATTAAGTGCAGGTTTGAGGTTTTCTAATGCTCATTAACACAAACACATGCCCGAAGAGTCAAGTTTTTGGAGTTTCAAGCTTCCATAAGAGAAGCTATAACTTATTTCACGAACGAACATGGAGGACAACTTGTTCACATGCTAGCCTAGGTGTATGTAATCTCCCTCAACGTGGTAAGCTCCACTTATTTGTGTATAACCTATAAAAACCTGTAAATGATATCATCAATGTTTTAAACAAATCAGTAAGAAACATCTATCTGAGACTTATTTATGAATTACAGGATTACGGTCTCCTCATCATAAGGTTTTATTTTTGAGACCCTTCCATTGTTATTTGGAACTTATCAACCGTAAAAGCTCATGGACCATTTTATTTGTACCTAGTCTATTTTTGCAATTCCAGTATTAGATTTGTGATCCTCTTGTTGTTTTAACGTTATAGGTTTAAAATATACAAAGATGTCATCCCAAGTTATGGAAAAGGTTGAAGATAATGTCCTCATCAAGGACTACATGGAAGACTTGCCTCTTGCATCTTCATATGAGTCTGCCATGGAAGCACTTTCTTCTCTCATTACACGCCAGAAGCGTGGAGAGAAATCATCTATAGGTGGTAAATGCAAAAAGCTGGAACGGATGTCAAAGTATCTAAAGGTAATAGTAAATATTTCCAGCACTTTTGATGTATTAGAAAATTGGGATGATGTGCATTTTATGTCCATGTAGTTTTTTTAAGGGTTAAAAGTTGTAACTTGCATACTTGATGTCTTTTATCTTATTTTTTTCTGCGAAGCTTCTCTGGAACATTTAGATTGCCTCATTAAGTTTGGATTCTTTTCTTGTAATTTAAGTTCCTTCTTGTTGAAATGCATTATGCTGTTTTGCTTACAGATACTTGGCTTGGAAGAAGATATATTAGGACTCAAAATTATTCACGTGGCTGGAACCAAGGGCAAGGTATGTCCTAGACCCTTCCTAAATTATAAATTTCATGATACAGATTAGACTTTCAGACACTAAATAGTTTCTTGTCAAAATTTTATCTTTAATCTGAAACTTTGAATTGTTGGTAATTCTAATACCTTTACCACTTTTGAAAAGGGTGTAGGGATATCTAGTTAAAGAACTTGAAAATGACATTTTTTTTTCTTGAAATGAATACTTGAATTAAAAAAAATGTATACAAGAAAGTTGGAGGAAAAAATATTCCTCAAGAAAAGGATACACAAACTCTAAACAATTACAGAAGGGAAAACCAATCTCCAACTAAATGAGAAAAAAATAACATAATTTTAAGTTTTGGCACACCTATGGTTACTATACTGTAGCCATTATAATATTATTATATGGCTGGTAGTGGTTACGTCTTTTAAGTTTGATATAGTGACTTGTTAAAGTTGTCAAACATAATTAGCTTTGTTTTAAGTTGTTTGCTTCTCATTTTTGGATTCATATTTTAGGGTTCAACGTGCACATTTTGTGAGGCTATTCTACGGGAGTGTGGTTTTCGAACTGGTCTTTTCACTTCCCCTCACCTAATTGATGTGAGAGAAAGATTCCGTCTAAATGGGTAACTGTTCATGTGCATAATTTCCTTTTAGCATGGATTAGTTTTCTCTCTCTTAGCTTTGCACCTTGTTCTCTATGCACATGCATGTGTATGTGTGTGTTTATTGCCACAACCATTTATGGTAGAAAACTCTGGTGCCAAAATAATTTCAAATGGGTCATATGGTTTGGATAAAATGTGGACTAGGACCTAGAGGACCAGCTTTATTTGCAATTCATATATAAGATTTGGAATCCCGCGATTATGTTTGTAGTAGGGGGAACGGAATATGTAGTGATTGACTTTACATGGATCTATAGCCTTTTAAACTGCAATGTTTCATAATTTTTTATATGCTGCCCTTGTATCTGCATTTTTGATAACTCCCTTTAGTTTATATGACCCCACCCACACTTCATCGTAGCAATTTCACAACTTTTTGTTCTAATGTGGTCAGAACATTTAGACTTTGTTCATGACTTATTGTCTCAGATTGCTAGTGTTATTATGATTAATTCTTATTTCATCTGTTAAATTTGGTAGAAACTCATGTTTACAAAATTGTAAGAATTGTTTGTGTTTGGGCCCTTGGACATCATGAGCTAGATGGATTGACTTCAGCCGCAAAGTTAATGTCTGTGGAACTTATTCATGCAAAGTACTTTCTAAAAGGCATTCTTTTCTTGATTTGAGGCTAAAAATGAATGTCAAACCTAGTTTTACCTTAGCTTTCATCATCCCGGAACTAGAGTTGAATTAACTCATGTTTAAAATGGTTCTCTTCACTTATCAGTATTATTTTTCTTTTCTTGTTTTAACTCTAACTATAGATTATATGTCTAGGTTGGAAATTACCGAAGATAAGTTTCTCCGCTATTTTTGGGATTGCTGGCACAAACTGGAGGTATTATTTGTTGTTTTTGTTTGAATTTTGTAAGACCACATAATCTAGCAGTTGTATAGTAAAGATGCTAAAATTGTAGAAGGGGAAATTTTCAGTTTTAATATGGAACCCTAGGTGATTGATCATTTTAATTGTGGTGAAGCTCAACATGTTCATGTGTATAATTTAAGTGGGTTAATAGAAGAACACAACTATTTAAAGATTTAAAAAGAAGAGGAGCACATTATGTTTGCTTTAGAACCAAGATAGATAAGGAGAAACACTAGATAGATAGAAATATTACCATGAGCAGGAAAAAGGATTTTAGAAAGAGAACAAGAACACAAGAGGAGGATAATCACTAAAGGCATGTTTGACACACCATATTGTATTGTATTACATTGCATTTTTTGTATACAATACAATACAATACGGTGTGTCAAACATGCCTTTAGTGATTATCCTCCTCTTGTGTTCTTGTATTGTATTGTATACAAAAAATGCAATGTAATATAATACAATACAATATGGTGTGCCAAACAACCCCTAAAGTCAATATTCATCCATTATCCGTTCCCTGATTTAAAACTACCATATTTGTAGGAAAGCTTAAAAGCTAAACAGGAAACTAAACCAAAGCAAATAAGAGAACTAAGTTAGGGGAAACTATCCCAATAACATAATTAAACAAAAACTTGCACCTAATTAATATTTTTGATCTCATCATATATATTAGGAACATAAATTTTATCCCAAAAAAAAAAGAAAAATGTTACATCAAAAGTAACGCTGTGAAAGATCTTTATAAGTTTTGGTTTTTTATTCTAGTGAGTTTCAATTTGCAGGAAAAGATTACAGAGGAGCTGCCAATGCCTCCATTGTTTCAGTTCCTTACAGTTTTGGCCTTTAAAATCTTTATTTCTGAACAGGCAAGTCATTCTTTAATAAGTAATGTTGAAGCTTGACTTAGTTTCAAATTAATATAGTTGACTAAGTTTTTTGTTTTATTTTGCTGTCCTATTTTGGATAATACTGCCACTGAAGACAGTTTCTTTGTATAGGTTGATGTTGCCATTATTGAAGTTGGTCTTGGCGGTACAAAGGATTCGACAAACGTGGTATGCAACTAAGCATGAGAGTGCGCTAATAAGCTTTCATAAAGTTTTCAAAGTTAAAAATGGTTGTAAAATGTGCAGATCAAAGAACCTGTTGTTTGTGGCATTACTTCGTTAGGGATGGATCACATAGAGGCATTGGGTGTGTGTCCTTGTTCCTTGACAATTTTTTGAAGCTTTTTTTTTTCCTGATAAATAGTATTTTCCCCCTTTGCATTTCTTCAATTTTGCAATAATTGTTGTAAATATCTAGGAATTAAAAGAGTGTTTACATGCTTAAGTTATACATGGTGACATTTGCCAGGAACGACGCTAGCGAAGATAGCTTCACATAAGGCTGGGATTTTCAAGGTATAAACATCCTAAGAAATAACTGAATGGCATGGATCTGATTTTCTTTGAAAATGAGTTATTTATTGCAATACGTGCTTTGATTACTCAAATTGGCAGTTTTCATTTTCGAGCATTTTCTGAATTGGGTTGATGTCTTCCCTGCTCCTGAAGCCTAAAATTCCTGCATTCACGGTATCCCAACTTCCTGAAGCAATGGAGGTTATTCAAGAGAGAGCCTGTGAGCTTATGGTAATTGTCTACCTTAATCCTATCATAAAACAACACATTCTCCATTTTTTTCCCTCTAAAATCCCTGCCATATAGGTTTTTGATGGTGAAATAACTTCTGCTTGTCTTTACATTACATATTGGACAAGAACCTTCATCGAAGATTCTATGGTTGTGTTCTAAGAGCTGACTAAAGATTCTATTTTTGCTTCAAGTTGGAATAACACTCAAAAACGCGATCCAATATCTGCATATCTGAGTTGGTCATGAGTTTTCATTTATGCAATTAAACATTATAGCTATATTTCATGCAAATTGTAAGACGGGGTATGATTTTCAATGAATAGCAACTACCATGAACTATCCAGAATTGATCTAAAGTGATCATCTTTGATGATATTGCATGTTATGTTGTAGCAGGGAGAACAATAAAGTAAAAAAAGAAAATTAGAGGAAATGAGTTCTTGGGTAGATGGTTAATTCAGCATATTTACTTTCGTTATTCTGCTACAGTGTTTTACATACATGCACAGGTGCGTGGACTGGTGAATCAATTAATCTATTCGCGTACCTATGTTGCAGGTTCCGCTGAAAGTAGCACCAGCACTCGACCATGGAAAGTTGGAAGGCTTGGAGCTTGGCTTGTCTGGTGATCATCAGTTAATTAATGCTGGTCTTGCCGTCTCCCTTTGCAAATGTTGGCTTCAGAGAACAGGGAACTGGGACAAGCTATTTAAAAATGTTGGTTAAGTTCATATTTCCTTGCTCTTATGTTTCATTTGTAAAATATAAAACCAATAATGGTCCACCTTTAACTAAAGAGAAGTGGTACCTCTAATATCTAACAGAGCTGATGGTCTTCGGTTAAAGTTGCCTGCAGTTGCATTGTTCAATTTTTCTTTAATTTTCACCAGTTAGTCCCAAACAAATATCTTCCGTTCTTCATGTTGTCTCTACCAGATATTTAAAAGGTGAATTTCATGTGAGCAGGCAAAAAAAAAAAAGTAAAGAAAAAGAAACACTGGGGATGTTTGCATTGTCAGTTGATATCCGTCTAGGCTCAAACAACAACCCCTCATATTTCTGACGAAACAATGGCCCCCTAGTGGGTCCCACCATTTTGTTTTGTGAGTAGCGGGGATAAAACCCCTAACCTCGTGGGATTATATAGGAGAGCTTGTCTTATGTTGCATTTGGGAGTTTACCACATGCATTCATTTGCCTTCCTTCATTGTGTTTAACTTCTGTATGATATAAATAAAAACAGGATAGCCTACAAGATGACCTGCCAGAGGCCTTTCGGAGAGGACTTTCAAGTGCACATATTTCTGGAAGGGCTCAGATAGTTCATGATGCTTCTTCGGTGTTCTACAATTCATCTGATTTACCTGAAAGTTCTTGCGGAGATCTTATTTTCTACTTAGATGGAGCTCATAGTCCAGAGAGCATGGAAGTTTGTGCCAAATGGTTTTCTAGTGCCATTAATGGAAATAAGAATTCATTAATTTCTTCTTATAAGGTTGAAAACATGGATGGTATTTTCCAGAACGGTCACATTCAACATGAAAGGACAAGCATAGAGGGCAAAACATCAAAGCAGGCAAGCCCCTTATACATATACGATGTTTAAGGTGTTTCTGGACTTACGGTGATATTATTGTAATGAATTGTGGCCAATACAAGTGATGGATGGTCTTTTTTCAAGGGTTTTTTTTTATATATATAAAATATTAATTGGCTCCCCATGCACTGTTTATACTTTCTTGTAGATTCTTTTATTTAATTGTATGGAAGTGAGAGACCCTCAAATTTTACTTCCACGGCTTTTGAGTACTTGTGCTTCCTCAGGTATTACTAAGATTCATCTTTTCTTTCCTAAATAAAGGGATTAACTTAGAACTTGAACTTTGTGTTTAGTACTGATTGAGGAGGATTTTATGGCTTTACTAGTACCACGTTTCCCTTTCCATACCCAAAATCCTCAAACGGCTCGGTTGTTTCTACATGGTTGTGAAAACTTAAGAGCTTTGATGTTTCTGAGAATTGCTTTTAATCTTGCTCAGGTACTCATTTCTCGAAGGCCCTCTTTGTCCCAACTATGTCGGCGTATAACAAAGTTACATCCGCTGCCTCAGTTATTCCTTTAGATATCACCGACAAAGATTTGTCTTGGCAATTCAGTTTGCAGAGACTTTGGGAGAAGATTATCCATGGAAAGGGTATGATCCAGTGTTTTTTGGCTTCTTCAAAATTGCATACGCCTAGTTTTGTTACTATTATACATGGATATCCTGTTCCAATTAACATTTTAAATGCACATCTAAACGTCAATTTGGATTACTATTTAAATTGCACAATTCGGATTTTTTTATTCAAATTAGAAAAGTTCAAATTAACACAATTTGAACCAATGAACCAAACGGGTTAACCGTGCACATGCAGAAATAGATGCTGCTCCTGACAAAGGCTCCAAGATGGATATTGCAAGAAATTTGCCTCAAGAATTCCTTTACGAGGATGCTTCTAATTGCTGTCTTTCAAATAATCATTTTGCTTGCAGTGCAGTGATGCCTTCATTGCCACTGACAATAAAATGGCTGCGGGATTGCGCCAAGGAAAATCCGTCTTTAAGACTTCAGGTAAGATTGCAACCAAGATAAGAACGCATTTGAATCTAGATTTCTCAAATCGTAATCGGTTAGCACGTAGATAGACATTCAAAAATGTTTCTTAACGTTCTTGGAACAAAAAATAAAAATAAAAATTTGACAAAAATGTGACATTTTGATCCATCTTATCAATGTTGTGATTGTCAATGTTGTGATTGTCAATATTTACTTTAAAACTAAAGAATATTCTATTTGCTATAAAACACAGGTTCTTGTCACTGGGTCATTGCATTTGGTGGGAGATGTACTAAAGCTATTAAAAAGGTGATAGAGATTAAAGAGATACATGAATCCAAAGATTGCCCAAAACATTCTTTAAGCACATTTGCTTTTATTTCATTTCACATTTGGGGCAAAACCCTGGCTTTGCACATAATAGTTGTAATCTAGGGACATTCTGTAACATTGTGTGTTTGTAATATTGATTGGTGCTGTACTATTAGGAAAAAGCAGATTTCTATTTGGTTGACAATTTTTCATGGCAATAAAGATGAATTTTTGTCCCCCCAATTCAATGTCTTGTTCAGTTACTGTGTTCTCTAATTGACACGCGGCTTTTTGGCCTTTACTTTTCTTCACGTAGCATAAAAGTCTCGACTAAATGAGACATTCTAATTAGTTTTTTTTTTTTTTTTTGAATTGAAAAGCATTCCATTAAAAAAAAAAGAAAAAAGAAAAACCACAAGAGGGCGATCTAAACAAAGGTGTACTAGGGCGGAAAACAACACAAGCTGAACCAACTAGTCCAAAGCGAATAAAGAAATGTCAGACTCAGAGTGAGCGAGGAACCCAGTTAAGGGAAAGCATGATTGAGACTCACAAGCAACAACATGGACCTTGACAAACTACACTTCAAAATCAGCACACAATTAATGCAATATGACTTTTACTGTAGTATGACTTATTATATTATCAATTTTAGCTATTTCATAAGACAAGGTTCTACTGCAATTAATGCAAACATTTATTCCATTAAAATATAATAATTTTGATTTGTTGTTATCTTTTTTATTTTAAAATTATGTTAATTATAATTATTGTAACAACAGCTATAATTTTCATAATTAGTACACTAAATCATTAGTGAGAGATGATTGTTTTGCTACTTTTTATAGTAAAACACTTACTGCATTATAATTTGCTATATTGTCGCTTTAGGTTGACTTATGAAATTATGTTAATTATAATTGTTGAAACAACAGCTATAATTTTCATAATTAGTGCACTAAATCATTAGTGAGAGATGATTGTTTTGCTACTTTTTATAGTAAAACACTTACTGTATTATAACTTGTTATATTGTCGCTTTAGGTTGACTTATAAAATTAGTAATATGCTTGCAATTAATAGAAAAAGATTTAATAAATCAAATGCTTTAGATAGTTTATTTAAAGTTAAAATTCCATATCAGTTATGAAACATACAAGGGATTCTTGAAGCTTTACTATTTTAGTTTTATGTTTTAAAATCTTATTTTAAAATTCTCAAAAATATTTGTTTTCTTTTAAGTTTTGTTTTAAAAAGTCTTTTTCAACTTTAAACCGAAAATTTTTAATCTTTCAACCGAAAATTTTCAATCTTTCGAACACTCACCTCCTCGTGAATATGATAACCTTTCTACATTAGAAACATCTACGTTTAAAGAAACATTTTGGATGATACATGAGTAACTACCACCATCAACATGTTATATTTGCTTCACTTTGCATGTAAGGACTGATAATCACTTTATTTAGCTAATTGCTTAGTATTAATATAGAGTGCTTACTATTAAGGAGGGGGTGTGCTCACATGCACAACAACCAAATGACCAGCATTTAGCTACCAAAACAAGCACATAAACAGTAAAGTTGTTGACAAAAATATTGCTTAGTTTGTGTTTTTAGTTTATGACTATTCGTATTTTAACTTTGTAGAAAATATGTAAATTTCAAACCGACTACCCCATTTTTACTTTAATTGGATGACGATATTTAAAAGTGTAGGGTTATTACGTGTATTAAATTGGATGACTATATTTCAAAGTGTAGGGTTATTGGGTGTATTGATCTGATCGTATTTCATTGTAGACCTATCCCTAGGCTTTATATTCAATCTGTACAAAAGATAAGGATGGAAAAACTGAGGAAAAAACAAGAAATTATCTCTTCCTAAATCAAATCCTTTGACCTACTAATTTCCCAAATTTATTTCACAAGATTTCAGGGACATAATATCCCTGCTTTCTTAAAAATAATTTTGCCTTAAATTAAAGTAAAAAATATGTGTATGTTTTCCAACACTACCCCTCAAGTTGGTGAATAGATATCGTCCATTCCCCGCTTGAAAATAATCTCCTAGAAGCGTGTGTTGTTGAGTCCCTCTGTAAATACATCTACCAACCAATTTCTTGCGGACACATAGGGTGCACAAATGAGGCCACTATCCAACTTTTCCTTTATAAATATTTGTCTATCTCGTTATGCTTTGTCTTGTATAGGATTATGTGCAATATTTATTGTAGACATTATCACAATGCAACCTCATAAGACCAACCCACTTAATCTTTAAGTCTTCTAGGAGAATCTTTAGCAAAGTAGTTCACATACTCCTTGTGCCATTGATCTAAATTATGCCTCTGCACTTGATCTTGCTACCACATTTTGCTTTATGCTTCTCCATGTGACAAGATTGCCCCAAAGAAAGATACAATAACCTAAACTGGACCTTCTGTTAGCTAGTGAGCCTGCATAGTTTACATCTGTATAGGCTTCAAGGACTAATTCTATGTTTCTTCTAAAAAAAACCCTTTACTTGGACTAGCTTTTAGATGGTGCAAGATTCTGTAGACGGCTTGTAGATGAACTTCTCTTGAATCATCCATGAATTGACTTACCACACTCACCGTAGATTCTATATCTGGCCTTGTATATGCAAGGTAGATAAGTTTTCTAACTAACTTCTAGTACATTTCCTTATTAACGGTAGAATCTTCTCGTACCTTTCCGAGTTGTGATTTGGATCAATTGGTGTATAAGCAAGTTTGCATGCTAGTTTCTCTATTGCTCTGAGAAGATTAGTTATATATTTCTACTATGAGAAGAAGATACCTTGCTTTGAATGAGTCACTTTAATTCCTAGAACGTACTTCAGCCTTCCTAGTTGCTTTATTTCGAATTCCCTTATCAAACACTGCTTCAATGACTCTTTTTCTCGCTCATCATATCTTGTTACAATAATATTGTCAACATAAACTTGTAAGACTATAACTCCCCTTGCAGCTGAATGCTTGATGAATAAAGTATGATCTCCTTGACTTTGCTTGTGTCATGTGGCCAACATAACTTTTGCAAATCTTCCGAATCAAGCTCTAGGTGACTACTTAAGGCTGTACAATGCCTTTTTTAGTTTGTAGACTGTTGGCTCCTAGATTACCTCGAAAACCAGGTGGAATGTCTATATATATCTCCTCCTCTAGATCCCATGAAGAAATGCATTCTTGACGTCAAACTATTGTAGATCTCAATCATAGTTTGCAGCTAATGACAGTAGGACTCCTACTGTGTTCATTTTTGCAACAGGGGAAAAAGTTTCTTGGTAATCCATTTGGTTGCCAACCTGGTCTTATATTTCACAAGAGTTCCATCTGCTTTACACTTTAAAGTGAACACCTATTTACATCCCACATATTTCTTTCCTCTAGGCAGCTCCATAATCTCCTAAGTTCTGTTTCTTTCCAAAACTCCATTTCTATTCTCATGGCATTTCTCCATTCTTTATGGGTCAATGCATCAGATAAAGTATTTGGGACTGAAATGGTGTTTAGACTTACAAGGAAATTTTTATAAGACGGTGAGAATTTTTCAAAAGACAACATGTGAAAGTGGATACAATAGGTGTTTAGTACACTATCTTGTTTTTTTCTGAATGGTTATCGGCAAATCAAGATCATCAATTTCACTTTTAGGCAACATACATTCTCAGAGTTGGGGGAATCTTGGACTTGCCTCAGTTCAGGAGCTGGAATTCACTTCTTGAATACACTTTTTTTCAAATATCCAAGTGTAATAGATTGGAGATTTTTTGTGCTGAGTAGGAGAACTAATTAACTGCAAAGGTGGTGGTGATGAGGAAGAGTCTCTTTGAGTGTCAACAGGCTGATGATCAGGAGATACAGAAACATGAGTATGAATAGAGGGATTTGAATTAGATGAAATAGGAAAAAGATGGGACGAGGAAGGACTAGAACCTGGGATTGACGAGGAGGATAAATCTAGTAAGAAAAGATCTCTATTGTTATTTTCCACTATCGTACTCACCCCTTGAAGATAAGGTTGAGTAAAATATGGTTTTCCTGAATCAAAAGTGATAATCTGCTGAAACAAAAAAAATTTTAGAAAGTGAATGATAACATTTGTATCCTTTTCGAGTTGATGAATAACCAATAAAGACACTTTGAATTGCTATAGGATCCAATTTCCCCTGTTGTTATTGTGAACATGGACAAATGAAGTACAATCAGAAACCCTGTGGTGTGAGATTATTTGTGGTAGTCAAATCTGACAAAATTGAGAGAGTATTTCCATTGGTGTTTTGAAACTCAAGACCTTAGAAGGCAGCCTATTTATGATGTGAGCAGTAAGAACAGCTTCTCCCTAACATGTTTTTGGTACATTTTGTTGAAACAAAGACCTTATGGGCAGCCTATTTATGATGTGAGCAACTATAAGAACAGCTTCTCTCCAATATGTTTTTGGTACATTTTGTTGAAATAGAAAAGCCCGAGTGGTAAATAGTAAATGACCATTTTTTCTCTCTGCCAATCCATTTTGCTGTGGAGTACCAATATATGATGATTCATGTATTATTCCCTCATTTTGAAAGAAAAGGGATAGGACTTGGTTCAAGTAATTTCTTGCATTATCAGATCAAAATCTTTTGATTTTAACACCAAATTGATTTCGGACCATGTTATGAAAAACAGGAAGAACAGTTTTGATATCAGATTTGAATTTTAGTAGAAAATTCCAATAAACCCTAGTGCAATCATCAAGAAAAGAAACCAACCACCTAAAATCCGTTACATTTGGAACAGTAAATGGGGCCCATATATTACTATGACCCAAATAAAAAGGAATAGAGCTTCTTTTATCACTAATTGGAAAGGAGAAGTCTATGTTTTGCAAGCATACAAACATCACAATGAAAATCTCCATCATCCAACCCTTTAAATAGAGAAGGAAACATAATTTTTAAAACACCAAATGAAGGGTGACCAAAATGACGATGATAAAGCCAAAGTGTATCTTTATTTGAAGAAGATAAAAATGATAGAGGCACCTAATCTGTGACACTCTTTGAATTGTCCAATGTTTCAAGACAGTAGAGTCTATCCTTTTCTTTAGCAAGTCCAATCTTTTTCCATGTGCCCCGGTCTTGAAACACATAGTGAGTGGAATAAAAAACAACACTACAGTTCATACTATGAGTAAACTTTTGTATGGACACTAGATTGGAGGAAAGTTTAGGAACATGGAGAACATTTTTTAGGACAATCAAAGGATCAATCTGGATATCTCCTAAGCCTGCTACTGTTATGAAAGAACCATCTGCAACTAAGAACTTTTTACTGCTAGGACAAGGGGTATATGTAACACCCGAGATTTTTAGTGCATTAAAAATGCATTAAATTAAAGATTATGTTAAGACAAAGTACAATTAAAGGAAAATACTGTATAATAAGATGGAAAATTATACAGTGTTGGAGCAATGCAGTATAAGAATTGAATTGTGTAGACCACAATTTTATTTTATACTTTGTATAAAAGAAAAGAAAAGAAAAAAAAAATCAGAAAATTTAGGCAAACTCGACTTTCTCTCTCTACTTTCTCTCTCTATATTTTCTCTCTCTCCTCAAATCTCGTTTGAGATTCCGGCGTTATTTTTCGACACCTCCCATACCAGTGGGAAGCTCTCGTTGAGCTGAGTCCAACGAGGTGTCGTGCCACCCAAATAGCCGCCGGAGGAGGGCTCACGCGCCGCCCAAAGTGGCGGCGAAACTCATTTTTTCCCGACGTCATATCTCCGCCGTCCGACCACCAATCGACGTGATTTTGGTGTCTATGGACTCAGTGTGAGGAGAGGAACAAGATGGTACCAATTTTCCAGCTCAATTTTGGCTGGAACAGCTTCGCCGGAGCTGCCCCGTCGCCGCCGTGGAGCCGCCATCGGAGCCGTCGTTCCTGGTGGCGGTGTGGCACACCGCCGGTGCCAAAACGTTCAGAGGGCGACGGCGAGCAAGACCCCTCGGTCAATTGCTCCTTTCCGCCGCCCCTCGCCGGAGAACGAAGACCCCCGCCGTGAGCCGCCGTGGGTAAGGTTGGGTTGGCCATTTTAGGCCGTTTTGTGCCAAATTGAAGGCACAAACACGTTCAGAGGGTCACGGGGAAGCTTCCCAACACCTCAATTTTGGGGAAACACCGCGAGAAGGCGGAGAACCAAGGTCCACCGTGGAGCGCCGCCGTGAGGAGGTCGGGCCGCCGTTCCACGCGGTGTTGAGCTGCCCCACCGTAGGGGAAACACTCAGAGGGACACGGGGAAGAAAACGCCCAAGTCAATTTTGGGCTACCGTCGCCGGAGGACCGAGATCGGAGCCGCCGGTTTTGGCCGTGAAACCCGTCTTCGATTTGCTATGTTAGAGGGCAAATTGGGTGAAATTGACCCCACCAATCGACTCAGGAGGGTCAAATTAGGGGGGGTAGGCTCGAGCTCAGCCCTCAACGGAGCCAACCGCCGCCGGTCAATGGCCGGTCAACGGCGGTCAACGGCGGTCAACGCCGGTCAACGGCCGGTCAAGGGCAAAATGGGATTTTGTGATCCGGACCTCCGATCGAAGATCCGAGACCGCCTCCCGACTCGTTTCGACGCTCTAAACGCAATGGTGACCTCCGTTCGAGCAAATTCTACTCCGATGAAAATCATCCGGTACCGACTGCACGCGGATCGAGGCGATTCAAGCAGCAATATCGGAGTCCAGAAGGACAGTTTCAAGAATGCATGATCTCCAGGAAGCATTCCTAGCCATTTATGGTCGCTCGAGGAGCACTGCAGAGGATGCTTCGTATACTGTAGATGCAGCGAGATACAACTGGATCTGCTTAGCTTGGAGTTCAAGTAAGTAGGAATCTCGACTACAGTATGAACTGTTTTAGATGCTTTCATAGAAATTTATGAAATGCATGATCAGTGATTGTTACACTGTTTTATGTAAGAATAGGTTTTATAACGTTACAAGGTGACGAAAAACCCGTTAAGGGTAAAATCGTCATTTTTAAGGAAACGGCTAGAACGGAGTCGAACACTCCGATTTAGCATAATGTTGTTAGATGGAAAATGTTCCGTGATACGTTAAGTAACGTAACGGTCATGTGAGATCAAGATTTAACGATGGATGTTTTAAGTAAACGAGAGGTAACCGATGGGTTACAAAGTTAAAAGGAAATGTAACCCCGGTGGGTTACAAGGCTAATTGAAGGAAATGTAAACTGATGGTTTATAAGGTTGAGTTAAAAGAACGGTAGACCGAAAGTATACTAGTCAAGTTATGAAAAAAGGAATAAATGATTAATGTTTACGTTTTATTATCAATCGAGTGGATTGATAATAAAGAAAGTTAATTAATGAGTCGGCTGTCGTTTGATCAGGACACAGAGGCCGACTAATGCAAGGAAAAGGAACGGAATAGAGAACGCTAGAGCATAGTTTGGGTAAGTTTCAAACCTCACCTACAGCATGAAGTAAATGATTTTTAAATGTTTATTTATATGATTTGCAAATGTGTTTGCAATTGTTAAGCAAGTTGTTTTTAAAGTATATTTGCATTTATTATGCAAAAAGTTTTAAAGTTCAAGAAAAAGAATTGCAATGAATTTGCAATCGTTATGTTAAAGGTTTATTTGCATATTGATATGCATAACGTTTCTTAAAAGTTTAAGTTATGATTTTTAAAGTATTGAAAGTATGTTTTGCATTATGACAATGCATAATGTTTTGTAGTTTAAGTTAAAGGTTTAATGATGCATTTGCTATGCAATAAGTTGCATTTGATGTGCAATAAATTTAAGAATAAAAGTGATAGTTTGCAAAATGTGTTTGCATTTTATGATGTATTTATTAAGCAATATGTTGCATTTGTTATGCAATGAGTGTTAGAATGCAAATTATGATTAGTAAAATGTGTTTGCATTTTATGTTGCAATTGTTATGCAATAAATTTTATAGTACAAGCTATGAATTGCAAGTGTATTGCATATGATGTGATTGCATTTGAATGCTCACTAAAGTTAATAAGAAGGTAATGTAAAGATAAAAAGGAAAGTGTCGTACCAGCCTCTTTGTTATGAGGTAATAAAAGTAAAATTAAAGTGTGACCTCCTAAAGGTGAGGTACAAGACCTCAATGTTTGATGGTCTCAAGTCTTCCGCAAGGGAAGCATCATTTATATGATCTCATGATTAATGAGTTGGTACGAACACTAAAGTAAAGTAAGGAAAATGAAGGTTACAAGATAAAGAAAGTTAAGGAACAAGAATAAAGGTTGAGAAAGAAATGAATATTTAAGTTTATAGAATGTTCATAAAAGGCTCATAATTAAAGTTATTAATTGAGCATAAATGAAGTCATGCATTCTGATGTTACTTGAATGCTTTTTTATGAAATGTTTATATGTTATGTTTATGGAAAACATTCTGAAAAATGTTTACGATAAATGTTTATGAAGAACGTTTTCATGTTTTCAAGAAACGGTTTATGAACGACGTTTTAAGAAAAACGTTCAAGAAATGTTTTAAGAGAAAGGTTTTACATTAAATGTTTATGAAAAACATTTCATGTTTGTAAGAAAAGGTTTACGAATGACGTTTTAAGAAAAACGTTTCAGAAATGTTTTACGAAAAACGTTTATGCAAAACGTTTCAGAAATGTTTTATGAAAAAAACGTTTTCAGAAATGTTCTATGAAAGACGTTTATGAAGAACGTTTTTAGAAATGTTAAAGGAAAACGTTTATGAAAAATATTTTCATAAATGTTTATAGAAAACGTTCATGAAGAACGTTTCAAGAGAAAAGTTTTCATGAGAAAAGTTTTAAAGCATGTTTAAATGCTTTGTGAGAATATGTTTGAACTTGCTGAGCGAAAGCTCATTAAAAGTTTTTCATGCTGTAGGTAACTTATGGGTGACCAATGGGACCCGTTAGAAGAGCTGGGTGCTGCGGAGGACAGATGCGAAGATTTGGGTATGGATACCATCACTGTTTGCTTCCGCTACGTAAAGTAAATGTTTTCTATTGTTTAATGTTGTGTTTTCGAAGTTTAAAGAAAACCAGAGTTTTAAGAATTGTATTCAAGTTTTAAAATACAGTTTATTAAATTATGATTTAATAAATGTTTCTTATTAAGTTTTGAGAAACGATTTGAAATGATTTTAAGGACAAGTGTTGAGCGATGTCTCAACTTGAATGCGACAGAGGTCGCATCAATATTAAAGAACGTTTAAGAAAAGAAAAAAAAAATTTTATTACAGTATTTTCTTACTAAGTAAGTAAGATTACTGTTTACGTAACGATGATTATGAAAGTAAAGTGACTGCCCGAAAAGGCGGGTCGTCACAGGTGGTATCAGAGCAGTATCCTGCCATCCCATTTCGCGCTGTCATATGTCCGCTACACCATAGCTCAAGTAAGTAAGTTAAGTTAAGTAGAAAGAAAAGTTAGAATTTACTGAATACGTATTTATGTTAGGCGTAGCCTTTGATATCGGCACACCTAGATGAGCAACGAGAAGGCAAAGGTCAAAGGATGAATGTGATGTTATATGCTAGAATGTCCTCGCAAGTCGACAGTAGTCGTTGTCTATTAGCGATATCAAGTCAACGACGACAAAACGTGATCAATGATGGTCAACAGATGGCCGACAGCTCAAAATCAAGAAGATGAGCTTGTGACACGTTAAGATGTTTAGGCGCACAATGGTGTCTCCGTAGGAGCAAATATTACTCTGATGGAGTTATTATGTATTGGCTACACGTATAACGAGAAAAAGGGGATCAAGATAACGGAATAATGAAGGTTTGAAGTGATTTCAGTGCTTTATGAAACGAAAGTGCCTGAGAGCAACTTGACGTTAGATCATTAATTATGTGATTTGATAGAGCTTAAGCACTCCTCCGCTAAGCTGAGACATGCGAATGAGCTCGTAACTGCCCGGATGGAAAATACGATCAAGACAACGATGCCTAATCTAGCAGCAGAAACCTCACAGATTGGAGGATGGAAGCTGGAAATTATACGTTATGAGGAAAATTACGGAAAATGTCATTTTAGAATGGATATAGAAACGAAAATTATGGATTTTGTGGTCGGGTGACCTTGATCTTTAGAAGGAAATGAAGAGATTAGAATGAAAATGAACCCTATTTCTAAGAATAGCATTCAATGATGGAATGCTAAACCCTTAGATGAATGGAAACTGCGCTCAAATGTTGGAAGATCAGAGTTGCGCAGCAGAAGTGTGGTGTACAATTTAAAGGAATATGTCAAGAATATGATGAAAATTGTTGAAGTTTCAAGATGAAGGCTCAGTTTTAATGAAAGAGTAGTGATCAAGGAAGTATGTTAAGAACGAAAAAGGATGACAAGGAAGATGAACTGCCTATGAAGGTGCTAATTTTCGAGGACGAAAATTGTTAAGGAGGGAAGATTGTAACACCCGAGATTTTTAGTGCATTAAAAATGCATTAAATTAAAGATTATGTTAAGACAAAGTACAATTAAAGGAAAATACTGTATAATAAGATGGAAAATTATACAGTGTTAGAGCAACGCAGTATAAGAATTGAATTGTGTGGACCACAATTTTATTTTATACTTTTTATAAAAGAAAAGAAAAGAAAAAAAAAAAGGAAAAAAATCAGAATTTAGGCAAACTCGACTTTCTCTCTCCACTTTCTCTCTCTAGATTTTCTCTCTCTCTCCTCAAAATCTCGTTTGAGATTCCGGCGTTATTTTTCGACACCTCCCATACCAGTGGGAAGCTCTCGTTGAGCTGAGTCCAACGAGGTGTCGTGCCACCCAAATAGCCGCCGGAGGAGGGCTCACGCGCCGCCCAAAGTGGCGGCGAAACCCATTTTTTCCCGACGTCATATCTCCGCCGTCCGACCACCAATCGACGTGATTTTGGTGTCTATGGACTCAGTGTGAGGAGAGGAACAAGATGGTACCAATTTTCCAGCTCAATTTTGGCTGGAACAGCTTCGCCGGAGCTGCCCCGTCGCCGCCGTGGAGCCGCCGTCGGAGCCGTCGTTCCTGGTGGCGGTGTGGCACACCGCCGGTGCCAAAACGTTCAGAGGGCGACGGCGAGCAAGACCCCTCGGTCAATTGCTCCTTTCCGCCGCCCCTCGCCGGAGAACGAAGACCCCCGCCGTGAGCCGCCGTGGGTAAGGTTGGGTTGGCCATTTTAGGCCGTTTTGTGCCAAATTGAAGGCACAAACACGTTCAGAGGGTCACGGGGAAGCTTCCCAACACCTCAATTTTGGGGAAACACTGCGAGAAGGCGGAGAACCAAGGTCCACCGTGGAGCGCCGCCGTGAGGAGGTCGGGCCGCCGTTCCACGCGGTGTTGAGCTGCCCCACCGTAGGGGAAACACTCAGAGGGACACGGGGAAGAAAACGCCCAAGTCAATTTTGGGCTACCGTCGCCGGAGGACCGAGATCGGAGCCGCCGGTTTTGGCCGTGAAACCCGTCTTCGATTTGCTATGTTAGAGGGCAAATTGGGTGAAATTGACCCCACCAATCGACTCAGGAGGGTCGAATTAGGGGGGGTAGGCTCGAGCTCAGCCCTCAACGGAGCCAACCGCCGCCGGTCAACGGCCGGTCAACGGCGGTCAGCGGCGGTCAACGCCGGTCAACGGCCGGTCAAGGGCAAAATGGGATTTTGTGATCCGGACCTCCGATCGAAGATCCGAGACCGCCTCCCGACTCGTTTCGACGCTCTGAACGCAATGGTGACCTCCGTTCGAGCAAATTCTACTCCGATGAAAATCGTCCGGTACCGACTGCACGCGGATCGAGGCGATTCAAGCAGCAATATCGGAGTCCAGAAGGACAGTTTCAAGAATGCATGATCTCCAGGAAGCATTCCTAGCCATTTATGGTCGCTCGAGGAGCACTGCAGAGGATGCTTCGTATACTGTAGATGCAGCGAGATACAACTGGATCTGCTTAGCTTGGAGTTCAAGTAAGTAGGAATCTCGACTACAGTATGAACTGTTTTAGATGCTTTCATAGAAATTTATGAAATGCATGATCAGTGATTGTTACACTGTTTTATGTAAGAATAGGTTTTATAACGTTACAAGGTGACGAAAAACCCGTTAAGGGTAAAATCGTCATTTTTAAGGAAACGGCTAGAACGGAGTCGAACACTCCGATTTAGCATAATGTTGTTAGATGGAAAATGTTCCGTGATACGTTAAGTAACGTAACGGTCATGTGAGATCAAGATTTAACGATGGATGTTTTAAGTAAACGAGAGGTAACCGATGGGTTACAAAGTTAAAAGGAAATGTAACCCCGGTGGGTTACAAGGCTAATTGAAGGAAATGTAAACTGATGGTTTATAAGGTTGAGTTAAAAGAACGGTAGACCGAAAGTATACTAGTCAAGTTATGAAAAAAGGAATAAATGATTAATGTTTACGTTTTATTATCAATCGAGTGGATTGATAATAAAGAAAGTTAATTAATGAGTCGGCTGTCGTTTGATCAGGACACAGAGGCCGACTAATGCAAGGAAAAGGAACGGAATAGAGAACGCTAGAGCATAGTTTGGGTAAGTTTCAAACCTCACCTACAGCATGAAGTAAATGATTTTTAAATGCTGATTTATATGATTTGCAAATGTGTTTGCAATTGTTAAGCAAGTTTCTTTTAAAGTATATTTGCATTTATTATGCAAAAAGTTTTAAAGTTCAAGAAAAAGAATTGCAATGAATTTGCAATCGTTATGTTAAAGGTTTATTTGCATATTGATATGCATAACGTTTCTTAAAAGTTTAAGTTATGATTTTTAAAGTATTGAAAGTATGTTTTGCATTATGACAATGCATAATGTTTTGTAGTTTAAGTTAAAGGTTTAATGATGCATTTGCTATGCAATAAGTTGCATTTGATGTGCAATAAATTTAAGAATAAAAGTGATAGTTTGCAAAATGTGTTTGCATTTTATGATGTATTTATTAAGCAATATGTTGCATTTGTTATGCAATGAGTGTTAGAATGCAAATTATGATTAGTAAAATGTGTTTGCATTTTATGTTGCATTTATTATGCAATTAATTTTATAATACAAGCTATGAATTGCAAGTGTATTGCATATGATGTGATTGCATTTGAATGCTCACTAAAGTTAATAAGAAGGTAATGTAAAGATAAAAAGGAAAGTGTCGTACCAGCCTCTTTGTTATGAGGTAATAAAAGTAAAATTAAAGTGTGACCTCCTAAAGGTGAGGTACAAGACCTCAATGTTTGATGGTCTCAAGTCTTCCGCAAGGGAAGCATCATTTATATGATCTCATGATTAATGAGTTGGTACGAACACTAAAGTAAAGTAAGGAAAATGAAGGTTACAAGATAAAGAAAGTTAAGGAACAAGAATAAAGGTTGAGAAAGAAATGAATATTTAAGTTTATAGAATGTTCATAAAAGGCTCATAATTAAAGTTAATAATTGAGCATAAATGAAGTCATGCATTCTGATGTTACTTGAATGCTTTTTTATGAAATGTTTATATGTTATGTTTATGGAAAACATTCTGAAAAATGTTTACGATAAATGTTTATGAAGAACGTTTTCATGTTTTCAAGAAACGGTTTATGAACGACGTTTTAAGAAAAACGTTCAAGAAATGTTTTAAGAGAAAGGTTTTACATTAAATGTTTATGAAAAACATTTCATGTTTGTAAGAAAAGGTTTACGAATGACGTTTTAAGAAAAACGTTTCAGAAATGTTTTACGAAAAACGTTTATGCAAAACGTTTCAGAAATGTTTTATGAAAAAAACGTTTTCAGAAATGTTCTATGAAAGACGTTTATGAAGAACGTTTTTAGAAATGTTAAAGGAAAACGTTTATGAAAAATATTTTCATAAATGTTTATAGAAAACGTTCATGAAGAACGTTTCAAGAGAAAAGTTTTCATGAGAAAAGTTTTAAAGCATGTTTAAATGCTTTGTGAGAATATGTTTGAACTTGCTGAGCGAAAGCTCATTAAAAGTTTTTCATGCTGTAGGTAACTTATGGGTGACCAATGGGACCCGTTAGAAGAGCTGGGTGCTGCGGAGGACAGATGCGAAGATTTGGGTATGGATACCATCACTGTTTGCTTCCGCTACGTAAAGTAAATGTTTTCTATTGTTTAATGTTGTGTTTTCGAAGTTTAAAGAAAACCAGAGTTTTAAGAATTGTATTCAAGTTTTAAAATACAGTTTATTAAATTATGATTTAATAAATGTTTCTTATTAAGTTTTGAGAAACGATTTGAAATGATTTTAAGGACAAGTGTTGAGCGATGTCTCAACTTGAATGCGACAGAGGTCGCATCAATATTAAAGAACGTTTAAGAAAAGAAAAAAAAAATTTTATTACAGTATTTTCTTACTAAGTAAGTAAGATTACTGTTTACAAAACGATGATTATGAAAGTAAAGTGACTGCCCGAAAAGGCGGGTCGTCACAGTATAAGTGCTAAACTTTGAAGAGGAACGTGTCATATGATCCGTGGCTCTTGAATCAATGATTTATGAGTCGGTGATGAATTTATCTGAGGCATTGAGCCCATAAGAGAGATTCAGTTTACCTGGGAGTGCCAAGCAATAAGCATTTTTGGACTTAGATATTCCTAATGCCCTCAACAATTCCTTGAGACTCTCGATCTCCTCCTTATTGAATTCTGCTTGTTCTTAGGTTGTCTCTGAACCTGTTTGAGACATGGTCATATGGGCCTATCCTTGAGCCTTAGGGTGTCCTCCTCGATATCCCTACTCTCGGCTTGCAGCATTAGGCTTGCCATTCTCTTTCTAGCACGTTCCTTGGTGTGTCTCGATTTCTTGCAACAAGTACCCTAGAGATTATCCTGGTTTGAGGTTTTTGAAGATTCTACTCTTCAATTCTCAAGGACTAGTGATTGTTCATGACTTGTCTTGCGATTTTTCCCCCCATCAGTCACCAAGGCTGAAGCTTCAGGGGTTTAAGACTCAAGCATCACTCCTTTCCAGCATTTTTCTGCTCGAATAATGGAGATGGCTTCGTTCAGAGATGGTCCTTCATCTTTTCCCAAGATCTGGACTCTAACTTGATCAAATTCCATGTTCAAACTTGTGAGAAAATCATAACTCTATCCTGTTCAATAAAGGCCTTTGTGATTGCAGCATCTTCACTACACTTCAACTTGATAAACCTATAATGGTCCAATCCCTGCCACATATTTTTCAAAAGATTAGCATATTCTATAACAGATTTGGTGCCTTGTTTAATAACAAAGGTTTTGACTTTGATCTTGTATATCTAGGCTGCATCCTTTGCCTTTGAGTATGTCTGTTTCATGGACTCCCATATGTCCTTTGCAGTAACAAGAACACAACGGTGTCACCGATTTCTGGTGTCATGGAATTTTATAGCCATGACTTCACCATGGAGTCCTCTTCATCCCATGCCTCGAACTTTGGATCTCTCTGCTTAAGTCTAGTCCTAAGAAGATGGCTGAGTTTTCATTTTCCTTTGAGAAAAGTTTGAACAAGTTGAGACCATTTGAGATAGTTTTTTCCGTTGAGTCTACAACCCGCTTGGATGTTTTGTAGGTCTCCAACGGGTTGGTGTGGTGTTGTTTCTTCAGAGGATACTTCTTTGGATCGACCAGCAGTGTTTCCTATTGTTGTAGACATAACGACATACAAAATGAGGAAGGTTTCTTGTCAGACAAAAAGGAGAAAAAAATACTGGAGGATCAAATCAGGCAGCAATGAGGCCAGCAAGAGAAACAAACGGCAATGAAGGCCAAATAGGCGACGAATGGCGATGAAGGCCGAATAAACAATGAAAAAAAGCTGGCAATAAAGGCCAGAATAGAACTGAAATTTATCTCCCAGTGAACCAAGCCTCACAGCTCTCATACCAGCACAAAAAGAAAATGAATTTGCATTGATCTGATCGTATTTCATTATCGGCCTATACCTAGGCTTTATATACAATCTGTACAAAAGATAAGAATGGAAAAACTGAGGAAAAAACAAGAAACTATCTCGTCCTAAATCAAATCCTTTGACCTACTAATTTCCCTTATCTATTTCACTAGATTTCAAGGACACAATATCCCTGCTTTCCTCAAAATAATTCTGTCTTAAATTAAGGTCAGAAATATGTGTATATTTTCTAACGTATATAATGAATTGCTTCACATTACTTCAGTTTAAATTAATTGGTTTAAACTAATTCTCCAAACATAAAATACAATGATAACTTAAATGTGATGCACAGAGCATAAACTTCTATAGTATAAGCTACAATTACGTGAATCCGCTAGTCAAATAATATTGTACTCCTTTGTCACTATTGTAACAGATACTTACTTCAAACCAATTGATACGGTGCCATCTCATAAGCTCCAATACTCCAATTATGAGTCCGGCCAAAATTTTGGAAGCACAAGGCCTTAATTTAATTATCATGAAATCAATGTTTATCATGATCAACAAATATGTTTTTCTGATAACTCTATAATAGCTTTGTTTAATTTTAAAGTTTCCAATATTAATGACATTTTCAGCATCACTTTAATTAATTTAGTTTTATGTATTTTTTTGGTTCAAGTTGAATTTTTGGATTCTAATTTAATATGGTAATAATACTATTTTAAATTAATTTTTTCTCCTTATATCTCTAGGTAAAATTGGTGTAATTTGAAGCTTTAACAAAGGCAAAAAAAAGTTTAAGAATATGAAATGCACAATCATACCTTTTCATTCGGATAATTCATTAAAAATACATTCCCAATACAATCTAGCAATCAAAATGGGAATGCATTCCAAAAATAGATTAATTTTATAATTGTTTGTTTGCTCCATTTAAAAAATAAATAAATATACGTTGACATTTTAGCATTTTCTAATTACATTTTTTTGTGAACACATATCAAATAAATACACATTGGTTACCAACTTAATCAAATAAAGTTACATAGTTGTAATTTTATTCACCATTTATCTGCTTTATGTTTCCTGTCGTTTACAAGAGACTAAAAACATATTTTATTCGCTTATTTATTTATTTATTCAATTAAAGTTACACTTTGATCCAAGATCTATAATTTAATATTGTCCACTGCTTTAGACCTTAGCTCTGTAAATCAGTAATTAGCATTGCCCTACCCAATAACATCTCCATGTTTGTTAAAAGTTTGCCAACTCATCACACACGTCACTGTCAGATCACATTCTATACCGTATTTAAGAATTTTCATATATATATATATATATATATATATTCCTTTGATATATATATATATATATTCCTTTTGATCTTTGTTGGGGCCAGCTAGGTTTGGACGGTTTGATGTGTCAGGGATGCACATGAGTATATCCTTGATTTGTTGGTGGCAATTCCAACAAGATCAAAGGTATTCAAAAAACTCATAACCATACTAGGACCTCAAATGGATTGGTGTGAATGGTCAGATCCAAAGGAAAACGGCTCCTAAGGCCTATTTTGTTACTATTTTTTTTTTTTTTTGCATGATCTATTTCGTTATTATTTTCACGAAGGCATTAGCCAAAAAAAGGACAAATGGAACAACATGTGAGCCAGAATAGGCGGGAGAAGTAAGCAAAGAGTTAATGGAAAGGTTTTCTCTAGGGATCTAGGTTATTGGTTGGTTGATGGAGTCTTAGATAAGCGAAATGCTAATGGTTCTAAGGTTTTTTAGAGGGAAATGTTAGTTGGGTGTCCTACAGATCCAAAAGAAAGACTTTCAAAAGTTCCCATGTCTTAAAGACATAGGCGTCGAAGCACGATTTGGAGTATCCCACAGGCGACCTCAAAGGAACTCTCAAAGTTGCAAAGGTCTAAAAGGTGCAAACTTTGGAGGGAAATTCCAACTCTGAAGATGTAAACTCAAAGGGAGATAGAGAGGTGCTGGAGTTTTGGCCAATGATTTGAAGAATGCATGGTGAATGGTGTTAATGAGAAGTAATTGATGTTAATTGTGTTTAGGAGTTTAAATCTATAGAAGAAGGGGAGGTTTTTGATAGGTGCTTAGGGAAGCGTGCTCTGCCCCTTCGTAAGGTCTATATCAAAACTTTCCTCCCAGAGAAAACTCATCGGGTCTCTTTCTAAGCCTGACTTTTTTTCTTACTAATAATTGCATGATTTGGACAACTCTAACGCAAAATCTGGTCAAAGCAAACTCCCGAAGGCGTGTCAGAGGTACTTCCAAGGGATAACTTTTATGGGGTATTTAAAAAGGTAACAAGAACTAGTAGTAAGAATCATTTTTATTGTAGTATATAAGAGTTTTACATTGTAATATATTTTTTTATTGTTATTGTAGCATGTGAGAGTTTTACACTGTTTATAACTGAGATTGTGGTGAAAACTAAGTGGTTCCTATCACTGCCAAACACCCCCTTAACACATATCATAACCAATTTTCAAGGGAAGATGTGGCATTTTCACTTTTTTTTTTTTAGGTGTCACTTTGGTTTTTTTTTTTGCAAAATAAGTTAGTTTTGGAATAAATTGCAAATTAAAAACTTTGCTCCTCCACATGATAAAATCGGGTCTCCTAGGGAAAATGTGGCCACTTTTTTTTTTACCTTAAACATGTTACTTTAATCAATCCCACATCATCCTTTAACAGTCTAAATTTATATTGACAATATTTTTCTTATACTACAGGTAGACTTTCTTTTACTACTAGTATATTTTCCCACACTGTGATAAACTTCCACATCATTCCATTTTTATCCACATCCTCTATACAGTATAATCCTCATACTATTTAATTTTATGCTATATAATTTTTATAATGCTTAACTTTATGTAATATAATCCTTATATTACATTATTCTTATACTGTATAATTTTTATACCATATAATTTTTACATTTCTATACAATATTTTCTTTATATAGCATTTCTGTTTCAAAATCTGTAGCAACACTTTCTATAATAGTTAAGCTTTCTAGCTTATTTTTACTTGTTCATAGACTAATTTTTATCTTCAAATCATTCTTACTTAACTTGAAGACTATGGCATGATATTTAATCTCAAAAATCTCATATTTATACTTACTAAATTTATCACAGAAATTAGATTTAACAATAATTCTTGTGACACTAAAATTGCTCTTAAAGTACTTAACAAATTATAGAGCATAAACTTTAGCTAACAAAATTTGAACTTAAATTACTTATGATAATTCCTTATAAATTGCCTATTTAATGTACTAGAAATATCTCGGGTTTTACATCTAACACTTACACAATCTTAGATCATCACATGCAAGTTAGGAATGGCAATTCGAGTCTCATATCGTGTTTTAGTTGTGTCATTTTATTTTTTACTCAACCCATATTAGACTGTTGGCTCCTAGATTACCTCGAAAACCAAGTGGAATGTCCATATATATCTCCTCCTCTAGATCTTCGTGAAGAAATGCATTCTTGACGTCAAACTATTGTAGATCCCAATCATAGTTTGCAGCTAATGACAGTAGGACTCCTACTGTGTTCATTTTTGCAACAGGGGAAAAAGTTTCTTGGTAATCCATTTGG
Organism: Artocarpus heterophyllus; assembly: GCA_025403435.1. NCBI lineage: Eukaryota > Viridiplantae > Streptophyta > Magnoliopsida > Rosales > Moraceae > Artocarpus > Artocarpus heterophyllus. The sequence continues at coordinate 21,030,008 of CM046351.1, forward strand.
TTGCCAACCTGGTCTTATATTTCACAAGAGTTCCATCTGCTTTACACTTTAAAGTGAACACCTATTTACATCCCACATATTTCTTTCCTCTAGGCAGCTCCATAATCTCCTAAGTTCTGTTTCTTTCCAAAACTCCATTTCTATTCTCATGGCATTTCTCCATTCTTTATGGGTCAATGCATCAGATAAAGTATTTGGGACTGAAATGGTGTTTAGACTTACAAGGAAATTTTTATAAGACGGTGAGAATTTTTCAAAAGACAACATGTGAAAGTGGATACAATAGGTGTTTAGTACACTATCTTGTTTTTTTTTTTTTCTCTGAATGGTTATCGGCAAATCAAGATCATCAATTTCACTTTTAGGCAACATATATTCTATCTATGAAATAGGCTTAGAAACTGTAATTGCCTCATTCTCAGAGTTGGGGGAATCTTGGACTTGCCTCAGTTCAGGAGCTGGAATTCACTTCTTGAATACACTTTTTTTCAAATCTCCAAATGTCATAGATTGGAGGTTTTTTGTGCTAAGTAGGAGAACTAATTAACTGCAAAGGTGGTGGTGATGAGGAAGAGTCTCTTTGAGTGTCAACAGGCTGATGATCAGGAGATACAGAAACATGAGTATGAATAGAGGGATTTGAATTAGATGAAATAGGAAAAAGATGGGACGAGGAAGGACTAGAACCTGGGATTGACGAGGAGGATAAATCTAGTAAGAAAAGATCTCTATTGTTATTTTCCACTATCGTACTCACCCCTTGAAGATAAGGTTGAGTAAAATATGGTTTTCCTGAATCAAAAGTGATAATCTGCTGAAACAAAAAAAATTTTAGAAAGTGAATGATAACATTTGTATCCTTTTCGAGTTGATGAATAACCAATAAAGACACTTTGAATTGCTATAGGATCCAATTTCCCTCTGTTGTTATTGTGAACATGGACAAATGAACTACAACAGAAACCCCGTGGTGTGAGATTATTTGTCGTAGTCAAATCTGGATAAAATTGAGAGAGTGTTTCCATTGGTGTTCTGAAACTCAAGACCTTAGAAGGCAGCCTATTTATGATGTGAGCAGTAAGAACAGCTTCTCCCTAACATGTTTTTGGTACATTTTGTTGAAACAAAGACCTTATGGGCAGCCTATTTATGATGTGAGCAACTATAAGAACAGCTTCTCTCCAATATGTTTTTGGTACATTTTGTTGAAATAGAAAAGCCCGAGTGGTAAATAGTAAATGACCATTTTTTCTCTCTGCCAATCCATTTTGCTGTGGAGTACCAATATATGATGATTCATGTATTATTCCCTCATTTTGAAAGAAAAGGGATAGGACTTGGTTAAAGTAATTTCTTGCATTATCAAATCAAAATCTTTTGATTTTAACACCAAATTGATTTTGGACCATGTTATGAAAAACAGGAAGAACAATTTTGACATTAGATTTGAATTTGAGTAGAAAATTCCAATAAACCCTAGTGCAATCATCAATAAAAGAACCAAACCACCTAGAACCCGTTACATTTGGAACAGTAGACAGGCCCCATATATTACTATGACCCAAATAAAAAGGACTAGAGCTTCTTTTATCACTGATTGGAAAGGAGACGTCTATGTTTTGCAAACTCACAAACATCACAATGAAAATCTCCATCATCCAATCCTTTAAATAGAGAAGGAAACATAGTTTTTAAAACACCAAATGAAGGGTGACCAAAATGACGATGATAAAGCCAAAGTGCATCTTTATTTGAAGAAGATAAAAATGATAGAGGCACCCAATCTATGACACTCTTTGAATTGTCCAATGTTTCAAGATAGTAGAGTCTATCCTTTTCTTTAGCAAGTCCAATCTTTTTCCATGTGCCCCGGTCTTGAAACATATAGTGAGTGGGATAAAAAACAACACTATAGTTCATACCATGAGTAAACTTTTGTATGGACACTAGATTGGAGGAAAGTTTAGGAACATGAAGAACATTTTTTAGGACAATCAAAGGATCAATCTGGATATCTCCTAAGCCTGCTACTGTGGTGAAAGAACCATCTGCAACAAAGAACTTTTTACTGCTAGGACAAGGGGTATAAGTGCTAAACTTTGAAGAGGAACGTGTCATATGATCCGTGGCTCTTGAATCAATGATTTATGAGTCGGTGATGAATTTATCTGAGGCATTGAGCCCATAAGAGAGATTCAGTTTACCTGGGAGTGCTAAGGAACAAGCATTTTTTGACTTAGATGTTCCTGATGCCCCCGACAATTCCTTGAGACTCTCAATCTCCTCCTTATTGAATTCTGCCTGTTCTTAGATTGTCTCTGAACCTATTTGAGACTTGGTCATATGGGCCTATCCTTGAGCCTTACGTTGTCCTCCTTGATATCCCCACTCTTGGTTTGCAGTATTAGGCTTGCCATTCAATTTCCAACACGTTCCTTGGTGTGTCTCGATTTCTTGCAGCAAGTACCCCAGAGATTATCCTGGTTTGAGGTTTTTGAAGATTCTACTCTTCAATTCTCAAGGACTAGTGATTGTTCATGACTTGTCTTGCGATTTTTCCCCTCATCAGTCACCAAGGCAGAACCTTCAGGGGTTTAAGACTCAAGCATCACTCCTTTCCGGCATTTTTCTGCTCGAATAATGGAGATGGCTTCGTTCAAAGATGGTACTTCATCTTTTCCCAAGATCTAGACTCTAACTTGATCAAATTCCATGTTCAAACTTGTGAGAAAATCATAACTCTATCCTGTTCAATAAAGGCCTTTGTGATTGCAGCATCTTCACTACACTTCAACTTGATAAACCTATAATGGTCCAATCCCTGCCACATATTTTTCAAAAGATTAGCATATTCTATAACAGATTTGGTGCCTTGTTTAATAACAAAGGTTTTGACTTTGATCTTGTATATCTAGGCTGCATCCTTTGCCTTTGAGTATGTCTGTTTCATGGACTCCCATATGTCCTTTGCAGTAACAAGAACACAACGGTGTCACCGATTTCTGGTGTCATGGAATTTTATAGCCATGACTTCACCATGGAGTCCTCTTCATCCCATGCCTCGAACTTTGGATCTCTCTGCTTAAGTCTAGTCCTAAGAAGATGGCTGAGTTTTCATTTTCCTTTGAGAAAAGTTTGAACAAGTTGAGACCATTTGAGATAGTTTTTTCCGTTGAGTCTATAACCCGCTTGGATGTTTTGTAGGTCTCCAACGGGTTGGTGTTGTTTCATCCCATAATTGTCTTGTATTTTTAACCAGTAGTACCAATTTATGATCTACGATTGCAAGAAACTTTTGTTTGATTGTGATGCGAAGTATAACCTAAGTTGAATAAACTAAGCTTGTGAGTTTATTGCTTAGATCAACCTACATTTCTCAACTTAATGATTCTGTTGGATTGAATCTAGAGAGCCTTTTCTAGGTTATTTAATGGAAAAAATTTAGTAAAAAGCTTATTTTGCTAGACAACACAGTAAGAAAGATCGAGATAGTAGAGCTTGTTGCTATTTACGATTGGTAATTTCATATAAAAATTAAAAATAATTCTACAACCACTGCAAACTTATTGTCCAGCGGTAAAGAATGAATCTTTAACCAGTTTTACCATTTTTGTTTATAAATTCTTGAATTTTGTTACAATTTTACTTATTTGCAATTGTTATTCTATTTTAAACTTTTAATTTAAATTTTGTTAACTTAATTTTGTTATTGAAAGTTTCCTAATTAATTTTTGCATTTTTTAGTTATCATTTATTTTGCATTTTTATTGTTTTCTTTCATTTATATAATTTTATTATTTCATTATATTTCAGTAATTTAGTTAATTTCAAACCCCCTTCTTTCTAACTCTAAAAGAATAAAATATATATATATATATATAAATATAAAAAAATAAAATAATAAATCAATATTAATACAAATGAATAGAAAATCAATAACATATTATAAATTAAAAATCATTCCCTATAGAAACTATATTCAATTTATCATTCATATTACTTGATACGACCACATATACATGCGTATACGAAAATCAACACATCATGCATCTTACAAATGTAAATTTAAAAAACAACTTGAAATCAATTTAAGAATGCTCAAAAGAGAATAATCTAGCTTTCAAGGGATAGGAGTTTCTAGTTGAAAATATAGAACATTGCCGAGTCTTTGGCCATCAAATTCCTTAAAAAAGCTTGTCATCGGATGCTGAGTTCAGGTTGGAGTTCGTGTCACTTGTAGGGAGGTAGGGCTACCAAATTAAAACTAAAATAAGGATGAGCTTATCATTGGTCGTAAGGCTTATCTTCGGGCCGACAATTATCATCACCACCTATCCTTTGTAGGTTATGTTCTGCGGTAGTACGTGTAAAAGTCTTTCTCGCTGACGATGGCACATGTTTATCAGCCACTTATTTTCTCTATTGTTTTCTTTTGCTAGTGTTAAGTTAAGTGACCTTGCTCTACTTGGTGTCGCGAATTAGATGACTTAATTATATCAAGAATATAAATATGTAAAACAAAAATAAATAAGAACGCATAAAATTTATAGTAGTTTACCTTTAATATAATAGCTAAATCTATTTGTTAAAAAATTTAATATAATGATAAAGAAGTTTGCAAGAGGAAAACTTGCACACCCTTTACATATATACATATATATATATATATATTTGTTAAAAAAAAAAGATATACCATGTCCTATATAAATCTTTGCAAGAAAAAGAAAACAAAAAACCTCAAAAAAATCTTTCTCGAGTTCAACCACGACCCCACGTGGCAGCCCATGCTTTCTGGTGCCGCAGTCACATTTTTGCTCCACTCCATGTTTTGCCCTTGATGCGGCATGGTCTCGCACTTAAACGGTGCCCCAGCGCATGCTCTCGGCCAAAGAAGGCTTGATGCTCACTTCTGGCTTTTGCTAAATTCCTTCTTAAGATTGATCTCGTGATCCTTTATGTAGAGTGATAATTCGTCAAAATCCTCTACGTAAATTAGGTTCCACACTTCTTAACGCTTGGCATCTTAATGTTCTGGCTTGAGGACTTTGTATCTTTCATCTGTAATAATTATGGTGCTTAGTTACCCTAATTAGTTTGTGTTTTCCTCTTGTTTGCTTGGTGGTTGATTGTGTTTTTCGCCTGCATGATTTGTTTCTTTGCGATTCCTTGTGTAGCCTTGGTACTATCGGTTTCTCGACATTAGTTGATTAGATTTTTCTATCAATGGTAGAGAATTTGTGAAAGAGCTTTGTCTATACTTAGATTTGTGGTATATGTTTATGGAGCTCAATATGCTCCACTTCCATTTAAACGTTTCATTTAAATTTACTAATTGAAAAAGGTTATATGTGAATGTTGTGTTTGGTATTTATATTGCCTTTTCCTCCTTTGAAATATATTTCTCTCTTTAAACAAGTATAGATTGGTATGTAAAAATAAGGAATTTGCATACTTCCTTGTTGGGGTTGATAAATTGATGGCTTTCAATTTGAGACTTTTTTCCCTTACAGCTCTTCTTGTATTATTTTAATAATTATTATTTTTCAATATTTTGCTTAAATGTACTTGGAGACCTATTATTAATTATAAGAACAATTGTGTGGTCGGGTATCAAAAAGTACCATAGACGATACAAACCTTAATAAAGTGTTCTAGAAGTATGGTTACAACTGAAACTTTTAAACTGAAAACTGTAATATATAAGGGCTTTATGCTATAATTTATTTTTTTTCTTATTACTGTAGTATGTGAGGCTTTACATTATAGCAAAAAAAAATTTACTTAGAACTAATTTTATTGAACACCTTTTAAATCGTTGGTTTACATCGAAATTATATTGAATTAAAAAAAAATGACCATTCAACAAAACGACTGTAATGGTTGAGAACTATGTGTATCACTGTTATGTTTCCTCCTTACGGCACCAAAGAATCCTCTAAATTGGAAACATTGAAAAATAGTAGGGCAATGTAATACAATATCATCGCTAAAAGTCCCAAAAATATCTGTCACCCGTCCTTTTTTGCTGCTTAAATTTTTAATGAAAATTAAATTTCAACTTTTAGCAACAATAATAGTCTTAGTGGGCAACAATTGTTGTCTTGTGAACCCCAAAGGTTTTTATATGGGTCGTCGCTGAAGATCAGTATCTACTGGCGCCAACCGACACCATCTGGTGCGAATATATGGTGCTTCACGCCAGACTCGAGACTCAATTACACTTCTCACAGATTTTTCTATTAATCTTTTAGTGACGACATGTCGTCACTAAAAATAAGGTCCCTTTTTAACGACGGCATTAAAAGGCCATTTCAAAAGTCATTGGTTCTGAACCTTTGTGATGACATGTCGTCGTTCAAAGTCAATCTTTAGCGATGACAAATATCATCACTAAAGCTATCTTTTCTTGTAGGGTATATACGTCTATACATCTATATCTACTTTTTTTTTGCTCTTTGCTTTTTTTGTTTTGTTTTTGTTTTTAGGTTTTTAGCCTTCCTCTATTTAATATTTACATTTTTTGGTCCTGCATTTTTCCAACGCGTTTTTTTTTCTTTTGGCCCTTCATTTTTTTCACCTCACTTTTCTTTTTTCTTTTTTCTCCTTTTAACTTTCCTCCAAATATCTTGTCTATTTTTACAATTACTTTATTAATTTTTTTAAAGGGTTATTTTCTTATGGTTGTTGTCAATTAAACATTTTCTTCACTCAAATGTGTCTATTTTAATATCTTTTACTTCTTTTTATATACTCTTAAGTATTTTTTTTTCAAATTTTTTCACTTAAATATATTATTTGACATTTTTATATTTTTTCTTTTCTTTAAAAAGATATATAAAAGTAATGTGCCAAAGTAATACACTTAAGCGAAGGGATAAAACAAATTCTTCAATCCATATAGAAAAAGTAAAAAAAATTTATTTGAAATGTGTGAAGTGCGTGATTTAACTAGTAGTATGAAAAAGAGGTAACTAAAACTAAATGTAACACATGACATTTTCAAAGAAAAGGTAACTCATGATATAAAAATCCGAGCAATATTAGATAAAATCCTGTAATTTAATAAAAAGAGCACAATGATGATCGCCCTCTATATTTTTCCAAAAAAGAATTAAGTCTATGCTTGCATTTAGTTTCCAAATCCGACTCATCGATGTTTCTAAATTCCACACTTTCCTTGAAAAGGAATAAATAAATAAAGACAAACTTATATGATACAACGTTCTTCCAAAAAAAAAACACAGATAATCCGTCACATTTAATAACTTTCTAAAATTATTTCTCACTCTTTGCATATCAAATTAACATTCTTAACATTTTTAAAGGAAAAAAGTAAATTGCTCAATAAGTCCTTAAACTATTTAAAAGGTGATTTGTTGGTCCTTTTTTTAGCTCAGTTGACCTTAAACTCAAAAAAAAAAAAAAAAAGATGCAAAAAAATAAGATAATGGACATCTGTTAATTTCTTCATTGCTTTAATCATGTGATTGTCAGGAAACTTCCCTAATTAAGTCACCACCATTTAACAAAAATTAAAAACAAACAAAAAGAAAAAACAAAAACAAATCAGAAAACTTTCATCTTTCCTAACTTTGGCCAACCAAACCCACCCCTCCCCTTTGTTGTGCCTCACCTAGTTATAAGATGATCAAAAGGAAAACCATACCAAAGTAGAAAGATCAATCCTCAGTTACAAAAAGACCAAAATCAAACTCAGTTCTAAAAGGATCAAAATCAATACTTGACCAATATCAGAATCAAACCTAGTTATAAAAAAAAAAAATTCAAAACAACAACCCATTTCTCATAAATTGAAAAAAAAATAAAAAAAAAACTTTCTTCCTTAGATCAAAACCTAGATCCTAAAAACAGCAACCCATTTCACAAAAATTCAAAAAAAAAAATATCCAACCTTAATTTCAACTAAATCCATTGTCAAACCCGTTACGCTGTCAAAATTCCAGAAAGCCGCCAGCCCCAAATCTATCAAACAGAGGTGTTGGAAGTGAAGATGGAATTGAAAAGAGAAAAATGGGGGAGCAAAAGAGAGTGAAAGAGTGAGTTTCAAGATGAGTAGTTAATAAACATGAACTTGAGTTGGAATTTGAAGTGATTGGATTTGATTTATGAGTGGAAAATTTTGAAATGGGACAAAATTAATGTAACGACCCAATCTATGTGGCCTCTACTTAATTACTTAAACGTACATTTACTTAAATTATTTAATTTTGTGGAACAAATTTTTTTTCCTATCACCATCATTCAAAGAGTTAAACTTCACTAGTATCTTCTAAGTTAAAAATAAATAATTATATCATTATATATTTAATTTATAACTATCTTTATAAATGCTAACCTTACTAGTGAATTTTAATTTAAAACTATTTTTTAACCTTTTGTTGTAACAAAAATAGTAACATAGTATAGAGATCTAATGATTATCCAAAACATACCTAGAACACCTTTTTTTTTTGGTTAACACTGCTAATCTTTTTTGATAAAACGATATTTACTTTTTGTTGCAACCACGTTAATAATATTAAATAGTAGTTTAACAGTTATCTCAAAACATGCTAAGTACTAGAGTTATAAAATTAAACATAATATCAAAAGAGTCATAATTATCAAAATATGTGGAAAATAAGCGCGTGTATCTGTTTCCCATAACTCAACTCTAATCGTCTCCTGCTTCCCCACAGTCCATTAAGCATTACTGACAGGTTGTTTAGCTACAGTATGAATATTTTTTAATAAGCTTTCACTTAGCAAGTAGGAATAATAACTCGCAAAACAATTGAAATAACATGTGATAACATTAAAAATGCATGTACCAATTATGCTTGATTATGATCTTATCTTATTATTTATCGGGCTCGAGTAATCGTACCGGTTGTGCGCTATCAATAGGATGTTAAGTTTTGCAAGGTCCCAACAACATCGTGACCAAATTTAATTTATCTTTTATTATTTTATTTTTAGCCTCCATGTAGGTCGAGAGGTTGGTACGACTCTCTTTGATTAGTTCATCCTTTTTAGTTTTACAAATCAATTTAGTGAGCATGCAATATGACATGACATAGCATACAATAATTGAAATTAAACATGCGTAAAATATTTAGAAAGCATTAGGCATAGCATATTGTGATTGAACTAAAACATGCTTAAAACATTTTAGAAAACATTTATTTTAAACTATTTGTACTGTTGGTAAGATTCCTACTCACTTGTATTTTTGAAATCAATATCTCTGTCTACTTGGGATTCCTTATCTCCTTTTAAAGAGTGATTCTATATAAGACACCCTTTAAGAGTGTGTAAGAAAATCTATTTTATGTTATTTCTAGTTCTAGCATAATTGAAAGAATTTGATCATTCTTTTAGATCATAATTCTTTGATCATAAAATTCACTACTTCTATTACAAGGATTAACTATTTTATCAATTCCTCAAAATATTCAAATCTTTCCTTAATTGCCATTAGTTTTGTAAAAATGGATAATTAATTAATTATTTATAGTTTTTAAATTTACATATCCTTAATCCACTAAATTAAACATTTCCTAAATTCGTAATTCTTAAGCTAAGTTCTAATTAGTCATATTCTAAATCCATTTAATGAGCTCGTAAATGGTTTTAAGTTTGTTAGGGCCAAAATGATTTTATGACGTCATTTGTACTGTACCGATGAATTATGACCCAAACGGCCTTTTAACTAAAACGGGCATTGGACCTGTACCTAGTATCGTGGAACCAGACTCTAGCATATCGGGTTTTTATGATAGCTAAATCCATGTCAAATTTAAAAGTATTAAAGTTTATTTTCACAAAATCTTGTTCGTAGAGCTCAAAGGTTCAAATAAAAATCGCTCTATAAATTAATACTTGGAACTAGTAACCCACTAAATCTTGGCTTATATAATATTCCTAGAATACTGTAATTTCTTGGTTCATTGAAAAACATGACTTTATAATTAAGCTATCTTTGTTTATGAAAACTAGTACTGGAGGGTACTTTTTATTTAGTTTTGGAAAGTAAAAAGGAATTCACATGTTTAAAGCAGTTTCACTTTTAAAGTTTTTCTTTTATAGAATCACTTGTTTAAAATATGTGTCTTAATGATTTTCATGTTTATTTTAAAGTTCTGATTACTATTTTTGACACAATTGTTTTCCAGTTAAAACTTTGCAAATTTTACCGATTAAAAAGTTTTAACTATTTTTATGAATCCCAGTTAAAGTCCAATTTACAAGCAGATTTTTACAAAAATTTCTTCATGAAAGTTCATTATGTTGCTATAATCTAAAACTTTCATGTTTTGCAAAAATTACAATTTGACCTCAAAATGTCCAGAAACTTTAAAATAGTTTTCGTCCCAAAAATGAAATTTTTGGACAGATTGAGAAAACTACCCGTAACTGTATTTTAGAGGCATATTTTGGAAAAAATTTCTCCATGAAAGTTGTTCATATTATCAAAATCTAAAGCTTTTGTGTTCGGCAAAACAGAAAATTCAGACTCAAAATAGTCAAAAAATGGCAAAACAGTTTCAGCACTGCGGGAACTATTTCTGGCAGTTTTTACAAACTGCTTTAAGCAGTTTTTACAAACTATTTTAAGCAGTTTTTGGGCTGCATTTTGGCAGTTTTTGGGACTGTTTTAGGTAGTCCCTAAAAACTACTCGGTAAACCTATTTAAAGTCGAAACTTTGTTTTTGCTCAATCATAGAGTTTTGTTCAAAGCATCAAAATCTAAAAGTCTCGTATTTTTAAAATTTTTTAAAAGCGATTCTAAGGCTTCCGTTTACGTGTTCAAAGTTTGTGGAAAATTTTTCCACAAACCAAAACTTGTATGAAACCTAATTCTAACATGCAATACTAACTTTTTACATCTCATACAAGCGCAAACTATACTAATCAACACATAATTAATTATTACAACCTATTTTCTCACCCCAATTATCAAATCTCTCATAAAGTTATGAACTTTAACCTAAAAAAATTAAAGAAAAGTTAAATTACTTACCCTTGATGACTACACTTAGGTGGGTGATCTTGTTGAAAAACAGTATGCAGCGAAATTTTAAAAATTTTTATGCCAGAGTATTTTCTAAAACACAAGTTTGACATGCTATATGTATAAATTAACTAGATCTTACTAACCTTGTTTGTCGAAAAGCTCCTGCAATCTGTGAAGAGTATAATATTCCAGAAGAGCCTCAATTAACTGGTCTTCTTTGCTATTCTCTATCCACGACTAGAGTGCATGTGGACGCACGTTGTTCAGCCTTTCCCCGGTGACTCTTCTTCCAATCAATTGAGAAAACCCAAAGCTATGGTTTGTGATGTGTGAACAATTGTTCTCAAGGAATTATAGAGTCTCACCAACAGAGTCTCACTCTTAATCTCTCAATTGATCGAAACAACAATGAGTCTCACTCCCATTTTTATAAAGGTTGGGCCCAGAAGTCAATTCTTATCAGATAAGGCCTCAAAAATTCGAATCAGAATCAAATCAGGAATAATATCTTATAAATTCTGCGTGAGAACATGTGATTTATTTATTGCTCAGTCGGCGGGCCGAACTGGCAGATGGGCCTACCGAACTTGCTCCATCAACAGGCCAAACTTACGATAAATGATCCATGCAAATCTTTTATTTTCCACATGAGATTCTTGAGATAGAGCCTCAGTTTTAATTCAAATAACCCAATAGAGAAGCTATCTGATTAAAATGGTCATATCTAGATAATCTCTAGGAAAATAAATATTCCTGATGATCCAACAAGTTTATCTTAAATTAATTTATTCAAATTAATCGAACCGATAAATAAACATAAATTATCCGATCCCGATAATTCAACAAGTTTATCTTGAATTAATTTATTCACAAAGTTAATTCAATGAATAAATAGACATGAATTATCTAATCCTATCAAATTTAAACCAATCTGATAATTTGACATAGGTCACAATTATTGGAAAAGCACTCCGTATAGTTATAGGATTTTTATGAGCTAGCAAAGGGGACCTGATGGACCTATATAGTTCAAGCTCCTGATAATTATGAAACCCAATATCCTAGATATACATTGCATAATTATCAACTCTAACGCTACTCCACTAAAAGCTTAGAGCTGCGCTGTCGAACCATATAGAATTACGAAGCTCGTATAGCTAAGTCTTCGTGACATATCATAATGTATCGTATCCCCATAGAATTATTTATAACCAGCTTAAGGATAAATTTTATCTTACTTTTTTGCTTATTTTTATCTTACATTCCATTATTTCACAATCGAAAACTTACCATCCACAGACGGTATACCATTCGGTTACACCTATGTATCCAAATGGTTGAGCGCTCTAGTTTTTCAATTATAGGATAATGCATATAGGAGGATATCACCTACTCCTAAAGAGGAGCTATGAATTCTATATCTATGAATAACAGGTCTACGCTATCAAGAGTCATGCCTCCAATGTACCAACATGCGTACCACTATTAAAATATGGATGTCACCCTTTAGTACTTCAAAAGACATAAGTCAAGACAACGGGCTCACTATTCATTTCAAGATTAAGATACAATACATATGATTATCTAAAGTGAATCAATTTGCTAAGACAAAATTATTAATCTAAATCAATTCACTTTATGTCTCGATCCAATACATCGTCACCTATGACAATGTGTCAATGTTTTCATTCACAGAGTCCACCTCTGATGGTTAAGTCAAACCACTCCTGTTAGAGATATAGACAACATAACACTCTTTGGATGAATAAAGTGCCTAACTTTATTCCATTGATTGCGAATCTTATAATATAGACCGTCACCTTAAGAATTGTGTCTTCTGCATAATCTGCCATTATATGCCTAATTTTTAAAGGTTTAGACTGACAGTCTCAGACTTTTATTTGCTTAACATATATTCAACAAATATGAATGTAAAGAGGACAAGATTTGGTATATGAATTATAAATAAATTCTTTATTCATAAAAATGTCATAAAAAACATATTACATTTTTATTGCTTAGGGCATACATGTCTAACAGATCTTAAGGCCCTTAACTCCTCTTTTTCTTCTTCTTGTAACACACTAAATCACAAACTTAAGCATGTAAAAAAAAAAAAAGAAGCTAGATTTGTTATAGTTTCCATACTAAAACTTTCTAAGTAGAATATTTTCTTCCTTTGCTAGAAAAAAGGGGAAGAAAGATAAGTGTAAATATTACCTTAGTCCAAGGCTCTAAGGCTCCTTCTTTCTTCTTCTTCTTCTTCTTTTTTGAACTTAATTTTGTGGTATGAAAGTGGTAGAAAATATATTGGGATTTCTGCTTGTTTTGATTTAGGCTTTGGGAGGAAGTTTGGAAGTAAAGATTTTTTTTTTTTGGAGGCTTTAGGCACCCAAGATGGAGGAAAGTGGAGAGTGAAGAAATGAAGCAAAATTTTGTGATGGCTTTAATGGTCTTCCTTGCATAGACCTTGCTTAATTTAATCTTTCCCACCTAACCCAAGGTTAATTAGTCTTTAAAGTGGCCTAATAAAGCTGGAACTAAGATTGATTTCTACGTTAGAGCTATAGACAGGTAAGTTTCAAACCTCACCAATAGCATGAAGCAAATGAATTTCAAATGTTTTGAATATGTTGTATGTTTGCAAATGATATGCACAAAGTTCAAAGTTCAAAACAAGATTTGCAATAAATTTGCAATTATTATGTTTAAAGTATAGTTGCATTTGATATGTATAACGTTTTTAAAAGTTTAAGTTATGATTTTCAATGTATTTAAAGTAGGATTGCATGTGTTATGCAATATGATTCAAAGTTTAAGTTATGTTATGCAACATGTTTGCAAATGCCATGCTAAATGTTTACATGCTAAGTTATATCACTAAAATGTGTAAGTATTTATTATGCTCACTAAAGTTGATAAGAAGGTAAAGTAAAGATAAAATGAAAGTGTCGTACTAGCTTCCTTGATGTGAGGTACACAAATAAAGTTAAAGTTTTGGCCTCCTAGATGTGAGGTACATGGCCTCGGTGTTCAATGATCTTAAGTCTTCCGTAAAGGAAGCATCATGTTTATGATCTCATGATTAATGATGTTGGTACGAATACTAAATTTATAAAATAAGGAAAGTTAAGGAACAAAGATTAAAAAAAAAGTTGAAGTAAGAAATGAATGATTATAGGATGCTCATAATTAAGCATAAATGAAATCATGCATTTTAATTTTGCTCGTATTTCTTATTATGAAATATTTATATTTTATGAAAAATATTCTGAGAAATGTTTTATGTTAAATGTTTATGAAAAACATTTTTATGTTTACAAAAAAAAAAGGTTTATAAAGGATGTTTTAAGGAAAAATGTTTCATGAAAAACGTTTATGAAAAATATTTCGGAAATGTTTAAAGGAAAATGTTTATGAAAAACGTTTTAAGAAAAATGATTTTATGAGAAAAGCTTTTAAAGCATGTCAAAATGATTTCTGAGATTTCGTTTGAACTCACTGAGCGAAAGCTCATTTAAAATTTCTTCATGCTATCGATATTCTTATGGATGATCAGTAGAACTTGTTTAAAGAGCTTGGTATTACGGAGGACAGATGCAAAGATTTGGGTATGGATACCACTATAGTATGTTTTCGCTGCTCAAAGAAAATGTTTTTCCGCTATTTGATATAGCGATTTCAAAGTTTTTAAGGAAGTTACAGTTTTCATAAATGTGTTCAAAGTTTTAAAATATATTTTACGATTTTTTTTTTTATAATTATGAAGTTAAGAGTTATGATTCAGTAAATGTTTCTTAATAAGTTTAAGAAACAATTTGAAATGGTTTTAAAGACAAATGTTAAGTAATGTCTCAACTTAAATTGCGCCAGAAGTCACAACAGTTCTAAAGAACATTTTAAAGGATAATGACAAGAAAAAAAATTATTCAGTAAATTTGTTGCTAAGTAAGTAAGATTAATGTTTAAGTAATGATATAAAAAGGACGTTAAGTGACTGCCTAGTAAGGCGGGTCATCACAAAAACACAGCTAAAAATTAGTTAAGTGTTGTGCTCGTAGTTGCTAAATTGACAGCCGTCAGATAAATTAATCCTTTTATATTGATTTTTAAAGTTTAGTGTCAGTTGAGCTAAAAAAAGAAGGACGAACGAGTGCCCTTTTAAATAGTTCCGGAACCAACCGAACAATTTACTTAAAAGAAAATTTGGATACTCATTAACTTACAATCTTAAATCAAATAAATTTTTATTGTAAATAAGATCCATCGATAAAAATAATGCACACTTATTTCTTCAAAATTATATGCTTTTCAATGTTTTATCAATGGAGAAAATTTCAGTTTTTTTTTATTTATTTTGATCAAGTTTTAAGTGCATAATTTATACTCTCTCTATATATAAGTTTTCCTTATTTTTAAATACTTATAAATCAAACCGTTAAAATTTCTTAGTTGTTTGATAGCTTTGACTTGAACAGCACTATTTTGAGTGTGTTTGAAAACCAAGTTTTAATTTCAAAATTTTAACGGTTATAGTATACAGGTCTCACATATTACAATGTAAAACAAAAGTATGATATGATAAAAAGCTCTCACATGCTATAATGTTTAAGTTCTGACTTGGTTCCCAAACACTCTCAATAATGTTTTCTCTCGTACACAACAATGTTTCAATTTCAACTTTAAAGTTTCAACTCATTTCCTAATTGAGCTATATCTCCTCAGTTACCCACTAGAAAAATTTTAAAATATATATAACAAAAAAGGGTTAATTATGTAGCTATACTTGTAAGTTTTAACTATATCTCAATTAATTCCTTTAGATTTGAAAAACTTAGTTTCAATTTTATTCTTAGATTAAAAAAAAGGGAAAAGATATAGATAAGACCAAGATCCCCTTAAATAGACCAAATTTATTTACGAAGGATTTTTTTCCTTAATTTTTTTGGAAAAATATTTTTACATTTAAAAAGCTATATTAGTTAAGAACTTTTTTTTTTAATTTTGATGTTTTTATTTTAAGATTTTTTATGTTTTTGAACCTATAAAATATTTTTCATAACTTTTTAAAGATAGTTATGTTATTGTCTAATTTTTCTATTCACAGCTATAGAATTTAAACAAGTTTTTTGAATTTAAAGAATATTTTTATACTTTCTAAAAAAATTTGAGAAATAATTAAAAATTAAAAAAATATAATTACGTAATTTAGTTAAGGAAAAAGAAAATTCTCAAAACTTTTCTTAATTCTAGAACTTTAATTTAAAAGTCAATGCCGGTAATTATACGGACTAACTAACGATATAAAACGGCTTTCATTTCCTTCTTCTTTCCCCCCTCCATCCCTTCCTTCCTTGCTTTCAACTCCACTTTTCAGTTTCAACTTCTCTCTCTCTAACGTTTCCTCTCTACAAATATTTATATTTGTATGCTTATTTCTCTCTCTTCGTAAGAACCTCCATTTCAACCTCCCATGGCGGGTCTGCATTCCTCGGCTAGACCCTCCTCCTCCTCGTCCTCTCTCCTCTCTTCTTCTTCGTCGTCGTCTTACCAGGCCTTCGCTTCCCGCCTTCTCTTCCTCCTCACAGTCCTCCCCCTCACCCTCGCCTGCTTCGCCTTTGTCCTCCAATGGCGTGGCGGCCTCAACGACGACCCCGTCACCCGCTGGTCCCCTGACCGCCACCAGTTTCCCGGCATGGACTCCTCTGAATCGCCTTCCCGGACGACCTCCCGCTCCGACTGCCTTGATCCTCTCGGCAGAAGTCGTTCCCCTTCCTTCCCTTACTA
This sequence comes from Artocarpus heterophyllus, assembly GCA_025403435.1. Lineage (NCBI taxonomy): Eukaryota > Viridiplantae > Streptophyta > Magnoliopsida > Rosales > Moraceae > Artocarpus > Artocarpus heterophyllus. Next base: position 21,046,812 of record CM046351.1, read on the forward strand.
TCGCGACTGGAAATTCGATTACGCCGTGGATCTGAGGCCTAAGGTCTTTTTTTTTTTTTGAATCTGTTGATTTTATGATTGGATTGCATGTGCTTGTGTTGATATTTTCCCTGTTTTCTGGTTTTTGATTTTAATTCGATTGAGGTTTTTGTTTTTGTTTCTTTGGGGAAAAGGATTGATTTTTGGATTGTGCGCGCGTGATTGTTTGGTCTTTGAGTCTTGAGATCTGCCGTGTAGTTTGTGCTTGTACGGCTTGGGATGAGAATTTTGACGTTTGAAAATTCTGATCATGGAGATCGCGTCACTGCAGTTTTATGGGAGCGTTTGTCTCTTTAGATTTTTTTCCTTGATTCTTTGATTATTTCTACGTACTTTTTTTTTTTAATCAATATACATGTAAAAGAGTCGCCAAAGTTGAGACTTTTATTGAACTCATCTTGAAACTTTTTCGTCTATTTTGAGTAGTTGATCAATCTATGTCCGGTGGAAATGGTTTACAAAACTGATGCCCCATATTGAACTTATCTTCACAAGGTGGCGACTTTTAACCTTTTTTTTTTATCTACTTTGAGTAATTGGTTGTTCAATTTGGAATGTCTTGTATTTTGCTAGCTGGTTTGGTTTTTTATTGGTGAGGTGCAATCATCTAGCTATTTTAGAAGTTCCTAAGTAATTTGATTTTTAATTTTTGGTTTATTTGTTTGAATATACACCGAGCTGGGAGTGTTTTCAATCATTTGTATTTTATTGGCGTAAGGTGCTAAATGTTTTTGTCCTTTTTAAGGTCAAAATAGTGAATGTTTAGATATGCCCTGGTTTTAAGATGTGGATGAAGGATTAGACAGAAAGTTGCTGCATAGTATGGATATACGAGGAGGCAAAATGTGGTTTGTGGATTGAAATATAACTTGAAGCACTAAATCCGATAAGAAAATCTGCTAATGATGAGAATATGATAATAAGGTCTATGGAAAACAAATTTCAATATCCTCTTCAAATAATGCGGAAGATGTTTATGGAGGCAAATATGTATTATATTAAAAAGTAATTAAGTGGAGCACTAATGGCTCATTAAAATAGTTCAGTGGAAAGCAAATGATTCTACTTTTTTCAGATGATTTTGAATGATTCTACTTTTTTCAGATGATTTTGAATGATTCTTATTCTCTATTTTTTATTCGTCGTTGTGTTTTTCTTATATATGATCATCGGTGTGACCATGTTTGTTTTAGCTCCTTTTGTCATACGCAATATTCATTAAAACCTCTTTGTTAATGAATTAATCCATTTGTACCCCTTCGATACGATCTATGATCACAGCTATTTTAAGTAAAGGCAATTGCATATTTTGTTCTTTCTATTTCATGTTTGCTTTTAGGTTAGTTTATTGGTGAATAATGGTGTTTCATAACTTCAAATGCTGCCATGTTTTAGATATGTATTACAACAAGCACTTCTGCTGGTTTGGAGCAAACTTTGCCCTGGATTTTCTATCATAAAGTTATTGGAGTTTCAAACTTTTTCCTTTTTGTCGAGGGGAAGGCTGCCTCTGCCAATGTATCAAAAGTCTTAGAGTCCATTCCGGTGAGTCAAAAGTCATATCTTTCCCCCTAAAATGTAAGCAGAAGATAACTTAAAGTTTTTTGATACTCCATCAGTTTAAGCCCCCTGTAGTTCTGATCATTTATTTTTGTTGCATGGACTAAAATATCAGGGTGTGAAAGTTATATACAGAACAAGGGAATTAGAGGAGCAACAAGCTAAGAGGTAGGTAATCTCCACTAGAATAGATGGTTATGTATCTGAAGATTTATTTAGTCGTCATTTTTGACTGAGGTGCTCCATGTATTATTAGCCGGATATGGAATGAGACTTGGCTGGCGAGCTTCTTCTACAAACCATGTAATTATGAGTTGTTTGTGAAGCAATCCCTCAACATGGAGATGGCTATTGTTATGGCAAGGGTATGGACTTCTAAAGCATTTTATATGACAGATGCTCCTCGTAAATTCATCTTAATAAAGCTTGTAATGTTTCTTTTACAATTTCTAGGAAGCTGGAATGGAATGGATATTCCATCTCGACACCGATGAGCTAATTCATCCAGCTGGTACTCGAGAGTATTCATTGAGACAGCTGTTGTCTGATGTGCCTGCAAATGTTGATATGGTTATCTTTCCAAACTATGTAAGCTCAACAACTTTTCTTTTGCCTTTTCATTTATTTCACTTTTCACCTGTCCAGTAGGGCTATTATTAGATGTTTAATGAGAACCGTCATCTTCCATGTTGACAACCTTAATCTCTGGTAAATTGTTGCTTTGGTTCATGGTGTTTAGTAGGTTGCTAATCTTTATCATCCTTTGGCATCCAAATTGTAAATGTGATGCATTTCTTACAATATTTAAAGATTATAGCAGATCCCACCTTCTATGCCTTTGCATTTAAACAGTCATTTGATGCTTTTGAGTTCAAGTTAGCTGAAAATACCTTTTTGTTTTTAATTGCAGGAAAGCAGTGTAGAGCGAGATGATATCATGGAACCTTTCAGTGAGGTATGATATCTTCCTTCGCAATTTTCTAAATTTTTTTGCATTATTACGTTCAGATTTGCCAACTATAAGGAAGAAATATTGTTGAAAGGTGCTTTCATTGTGTTGATTTCCAATGTACTATCTGATGGACATATTTCATTACCAAGTAAGATGTCTAATACAAGTCCGCATGTGCTGAAGGTGATTTTATGATCTCTGGTGCAATTAGAATGGTTTGTTCTCAATATTTAATTCTTAAAATCACAGTTACTAACCACCTTATGCAAACATGTTGTCCCCTTAATCTTCTTTCTCTTTACTACTTTGTAGGTCAAACTTTTTGGTTGAATTTATTCAATCACATGTTTACTTATTAGCTTACTCGCGTGCACATGATGCACTTACCAACAAAAAATTTTGTGCTTACCAATTTTTTTTGCCTTTTAATTTTGCCATAGGTATCAATGTTTAAGAAAAATTATGACCATCTTCCAAAAGATGTTTATTTTGGCAACTATAAGGAGGCAACCCGTGGTAATCCAAACTACTTTTTGACTTATGGAAATGGTAAATCAGCTGCTCGAATTCAAGATCACCTACGCCCTAATGGTGCACACAGATGGCACAACTATATGAAGACACCCCAGTATGTGATTTTATCTTGTAATTTTGTATGTTTTAGTATTTGTATTCATGTTTAGAAGTTATTGTGGTAGTGGACATGTCAATATATGCACACGTTTTTTTTTTTTTTTTACACATTTGTTTTTTTGTTTTTTTCTTCTTTTCTAAAGCTTTGTCATTTATTTGCTGCAAATATTATTCTAACCTCATGGGTTGTGAGTCAAAATCTCTAATTTACTTTTGGACTTGGATTTCTTTTCTTCTTTTGCCGGAAACTCACCATTAATTTTTGCAACTTTTTTCAGTGAAATCAAATTGGAGGAAGCTGCTGTGTTGCATTACACATATACCAAGTTTTCTGATTTGACTTCAAGACGTGATCGGTGTGGCTGCAAGCCTACAAAGGATGATGTTAAAAGATGCTTCATGTTGGAATTTGACAGAGCTGTGAGTTTTTGTTTGTGTACTTTCTTCTTTTCTTTTTTTACCTTTCTACTCATTGAGCTAGAAACATGGTCATTTAATTTCCAGGAAACCTCCCTCTATCTTATGTTGCCATTAGTTTCATTTTCTCCTTAGAGAACTTTATACATATGCCTACTTCCATGTTGTATGATTTTGTAAGTATGGATATGTTTTTCGTCATAGACTTGTTCTTGCAAGATCTGTTCAAATTTTATTGTGTGTGATGCCTTTTTGCAGTATTTGTTCAATATTTGTGACTCACAAGTATAATTTTAGGTGGATGTGTACAAATGTTGTCTAGCTTTCAAATAATTTTAGGTGAATGTGTACAAATGTTGTCTAGGTTTCAATGAACAGCTATAAATAACATAGAGCTCAGCACCCTTTTTTTGTGCAATTATCGAAAATATTATATATTTCTTTTGTCATATTTTTTACAGCTCCATTGTATTATCCTTTGCAGGCGTTCATAATTGCTTCAACTGCAACAGAGGAAGAAATGCTTCGCTGGTAATGATATCTCATCTCACGAGAAGTTCTGAGTTTTCTCATGCTTGCTTTGAAGAAGTAATAGCTAGCATAATGCATATCAATATGTCGTACTAGGCTCACTATGAATTTGAAAAGCATATTTTTAACATAAAATGTATAGTGGAAAGTTATTGAGACTTGTTTTTGAATTTGAAGTTCTATATTGTCGCTTGTCATGCATTACCGAGTATTTTCTAACTTCTAGCAAAAAAATAGTGTGTTTTTATTTCTCTCTCACACGCACAAAATGGTAATAATTCAACAGGGGTAACAACGTGATCAATTGCGATCACGCATTTTCATTATTGGTTATGTAGTCTTTTACATCTTGACCTAAAATTATTGTTGGTTTAGGTACCAAGAACGCATTGTGTGGACTGACCTAAAATCCTTGTTGGTTTAGGTACCAAGAACGCATTGTGTGGACTGACAAGGGGTTGAACTTGAAACTTATGAGGAAGGGCATCTTGACCCGGATTTATGCCCCTATGGTCAGTTCAATTGAATGGTTTACTTCTTTTTTCAAGGCATATTTAACTCGCTTTTTGTACATATATATGTGCAGAGTAGTGAGGTTAAGTCCTTAAACCTATTTGTTCCATTATGTTATAGGTGATCATTCAAGGTTTGAGAGAATCCGGTGTTTTCAGCTCGGTAGTTGCAGCGGCTGAGCAAGCCTGTCTCTCAAAAGCGAAATTCTTGTCATCTGTTGAAAGTAGCAACTCTTCTCAGCCAACCGCACTCGGCGGTGCCTTTTCCTCAAGAAAGATTGGTAAAATAGATTCTCAAGCAACAGCAAGAAGGGTCTTGGAATTTGCAGATGATTTAACTCACCCCTTGGCAATCCCACCTCAATCTCCTCCTGAACTGGAAGATTTTGAAGTTGCTATATAATCAATGTGCCAATTGGCAATGACCCTTTTGCCTCATTGTTTCCAGCTTCTAGTTTGATGAAGCATTTGAGAGTTGAAGTTTTTCAACAGAAGAGAGAAGCAGGCTTGACATTTTTACCGAGGCATGCTAGTGTTCCTTTGCATGGGGCTCTTCCCGATCATTACCCAAGCGCTGGTGTACATTTCAGGTTTAGAATATAGATTTTTTTAGGGCTAGAGATGTAGAGCGGTGATTCTGATTGCAGGCTAATTAATGATTATTTGTTTCCATGGTGGTCTAATTTTTGTTTTTATTCTTCTTAAGGGTTTTGATTGATTGCATGCCTGCGATTTTAGTCTGTATTTTTGTCTCCTGGTATTATTTTTGTACACAATAAAGAAGGGGTAACACCGTTAGATTCATCCCCACACAGGATAAAGGGGGCATTATTCAATAAAAGTCTTTTGCTTAATCATGAGCTTCAAGAAATCGGTCAGACATTTAGCTATTTTCTGATTTGTGTAGCTATTTTGTATTTTCTGCCTCCAGAACCATTAATGCCAGTTTGGTTAAGTCAGAACAATGTGAATTTTTTGTGATCTAACATTTAAAATTTGAACCCCATGAAAGGCCACTTCTAGTCACCTTGCCAAGTCTTACCCTGTAATCTCGATATGTTGGGAAAACTACCTATGATAATATAGCCACGAAAAAACTTTCCCACTCCCACTCTGCATAGGATCCTCAAATAAAATTCGAACAAAGCCAACAACACCAAAATATCAACCAAAGCACACAAACAAGAGAATAAAATCAACTTCAACGCGAGACACCGGTTTTAGCACCAAAAACCCTCCAATACAAAGGGAAAAACCATGGAGCCGTAGTCGCCATTAACTTCTACTATAACAAAATAATAGGCTTGCAAAGTTCTCTCTAGACACAACTAGATGCTTACAAGCATTAAGATAATCATTTGGCTAAACAAAGTTATCATCTATATAAATTTCACAACTAGTAACAAAGAAAAGTTTAAGGTCTCACCAAAGAGGTACCTTGGAGAGACACTTTAGACAGATCAAGTTAAGAATCAAGGCTAATAGATGTGAAGAGTTTGTCGTAAGGATTCATCCTGTTGAATTTGAGCCCAATCCAATACCATTTCGCCACTTGATCGTCTTGCATTATTCCTCTTGTCTCTCTTTCTCTCTCCCTCTTTCTCTATCTCTTCTTTCTCTATGGTTTGCTACTGCTACACTCTCACGGTTTCTCTTTCTTTTTTTTAAATGTTGATCACGTGCAAGCTTAATTTGCAAGCTCTTCTATTTTTTTCTTTACAAGCATATTGCGGCAGACAACCCAACAAACTCCCCCTCTGCCTCATGTAATGGGCTCTACTAAGCCGGCCCCTTGCCTACAAGTCTCAAGTTTTTTCTTAGACAAAGTTTTTATAAACATACTCGATCCATTCTCCCTTGTATGCATTTTCTCCAAGCATAGTTGCTTTATTTTAAGCACATCATGAATCCAGTAATATAACATCAATATGCGTAGATCTTGAATAGAATGTTGAATTCTTAGAGAGGTGGATGGTACTTTAACTGTCACTGTAGTCTATGCATTTCTTTTGTTGTAGGCCTAATGCTTCAAGAAACTTCATCTGTAAAGCTTCCTTGTAAGGTTCAATAATTGTAATGTATTCAGCTTCTGTGGTGGATAAGGAAATATATTTCTACAACTTGGATTGCCAAGAAGCTGCTCCCCTACAAAAGTCAACGAAGTGGACTTCCTGGAATCAATATCACTTGCCATGTTTGAATCTAAATACCCATCTAAAATGGACTCGCTGCTACCAAAACACAAACACACCCTAGAAGTGCCTCTTAGATATCTCACTATGCAATTCATTGTTGCCAAGTGTTCTTTTCCAGGATTTGAGAGGAATCGGCTAATGACTCCAACCGCATGAGCAATATCTGGTCTTGTATAACCATTAACATGCATCAAACTACCAATTGTAGATGCATAGATAATTTGCTCATTTCTTCTTTTTCTTTCTTAATTGTATGACATTGCTTTAAACTTAGCTTGAAATAACCTGAAAGTGGAGAATACATAGCTTTGGCCTTACTCATGTTGAATCTTGCAAGAACCTTCTCAACATGGCATTCTTGAGATAGCCAAAGTTTCTCATTCTTCCGATCATGGGATATCTTCATGCCGAGTATTTGTTTTGCTGATCCCAAGTCTTCCATTGCAAAATACTTGCTCCACTCTCATTTTAACTTCTCAACACATAGTAGGAGGATAGTAAAGTCATCGCTAGAGTGCTTCTATATGAACACACAATGGTCAGATGAAGTTTTAGTGTATCCATGGCTTGCCATGAAGGAATCAAACTTCTTGTACTATTGTCTTGATTCTTGTTTGAGCCCATACAAGCTTTTTCTAAGCTTTATACAAGATTCTCCTTTCCTTTGACTTTGAATCCTTCCAGTTGCTCCATATAAATTCTTCTTTTAAGTCACCTTGAAGAAAAGCAGTTCTCATATTTAGTTGTTCTACCTCTAAATTCAAGCGGGCAGCTAGACCAAGAACAACTCTAATGGATGTCATCTTCACAATCGGAGAAAATATCTCTTTAAAGTCAATACCTTTCTTCTGACCAAATTCTTTCACAACCAACCGTGCTTTGTATCTTGGTTATGAGCTATTGTTTTCAGTCTTCAATCCCCATTTGTTCTTAGAGTGCTATCTTGCCTTAGGGTAACTTTACCAAGTCATAAATATGGTTCTCACATAAAGATTGCATCTCTTCTTTAATGGCTTTAAACCACTTTTTCTTTTTCTCATGTGTAACGGCTTCTTGGTAAGTTTTTAACTCTCCCATCTATGAGCATCACATACTCATTAGAATTGCATCTTGTAGGCAGTTGGTGCTCTCTTGTAGATCTTCATAATTGAGGCTCAACTGGTGGCGGTGGCGATGCTTTCTCAACCGGTTCTGTATCATCAACTAGAGGGGTGTCATCATTAATAGGCTGACTACCATCTTCTTGTACATCTCCCCCATGATCACCATTCACTACATGGAGAGATACCGGATCCAATCTAACAGGAATTTCAATAGAGGAATTAGACTTCTCAGCTTTTCACCATTATCAACAAGTTGACTTTCAAGAGGCACAACATCTCTGCTTCTGACAATCTTCCTATTCCCCGGATCCCATAACCTATACCCAAACTCCTTGTGACCATACCCCAAAAAGATATGTGGTTTGGTTTTGTTATAAAGCTTACACCTTATATGAACAAACGCTATGCATCTAAAGACTCAAATAATCATAAGAGACGTCTTTCCTAGTCTAAACTCTGTTAGGCACATCAGTATCCAAAGTAGCAGTAGGAGAAAGATTTATCAAATCGACTGCGATTCTCGAGCCTCCCCCTAAAAAGATTTAGGAAGCTTAGCATGAGAAAGCATTCACCAAATCCTCTTTTCAATTGTCCTACTCATTTTCTCCGCGAGGCCATTGAGCTGAGGCGTCTTGGATGGAGTTTTCTCAAGCCTTATACCATGGGCTTTGTAGTCGTATTGAAATGGCCCCCTGTGCTTACCAACATTGTTTGGTCGAGCCGACTTCAACTATTTTTATGTTTCTCTTTCAATCTTGGCATGGAATTCTTTGAAAAAATCTAGCACCTGATCTTTAGATTTCAAAGCAGTCGCCCAAACTTTTATAGAATGATCATCAATAAAAGTCACAAAATAAAGTGCACCTCTAAGAGTTTTATTTTGCATTGAACAGACATCGGTGTGAATCAAATCGAGAATTTTTGATCGTCTACATGAAGGGTGTGAATGAAACGCAGCTCGATGTGTTTTTCTAGCTAAAAAATCAACACAAGTTTTTAAAAGGCATACTTTGCAAATTCAGTAGAAATTGCTTTCTATTAAGAAGTTGTAGTCCTTTCTCGCTGATGTGACCAAGCCTCTTATGCCAAAGATCAATGCTTCTACCCTTGTGAATAACATCATCTCTCCTTTGTGAAGCTTAGCTTGCGTGACATAAAGCGTATTCATCTTCTTTCCTCTTGCGACCACTAAAGAACCTTTGGTGAGCTTCCATTAACTTTCACCAAAATAATTAGCCAAGCCCTCATCATTGAGCCTGCTTGTAGAGATCAAGTCTAGGCTAATATCTAGTACATGCCCAACATCCTTAAGTATCAATTTGCTCCCAAGATTAGTCTCCAAGCAAATATTACCAATACCCACAATCTTAAAGGCAACATTGTTTCTCATTTTGACATTACCAAAATCGCCGGTGAAGCACAAAGTGGAGAAATCACCATGAAAAGTTACATGGAAAGAAGCACCAAAACCAATCACCTAATCAATCACTCTCCTGACACATGAGACTAACACAACTATCATCACAAACAGTAACAATTCACCTTCGGTGACAACTGTATTAGCCTCTTTCTCATCTTTCTTTCCTCTACTCTACTCCCTTTTCCATGTTGTATTAGCACACAGTGTTACTCCTTCCATGTTGTTCGTACTTTTCAAAAACAAGTACCTCAGAAGAAGATCCAACTTTTTCTTTTCTTCTGGCTTTTTCGACAAGCAAACTGTTCTTAACTGACTCCATTGCTAACTGTCCTTCTGGCGTTGAATTGGTCAATGAGACCACCAATATTTCCCAACTATCAGGTAAGGAGTTGAGAAGTAACAACGTCTAAAGCAAGTATTCAAGGACCATTTTCACAGTTGCCAACTGGTTCACCAAGCCTTGAAAATCATTTGTATACTCAGTCATACTTTTTCTATCTTAAATAGGGTGTTTGGCTAGTGGTGGGAACCGTTTTTACTGTAGCATATGAAAGCTTTACACTGTAACAACTTTTTTTCTTTTTATTGTAACATGTGAGAGTTTTAAATTGTCCATAACTGAGTTTATAGTTCACACCACCGTTAGCTAAACACTTTTGTATTTTAGATTCAAAAGCCTTCTAATGACCATAGCTTTGTTTCTAGATGTGTTTTTCTCATGAAAAGATTCCAACTTCTTCCAGAGAATATCAGATTTCTTCGGCAATATGGTGGAATATATTGTGATCAACCCACTGTCTTATAGTGGCCGCAAATTTTATATGCAAAATCTCCCAATCCCCATCGCTCATTTCTTTTTTTGGCTTTGTCATGCCTTTAACAGGCCTAAATAAATCTTTGCAATAAAGCAAGTCTTGCAACTTACCATTCCAAATGGAAAAATTCGATGCAGTTAATTTCATCATCTCAAATGAATTATGCTCATCCATTTCAACACATAAGAAAAATAACTCTAACCAACCAAAAATTCTAATACTACTTTGTTGGGAAAACCACCTACTATAATATAGCCACTAAAAACCTTTCCCGCTTTGTGTGATAAAATGGGATCCTCAAATAAAATTCGAATAAAACCAACACCAAAATATTAAGCAAAGCAAACAAACAAGTGAATAAAATCAATCACAATCCGAGATACTGATTTTAGCATGGAAAACCTTCCAATGTAAAGGGAAAAACCACGGGACTGTAGTCACTATCAACTTCTACAATAACAAAAGAATAGGCTTACAAAGCTCCTTTATAGGTACAACTAATGGCTTACAATTATCAAGATAATCATCAAGCTTGGCTAAAAAAAGTCATCATCTACAAAGATGGATTTGATACCCAGCAACAAAGAAAAGTTTTAGATCTCACCAAATAAGTATCTTAGAGGGGCACTTTAGAGAGACCAATTTAAGAATCAACACTGACAAATATTAAAAGATTGTCGTAAGGATTCATCCCGTCGAATTTGGGCCTAATCCGGCATCATTTTGCCACTTGATCGTCTTGCACAAATTCAAAACCTATCTCTTTTTCATGTTTTCTCTCTTTGCTCTCTCTCTTTTTTTTTCTCTCCCTTCTTTCTTTCTCTCTAGTTTGCTGCTGCTATACTCTCATGGCTACCCCTTCTTTTTCTTAATACTGATCACGTGCAAGCTTGCAAAGCAAGCTCTTAAGCAATCTCTTTTTTTTAACCTTACAAGTGTATGGGGCCTTGCCCAATTTATTAGTCCAGCCCACTAATAGAGCAGACAACCCAACACAATACTATAATCCTCTTCTACAAGATAACAAACAAGAATGAGAACTTTCATGATATATATAATTCTATATATATATGATTATGGTTTCGATGATTGCATTTTCAATGGTTATTGTATTATTAATCATATAATATTAATTAGATAGTTGTAATGAATTGGGTAGTTAACTAAAAAAATTTATGATAATTAATAAGATTGAATTCTTATCATTCTTTGTCATCAATTATTGTTAAAATAGATACTTATTGAAAATGTAACCATTGGATATATAACCATTAAAAACAAGTTTATATATATGTGTGTATGCGTGTGTGTGTGGTTTCAATAGTATATTTCAAATAAGTATTGCTATTATTAGCAGTTTAATATAAGTTTAACGGTGTAACGAAGTGAATTGTTGATAAAATTTTTTTTACAATATTAATGAGGTTGAATTCTTATCATATTATATCATCAAATGTTAAATATACCTTTATAAAAAAAATGTAACCATTAAAAATAAGTTCACATTATATAGGGTATAGATACGATCTGGAGGTCCAGCCTTCACCCAACGTAACATTTTTTTTAATAAGATAATAACAATATGTTATATAAACATAACATCAAGCTTTATTAATCCAATGTTATCATATATTTTGTTCCAGAAGAGGATATAGAGACATCAAATAAAAAAAATGTGGAAGACTTAAAATAGTTATGCTTTTTAAGAAACATTGCGACTTTGTTTGGGAGCCATAGTTTGGATCAAAAAATTTAGCCAAAATACAAACTATTATTTGACAACATTAAAAAAAATCAGTTTGAACAATTATTCTAAATTATTTAATTGGTGTTTGTATGGATGCTCAAAACATTAGTTTGAATTGATATTATTTTTTAACAAAACTAAAAAAAATCTTAATGTATACAACAAATTTTCATAGGCAATATAGATGGTTGTTCTTCTCTTCATTTTAAATACATATGAAGAAAAATCATCTCAATTGAAATTGAAATGAAAAAGTTATGAAGCTTTTAAACTTAAATTAAAAGAGAAAAAAAGAAAAAAGTGAATGGTTTTTATGTTAGACATGTATGCCCTAAGGAGTAAAAATGTAATAAGTTTTTTGAGACATTTTTATCAATAAAGAATTTATTATTTTATATATACCAAATCTTGTCCTCTTTACGTTCATATTTGTTGAATGTATGTTAAGCAAACAATAATCTGAGATTGTCGGTCTAAACTTTAGGAATTGGGCATATGATAGACAAATTATGCGGAAGACACGATTCTTAAGGTGATGGTCTAAAACATAAGATCCGCAATCGAGAGAATACAGTTGGGTACTTTATTCATGAAAAGATTGTTATGTTGTCTATATCCCTTGTGGGAGATGGTTTGTCTTGGCCATCGGAGTTGGACTCCGTGAATAGAAACATTGGCACGTTGTCATAAGTGACGATGTGTTGGATCGGGACATAAAGTGAATTGATTTGGATTAATAATTCTGTCTCGGCAAATCGATTCACTTTAGACAATCATTTGTATTGTATCTTAATCCTAAAATAAATAATGGGCCCGTTGTCTTGACTCGTGTCTTTTGATGTACCAAAAGGTGACACCTATATCTTAATAGTGGTATGCATGTCGGTACGTTGGAGGCATGACTCTTGATGGCGTAGACTTGTTATACATAGATATGGAATCTATAACTCCTCTTTAGGAGTAATGATATCCTCTTATATGCGTTATTCTGTAATTGAAAAACTGGAACGTTCAACCATTTGGATACATAGGTGTAACCAAATAGTATACTGTCTTTGGATGGTAAGTTTTCTGATGGTGAGATAATGGAATGTGAGATAAAAATAATCGGGAAGGTAAGACAGAACTTGTCCTTAAGCCGATTATGGATTATCATATGGGGATACGATACACTATGATATGTCATGGAGACTTAGCTATACGAGCTTCGTAATTCTTTATAGTTCGAGAGTGCAGCTCCAAGCTTTTAGTGGAGTAGCGTTGGAGTTGATAATTATGAAATGTATATCTAGGATATTGGGTTTCATAATTATCGGGAGCTTGAACTATATAGGTCCATTTTGGTCCCCTTTGCTAGCTCACAAAATCCTGTAACGATACGGCATGCTTTTTCAATAATTGGTGACTTATGTCGGATTTATCAGATTGGTTTAAAATTTGTAAGAATCAGATAATTCATGTTTGTTTATCGGTTGATTTAATTTTGGATAAATTAGATCAAGATAAACTTGTAGAATTATTGGGAATTGATTTATTTTCTTAGAGATTATCTAGATAAAGTTGTTTTGATCAGATAACTTCTCTATTGGGTTATTTGAATTAAAACCGAGACTTTAACCTATAGAATCTTGGGTGAAAAATAAAAGCTTTGGGGAGATATTTACGCAGCTGTTCTGCCTGCCGATCAGGCTATTCGGCCTGTCGATCAGCGAAGGATAAGATTTCGCGTTTCTACGCAGATCTTATCAGATATTGATCCAAACTTGATTCTATTTCGAGTTTTTGAGACCTAATTTGATAAGGACTGGCCCCAAGACCAATCTCTATATAAAGGGGGTAAGTTTTATGAGTTACTCAGATCAATTGAGAGATTAAGAGTGATACTCTGCTACTGAGAATCTGTAAACTCTCTGAAAGCTTTTGTTCATAAATCACGAACACTTGCTTTGGGTTCTCTCGATTGGTTGGAAGGAGAGTCACCGATGGAAGAGCTGTATGTGTGAGCCCATACTCACTCTGGTCGTGGATAGAGAATAGCAAAGAAGACCAATTGGTTGAGGCTCTTCTGGAACGTTACTTCTCTTCACGGTTTGCGGAGGTTCTTCGGCACACAAAGATTAGTAAGATCTGGTTAATTTCTACATATAGCATGTCAAACTTGTGTTTTAGAAATTACTCTTATATAATTTTTTTAAAATTCTGCTGCGCACTCTTTTTCTGATAATTGGTATCAAAGCCATGGTTTTTTACATAAATTTACAAGTTTGTGATCATGTTATATGTGTAAATTTTGTGATCTTAATATTTCCTATGTTTGAATTTAATTTTATAGAGAGTTGGCACTCTAGGTTTTTGTATATTATATATGTTGTCATGGATTATGTGGTAAATGTTTATTAATTAATTATGGTTGATTAAATTGTTATTTAATTATTTATTAATTAATTAATTTATGCTGGTTATGGTTCCTTAGATGTTAGAATGTGTATCTAGGTTTTTCATGTAATTGATAGCGGACTGTCATCTCCATCTAGGAATTATTATTTAATTTTAAATTTGTAAGAATTTTGTAATTAAATAATTATTCGAAGAAGACGGATCTAGAAGACGGAGCTAGAAGATTGATGATGATACTTCCATGTATTTCCTGAGTCTCTAATTTTATGTTTTTGAATTATTGAAAATAAAATTGATGAATTGCATTAAAAATTGTATTTTCTGGAATGAGAGATTTCTGCTCGGTCGGCATGCCGGACCTCACAATTTGGTAGGCCAATGGTTACAGATCGACAGGCTGGACGTATGGTTCGACAAGCCGTTAGTAGAGCAGAAATCGACTGGTTCTACCGGCAGGCCGAACTTCCAGTTCGGCATGCCAAACTTTCATGGGTCGGCAGGCCAATGAAACATGACTGGCAGGCCGATCACCCACATCGGTAGGCAGATGAAACATGACCAGCAGGCCGATCACCCAGATCGGCCTGCCGACCGAGAGCTGGAAAAGTCTCCAAAAAGGTGCAATTTTTTCGGTGCAGTTTTAATTTTATTTTTTGGATGATTCTGAGAAACATTAAATTTGGATATGACCGGAAATATTAAGTATTCAATTCATACGGGATTGACGACTTGAATATGGATATTACATGAAGAAGATATAACTTGAGGATTCAAGGATGAAGAATCAATAATATGTCTCGATTATTCTCTTGTAATCTTAGTTTTCTATTCTCTAGGATGAAACTGTAATATTACGGTTATTTATTATTTTGCTTGTAGCTTTGCTTAATTGCTTTGCTTGTTTGCATTATAATATGATTTGTCATGTATATTGATAATATGTCATATAGAATAGGGAATGCCACTCATATTAAAATTGTTCATGCATAATTTTAAAATAAAACCTTGATTTCAAAAAGATTGAGTGGGAGAAGCTTTTCAAAGAGAGAACTAAGGCCCCCATCGTTGGTCCATAGGCAGAACATTTTGGTCCCGACTCCTAGGAAGGGATTTCTATCATGTACCAGATTGGATCTCTGAAAGGATAAGATATTTTAGCATGATTTATGGTTGCACACCCTTAGGTGGTGATTGTAAATCATGGATAAAATATTGAAACGATGGTTATACACTCACGTTAATTTTATTATTAACCTCCACTAGGAGCTCTATTAATAAAATTAATGGCCAAAGAAATGATTATTAATATATTCTGGATCATACGGGTCCTGGATGGCATATATTAATCAAGAGGGGATCCATGTTCTGGATTGAATTTGGCATGACTCCCCTAGGAGCTTGTTGAATTCTGAGTTGGAAATTATCGTTGTAAGGTTATGATATTTTTAAGGTTTTGACACATAAACACATTTGTATGATTTTACATGATTGTGTTATCTTACTAAATTATTATGATATGTTTGCTTATATTTGGTATATGATTCTATATTGTAGATTAAAAAATGTCTAAAAACGCTTTATCATCGACACTTGACAAAAACCTGTTAACCGGTGAGAACTATAACGATTGAAAACGGAACCTAGATATCGTCCTGTCCTTTGAGAAATTGAAATATGTACTGATAACCCCTTGTCTTCTTGAGCCTACGAGAGACTCATCTAATGAGCAATTCCAAATGTACGATCGCTGGAAAGATTCTAATGATCAGGCACGCTGCTATGTTATGGCCAGCATGAATAATGTGTTGCAGGCTCAACATTAGGATTATGAGACTGCAAAGCAAATCTTGGATAATCTTGAGGATATGTTTGGAGGCCAGGCCATAACAAAGCGGCAAGGGGTGCTTCGAAAACTTATAAACTATAGACAGAGGCCGGGGACATTTGTAAAGGAGCATATGATGTTGGTCATGGGTTACCTCGCTGAGGCTCAAACCAATGGAGCCAACATCGATGTTGAAACTCAGATGACTATGGTCTTTGAGACGGGATATGATGTTGTCTAAGGAATTTATTCTGTTTAGAGCTATATTTAATTTGAGCAATAGATGGGATATGACGTTGACAGAACTGATGAAACAGTTACAGGAGTTTGAACTACTGATCAGGGAGTCTCCTGCGGGTGGTGAGGGCAACATGGTAGCTGCTTCTGGTTCCAATCCTAACATTGGGAATGGAAAGAAGCAACCGGTCAAGAACGGGAAGTCTTTTATTCCTGCTACTACCAAGAGCAAGAAGAAGAAGAAGAAGAACCCGAAGAAGCTTAAATGCTCCTTCTGTGGAATGGTCGGGCATATCAAGAAGTATTGCAAGGACTTCCTTTCCAAAGGAGGTAGGTGTGATCTTCTATATTTAGAAACTTGTTTGGTTGAGGAATCCAGTGACATTTGGGTCATAGATTTCGGTGCAACTAATCATGTTTATGTTTCTCTGCAGGGGTTCAAAGAAACGAGAAGTTTGCTGCATGAAGACTTCACGCTTTGGATGGGCGATGGATCCTTGGTCTCAGCGGAAGCAGTGGGAGACGTCCATCTTTATTTTGATAATTATAGAAATTTATTTTTGCAAGATTGTTTTTATGTTCCTAAATTTAAAAGGAATTTAATTTCTGTAGCTTGTTTATTTAAAGACTCCTATTTGGTTTCTTTTAATGATAAAGTGGTGATTCGTAAAAAAAAATCTTTTATCTGTTCTGGATAGATGTAAAATAATCTATATTTTATCAAACCTAAGATGGACTTATTGCTTAATGCTGAGATAAATGATAATAACTCTAAAAGACTTAAAACTTCTTACTCTATTAGAACTTATCTTTGGACCTTGGTCATATTAACTTGAATACGATTTAAAGGTTGGTAAGGGATGGACCTTTAAGTCACTTAAAGGCGAAATCTATACCTCAATGTGAATCTTGTTTGGAGGGCAAAATGACCAAAACATCATTCGGGTCTAAGGGCAATAGGGCCAAAGGGGTTCTAGAATTAGTGTATAGTGATGTTTGCGGACCAATGAACATCTAGGCACGAGGAGGGTATGAGTACTTCATCACTTTTGTTGACGATTACTCAAGATATGGGTATGTGTACCTGATGCACCACAAAAGCGAAACTTTTGACAAGTTCAGGGAGTTTCGGGCTGAAGTGGAAAAGTAATTGGGTAGACCCATAAAGGCACTTTGATCCGATCGAGGTGGGGAATACCTTTCTGATGAGTTTTTGGAACACTTATTAGAGAATGGGATTTTATCCCACTTGACTACGCTGGGCACTCTGCAGCAGAATGGCATAGCAGAAAGAAGGAATAGGACTTTGTTGGATATGATCAGGTCCATGATGAATTATTCATCATTGCCTTTATCCTTTTGGGGATATGCACTACAAACTGTATGTTATCTTTTGAACAATGTGCCTTTAAAATCGGTCCCTAAAACTCCTCACGAGTTGTGGATGGACAGGAAGACATCCTTAAACCATATTCGCATATAGGGATGTCCGGCTCATGTCTTGTTTAAGGATCCGAATAAGTTGGAAGCACGTTTGAAAGTTTACGTGTTTGTAGGATATCCAAAAGGGACTAAAGGGGGTTATTTTTATAACCCAAACGAAAATAAAGCTATGGTTTCAACTAATGTAACTTTCCTTGAGGAGTGTTATATGAACGACTTTAAACCTTGAAGCAAAGTGGTGCTTGAGGAGTTAAGGAGTGATCCGATCACTCCAGAGGTTCTGAATGAAACCGTTCAGATTAGTGTAGAAAAACCATACAAACCTGAACAACAACCTCAGGGGCTTCGGCGTAATGGGAAGATCGGGCGTCAACCTGAGAGGTATATGTTCAATGGGGATGTCTTCTTGGTTGAACCGGATGATCATAATAGGGATCCTTATACTTACGCAGAAGCTATAGAGAATGTTGACTTGAAACTCTGGACAGAGGCCATGAATGTAGAGATGAAGTCTATGGAGACTAATCAGGTCTAGGAGCTTGTGGATCTTCCCGAAGGGGTAAAACTCATAGGGTGTAAGTGGATCTACAAGAGGAAAAGAGGAGTGGATAGAAAGGTTGAAACATTTAAGGCTAGACTGGTAGCTAAGGGTTTTACACAAAAGGAAGGAATCGATTATAAGGAAATATTGGGAAATAACCTTATAATCGATTCCATAGCTGCCGCTCTCGACTATGAGATTTGGCGAATGGATGTCAAGACGGCTTTTCTAAATGGCTATCTTGATGAGTCCATTTATATGGAACAGCTAAACGGGCTCAAGGTCATGGGTCAAGAGGGTAAGGTTTGAAAGCTGCTAAAGTCAATTTATGGACTTAAGTAGGCTTCTCGTTCTTGGAACACAAGATTTGATCAAGTGATCAAGACTTATGGGTTCTCACAAAATATGGATGAACCATGTGTTTACAAACACATTAAGGATGGGAATGTGGTTTTTCTACTGCTCTATATAGATGACATTTTGCTAATTGGCATTGATGTAGGGGCGTTGTCATTGGTCCAATTATGGTTGACCAAGCAGTTTGACATAAAGGACTTGGGTAAGGCTAATTTTGTTCTTGGTATCCAGATGTTTCGGGATAGGAAAAACAAAATGATAGCTTTGTCTCAGGCCGGCTACATAGATAAAATTCTCATGAGATTTGCAATGAAGATTCCAAGAAAGGTGGGCATCCATCTAGGTCTAGAATTACTCTTTCTAAGAAAGACTCTCCAAAGTCTGAGCAAGAAAGAGAATACATGAAGAAGGTGCCTTATGCTTCAGCAGTGGGTAGTCTCATGTATGCCATGCTTTGCACAAGATTGGATATTAGTTATGCGGTTGTGATTGTAAGTCGATTCCAGGAGGATCCAGGACCGAACCACTAGGTTGTAGTAAAGCATATTTTCAAGTACCTGAGAAGGACTAGAGGGTATATGCTTGTGTATTCGGGTGAGAACTTGACTCCTATAGGATACACTAACGCAGATTTTTAATCTTGTCCGGATTCTAGGAAATCGACTTCAGGTTTTGTGTTTACTCTGGGCAGTGGTGCCATCAGTTGGAGAAGTGCCAAGCAAGATTGCACTTTGGATTTAATAATGGAGGCTGAGTATGTGGCGGCTAGTGATACTTCGAAAGAAGCAGTGTAGCTCCGCAAGTTCCTTGGGGATCTTGAGGTAGTTCCTGGTATGAATAAAGCGGTATCACTATACTGTGATAATAGTACGGGGGTAGCTAATGCTAAGGAACCAAGATTTCATAAGAAGACTAAGCATATTAATTGGAAGTATCATGTGATAAAGGACTTCGTAGAAGGCGGGCATGTTACGGTATGCAAGATCACGTCAAAGGATAATTTAGATGATCCATTTACGAAGACACTTACTGGGAGAGTCTTTGAGAAACATGTTAAAGCTATGGGGATGCGAAACTTGTTGTATTTACTCACTTAGTGCAAGTGGGAGATTGTTAGACATGTATGCCCTAAGAAGTAAAAATGTAATAAGTTTTTTGAGACATTTTTATCAATAAAGAATTCATTATTTTATATATACCAAATCTTGTCCTCTTTACGTTCATATTTGTTGAATGTATGTTAAGCAAACAATAATCTGAGATTGTCGGTCTAAACTTTAGGAATTGGGCATATGATAGACAAATTATGCGGAAGACACGATTCTTAAGGTGATGGTCTAAAACATAAGATCCACAATCGAGGGAATAAAGTTGGGCACTTTATTCATGAAAAGATTGTTATGTTGTCTATATCCCTTGTGGGAGATGGTTTGTCTTGGCCATTGGAGTTGGACTCCATGAATAGAAACATTAGCACGTTGTCAAAGGTGACGATGTGTTGGATCGGAATATAAAGTGAACTGATTTGGATTAATAATTATGTCTCGGCAAATCGATTCACTTTAGACAATCATTTGTATTGTATCTTAATCCTGAAATGAATAATGGGGCTGTTGTCTTGACTCATGTCTTTTAATGTACAAAAGGGTGACACCCACATCTTAATAGTGGTATGCATACCGGTACGTTAGAGGCATGACTCTTGATGGCGTAGACATGTTATACATATATATGAAATCCATAGCTCCTCTTTAGGAGTAATGATATCCTCTTATATGCATTATCCTATAATTGGAAAACTAGAGCGCTTAATCATTTGGATACATAGGTGTAACCGAATGGTATACTGTCTTTGGATGGTAAGTTTTCTGATGGTGAAATGATGGAACGTGAGATAAAAATAATCAGGAAGGTAAGACAGAGCTTGTCCTTAAGTTGATTATGGATTATCATATGGGGATACGATACACTATGATATGTCATGGAGACTTAGCTATACGAGCTTCATAATTTTATATAGTTCGAGAGTACAGCTCCAAGCTTTTAGTGGAGTAGCATTGGAGTTGATAATTATGAAATGTATATCTAGGATATTGGGTTTCATAAACATTGAGAGCTTGAACTATATAGGTCCATTTTGGTCCCCTTTGCTAGCTCATAAAATCCTGTAACGATATGACATGCTTTTCCAATAATTGGTAACTTATGTCGGATTTATCAGATTGGTTTACAATTTGCAAGAATCAAATAATTCATGTCTGTTTATCGGTTGATTTAATTTTAGATAAATTAGATTAAGATAAACTTGTAGAATTATTGGGAATTGATTTATTTTCTTAGAGATTATCTAGATAAAGTTATTTTGATCAGATAACTTCTCTATTGGGTTATTTGAATTAAAACTGAGACTTTATTCTATAGAATCTCAGGTGAAAAATAAAAGATTCGCAGAGATATTTACGCGGCAGTTCGGCCTGCCGATCTACGTGTTTGGCCTGCCGATCAGCGAAGGATAAGATTACGTGTTTCTACACGGATCTTATCAGATATTGATCCGAACTTGATTCTGTTTCGAGCTTTTAAGACCTAATCTAATAAGAACTGACCCCAAGACCAATCTCTATATAAAGAGAGTAAGTCTTATGAGTTACTCAGATGAATTGAGAGATTAAGAGTGATACTCTGCTACTGAGAATCTGCAAACTCCCTGAAAGCTTTTGTTCACAAATCACGAACACTTGCTTTGGGTTCTCTCGATTGGTTGGAAGGAGAGTTACCGGTGGAAGAGCTGTACGTGTGAGCCCACACTCACTCCGGTCGTGGACAAAGAATAACAAAGAAGACCAGTTGGTTGAGGCTCTTCTGGAATGTTACTTCTCTTCACGGTTTGCAGAGGTTCTTCAGCATACAAAGGTTAGTAAGATCTGGTTAATTTATGCATATAGCATGTCAAACTTGTGTTTTGAAAATTACTCTGATATAAATTTTTTTTTAAAATTTCGCTACGCACTCTTTTTCCAAAATTTTACTGGAACAACAATAGCTGGCATAGGAACTATCCATGTTACCCCTAACCTTGTCCTTAAAAAAGTTCTACATGTTCCTAAATAATCCACTAACCTTGTGTCCATTCAGAAACTTACCAAAGACCTAAATTGTCATGTTATGTTGTACCTCTCTTATTGTGAATTTCAGGACCAGGATTTGGGGAGGAGGATTGGATGTGCTAAGAAAAAGGAACGAATTTACTACCTTGAGACACCAAGTTCCCCGAGTCTGATCAAGATCAATTTATCCACTTCATTTCTCTCTATTTTGCATTATTTTTGTTTTGGCCGTCCTTTTTTTGCAATTTAAAAAACCATGTTTCCTTCTATATATAAGGGATTAGATATTAGAACATTTTATTGTGACATTTGTGAGTATGCAAAACACACTTGTGTATCTTTTCCTATTAACAATAAAAGAAGTTCTCCTCTTTTCTATTTAATTAATAGTGATATATGGGGACTCTTTACAGTCCCAAATATTTGTGGTTCATAGTGGTTTGTGTTCTTTATTGATGACTGCACTAGTCTTCTGGATATATTCTTGCTCAAAAATAAATCAGATGTACAAAGTGTCTTCCCTGATTTTCATACAATGATTCAAATCAATTTGGTACCAAGATAAAAAGGTTTAGGTCTGATAATGCAAGGGACTATTTCAATCAAGTTTTGTCACCCTTCTTTCAAAAAGAAGGGATTATTCATGAGTCAACTTGCAATTATATGCCAAACCAAAATGGGGTAGTTGAAAGTAAAAAACAATATCTCTTAAACACTACTCGAGCACTCTTGTTCCATCAAAATGTACTAAAACACTATTGGTGGGAGGCAGTACTTACATCTGCCCATATCATAAATAGACTCGGGTTTTAGAATCAAGGAGTCCAATGGAAGCTCTTTCCAAATTCTACCCCAACCTTCATATTGCACATAGCCTTACTCCTAGAATAGTTGGGTGCACTTTTTTTTTTACCATGTCCATAGCAGAAACTGGGGTAAATTGGATTCTAGAGCCAATAAGTGCGTCTTTGTGGGATATTCATCGACACAAAAAGGTTACAAATGTTTTCATCCACCAACTAGAAAGCTTTATATCTCAGCTGATGCCACATTTGCAAAAAGGAAATCATATTTCACTAAACCTTATCTTTCAGGGGCAGTCATCTATCATGGAAGATAAGGATTTCTTTCTTCTTGATCTACCAGCTTCGTCTCCATCTCTAGTGTCAAACTCTCAACCTAATTTAGTTCTTGAGTCTTTTAAGTCTCCAACTCTTGTTCTTGTTCCATCCTCTGTTCCTACAGTGTCACCTGTAAAGGATAATGCGGCTTTTGATCATATGAGTTTTGGGAAAGGGCAGGTGTACTCAATGAGGCAAGGTCTAGACCCTAATCTAGTGCAAGCCCAAGTCTCCAACTCAACTCTTGAGAATGACGTAACAGTTTCTAAAGCTGCTTGACTTGAAGAACACCAGCTTCCTAACCCTCAAATAACCGACCAAGACTTACCCATAGCTATGAGAAGGGGAACCTGTGAATGTACCAAAAGACCATTGTATCCTTTTGTCTCATCATGTATTCTTCAAAAAATTCTCACCATCTCATATAAATTTTCTCACGAGTCTAAACCAAATTCTTATTCCAAACACTTCATTTGAAGCATTATCTATAGAAGAATGGAGGAATGCCATGAGAGTTGAAATGGATGTGTTGGAAAAGAATGGGACATGGGAGTTAGTTGATCTTCCAAAAGGAAAGAAGGCAATAGGATGAAAATGGGTTTTCGCATTGAAGTAGAAGGCTGATGGATCTATAGAACGCTACAAATCAAGACTAGTTGCTAACGGGTACACTCAAACATATGGGGTGGATTACCAAGAGACCCTTGCACCGGTGGCAAAAATAAACACGGTGAGGATCCTACTGTCATTAGCAGCCAATCTTAATTGGGAATTACGATAGTTTGATATGAAACATGCATTTTTGCATGGTGACCTAGAGGAAGAAATTTTTATGAGCATTTTACCAGGATTTGAAGGAGCTGATGGAAATAAGGTATGCAAGTTGAGAAAAGCTCTATATGGTTTGAAACAGTTGCCCTGTGCCTGGTTTGGAAGATTTACGAAGGTGATATTGGCAACAGATTACAAGCAAAGTCAGGGAGATCATGCTCTTTCTATCAAACACTTAGCTACAGGAGGAGTCACGGCTTTGATAGTCTATGTAGATGTCATAATTGTGACTGGAAAATGATGAAAAGGAAAAGCAAGCTTTAAACCAATCTCTGATCAAGGTATTTGAGATAAAAGATTTGGGGAGATTGAAGTATTTCTTAGGGATAGAAGTAGCTCGTTTGAGACAAGGTATCTTCATTTCTTAACAGAAATATGTCACCGACCTCCTTAGAGAGATAGGAATGCTTGCTTGCAAACCTGTTGCAACACCAATAGAGCCAAACCATAGAGTTGGAGAGGCTAGTGGAGATCAAGTAGTAGATAAAGAGATGTACCAGAGATTGGTTGGAACACTTATTTATTTGTCCCACACCCGACTAGACATAGCATATTCTTTTAACATCACTACTCAGTTTATGCATGATCCTAAAGAGGTTCATCTCCAAGCTGCCTACCGTGTACTTCATTACTTGAAGGCTAATCCAGGAAAGGGAATCTTGTTCAGAAGAAGCCCCAAGTTAGTTCTTCAAGCCTACACGGATGCGGATTATGCAGGATCTCCTATGGATTGGAGGTCTACTATTGGTTACTGTACATATCTTGGAGGCAACTTGGTAACATGGCGGAGCAAGAAGCAAAATGTAGCAGCCTAGTCGAGTGCAAAAACTGAGTTTAGAGCAATGGCACAAGTTGTCTGTGAGTTATGGCTAAAGATTATACTGGAAGATTTGAAGATTAAATGGAATGGACCGATGAGACTCTATTGTGACAATAACTCAACAATCAACATTGCACATAATCCAATGCAACATGATCAAATTAAGCACATTGAAATAGACAGACGTTTCATTGAGGAGAAATTGCAGAGCAAACTAATTTGCACACCTTATGTTCCCATAGGAGAGCAACTGGCAGATGTTCTTACAAAGGGACTCAATAATGCTATGTTCCAAGAAATCATATCCAAGCTGGGAATGGAAGATACCTATTCACCAAGCTTAAGGGGGAGGGGAAAAATGTGATTAAGTTTTCTTATTTAGTGGTCGGTCAACACCAGAAAATATTGTAAAGGTTTGTTTCCTAGTTTTAGGAATTTGGTTGATAGGAAATCAGGATTATAGAATATTCTGGATTAGTTAGTTGCCTTTTTTACTCTTTGTAATTTTGTATATATTCCCTAGCAGGGACGTCTGTAATACACATAAGAAATTCAATACAATTTTTTATCTTATTTTCCCACACTTGCTATTTCTAGTACTAGTTACCTGTATCTCATTTACTAGTACTAGTTACCTGCCAAGTTATACCCGGGAAATAACTTTTGGACGTGTAGTTCTGCCAAGCTTGGTTACTCTGGAACTGCAATTATTTCCCGGGTATAATTATAAATTAATGTTTATATGGGTGTATTTCTTTTCATGTATTTTCTTTTTCTAATGTTTACTTACAACTTTGCTTGTATACCAGTGCTAGATTATGGCTTATAATACGAGCTATAGTTCAATCAAAGCTACCTATGTGTGTAATTATATTCCCACAACGTATAATTGTTCACTTTTCATCAGCCAAAAATTGCTGGAAAACTGTATTCGAGGTTTTCTATCAAACCACAGACTGGATTCCTCCTCTTTTTTCTCCAATTTGTTGAGGAAAATAGGAAACCAAAATTTTCTTGATGGTAGTAGGTTATGAGATCGTTGCAAGTACCTCTCTAGAAGGTTTAAGAATGAAAAATATCCAGTAGTAATTTCAAAAAATTCTGTAGTTTAACCATTTTTAAAGAACAATGCAACAACTCTGCAAATAAATAAGTGTTAGCAAAATAAATAGTTGGGTCTTGAGACCGGAATATTTTGGCTAATTTAGGTTTGCAAATTGTCGTTATTAGTTTATGGTTTTGATTAAATTTGAAACTAACCCCTCAAAAATCACATTTACAATTTAAGAGTGCTTTCTTAAAAAAATCAATTTTAGTCCCTTCGATTTTCTCAACTTGTTTTTGACATTTTTGTTGGTTGTTGTCAAAGGGTGGGATAGGGCATATGTCTACAGCTGTGAAGAGATTATGAAGGGTGGGACCTTCCTATTCCAATGCTTTTGTCATTGATTATCAATTGAGCAGACTTTCAGGGCATGATAATCATGGATTTATTTCTATGAGATAGTTTCTTACTGCTATGCTTCATTCACTGTGAGTTAATCTGCGCCATTTTTAATTCTTCGCGAAACATTTAGGAAAATAGAAGTGCCGGCTTAACGAATGAAGAAAGGAAATCATTTGAGAAGAACTTTTTATCTAACGGATTTGTGGATACCTTTCGAAGGCAGCATCCGGGCGTTGTTGGTTATACCTACCAGTGTTATAGGCACGGTGGACGCAAAACTAACAAGGTAGTTACCACTCCCAGTCAGCAAATCTCAAATCCAATCTTCACTTATTTACATACAGCCAACTAGAATTAGTTTGATGTGTCTGTGTAGATGCATGCGTGATGTCTGGATAGAGGAATTATTATTTATATCCCAGTTTATCTCTAGGGAGATTTTCCAATTTGCTTTTGTTGATTTGTTCTGGTTGATGCGTTTACATCAGTCTCATCTGCTAAATAACTTGAAATATGATTATCAGATGCTTAAGAGTGGTTTCCCAAGATTTTCTTCCATTTGCATGCTTTTATTTGCTCTAGTTGATGTGTTTACATCACCCTCATCTGTTAAGACAACCTGAAATATGATTGTCACTTTCTTACCATATAATCTCTTCTTTATTCAAAAAAATGATAATAATTTTTCATTATTTTCTAGTGGTTGTAAAACATAAAATCAATTCAAGCATGCTATAAACTGTATGCATATCAAGAATTGAAAACGAAAATGAAAGCGTGAAAAATATTACCTCCTGCCATTGTTGTCCAAACGGTGTGCTGTAACTGCCTGCACTTGGGATGCTTCCAAGTTCTCACAAAAACTCAATTGATGGTGTAAGAATCTTATGGAATTTTTGAAACTTGGGGACCCAATTTTCTTTCACAGAACTGTACGTGAAAATTTCTGGATTTCTGGATTTCTCTTCTCTCTACCATTGATTTCCTCCCATCAAGGAAATAAATAGCACCAGAATAAAAACAGTTACCAGCTGGTTTTAATGGACATAAATATAAGGCCATTAATGCAACAAATTAAATTGGTTTCAATTCTTTCCTTTTTGAAACCGTAGAAAATGAAACGTTTACATTCTCCCACTTGGTCTCTATATTTATCCTTATATCCATTAAACCCAAACTTTCAGGAAACAAATACATGAATCATGGCGATAATTTCTCTAAATTGTGAGTATTATCTTCCATGTATTACAATGTATTATTTCTCAGACTTTATTCCTTTTATGGTAACTTAACTTTATGAATAAACCCAATGTTTATTCTTGGTCCTACTATATGTGAATTTTCTCCAATAACTTAATGCGCAAACAAATATGAGAAAACATCACAACTGAATAAGAGTTTCATTAAAACTGTAAATTGTATGTACAAACAAATTTACATTATGGAACCAAGTCCCATCTGTACAACATGATCCTTAAATGACTTTGGTGGCATTCCTTTTGTCAGAGGATCTGCGATCATCAATTCAGTGCTTATATGCTCAATGACCACTTTATTTTCCTTAATGTGTTCCCTTATGGCTAAGTACTTAATGTCGATATGTTTACTTCGACTGCCACTCTTATTATTCTTAGCCATAAAGACAGCAGCTGAATTGTCACAATATATCCTTAATGGCCTAGACACAGAATCTACAATTCTAAGGCCTGACATGAAACTCTTCAACCATACACCATGCGAAGTAGCCTCAAAACAAGAAACGAACTTTGCCTCCATCGTGGAAGTAGCAACCAACGTTTGCTTTCCACTCCTCCAAGATACAGCTCCTCCGGCTAGCATGAAAATATAACCTGAAGTTGATTTTCTCGAATCAACACAGCCAGCAAAATCTGAATCGGAGTAGCCAATCACCTCTAGAATGTCAGTTCGTCTATACATAAGCATGTAATCCTTTGTACCTTGAAGGTACCTCATCACTTTCTTTGCAGCCCTCCAGTGGTCAATGCTTGGGTTACTCTGATATCTTCCCAACATTCCCACAGCAAATGCAATGTCAGGTCTTGTGCAGACCTGAGCATACATAAGGCTTCCGACAGCTGAAGCATAAGGAATGTTGCTCATTTGAACTTTCTCGAAATCATTCCTTGGACATTGGTTCAAACTGAACTTATCACCCTTCACTATGGGTGCTACACTTGGTGAACAATCTCCCACTAACCTTCTGGTATATACATTGATCCATGATGTTCTCTTCAAAACCAAATGAAGTGATGACATCGTGGAATTTCAAATACCATTGACGGGAAGCCTGTTTCAAACCATATATGGATTTCTTGAGTTTGCACACCAATTGTTCACCATCACTAGAGGAGAATCCTTCAGGTTGTTTCATATAAACCTCTTCCTTTAGATCACCATTGAGGAATGCCATTTTCACATCCATCTAATGTAACTCAAAATCAAAATGAGCTACCAATGCCATGATCACACGAAGGGAGTCCTTTTTAGATACAGGAGAAAAAGTCTCAGTGTAATCTATACCTTCCCTTTGAGTGAATCCTTTAGCAACGAGTCTTGCCTTATGTCTCTCAATGTTGCCTAATGAGTCTTTCTTTGTCTTGAAGACCCATTTGCATCCAATGGCTTTTACACCATCAGGCAACTTGACAAGATCCCAGACTCCATTAGATGACATAGAGTTCATCTCTTCTTTCATGGCATCATACCACAAGTTAGATTCCTTACAACTCATGGCTTGTGAAAACGTTTCTGGATCATTTTCGGCTCCTATGTTGTAGTCAGACTCTTGTAGATACACAATATAGTCACTAGGAATGGCTGATCACCTTACTCTAGTAGATCTCCTTAATGCTGGTTCAACATTCTCTTGAGGAGCATGTTGATCAGCTGGCTGTTCAACTGGATCTACTACTTCTTGATTAGCAATCTGTGGAACTTGAATGACTGGCTGTTGTTCAACACGCGTTTGAACTGTAGGCGTGTCGCGTATAACAATCACTCTATCATATGAAGTGGAAGCTTGAGCATCTGTATGATCTTTCTCTAGAACGGTGTTCCAGGATCGATCGCTCCTACTGATCAAGTCATTCTCAATAAATTTTGCATTCCTTGATTCCACAAACCTAGTGGTATGTGATGGACAATAAAATCTATATCCCTTAGACCGTTCAGCATATCCAACGAAATACCCACTAATGGTCATTGGGTCTAGCTTCTTTTCTTGTGGATTATACACTCTCACTTCAGACGGGCATCCCCAAAGGTGTATATGTCGCAAACTCGGTTTCCAACCTTTCCATAACTCGAACGATGTCTTTGAGACAGCCTTGGTTGGAACTCGGTTTAATATATACACAGCCGTCTTGAGAGCTTTAGTCCACAAAGACCTAGGAAGCTTGGAGCTGCTAAGCATGCTCCGCACCAAATCCAACAATGTTCTGTTTCTTCTTTCTGCCACACCATTTTGATCTGGAGAACTGGGCATAGTATATTGGGCAACTATCCCATGTTCTTGAAGAAACTTCGCAAACAGACCAGGCGCTTGTCCATCTTCGGTGTATCTACCATAGTATTCACCACCTCTATCAGATCTCACTATCTTTATTTGCTTACCATATTGTTTCTCTACTTCTGCCTTAAACACTTTAAAGGCATCTATAGCTTCATGTTTGTTATGAAGCAAGTAGAGATACATATATCGTGAGTAATCATCAATAAAAGTAATGAAATACTTTTGACCACACGCGTCTATGTATGGACTACAATATCTGTATGTATGATCTCTAATATGTCTGAACTCCTCTTGGCACCTTTCTTTGACATATTGGTCTGCTTTCCCTTTATGCAGTCCACACAATATCAAAGTTAGTGAAATCTAGAGTACTAAGTACCCCATCATTCACTAGTCTCTTTATTCTCTCAATAGAGATATGACATAATCTACGGTGCCACAACATAGAGGAATCTTCATTCATAACACATATCTTAATGCCAGCATTATCTTGAACATGCATAGAAGTATAAGAAGTTTTATCTTGTAAATTAATTTTGAAAAGACCATTTGACAATATACCATTTCCAATAAGTTCAGATTTATAAAACAAACTGAATATAGTGTCTGAAAAATTAAAGGAAAATCCCAATGGTACAAGCCTTGAAACTGAAATTAAATTCCTAGAAAAACTAGGAATATAAAATGTCTTTTCTAATTTTAAAATAAAACCACTAGATAAAACTAAATTGCATGTTCCGACAGCCTCTACATGTGAACCCATCTTGTTGCCTGTATAGATGCACTGCTCACTTCCCACTGGCTTCCTTAGGCCTTGCAATCCCTGCAAGGAATTAGTGACATGGATTGAAGAACTAGAATCAATCCACCATGTGTTATGTTCAACGTCAACCATATTAGATTCATAACAGACAAGTGAGAATTGAGTTCCTTTTTTGTCAAGCCATCTCTGATATTTAGGACAATCCCTGAAACGACATGTCGTTTGGATTTGGGACAGCCAAAACGACATGTCGTTTTGTGAGTAAAAAGGGCTCGTTTTCTGCGCTGAAAAACGACAAAGTCGTTTGGACCTTAAGGACCAAAACGACATGTTGTTTGGACAGCAAAGGGCTGACTTTCAAGCAATGAAACGACATGTCGTTTTTTGATATGCAGAAAATTAAAAAAAAAAACCCAAAAATTTAAAAAAAAAAATATTGATTTTTTCCAGATTTCATAAAATGATATTTTTGGGGAAAATTTCTTAAAATTTTCAGTTTTTATAATTTTTATGAAATTTTCATAATATCCACAATTTTAATATTTTTATGAAATTTTTCATATTATGGAATAATTTACGAAAAATTCATAATTTTGAATATTCATAATTTTTGGTATTTGTTATGAATATTATACAGTAATTGTGTGGATATAATTTTGTAAATTTATGTGCATATAGTGTACATTATGTATAATTTATGATTTAAAATTATGCATGCAATATTAAGTTAAATAATTTAGTACATTTAATTTTGTGCAATAATGTGCTAAATTATATTTTTGAATGTATAATTTTAATATATACATAATGAAAATTGGTACATAAATTATGGTTCTTTGTTCATATTTATTTATTGCTTAAGGTAAATGCAATTTATTTTATGAGCAAAAATTTAAGAATAAATGTTTTATGATATATGTATTTAATTTTTTGAATAATTAAAGAGTAGCCACAGCATCTTTAATTATGCAAAAAATTATGTAAGATGTTTAAATCACATATGGTAAAAAGACATTAAATTCTGATTAATTATATGTAATATGATAAATTTTATCCCACAGGAATTTTTATTGTATTTAATATGATTAGTTAGGATGATGTATCAAATTATCTTTCTTAATTTACCCACAGGAATTAAGAAAAGGGCATATAATTTGACTAGCGTCATCATAAGGATATATGAATCTGTTTGAGTTAAAAATTTAGCCCACAGGTAATTTTTATGTCATTTGATTCATATTTTAATGCATGATTTACATTGGTAAATATGTCATAAAGTATTGTAGCCTCAATTTAGTAACATAAGCATGTATGTTTTATTATGCAGCTATGCAAACTGTGAGTTACTCTGATTTCCAGTGTGACATTCCCGAACTTAAGGGAGACAATTATAAAGTTTGGAAGGAGAGAATTCTTCTTCATTTAGGTGTCATGGACATTGACCTGGCTATCCGTAAGGATGAACCACCTGCCATTACGGAGACCAGCTAGCCAGATGACGTGGACCGTTATGAAAAGTGGGAGCGATCTAATCGCCTTTGCGTAATGTTCATAAAGACGAAAATCTCGGTTGGCATACGTGGTTCATTTGAGCAATATGACAACGTGCGAGCTCTGATGAAGGCAATTGATGAGCAGTTTGCTACATCGGACAAAGCCTTGGCTAGCACTCTGATAATGAAATTTTCATCCATGAAGCTCACTGGAATTCATGGTGTGCGTGAGCACATCATGCAAATGAGGGATATAGCGGCTCAGCTGAAGACACTTGAGGTTGAGATGTCTGAAACCTTCCTTGTGCACTACATCCTCAACACTCTTCCATATCAATATGGACCTTTCAAGATATCCTACAACACACATAAGGATAAGTGGTCCATCAATGAATTGATGACCATGTGTGTCCAGGAAGAAGGAAGGCTTGCTATGGAAGCAGGAGAGAGTGTGCATCTGGCAACTCAAAGGAAGAACAAGGGCCAAGCCAATAATAAGGGAAAAGGCAAACTGTCTGCTCAGGCTGATATTAAGAAGGAATCCAGGTGGCTTCTTTTGTAAAAAGAAGGGGCACATAAAGAAGGATTGTCCTAAATATCAGAGATGGCTTGACAAAAAAGGAACTCTATTCTCACTTGTCTGTTATGAATCTAATATGGTTGACGTTGAACATAACACATGGTGGATTGATTCTGGTTCTTCAATCCATGTCATTAATTCCTTGCAGGGATTGCAAGGCCTAAGGAAGCCAGTGGGAAGTGAGCAGTGCATCTATACAGGCAACAAGATGGGCTCACATGTAGAGGCTGTCGGAACATGCAATTTAGTTTTATCTAGTGGTTTTATTTTCCAGTTTTTCAAGCAAGGCAGAGGTCAAATTTACGGCTCTGATGCCAAATGTAAAACATAAAATCAATTCAAGCATGCTATAAACTGTATGCATATCAAGAATTGAAAACGAAAATGAAAGCGTGAAAAATATTACCTCCTGCCATTGTTGTCCAAACGGTGTGCTGTGACTGCCTGCACTTGGGATGCTTCCAAGTTCTCACAAAAACTTAATTGATGGTGTAAGAATCTTATGGAATTTTCGAAACTTGGGGACCCAATTTTCTTTCACAGAACTGTACGTGAAAATTTCTGGATTTCTGGATTTCTCTTCTCTCTACCATTGATTTCCTCCCATCAAGGAAATAAATAGCACCAGAATAAAAACAGTTACCAGCTGGTTTTAATGGACATAAATATGAGGCCATTAATGCAACAAATTAAATTGGTTTCAATTCTTTCCTTTTTGAAACCGTAGAAAATGAAACGTTTACAGTGGTATGGTATGAAACCATCATATCCTATCAGAATCATATCAAACAGAGAAAAATATGATAAAGTAACGGAGCTTGATGAAAATCTAATGGTTCTAAACCATGCGTGCTGGCAGGGTTCTTTTTCTTGGCCTATTATAGAATTCTCCTTGTTTTTATTGTGTTTCCGAAGGATCCCGATCCCCAAATACAGTAAAAGAACAAGAAATTCATTCTTTCTTTGAGGTGGGGTAAACGACAGGATCCTAGTTAGTTGTTAGTTGTTAGAATATGATTAGGAGTTAAGAGTGTTTTAGAAGAGTTAGTAGCACAAATAAGAGGTTAAGTGGCTAATGAGAGTGGGCATTGATTGAGTGAATTCTTGGCGGAGTCCAAAGGGGGGGAAGCAGATCCTCTTAAGTCTGCTGGGTCTCTAATTCATATGTACAGAAGCCAATTGGCTGGTTTCTTCATTTCAATGAAAGTGATTCAGTTCTTATAGTGTTCTTTCCTATTCTTGTTAGTCATATATCCTTAGGATCTCAGTTTCTTTGTTTGGGTCTTTTGAATTGAAACAGGGAGGCGTCTTGACTACTTCCTTGTCTCAGAATCCATAGCTGTCCCTATTGTTCATGGCAGTGATCATTGTCCTACTGGTCTCATTCTCAAGTTGTAGCCAGGAAAAAGAAAAAAAAAAGAAAAAAGGTTCTAAAGCTGTATTTGCTGTCATTTTGTTCTGTTACATGATCCAACCTGAAAAGGTTTCATGTGAGAGATCTTCAAGAATCTTAGCTCATATCTTGAACTAAACAAATTGATACTTTTCTAAAGCCTCTCATTGCCTTGTCTAGTATTAAGATATTGATCCAGCAGTTTTGAGTTTATATTATGTGACTTCATGCAGTAGTTGGATAGCTCAGAAAAGGAATTGAACATTGCAACAGACAGATTTATGGTTAGTTATATATATTTTGTGAGAACTATGGTATATTATTCTGTCTAATGTCCATAACATTTGTAATTATTATTATTTTCAATTCTTCTATCCACATTCCAGCCAAAAGGGCTGCTGCATCCTAGTGCTAATCATAACTTTGATGTGTCAAAAGGAGGAAAAAAATGCTATCAGGCAAATCCTTTTACGATAAAATTACAAAAATAGTTTATTTTTGTTATCTTTTTAAATAAATGGCCGAATTTTTTAAACATTAAAGAAATGGCTGAACTTTTTTTTTTTAAAATTAGGGAAATGAATTTTTTTTGTTTCACAGAAGTATCGACATCAGTGTGTTCTTGATTGACATTAGAACAATGTTGATTATCATCAGTACACTATTGAATAACTATAGTTTATCACTAATAAATTGATTTATCATTGACAAATCGATAAATTTTTAAGTAAAATTGGTTAATCACTTACTAATATTGGTTAATTATTGATAAATCATCATATAAATCAATGATAAACTAAGTATCAGTATAGTATTGATTAACATCAATCCATCAATGACGTACTATTTAAAAAGAAAAAAAAAACAATTTTTCTAATGTTCAAAAGCATGTACATTTACTTAAAAAAAAAAACTTAAAGAATGCCCATTTACCCCCAAATCTTATAGTTTTATTGAGAAAGAGTAGGTTGTTGTTGAAAATTATTTTGGCCCTCACATGTGAAAGATTGGAGGGTAAAGTTGTATGTTTTTTCAGAAAAAACAAACTGTCAGTCCTCTCTACCTTGAAAACTTTATACTCGGTGTACATTAGAGAAACAAAGGCAGCAGATGAACAAACCAGTGATTATCATATTACGTTTTATCTCTTAACATGCGATTTTTAACACTCTCTGCTGTATTTACTGTATAGATACGAAGTTGTTCAGTAACGATAGACTGTATTAAATGATTCATAGTAAAAAGAAGTACAAAGTAAAGAAAACACATCACAAAATTACACCAATTTGTGTTTCATTGATGGACTTTTTTCTACAAAAGACTTCACTTACCTCTGTTTGTACTTTCTTCATGACTCTTGGATTCTTTATAATTTCTGCCACTGTCCAACTCAAAGCAGTAGTCAATATCTCAGTGCCAGCTGAAAAGATGTCCTGAAGGCTATCATATGTGGTGTTATCTAATTTGATCTAGTTCATCTACCAATGTTTTGACTTTCGTAATCATTGTCCATGTGGCAAACATAAAATTTAACTAGTTGGGACAATTAATTGCTAGTTTGGTTTATTGGTTTGAATTGAAAATCTAATTCTTTTTTTAAAATTTTTTGTAAAAATGTTGCAACAAAATTAGTTTGAACCATTGTTTTTTAGTTGAAACTAGTGAACCGAATGAATTTATGGTTAGTTTTGTTAAGTTATTGTATATAATTTTTCTTTTGTGAGAACTATTGTATTTATTATTATTTCCAATTTTGTTATCCACATTCCTGCCAAAAAGGGCTGCTGCATGCTAGTGCTAATCATAGCATGGATGTGCCAAAAGGAGAAAAGAAATGCTATTAGGCAAATCCTTCTACGACAAAGTTAGAAAATGGGCCATTTTTGCCATCTTTTTAAATAAATGGCCAAATTTTTTAAAAATTAAAGAAAAAATTACTAAACTTTTTTAAGATTAAGGAAATGACCTTATTTTTTTCATTATAATATTGACACCATTACATTGTTGATTGACATCAATATAATATTGATTAGCATCAATACACCATTGAAACACTATAGTTTATCATTAACAACTTGGTTTATCATTGATATATTAATGATTTAGCATTGATAAACTGATAAACTTTTGAGTGAAATTGGTTAATTACTTACTAATATTGGTTAATAATTGATAAACCATCAAATAAATCAGAAATCAGTATAAACTACTAAGTTAATATTAGTATATCATTAATATACATTAGTTCATTATTGATAAACTATGTTTTTTTAATAGCCATTTTTCTAATTTTCAAAAACTTCGTACATTATTTATAAAACATTCGAACAGAGTATCATCTGTTTAACGATATAACCAACTGATGGAGGCTTCATTTGTTTTTTCTAGTGCCCAAATAATACCATTAAAGGAAGAGCATTAACTTTTGGTGAAATAGTTATGGTTTTATATATGTGAATTATGCTCTTGTCGAATGTAGCTCATGTTTTCAATGTACCAACATACGAACTTTCAATCATTGGGGTTATTTAGTTTGGTATATCAAAAAACACAAGTTATAAACATGGTCTCATAGAGCCACTTCAAGATTAAGATCAAAACATAAGTGCTTATCAACTTAAGTTGATTTAGGTAAACATAATTACTAATAAAACAATTGCACCTCAGGTCTAGTTTAATATATATCCACCATTAGGAATATATTAATACCTCTATCTTAGGGTCTTCATTTTGAAAGTCAAGATAAGTCATCTCCCCAATTAAAAATGGTTACCTATTATAATATTATAAAGAAAAAGATCAAGTCTTTGCTCCACATATTGTGGAAGATATATTTATATATAGAATATTAATATCGCAATTATATCTTGTAGCATAGAGACCCTAATATGCATGATTCAAGATTTGGAATTAATAGTCTTGACGTTTTAGTTTGTTTGACATACAATCAACAATATGAATATAAAAAGGACATTTATTGATGCATAAAATAAAAACATTATTTTTCATATATCTAAAATGTCTTAAATACATTCAATATATTTATTCCTTAGGACAATAATCGTAACATTTTTTGCTACCAAACATTGTTGTGCTTAAGAATTGAGTTGTCTTATAAATTTTACAATCGTGTTCCTAACGAAGCTAGAATTTTCTTTTGAATATATACTATTAGCTTTAGTTGTAACTCAAACAGACGTAAATTTTGCCCCCGTAATTAATTATTTGGAAAACATATAATTGCTATTGGATTAGCATTTTCATATTTAAAAGGTTACTTTTTATAGGTTTTAAGATTAATGATTATACAAAAATTAGATCTATCATTTGATATAGTATTATGCACATAAATCAAACATTAAGATTGTGTTTGAGAATAAGTTCCAACTGTTATAGCATAAAACTCTCACATACTACAACGTAAAACAAAAATATACTAGAGTGTAAAGCTCTCACATGCTATAGTGTTTAAGTTTCAACTTTATTCTTAAACACTCTCGCAATTCACACACATTGACGTTAAATATAGCATTGCTTTTAGCATTTGCTTAAAAATGGCCATTATAATTAATATGGAATCCTAGGATGGAGTTATTAATTTTTTTGATCTTGTGTTTGAGTTTATTTTTCAGCCATCTTTATGAGGTTTTGGCCAATGGAGCTTAGGGTTTTATTGATTTTTGTATAAACAAACAAACAAACTAACTAACTAACCAACTGAATTTGCTCAATCATTGTTGTTCACAACAAACCTAAGCTTTTTTTATTTTTATATTTTTATTTTATTTTATTTTCCTAGTTTGGGATTAGTGGACTTGTGTGTTGAAGTAATACTTTATATTAGCCTGGTCTTAATTTTTAGCTGAATGTTATAGCTTGACATGAGTGTCAAAACAATTTTTTTAGTTTCATCATGTTTATCAAAAATCTCTAAAAATCTAAAATCTTTTAACTAGCAAGAAATTGTTGGAGAACTTGAGAAGAAATCTGAAAAATAAAAGTGATAGAATTTGGACAATAAAGTTGGGTTTGAGGCGTATAGGAATACTTTTATTAAGGTTTTATTTACTGCCATTAAGAAGTTTGCTAATGGGTTATTGCGGTAAATTGCCCCACGATACAACAAATCCTGAATACAATGGCTAAGTTTGAGAGTGCTTTTGAAACTTTTAAAAGCACTTTGTATAAAAACCTATGTATTTAAAGTGTTTGGTACAAGTTTGAAAAAGAACTTTGTACAAAAATTAATATACCTTTTAAGCTATTTTGAAAAGTTAAATTTTGAAGCTTTTGTATTCAGCTTTTGCTTCTACTTTTACTTTAAACAAAAGTAGTGCTTCTACAAAAAGCACAACAATCTCAAACTGAGCTAATATCTAGCAAGAACATGGTGTTTCAAAATAAGATATAAAATCTAGAATTTATGGAGATTTAATAAAAACACAGGTGTGTCTTTTCATGAACCGATAAAACCATTACAACTCATGCAAATTTTTATGTAAAGGCATCCTTTCATGAAACAATACAACTATTAAAATAAATATATTTGTTGGTAATATATGTATTTAATTTTGTAAGAATTTATACAACTAATGAACATAATGATTCAGAGCAATTCAAATAACACAACATTTCAAAATCAGCATTTCTGCTAGCACCATTGCACCATCTTTTTGTTAGACATAGTGCCCTAAGGAGTAAAATGTTGTAATATGTTTTTGGAGATATTTTATCAATAAAGAGTTTATTTATTATTCATCTACAACTGTCGTCCTTTTTATGTTCATTTTTGTTGAATGTATGATAAGCAAACAAAAGTCTGAGATTATCGATCTAAACCTTTAAGAATCATGCATATGATGGATATGTTATGTAGAAGACATGAATCTTAAAGGTGATGGTCTAAATCATAAGATCCGCAATCGAGAGAATAAAAGTTGGGCACTTTATTCATGCTAGGATTGTTATATTGTCTACATGTCTAACGACAGATGGCTTGTCTTAGTCATTGGAGTGGGACTCCACGAGTAAAAACATTGGTGCATTGTCATAGGTGACAATGTATTGAATCGAGATAAAGAGTTGAATTGATTTGGTTAATAATTCTATTTGTTTAATTCAATTTAGTTTAGACAATCATATGTGTTGTGTCTTAATTCTGAAATGACTAATGAGTCCATATTCTTAACTTATGTCTTTTGATGTACCAAAGGGTGATAACTTGACTTAATGATGGTGCATAAACCGATACGTTAGAGACTTGACTTTTGATTCACATAGACTCGTTATTCATAGATATAGAATCCATAGCTTTTTTTAGAGTTAATAATATTATCTTATATGTATTATCCTGTAATTGAAAAACTAGAGTACTCAAAAATTTAGATACATAGGTGTATCCGAATGGTATACTATCTATGAATAGTAAATATTCTAATGGTGTGATAATAAAACTTAAGATAAAAATAATCAGGAAGGTAAAGTGGAATTTATCCTTAAGCCGATTATGAATATCCTATGGAGATGTGACACATTATGATATGTCATAAACGGGTAGCTTAATTGGAGCTTTGTAATTTTATATAGTTCTAGAGTGTAGCTTTAAGCTTTTAGTGGAGTGACATTAGAATTGATAATTATAAAATATATATCTAGAATGTTGTATTTTATAATTATAGGAGTTGGATTCGATAAATGTTCATCGAGTCCCCTATACTAGCTCATAATAATCCTATAATGGTATGACGTGTTTTTCCTACATATTGGTGATTTATGTTAAATTATTAGATTGGCTGAAATTTGATAATACTGGATTTAATAATTCATTTTAGTTTATCAGTTGAATTAATTTTGTAAATTAATTTAAAATAAACATGTTGAATTATTTGGATAATATTTTATTTACTATAGGATTATCTATATATGGCTATTTTAATTAGATAACTTCTCTATTAGGTTATTTGAATTAAAAATGAGGCTTTATCTAAGATGCTCAGGTGAAAATAAGATATTCTAAGGATTTCAAATTATCGCATGGTTGGCAGGCCAGTGGGAAACTTCAGCAGGTTGATCTTCCAGATCGACATGCCAAGCATGTGATAATATGTATACACGTTTTGGGTGCGTTTTTCATCAAAAGTTTATCCAAACTCAAATTTTGATACCTAATCTGATAAGGTTTAACCCCAAATTTAACCATTGTAAATAGGAGGTGAGTATTCTTAGTTATTCAGATTATTTAAGAAGCATAAAGTGAGTACTCTAGTAAGATAAACTCTAAAACTCTCTGAGAGCTATTGTTCAATGTCAAGAACATTAGCTCTAAGTCTTTCAAGTGGTTAGAAGGAGAGTCATTGGAGGAAAAGCTGTACGGCATGTGACCACCCACACTCTGATTGTGAATAGAGAATAACAAAGAAGACCAATTGGTTGAGGCTCTTCTAGAAGGTTATTCTCTATACAGATTCCTGCCACTTTTCGGTTCATAAAAAGGTTAGTAAGATCTGTCTTTAATTTATATATATAGTATGTCAAACTTGTGTTTTAGAAAACACTTTGATTTAAAATTTTTAAAATTCCACTGGGTGTTGTTTCCAACAATTAGTATCATGGCCTGGTTTTGATGTTGATTGTACGAGTTTGTGAACATGCTATATACATGAATTATGTGTTTTTATTCTCTCCTATGCTTGAATTTAATTTTTTTTAGAGAGTTGGTACTTTGGGGTTTCTATATAATTAAATGTTACTTTGAGATTATGTGGTAAATGTTTATTAATTAATTATAGTTGATTAAATTTATATTTTAATTATTTATTAATTAATTAATTTTTGTTGGTTATGATTTCTTAGAGGTTACAATTTGTATCTAGTTTTTTTTATGTAATTAGATGGCAGTCTATCGTCGCCGTCTAGGATTTATTATTTTAATTTTAATTTAAAAATTTTGTATTAAAATAATTATTCGAAGCGAAGACGAATCTAGAAAATGGAGATGATATGAGCTATATTGTTTTTCTATGTTTATAATTTTTTATGTTTTAGAATTGTTAAAAATAAAATTAAAAACTACTTTCTATATTATTTTAAAAAAACATTGGTTTACCTCGGTCAACAAGCCGAACCTTTTGGGTCGACGAGCTGATGGTCCCATACCAACAGGCTGACAGCGGGGCAGAACTTTTTTTTGAAAAAAGTACATTTTTTGGTACAGTTTTGATTTTGTTTTTGAGATAATTCTAAGAAACATGAAATTTTATGATGATCAGAAAAATAACCTTGTGATCTACATGAGATTAAAGAATAGAAGACAGATGCTACATGAAGACGGATATAACAAGAAGATACAAGATGAAGAATCGATAATATGTTTCGATTGATTTTTTGTAATCTTTATTTTCTTTTCTCTAGGATGGAACTATGATATTATGGCTATTAATTATTTTGCTTGTAACTTGGTTTGTCTGCATTATAATATAATTTACCATGTTTGTATATAATATGCCATGTAGAATTGAGGGTGCCGCTCATTAAAAATTTTTCACGCATGTTAACATAAAACCTTAATTTTTAAAATATTAAGTGGGAGAATGTTTTCAAAAAGAGGACCTACGGCCTCCATCAATGGTCCATAGGTAGCGTATGGTGGTTCTAACCCCGAGGAAGGGATTTCACCATGTACGGGGTTGGATCTCTGAGAGGATAATTTGCTTTAGCATAGTTTATCATTGATCACCCCAAGAAGGTGATTATGAACCATAGATAAAGTAGTTGAAACGATGGTTATAAACTCAATATTAATTTTGTTCTTAACCTCCCCAAGGAGCTTTCTTAATAAAATTAATGGCCAAAGAAATGATTATTAGTATATGCTAGATCAGACGGGTCTTGGATGGCATACACTAATTGGAGGGTATCCTTATTCCTAATTGAATTTAGCACGTCTCCCTAAAGTAGCTTATTGAATTTTGACTTAGGAATTGTCATTGTAAGGTTGTGATTTTTTCAAGGTTTTGACACAGAAACACAATTGTATGCTTACTTGTTTGTGTTATCTTACTAACCTGTTGTGGAATATTTGCTTATATTTGGTATATGAATCTTTATTGTAGATTAAAATATCTAAAAATGCTTTATCGTCAATACTTGATCAGAACATGTTAACTAGCGAGAATTGCAATAATTGGAAAAGGAACTTAAATATCGTCCTATCCTTTGTGAAACTTAAATTTGTGTTGACAACACCGTGTCCTTTCGAACTTACTAGGGATTCTACAAATGAGCAAATCCAAGCATATGATCGTTGGAAATATGCTAACGATCAGGCCCGCTGTTACATTATGAGTAGCATGAATATATGCTATAGGCTCAATATGAAGATTATAAGACTATTCGACAAATCTTGGATAATCTTGATAACATGTCTGGAGGCCAAACCTTAAAAAAGCGACAAGGGGCTTTTCGGAAGCTCTTTAACGGTAAACAAAGACCAGAGACTCCTGTGAACAAGCATTTAATGTTGGTCATGGATTACCTCGCTGAGGACCCATAGAGCTTACATTGATGCTGAGTCACAGATCACTATGGTCTTTGAGACTCTATGTAAGTAGTTCATCTCGTTTAGAGCTTTATATAACTTGAGCAATGGGTAGGATGTGACCTTAACTGAGCTCATGAAACAGTCACAGGAGTTCAAAAA
Source organism: Artocarpus heterophyllus (assembly GCA_025403435.1). NCBI lineage: Eukaryota > Viridiplantae > Streptophyta > Magnoliopsida > Rosales > Moraceae > Artocarpus > Artocarpus heterophyllus. The sequence goes on from CM046351.1 coordinate 21,089,321, forward strand.
TCTGATCAAGGAAGCTCTGGCTGGTGGCGGGGCAAACTTGACAGTTGCATTTGGTTCCAATTCCAATTTTGGGAATGGAAAGAAGCAAAGGGCCAAGAATGGGAAATTTTCTATTTTGACAAATGGCAAGGATAGGAAGAAAAATAAGAGGAACCTGAAGAAACTAAAGTGTTTTTGCATGAAGATTGGACATATAAAGTAGAATTGTAAGGACTTCCTATCTAAACGAAGTAGGTGTGAACTTCGAGTAATTGAGACTTGTTTAGTCGAAGAATCAAGTGACACTTGGGTCATAGATTCTGGTGCGACCAATCATGTCTGTGTTTCTCTTAAGGGATTTAAGGAAACGAGAAGTTTGCTACATGAGCATTTCACGCTTCAGATGGGTGATGGATCCTTAGTGTTGACTAAAGCAGTGGGAGACATTCATCTTTACTTTGATAATTATAGGACTTTAGTTTTGAGAGATTGTTTTTATGTTTCTAAACTTAAAAGAAATTTAATATCTATCACATGTTTATTTAAAGACTCTTATTTAGTCTTTTTAAATAATAAAGTTGTAATTCGTAAAAACAAATTTTTTATCTGTAGTGGATGGATGCAAAACGACCCATATTTTATCAACCTAAGATGGACTCATTGCTGAACATAGGGGTCGATAATAACTCTAAAAGTCTTAAAACTTCTCACTTTAATGAAACTTATCTTTGGCATTTGCGATTAGGTCATATTAGCCTAAATAGGATTGAAAGGTTGGTAAGAGATGGACCTTTAAATCATTTAAAGGTGGAATCTATACCACAATGTGAATCTTGTTTAGAGGGCAAAATGATCAAAAGACCATTTGGGTTTAAGGGCAATAAGGTCGAAGGGGGTTCTAGAACTTGTGCATAGTGATGTTTGTAGTCTTATGAACATCAGGGCATATGAAAGGTATGAGTACTTCGTCACTTTTATTAATTATTACTCAAGATATGGGTATGTTTACCTAATACATCATAAAAGCGAAACTTTTGACAAGTTTAGGGAGTTTTGGGCTGAAGCATAAAAGCAATTAGGTAAACCCATAAAGGCAATTTGATCCGATCAAGGTGGATAATACCTCTCCAATGAGTTCTTGGGACACTTATTATAGAATGGGATTTTATAGAATGGCATAGCTGAGAGAAAGAATAGGATTTTGTTGGACATGGTTGGGTCCATGGTGAGTTATTCGACGTTACTTTTATCCTCTTAGGGATATGCACTACAAGCTGGATGTTATCTTTTTGAACGATGTGCCTTTAAAATCAGTTCCAAAAACTCCTCATAAGTTGTAGACTAAGAAGACATTCTTAAACCATATTCGTATATGAGGATGTCCATCTCATGTCTTGTACAAGGAAGCGAACAAGTTGGAATCATGTTTAGAAGTTGCATGTTTGTAGGATATCCATAAGGGACTAAAGGGAGTTATTTCTATAACCTAAGAGAAAATAAAGTCGTAGTTTCAATGAATGCAACATTCCTTGAGGAAAGTTACATGAACAACTTTAAGCCTCAAAGTGAAATGGTACTGAGGAGTTGGCGAGTGATTTGATCACTTTAGGGGTTCTGGTTGAAACTAATCCAATAAATGTAAAAACCAATTGAACAACAACCAAAGGGCTTTGGTGTAGTAGAAGGATCGGGCGTCAACTCGAGAGGTATATGTTCAATGTTGAAGCTTATTTGGCTGAATCGGTTGAACATGATAAGGATCCTTACACTGACACTTAGGCTATGGACGATATTGATTCAAAGCTCCGGACAAAAGCTATGAACATTGAGATGAAGTCTATGGAGACTAATCGAGTCTGGGAACTTATGGATCTTCTCGAAGAGATAAAACCCATAGGGTGTAAGTAGATCTATAAGAGAAAGAGTGGAGCAGATGAGAAAGTCAAAATCTTTAAGGCTAGACTAGTAGCTAAGGGATACACAAAAAAGGAAGGAATCAATTACGAGAAAATCTTTTCACCTGTAGCCATGCTTAAGTTCATATGTATTCTTTTGTCTATAGTTGTCGCTCTCGGCTACGAGATTTAGCAAATAGATGTCAAAACAACCTTTCTGAATGGCTGTCTTGATGAGTCTATATATGGTACAGCCAGATAGGTTCAAGGCTACGGGTCAAGAGAGCAAGGTTTGTAAGTTGTGAAAGTCAATTTATGAACTTAAGTAGGCTTCCATTTCTTGGAATATAAGATTTGATTAAGTGATCAAGATTTTTAGGTTTGAACAAAACATGGACAGACCATGTGTCTACAAATACATTAAGGATGGAAATGTGGTTTTTATACTACTCTGTATAGATGACATTTTGCCAATTGGCAATGATGTTGGGGCATTGTCATTAGTCAAATTATAGTTGACCAAGCAATTTGAGATGATGGACTTAGGTGAAGCTAATTATATTCTAGGTATCCAAATCTTTTAGGATAGGAAGAACAAAATGATAGCTTTGTCCCAAGAAGCATACAAAGATAAAATTCTCGAGAAGTATGCAATGCAAAATTCCAAGAAAGGTAGGCAATCATCTAGGTCTACAATTACTCTTTTTAACAAAAACTCTCCAAAGTCTGATGAAAAAAGAGAATACATAAAGAATGTGCCTTATGCTTCGGTAGTGGGTAGTCTCATGTATACGATGCCTTGCACATGACCGGATATTTGTTATACGGATGGGATAGTAAGTTGATTTCAGTTGGATCCAAGACCGAAGTACTAGGTTGCGGTCAAGCATATTTTCAAGTACCTGAGAAGGACTAGAGGTTTTGGGTGATGATTTAACACCTCTAAAATACACTTATTTAGATTTTCAATCCTATCTAAATTCAAGAAGATCTTCTTCTAGTTTTGTGTTTATTTTTGGGGGAGGCACCATTGTTTGGAGAAGTGTCAAGCAAGATTGCACTTCGGATTCAACGATGGAAGCCGAGTACGAGGCAGCTAGTGATGCTTTGAAAAATGCAGTGTGGCTTCGCAAGTTTCTTAGGGATCTTGAAGTAGTTCTTGGTATAGATAAGGTGGTATCACTGTATTGTGATAAAATTGTAGTGATAGCTAATGCTAAGGAACCAAGATTTTACAAGAAGAGTAAGCATATTCATCGAAAGTATAATGTAATAAGGGACTTCGTTGAGGCTGGGCATATTGCAATATACAAGATCGCATCTGAAGACAATTTAGCTATTCCTTTTATGAAGGCATTAACTACAAGAGTTTTTGAGAAGCATGTAAAGGCTATGGGGATGCAAGATATGCCATATTTACTCACTTAGTACAAGTGGAAAATTGTTAGACATAGTGCCCTAAGAAGTAAAATATTGTAATAAGTTTTTCAAGACATATTATTAGTAAAGAGTTTATTTATTATTCATATACAAAATGTTGTCCTCTTTATGTTCTTTTTTGTTGAATGCATAATAAACAAACAAAAGTCTAAGACTGTTGATCTAAACCTTTAAGAATCATGCATATGAGGGATAGATTATGTGTCGATCTAAACCTTTAAGAATCATGTATATGAGGGATAAATTATGCGGAAGACATGAATCTTGAAGGTGATGGTCTAAATCATAAGATCTACAATCGAGGGAATAAAAGTTTGGTGCTTTATTCATGCTAAGATTGTTATATTGTCTACATCCTTAACAGGAGATGGCTTGTCTTAGTCATCCGAGTGGGACTCCGTGAGCAGAAACATTGGTGTATTGTCATAGGTGACGACGTATTGGATCGGAAAAACAAGCTGAATTGATTTGGTTAATAATTTTGTTTGTTCAAATCAATTTATTTTAGACAATCATATGTGTTGTATTTTAATCCTAAATGACTAATGAGCTCGTATTTTTAACTTATGTCTTTTGATGTATCAAAGGGTGACATCTTGACTTAATGATGTTGAGTATATCGTTACATTAGAGACATAGCTGTTAATCACGTAGACTCGTTATTTATAGATAAGGAATCTATAGCTCTTTTATAGAGTTAATAATATTCTCTTATATGCATTATCCTATAATTGAAAAACTAAGCACTCAATCATTTGGATACATAGGTGTAATTGAATGGTATACTATCTATATATAGCAAGTATTCCAATGGTGTGATAATGGAATGTAAGATAAAAATAATTGAAAAGGTAAAACAGAATTTATCCTTAAGCTGATTATGAATATCCTATAGGAATGTGACATATTATGATATGTCATGGACGGTTAGCTTATTAAAGCTTTGTAATTTTAAATAGTTTGAGAGTGCAACTCTAAGCTTTTAGTAGAGTGGCGTTAAAGTTGATAATTATAAAATATGCATATGGGATATTGTATTTTATAATTATAGGAGCTTGATATATATGTCTAGTGGGTCCCTTTTGCTAGCTTATAATAATTCTGTAATGATATAGCGTATTTTTCTTACATATTGATAACTTATTTTAAATTATTAGATTGACTAAAATTCGATAATACTGGATTTAATAATTCATGTTAGTTTATTGGTTGAATTAATTTTGTAAATTAGTTTAAGATAAACATGTTGAATTATTTGGATAATATTTTATTTACTATGGGATTATTTGCATATGATTGTTTTAATCAGACAACTTCTCTATTAGGTTATCTGAATTAAAACTGAGGCTCTATCTAAGATTCTCAGGTGAAAGTAAGATATTCTGAGGATTCTAAATCATCCCACGGTAGGCAGGTCAATGGAGTAAGTTCGGCAGGTCGGTTTCTTAAATCGGCATGCCAAACATGCTATAATTAGTATACACATTTTTGATGCGCTTTTCATTAGAAGTTGTTTTGAGGCCTAATCTGATAAGGTTTAACCCCAAATTCGACCATTACAAATTGGGGTGAGTTTTTTTAGTTATTCAGATTATTTGAAAAGCATAGACTGAGTACTCTAACGAGAGAAACTCTGAAACTCCCCGAAACCTATTGTTCAACATTAAGAACGTTAACTCTAGGTCTTCTCAAGTGGTTGGAAGGAGAGTCACCGAAGGAAAGGCTCTATGATGTGCAACCACCTACACTTTGATCATGGATAGAAAATTACAAAAAAGACAAATTGGTTGAGGTTTTTCTGAAAGGTTCATATCTACACGGATTCCTGCTACTTTTTGATTCACAAAAGAGGTTAGTAAGATTTGTCATTAATTTATGTATTTTACATGTTAAACTTGTGTTTTAAAAAATACTTTAATTTAAAATTTTAAAATTTCATTGTGTACTGTTTTCAATACTTTTCTGTGCCGCGATGCCAAATGTACTGCACTACAAAGTGCTATGACAGTTAGGCTGCAGTGCAGCCTACAGGGCACGCCAATGCCAGTCCTATGCCTACAAACATTGCAACACAACCCAATGGGCGTTGCAAAAATATTTTGCTGAAAGTTTCAATGTCGTAGCTTTGAAAATCTAGTGCGTTGGCGCTAGATACTGATTCCAAATACTTGAATTCTTTATCTTCGTGTGTCTTTGACTTCAAACAATTTAAGTGATATATTACAATTTCTCGAACAAGAATTGATCATCCGAATTATTGCATTGTGATAGACCTGTGCCAACTCAAATAGTGATATGGCTGTCTTATAAATTCAAAAAATCCTATTATATATGCTTATTTTATGGGAGCTTTTTTGGTGAACCTTACCGGTGGTATATATTTTAAGGCTGTTATATCTTGTCAAAGTTTTTTTAAAAATAAATCTAATGATTAAAAAACGGTGACAGATACTCACCATCGGTATTTTTTTGTTTGGCACCGGGAAAATTGCCTTATTTCCGGAATCCGGAGACAAGTTAGCCAAATTTATTTATTTATACAGTTTTTTTTTTTTTTTTAAACAAAAGAAACAAAACTGAACTTGGTTTCCCCATGTAGGCATTGCCCCACGTGGGCGGTTAATAATACGTGGCAGGACCTGACACATGTCAAACTCACTCTGTTGAGATGGCAACATGTGGTTGGTCCAAATGACGAAGCATGTAAACATCTGACGCAAAAGAGGAAGTTTTTCCGAGGTTCAAAACGTCGTCATTTTTTTTTCGATAGTTCAAAACATCGTCGTTTTCAAAACACAGAACAATAAACGTCAATTATCCCAAAAAAAAAAAAAGTAATCTGGAAAAGTCAAATTCCCCCAGTTTTCTGTAGAGAGAGAGAGAAAGAGAGAGAAAGACCGCCATGGCAGCTCGCAAGAGAGCTTCAGCGGACTCATCCACAGAACGACAACAGCCAAAAGAGACGACGCAGAGCAAACACCAAGAATCGAACGACCCTCCGATTGCGCCGCCCAAGTCAGGCGTGATCCTGAAGCTCTTGCTTTTCTTCTTAGTCCCTTACTTTTACCTGATCTTCGGCCATTACAAAATCGACTCGGAGCTCAAGAAATCAATTCTCATAAATGCCGGCCTCAGCCTCGGTGGCTACTTCGTCACCGTTAAGATGATCCCTGTGGCTTCCAGATACGTTCTGAGGCGAAATTTATTTGGATATGATATCAACAAGAGGGGTACTCCTCAGGGCACTGTCAAAGTGTGAGTTCTTTTTTATGATTTTGCTTTATGAGGTTATAGGGTGAAATTGTGGGTAGTTTAATGTAAAGTTTGGGTGTCTTTTTTTTTTTTTTTTTCCCTATTAGTTCTTTGATCGAATAAAGTTCGGGTTTTTAGTTGAATTCATGGGTAATGGTTTCTGCTAGATTTGGTTTCTAAAAAGATTTCTGAATGGGTCTGGCATTGATGATATTCTTTTTTTATTTTTTAATTATATAATGTGCTTGGATTTGTTAAAAAAATTGGTTTTTAATCAGACAGTGTCATAGGAAAGTTCAAAAGTTTGTCTGATATATTTGCGTTGTTCTTAATTATTATTTAGTGTTATTATTAGTAAATTTTCGTTTTGATGGAAGATGTTCATATTCTTTTTTCTTTTTTGAAAAGAAGATGTTCATATTCTATTAGAGCTGTCTGCCAAGTTTATTATTATTTTTAACTCATAATTGTATGTTCTAGATTTGATTTCTGGGTTGGCTAGGTGTTATATATAGGAGATGAAAATATTTATGTGCCGTGGATTTATTTAAAAAAGAAGTTGATTTTCAGTTAATTTATTTACCGGGAATGTGCTAAAGTTGGTCTATATTTATGCGATGTTATGATTATTAGCCATAAGATTTATTCTTCCTCAGTTTGCTTAATGATGCCATTTTTGTTTATCAGGCCAGAGTCGTTGGGTATTGTCATCGGAATTGTCTTTATGGTCTTGGCAATCTTGTTTCAGTATTTTAACTTTACAGCAGATTCAAATGTAAGTGAAATCTATCACTATAATTTTACACTGTGGTATTGTCTTTTTCCTATAGAAAAATGGAATAGCCTTTCTCCTATTGGAAAGATGAAATTATCTTCCCTTTTTTCCTTTTCCTTTTCTTTTTCGTTTATTGATATCATTAGATGGTTCCTTGATCTCACTTCCTAGTTTCATGTTACTAGTTTAATCTATGTTTTAAGTATTGGCATACTAAACTGTAAGTATATTGATCATGCAGTGGCTTGTTGAGTACAATGCAGCATTAGCATCCATATGTTTCATGTTATTGCTTGGATTCGTAGATGATGTCCTTGATGTCCCCTGGAGGGTGTGAGTATCAGTTTTTCTCATAAAACATTTTTTAACAAACTTTTCTTTGATTATTTTTTTCTTGTAAGAGTTGTCTTCCTTGGCATAGAATTTCACACTAACATTGCTTGACCTTTCTTGAAATTGTTAAGAGCAGGAAATTAATACTCCCTTCATTTGCTGCTCTTCCTCTGTTGATGGCCTATGCTGGACATACAACTATTATCATACCAAAGCCTCTCATTCCATATGTGGGCCTGGAGGTTTTGGATCTAGGTATGTTATCATGCTCTTTGAAGTATGTAATAAATCTCTTTTATGGTAAATCTTTTTATCCTTTTTGTCCCTCTTATTACTAAAATCAATCCGAGTTCAAATGCAGGTTTTAAGTTGATGAAATAAGTTTGCTTTTTTTCTTTGTAAGGTGAATATAAATTAATTGAAGATTTGTTCTTTAGAAGTTCAAATTCATCAATATGTTTGATTAAACATGATGATTTGGACTTTTTTAATTTGAAATAGGAAGTTTGAAAAGTGTGGTTTGAAAACAAGGGGATGTAATTTTGAATTTAGAGGGAATTTTGGGTTGAAACTATCAAATCATAGTTTGAAATGGGTTAGAGTTTAGTGAGTTTTTGGTTGCTAAACTCTGGTAATGAAACGGGCTCTAAGTTGTTCAAAGTGAAACCTAGCGGAGAAGAGGAAAAAAGAAAGAGTTTAATGAGTGAATTGAATGAAATCAAATTCAATGATACGTGAGTTTAATATGTGATTTCTAGAACTTGAGGTTTCCTTTTGATCTCAAAGCACAGTAGCATTAATTTTTAATTATTGGGAATAGGTCATATAGTTTAGCACCAAGAAGTTTTTTGGAAGGCACGCGACAATGTCGTGAGAAAAAAGTTTGAAAATCCTGTTGCTTTTTATGTTTACGATATTGTAAATATTTTTGCATATTTAGATCGTTGGTTGCCTTTTGGATAATTAATTTTTTTTTATTTGTTTCTTTTCGTGTGAAGGATGGATATATAAATTATATATGGGATTGTTGGCGGTCTTTTGTACAAACTCCATCAATATACATGCCGGTTTGAATGGCCTTGAAGTTGGGCAGACTGTTGTCATCTCATCTGCTGTAAGCAAAAAGGCTTTCAAAATATTTGGCCAAAGTAAATAAATAATATTAAAGACTTGTAAAAAGTTGCAGTTTAAAACTGTTTTCTATTGACACAATTTGTTATTGCAGATTGTGATACACAATATCATGCAAATTGGGGCATCAACAGATCCCGAGTATAAGCAGGCACATGCGTTCTCTATCTATTTGGTTCAGCCTTTGCTGGCCACATCCTTGGCTTTGCTCTCTTACAATTGGTGACATTTCTGTACTATTGACCAAGTGGCTTTTTATTTGCTTCTTCTTGCATTGAAATGTGAAAGTTTTCTGTTCATGGTTTCAGGTATCCTTCTTCAGTTTTTGTTGGAGATACTTATACATATTTTGCTGGAATGACTATGGCTGTGGTTGGGATTTTAGGCCATTATAGGTAATTTCACAGTTTTCACACTGTCATTTTCTAGCCTAGAGTATAAGTTTGATACACGACATAGATATGTTTTCTTGTTTTAGTCGAAATGATATTAGAACAGAAAGAAATTTCCAAAATAAAGGAGGGTATAAAAGGAGGCATATAATAATTTCAAATTAAAATAAAAATCTAAAGGAGGAAGAAATTTATTTATATCATGAAAGAAAGACGTTCAAAGAAGACATCAAGTGACATAAAGCAGATAATGAGATGGTTCTACGAGGGAACACCGATTGTTCACAATGAGTAGCATTGTATTTGCCAACATAACTTTATTGCGCTTGTGTTACTAAACAGCCTATGCCTCACCAATTATTTGTTTCCGCTTGTTGCAGTGAAACGCTCCTGATTTTCTTTGCTCCTCAAGTTCTGAACTTCCTCTTGTCACTTCCCCAGGTTTGGCATCTCTTCAATCTTTCTCCCTTTTCCCTTTCTTCTCATGTCCGATGGATCAGATGCTCTAAATATTAGCAGTCTAATTCTTTTTTTTTTTAGCTTGCTGGCATAGTTCCATGTCCACGGCACCGCCTGCCCCGGTAGCATTCTGTATTCTCAATATAATCATCCTTGGAAAACTGTCATTATATGGATAATCTTTATTAACATCTTACGCATCTTTTACTTTTCAGTTTTGATCCTAACACGAATCTACTGACGGGTACAAATGATGGGACACTGGTTAACTTCTTCCTGAGACAATTTGGCAGGATGTCAGAGAAGAAGCTCTGCATCTATCTTCTTGTTTTCCAGGTTATATTATCCATGTGATTCACTCTCATAACCTTTTTTCTTCACTTGAAGGTTCTATCTTCTAATCTGCAGATATTTTAAATAAAGAAGTCTTAATTGCTGGCACCCCCATCGCTAAATACTCCATAATTAGTTAGGTTTAAGATTTAATTTAGTCAAATATGTTTTAGGCACTCATTGGCATCTTACTTATCTACAAGAAAAACCTTTGCAGTTAGGCAGCCTCGTGTTAGAGACACGGCAATAATTTAGGATTAAGATCCTTTTATAGTCTTCTTCTTCTTTCTGCTACGCATTGATTCACACAATCTCGCCGCAAAAGCATATCAGGATTTTCTTTTTATTAATGCATTATTTTGCCTCCTTTTAGTTAATTCTTTGAATCTCAGTATTTTCTTCCAACAGGCTATTGCGTGCTGCTTCTGTTTCTTGCTGAGGTACTTCCTTGCTGGTTGGTACAAATGAGGCAGCGAATATTGAATCAAGCTTCTTGCTATTTAACATCCAGGATACTTTGCTTACTGGGTTTGTTGTAATTTTACCAATCCTGCTGTAGAGAGTGCAGGTCAGTAGCAGGGCCGGTGTCACTCTGTACCCAGGTGAATAGAGACAATTTTCTTAGATTCTCTAGGAAAATGGCGACTACTTTGATTCAAAGGAGAGAGAGAGGAAAAACTAGATTCTACACGAGATATATATACATTTATACTTGAAATTTCTTCTTTTGGTTGAGTTTTGAACTTTTGGAATTTTGGGCATGGTAAATTATGTGAAAACTGATATGGGTGTTGTTTCAATAGTTATATTTTCAATAGATACTATTATTATTAGTTTTTTGATAACAATATGATAGGTTGTAATGCAATGGATGGGTGATAAAAAAGATTATGATAATTAATAAAGTTGAATTCTTATCGCACCATATTAAATATATCTTTATTAGAAATATAATTATTAGAAACATAATTATTAAAAATAAGTCTATATATGTATATGTGTATATATATATTTTTCCTTTCTTCACAGCTTAGTTATCCAACATTTTTTCAGATTTATTTATGATTATATTTTAGTAAATCCAAGGCATGAGCAATTTTGTTAAATCCAGCATATGCCGGATTTACTCCCCTTAAACTGCAAATATTCGTGTGTATTAATCATTATTTACTACCAACAAAATAATATTTATTAAAATTGTTAATTAATACTCGGTTTTTACCCGCGTAATCTTTTTTAATAACAAATTACCATTTATTGACGATTGTAATCAACAAGTCATCTACAACCATAAAGCTACAATTTTCCCGTATTATTAATCAAATCAAGACTCAATATAGATGACGAAAGGTAAGCAAACCTCTTTGGTTTGTTGGCTGACTTGAGGGGTTTCCAATATAACAATGGAGTAAATCAATTTGCAGTAAAGTTCACATTGAATTGAATACAGAGAACTGGTCGCACGACCAATCATCACACATCTCTCTAAAAGGGTCAAAACTCAGAATTTGAGCCTTCAGAAAATTCCTCATGGTGAACCTACTCCCAAAGCTAAGAAGATAGAACACTTGCAAAAAATATATATATATGATCGCTGGAGAAGGTTAGTGGAGAAATTGAGAGTTATTCTTAGTCGACATCCATTGCATGATCCTGCTCACTGTAATTGCTACACCATAGTTTGATGGTCCGGTCATGTGACACGGTAGCAATGCAATTCCCATCTGCCATCAACAATAACCCAATTGGTCAAAACATGAACTAAGCTACAAAACAAGGCAATAACAGAAGAATTTTTTTTTAGGACAATTATTTCAAGCCTATTCCAGAGAAAAAAAAAAAAAAAAAAAAAAAAAACTGAATTAACCCTTTTTTTGGTTAATGCACATGCACAAAATTTTAGTTCACATGTGTGGGAAAGATATAAAAGAGGACAGGGAAGATAGGTAAAACGTAAGACAATGAGTGGAAAGTTGGGAAGGAACGCATAAAGAAAGTTGTCTTAGTAACAAAGTCATGGAAGACTAAATAGTTGGCATTTCTGGATGGCTCTGAGGAAAATTGAAGTGAAATGAAGATGCATCCACTTTTTTTTTTTTTTTTTAATCAAAACTTCAAGGAAATAACAGAAAAATTGTTGACATCATCACAAGGGATAAAATTGATATGGAAAACAGTGAATAGATGGTATAATTAGCAGATGGAAAATATATTGTTTTTCTCAACTTTTTTCAGGGCCATGAACTTACCTCCTGCAACATCCAAAGAAGTAACTTTAGCTTCATGTCCGGAAAGTGTCTTGACAGGCTTAAAGTCTTGGGCTGACCAAATCTGGATAACGCACAAAAAAAAAAAAAAAAAAAAAGATGAAGCACAAATTAGGTATAAACCCGGAAACCAAATTGTAAAAAGGGATAATGTTCGAAGTCTGTGTCTCTGCAGCAACTACGTAGTTTAGAAACGAAAATACCTTGGCTGTCATATCGTACGAGGCAGTTACAAGAAAGTATCCCTCTTGAGGCTCAAATTTGACCTGAGAAATGAGGTTGGAGTGTGCCGGAATGATGTACACAGATTTCTTCTTTCTTAAATCCCATATCCGACATGTATTATCTTCTCCCCCGGAGGCTAAATAATAACCATTTGCCGAAAAACTTAATCCAAGAACCTGAAATGATAGTCAGAGAAAGAAGCCAGCATCCAGAGTTTTAAGTTACCAAAATCGTATTAATCAATTTACAACCAAAAAAAAAAGGAAAAAAAGAAAGAAATAGTCAAAAGGTTTCAAGTCTCACAGGCTTGACATGGCCTTCCAAGGCAAGAATACTCCGGCCAGTTCTAAGATCCCAAACACGAGCAAGTGCATCGAGTCCACAGGATGCTGCTAAAGATCCATCCTGGTGGAAGTCTATTCCGTACACGCTCCTGCTGTGACCTTCTTGAAGAAGCAACTCCGCCCCAGTGTCTATATCCCACAATCTCCATGTCTTGTCAAAGCTTGTTGTACCCATGTACTTTCCTGATGGATGGAAAGCAATACGCGCAAGACGGTCCAGATGGCCCTCAAATGTTTTCAAGTGAGATCCTTCGGAATTCCACAACCTCGCAGTTCGGTCAGCAGAACCAGTTGCTAAAAGGTTGTATGTTGGAGAAAACTTGACGTCTGTCAGCCGCTCTGTGTGCCCCTTTAACGTGGAAACCTTTTGAACTTTAGGCATGCTCCACAACTTGGCAACCCCATTTAATGAACTAACAAAAGCAAATGGAAGTAAGAAAGATTTCTACATTGTTTTTCAAGCATAAGTTCATTCCAATCTGAAATACTAGAAAATGTATAAACCATTCCCACCAAACCAAAATGTAATTACAACTTTGACCAGATTTATGAGCCAAAAGCTTGAAAAAAGAAAAAAAACTACTTTTCTAATCCACGGAGAGATATAAGGTTTGACAACTCATTAAACATAAAAAATTGTATAAGCATCTATAACTTTCCGTTAAATAAGTTTTCTGATTATGATTTTACAGGAGTTTTAAGATGATTAGATAAAACAGAGGGCAATTAGCCTTCGAATAATTTGTCAACTAGCAAGCATGTACCATGTGGCAAGCAACTTTCCATCCCGTGAAAAGGAGCAACCAGAAAGTGGACGGTCGTCCCCAATCTCACTGCAATCAAGGGCCAAAGTTCCAGCCTGCTTCAGAGCCCAATCCATCTCAGCTTCCAAATCCTCATCCGGATCATCCCTTTTCCTTCGCGCACGTTGAAGACGTGAGGCTGCCCTAACTATGGAGTAATTTGCAATACCAATTCTAGCATCCAATAGAGCCTTGGACCCTTCAGTGTAAAACGGATATTGAAACATTTCTTCCTCAGCCTCTTCTCCTGCAGCAGAAGCTGCAGCCTCTTCCTCCTCGTGAGCTTTCATCAGCTTCTCCAGCTGCCCTTCAGCATCCAACTTAGCCATGAGCATTCGCAACCGGTCCCGTCTTTCCATCCCTCGTTCTCCAAAAAGTGTAATTGGTTCGCCAAGCCGGCGCAGGCGAGCACGGACAGCCATGTCATTAGTAGGCACTGCTAGAGCAGAAGCACGTCGCTTCATCATCAGCTCTTGCATTGCTTTTTCTTGCCGCTCTCTCACTTGTCTGCTCTCTTCCGATATCTCATACTCCACAGTTGAACATGGAGCAGAGCATCCAGGATCCGAGTCATCATCCGAATCCGTGTCGCTTGTTCTCATCTCACCATTTTGTGAAGCTGGAGGTCTAGGGATAGGAGGATGGATTGGTAGTGGAGCCAATGGGCGAAGAACAGGCGGAGTAGGAATTGGAGCAATAGCAGGAACACTTGGAGGTGCGACCGGAGGTGGTATTACTGGTGGAATAATGGGCTGGACTGGTTGAAGAGCAGTACTATCTACAGCAGGAACTAGAGTTTGACCATCATCAAATAGGGGAGATGATTCTACAGGAGTTGATGAAGGTGGGTTTTCCTCTTCGACTTCCATGATACCTAAGCAGGAAAAGGTTTAAGAAGTAAATAAATCTTATCCAAAGAGCACGAACGCCTGTCCCTTGTCATATGCAATATGCAACTAAGAAGTTCAAATAACCATCCAAGAAAGTATATAGAAGACAATGAACCAACAAAAACAAAATGAAGAACCCAGCTAATAAACTACAGAAGCACGTAATTTTTATGGAAACCATCACCTAAGACATTTTATGCAACATTTTATAAATTTCAACAACTTTTAGAAACAGTGCCCAGATCAAATTTCACGTATAATTAAAAGAAATTTTGATATAGTAAGTTAAGGAATGTCAAAATAAAATAAAGGTTTAACAAGAGTAAAAGCCCATCATTATCTTTCATTGAGGCATATCATCGAACAGTTAGCAGGCACCTGAAAAAGACACCCGCTTGAGATCTCACATTCAACTTTTTCTCATCAACTACAGTGTTTGCTTCTTCAATGCGAATACCCAAAATGAAAAGCAGCTAGCACAAACATTCCTTGACCATTTCATGTCATCCGAGTCAAGACCCCAGGCGGCAAAAAAAAGAAAAAATGCAAATTGTAAGAATCTAACTACTGGGCAACAAACAAAAAGGCACTAAAAGACAAATAACGAAAAACCAGAAGCAAAATGCTCAAAAAAGTGAAGAAAAATTTCGAAAATCTACTCTCTCTCTCTCTACTTTTTCTAACGCACGCTTTCTCCAGCGAGAAAACAGAAGGGAAAAACAAACACTGCAAGAGACATGAAGAGGAAATAAAAAGCAAATACAAAAGCGAGATTACAAGCGTAAAGAGGAAAGGATTCGGGCTTGCCTTGCTTCTTCACAGTTCAGACAGACACGAACAAGAGAAGCTTTTTGCTGGAACTTGATCGCAACGAGCAAGAAAGCTTGGCGCTTTGAAATTCAGACTACGAACACCAGCCAATGTAAATGCCCCGTAGAAAATAATGGGGGTTGGTTGGGGACCAAGTTGAGAAATACTTCTGTGGCGTTGTCAATCCGACGGATTTTTTTTTCTTTTGTTTTCTTTTGCTTGCCTGAAAATGGTTTGAAACATACCTTTTTATAGATTAAAAAAACATAACCAATCACAACTATTTTATCTTAAGATTAGGCAAACAATTATTATTTAAGAATATTTTGATCTTTTTAAGTAAAAGGTGACATAAATCAAAAAAAAAAAACTAAATGATAAAACACTATTGTAGTAATAAAGAGGTAATATACTACATAATTTACTCGTTCAGGCGTCGTTTAAGTCTAATATAAGGATTAAATTTTAATGAAGGAAAAGGGAGAAGGAATGAAATTGCTTTTTTTGGCAAAGGAAAAAACTTCTATTCAATCTGCAACATGTCAAAGGTTGCAGCAGGACCAATAAAAAATGGATATGATCCTATCCAATAAAAGTCACTAAACTGAAAACAAGCAAAATTGGCAAGGCAGTGAGCTACATAATTCCCCTAGCAAGAAACATGGCAAATAGAACCACTGTTAGCCATTGCAATAGCATCACGAATGTCTTCAATGATAATAGCTTCTAGGGCCTCAAGCTTATGGCTTCTAAATCTCATTTACCACATTACGAGCATATGTCTCAACAACCCACGCAAAAAACCGTCTTGTACGGCAAAGTGGGCACCCTTTCAAAGAACTAGACTCTCTGCCATGTATGCATTGAACTTCCCTTTCACTTGTAGTGCTGCTGGCCTAAGTACCTAACCTCCACAATCCCGAACACATATACCCACAAAATCCAGATTGTCTTTAACCGTTGCGTCTACATTTACTTTGATAACACTTGGTTTCGGGTGCCGCCATTTCTCTATCATCCTATGAACTACCGTGCTTTCTGCACATTTGATTTTGGCACAAGATTGGTAGTCATGTAGTATCCTCCCAGCCCAATCCAAGGTGAATGGTGTGGATCCAATTCATCCTTCATGCACAAGTTTGTTCCTGTCCAACCATGTACTCCATAAAATCATGAAGAAAACTTCAAAGTCACATGCACATCCACGTTCAGCCATAAACATGCACAAAGCACTTATCAGGCCTCCAAGAAAAGACTTCAACAGAGTTCAAAGTGCACTTGAACACCATATCTCTTGAGCCGTAACGTGGCCCCAAAAAACATGGGAGACCCCCTTTTAATGCTTCCTTGCATAATGTGCAGCCCTTCCTTACCAAAACCACCCCATGCCTAACAAGCTGGGCATAAGCTGGTAGTGCTTTATGAAATACCTTTTTAAGTGTAAATCTTGACTTTACTTGGAATCAGAGCGTGCCAAAGCTGAGTCCACCACTTGTAATCCCCTCCCCAAGATGAATTACTCATCGGCACTCAACTTTGCTTTTTGAGATGATAACCCAAGGGAACTGAATAAGAGCTTTTTTTCTCATAATGCCGCACCAAACTATCTAGGCGATTTGACCTACTTGTGGGAATTCTCAAGTTATCATCATTGTCAACCAGTCAAAAAATACTCCTAACCTACTCAACATTCCATACTCCTGACCACAATAAGTCTCCACCAAAACATCCTAGTTTGCTTCCCTTGGTATAGTGATGGGACGAAACTGAGATAGTCTATGCAGCCAAGGGTCCCTAAATAATGCTCCTCCAAATATATGATGGGTAGTTACCGGCATTAGTAGCCAAAAAAACCCAAAAAAGGGAGATATGTAGCTTTAAGAATCTTGGCCACAAGAGAATGAGGATTTATTAAGGTCCTCCAACCCTATTTTGCTAGCAACGCCTTATTAAAAACACCCATATCTCAAAACCCCATGCCATCAATACACTTAGGTTGGCATAGTCTGTTCCAACACAACCAATATATCTTCTTATCATCAACACTTCCTCCCCACTAAAAACGAGCCACTGTAGCTTGGAGTTTTTCACATAAGTAAAAGTACATTGGGCGACCGCCTTGGTAAGAATCTCTGTTCCTCTTATTAGATTTGGTGCCCTAAGGACTAAATGATGTAATTGTTTTTTTGAGATATTTAATCAATAAAGAATTTATCATTTATTTTCACATATCAAATATTTTCCTCTTTATGTTCATGTTCAATATATGACAAGCAAACAAAAGTTTAAAACTGTAAATCAAAACTTTTAAGATCATTTATATAATGGACAAATTATACGAAAGACATGAATTTTAAAGGTAATAGTCTAAATAAAAAAGGTCCGCAATAGAGGGAACAAAATTAGGCACTTTATTCATGTTAAGATTATTATGTTATATACATTCTTAACAAGAGATGACTTGTCTTGGTCATCGGAGTTGGACTCCACGAGTAGAAACATTGGTATATTGTCATATGTGACGATATATTGGATTGGGATAAAAATGAATTAATTTGATCAATAATTTTGTTTATTTAAATCAATTTATTTTAGACAATCATATATATTGCATCTTAATCATGAAATAAATTAGCAGGCCTGTATTCTTGACTTGTGTCTTTTGATATACTAAAAGATGATATCTTGAATTTTTACAGGTACGCATACTGGTACGTTGGAGACATGACTCTTGATTGGCGCAGACCGTTATTTATAGATATGGAATCCATAGCTTTTTTTGTAGAGTTAATGATATTTCTTATAGACATTATCTTGTAATTAAAAACTAGAGCACTCAACCATTTGGATACATAAGTGTAACTAAATGGTATACTATTTATGGATAGTAAGTATTCCAAAGATCAGGTGTCAACCCGAGTGGTATATGTTTAATGGTGAAGCTAACTTGGCTAAACCAGTTAAACATGACAGGGATCCTTACACTTATAAAGAAGCTATAGAAGATGTTAATTCAAAGCTCTAGACAGAAGCTATGAACACTGAGATGAAGTATATGAAGACTAATCAAGTCTAGGAGCTTGTGGACCTTCACGAAGGGGTAAAATCTAGAAGATGTAAGTGAGTTTACAAGAGGAATAGAGGTGTAGATAGGAAAGTCAAAACCTATAAAGTTGGACTGGTAGCAAAGAGATACACACAAAAGGAAGGAATCAATTGTGAGGAAACCTTTTACCTATAGCCATGCTTAAGTCCAACTGCATTCTCTTATCCATTGCTACTGCTCTTAATTACAAGATTTGGAAAATTGATTTCAAGAAAGCCTTTCTGTATGGCTATCTTGATGAGACTATATATATGGTATAGCCGGACCAGTTCAAAGCTAAGGGTCAAGAAAATAAGGTCTGTAAGCTGCTAAAGTCTATTTATAGACTTAAGCAAGCTTTTTGTTCTTGAAACATAATATTTGATCAAGTGATCCAGACTTATGGGTTCGAGCAAGGCATGGACGAACTATGTATTTACAAATATAGTAAGGGTGAGAATGTGGTTTTTCTACTACTCTATATAGATGGCATTCTACTTGTTGGCAATGACGTTGGGGCCTTGTCATCTATCAACTTATAATTGACTAAGCAGTTTGACATGAAGAACTTGGGTGAAGCTAATTATGTTCTGGGTATCTAAATCTTTCAAGCTAGGAAAAACAAAATGATAGCTTTATCCTAAGCTACCTACATAGATAAGATTATCTAGAAATATGCAATGCTAAATTCCAAGAAAAGTAGATAACCATCTAGGTCTGTAATTACTCTTTCTAAAAAAGACTCTCCAAAATCTAATGAAGAAAGAGAATATATGAAGAATATACATTATGCTTTGGTAGTAGGTAGCCTCATGTATGCTATGCTTTGTATATGACCTGGCATATATTATATGATCAGGATAGTAAGACGATTTCAGTCAGATCCAGGACCAAACCATTGGGTTGTGGTCAAGCATATTTTCAAGTACATGAGAAGGACTAGAAGTTATATGCTAGTGTATTCTGGTGAGGATTTAACACCTTTTGAATCTACTGATTTAGATTTTCAATCTTGTTTGGATTCAAGAAGATCGACTTCAGGTTCTTTTTTTACTTTAGAAAGAGGCACCATTGTTTAAACAAGTGTCAAGCAAGATTGCACTTTAGATTCAACGATGGAGGCTAAGTATGTAGCAGCTAGTGAAGCTTCGAAAGAAGTTGTGTGGCTCAGCAAGTTTCTTGGAAATCTTGAGGTAGTTCTAGGCATAGGTAAGCCGATATCATTGTATTATGGTAACACTGCATCGACAACTAATGCTAAGGAACCAAGATTTTACAAGAAGGGTAAACATATACATCGGAATTATAATGTGATAAAGGACTTCGTTAAGGATGAACGTGTTGCAGTATGCAAGATCACGTTTGAGGATAATGTGGCTGATCCTTTCACAAAGACATTACGAGGTTTTCGAGAAGCACGTAGAGGCTATTAGGAGGCAAAATATGTCACATTTACCCACTTAAGGCAAGTGGGAGATTGTTAAATTGGTGGCCTAAGGATTATATAATGTAATAGATTTTTGGAGACATTTAATCAATAAAGAATTTATTATTTATTTTTATATATCAAATATTATCCTCTTTATGTTCTTTTGTGTTGAATATATGATAAACAAACAAAAGTCTAAGATTGTCAATTTAAACCTTTAAGATCGCGTATATGATGAACAGATTATACGAAAGATATAAATCTTAAAAGTGTAGTCTAAATAATAAGGTCTGTGATCGAGGGAATAAAGTTAGGCATTTTATTCATGTTAAGATTGTTATGTTATCTACATCTTTAATAGGAGATGACTTATCTTCATCATCGGAGTTAGACTCCGTGAGTAGAAACATTGATATATTATCATACATGACAATCATATTTATTGCATCTTAATCAAAAGTTGAATTGATTTGATTAATAATTCTTTTTGTTTAAATCAATTTACTTTAGACAATCATATTTATTGCTTCTTGATCCTAAAATGAATTACTGGATCTGCATTCTTGATTTGTGTCTTTTGATGTACTAAAGAGTGACATCCTGAATTATTTACAGGTACACACACTGGTACGTTGGATACATGACTCTTGATTGATGTAGACTCGTTATTTATAAATATGAAATCCATAGCTTTTTTGTAGAGTTAATGATATTCTTTTATAGGCATTATACTCTAATTGAAAAACTGAAGCGCTCAATCATTAGGATACATAAGTATAACTGAATAGTATACCATTTATGGATAGTAAGTATTTCGATGTTGAGATAATAGAGCATAAGATAAAAAATAATTGGGAAGGTAAATTGGAGTTTATCCTTAAGTCGATCATGAATATCCTACGGAGATATTACACATTATGAGATGTCATGAATGATAAACTTATTGAAAATTTGTAATTTTATATAGTTCAAGAGTGCAGCTCAAAGATTTTTAGTGGAATAGCTTTGGATTTGATAATAATAAAATACATATATTTGGGATATATTATTTTATAATCATAGGAGCTTGATCTTTATATGTCCATCAAGTCAATGTTTTCTGTAACAATACGATATATTTTCCTACATATTGGTAACTTACTTAGATTGGTTTAAATTTAGTTGATTGCAATTTAATAATTCATGTTAGTTTATTGGTTGGATTAATTTTATGAATTAATTCAAGATAAATATGTTAAATTATTTGGGTATATTTTATTTGATATGGGATCATCTATATATGATTGTTTTAATCATAAAACTTCTCTATTATGTTATTTAAATTAAAACTGAGACTCTATTTAAGATTTCTGCATAAAATAAGATCTATAAAGATTTTCAGATTAGCGTCATCCGACAGGCCAATATCCTAGTTCGGCAGGCCGATGAGGCGTAAATTAGGTACGAAATTGGTATAGCCGGCAAGCCTATCTTCACGATTGGCATGCCAACCGAGCGTAATTCCTATTACATATTTTCATGCCTTTTCATCTGGATTTTGATCCAATTTTAAATTTAGAAAACATATCTAAGGGGAATTGACTCCGTACATGCTACTATAAATAAGATACTTATTCTTTTTGTTATTTAAATTACCAAAGAAATTTAGAGAGAGTATTCTAGTGAGAGATTCTCTGAAACTCCTAGAAGATTATTGTTCAATATCTTGAACCTTAGCCTTGGTTTTCTCTTTTGTGGTTGGAAGGAGACATTACCAAGAGAAGAATTGAACGACATATGTCCATTAGCATTCTAGTCGTGGAAAAGAGAATAACAAAGAAGACTAGTTGGTTGAAGCTCTTTCGTACGCAATTCTAGGTAGTAGTTCTATAAAAAAAATTTGTATGTCAAAAGTGCGGTTCTAATTTGAAGAGGTACGTAAGATCTTTAATTAATATACATAGCATGTCTAACTTATTATTTGGAAAAAAAAGGTTTTGACTTAAAAACTTTAAAATTCTGTTATGTTTATGTTTTCCAACAATTGGTATCAGAGCCATTATTTTATGAAAAGTGTATGGGTTTGTGATCATACTATGTACATAAATTATGTGATCTTAATCTCTCCTATGTTTGAATTATATTTTTAGAAAGTTGAAACTCTAAGGTTTTCATATAAATATATGTTGCTATGAGATTATATGGTGAATGCTTATTGATTAAAATTTTGTTTTAACTATTATTGATTAAAATTTTGTTTTAATTATTATACTAATTAATTAATTTTGCCGGTTATGGTTCCTTAGAGGTTAGAATATATATTTAGGCTTTTTATATGATTAGATGGCGTCTATCATCACCGTCTAAGATTTATTATTTTAATTATGGTTTGTTAATTTGTATTAAAATAATTATTCAAAAAGAAAATGGATCTAGAAGATGGAATTAATCAATGGGCTATTTCTTTTCTGTGTTTATAAATTTTTATGTTTTTTGAATTGTTTAAAAATAAATTGAAAAGCTGCATAAATTTTTTTTTGGGCAAAACATTGAAAAATGCTGGATCAATGTCAGATGGCAGGCCGATTAGCCTAATCGACCAACTAAATGCTAATAGAACTATAGGTTCTATATGAAACCGGCAGGCCAATGATCACAGACCGACATGTCGATCTCGGGCAAAACTGTTTTTTTAAAACGATGCATTTTTGAAATAGTTTTTTATTTTGTTTTTTCAGACAATTTTGAGTAAAATGAAATTTTATGATAACCAGAAAAATAAATTTTTGATCTATATGATATTGAAAATTGAAGATAGACGCACGTGAAGAAGGATACAATAAGAAGATACAAGATGAAGAATCAATATATGTTTTAATTGACCTTTTGTAATCTTTATTTTCTTTTCTCTAGAATGAGGCCATAATATTGCGGCTATTTATTATATTGCTTGTAACTTTGCTTGTTGCATTGCTTGTTTGCATTATAATATGTTTTGCCATGTATGTTGATAACATGTCATATAGAATAGGGAGTGCCGCATATTAAAAATTGTTCATGCATGTTAACATAAAACCTTAACATTTAAAATATTGAGTGGTAGAAAGTTTTCGAAGAGAGGACATAAGGCCTTTATCGTTGGTCCATTAGTAACATATAGTAGTTCCGATTCCTAGGAAGGGATGCATCATGTACTGGGTTAGACCTCAGAGGATAATTTACTTTTGCATGTTTTATCGTTGTTCATCCCTAGGTGTCGATTACAAAACATGGATAAAATAGTTAAAATGATGGTTAAGTACTCAAGATTAATTTGATTATTGGCCTCTTCTGGGAGCTCTGTTAATAAAATTAATGAATAAAGAAAACGATTATGAGTATATGCTAGATCAGACAGGTCTTGGATGATATATATTAATCGGAGAGGATTCGTGTTTCTAATTAAATTTGCCAAGTCTCGTCTAGGCGGCTTGTTGAATTATGAGTTAGAAATTATCGTTGTAAGGTTCTGATTTTTTCAAGTTTTTAACACATAAACACATTGTATGCTTACTTGTTTGTGTTATCTTACTAAATTGTTATTGAATGTTTGCTTATGTTTGATATATGATTTTTTATTATAGATCAAAATGTCTAAAAATGCTTATCTTTGATACTCGATAAAAACACTTTAGCTAGCGAGAACTATAATGATTGAAAACGAAACTTGAATATCGTCCTATTCTTTAAGAAAATGAAATTTGTGTTAACGACACCATGTTCTCCTATGCCTTCTAGCGAATCCAATAATGAACAAATCCAAGTGTATGATCGCTAGAAAGATGTCGATGATCAAGCCCACTGCTATATCATATATAGCATTAATAATGTGCTACAGGCTCAACATAAAGATCATGAGATTGCTAGGCAGATCATGGATAATATTAAAGACATGTTTGGAGGTCAAGCCTTGACAAAATGGCAAGGGACACTTTGGAAGTTTCTTAACTACAAGCAAAGGCTAGGGACACTTATGAAGGAGCACATGATGTTAGTCATAGGTTACCTCACTAAGGCTCAAACCCATGGAGCTGACATTAATACTAAGTCACAGATGACTATAGTCTTTGAGACTCTTTCTAAAGAGTACATCTTGTTTAGAAATTCATATAACTTGAGCAATAAATAGGGTGCCATATCATGTATAGATAGGGTGCTTCATATAACTTAAAGCTTCATATAACTTGAATATCGTCTTATCCTTTAAGAAAATAAAATTTGAGCTAATGACACAGTGTTCTCTTGCGTCTTCTAGCGAATCCAATAATGAACAAATCCAAGTGTATGATCACTAGAAGGATGCTGATGATCAGGCCCATTGCTATATCATGTATAGCTTTAATAATGTACTACAGGCTCAACGTGAAGATCATGAGATTGTTAGGCAGATCATGGATAATCTTGAAGACATGTTTAAAGGTCAAGCCTTGACAAAACAACAAGGGACACTTTGGAAGTTTCTTAACTACAAGCAAAGACTAGGGACGCCTGTGAAGGAGCACATGATGTTGGTCATAGGTTACCTTGCTGAGGCTTAAACCCATGGAGCCAAAATTGATGCTGAATCAAAGATGACTATGGTTTTTGAAACTCTTTCTAAGGATTGCATCTTGTTTAGAGCTTTATATAACCTGAGCAATAGCTAGGGTGTTATAACATCTCAACCCCCATAGGGCTCACCTGGCGGGACCCCCGGCATAGTTGGGTCTTATACTCATTACTCATATGTACTGTCCCTCTGGGCATCTAGCGGCCCTCAAGGATTTCTTCGCATCCCTAACACCTGAACCCAAGACCTTCCTGCTTATAAGATTGTGAAGTGAAGTGTTGGTACCAACTGACTTGTCGGGGGACGCGAAAAAATTCCTGAGGATCACTAGATGCTTAGAGGGAATAATACATATGAGTAGCGAGTATACGATCTAATTATACTGGAGTCCCGCAGGGTAGGCTCCATGGGAGTTGAGGCATTACAAAAGTGATGCATAAGAGTTGCAATTTGAAGAAAATCAGAAGCATAAAATCCCTCCAGCTTTTTGTATGAAAAAGAAAAAAAGATGGAGGCTCTTAAAAAAGAATTCGTGGATGATCTTATATCAAGGTCATGATTTCAACAATCAATTAGGAACGGACAATCAATTCTTCACATGCACGCTCTTCTGCATGATTTAGCCATCTGTGCCTCGGGTGATGCTTGTAAGCATTGGCATGATTGTGGAAGCAAAATTTATCATTTATCATATTGGAGGTCTAAAAGGATGATGAATTTATCCCAAACCAAAAGTTTACGTACTTTCTTATCTTTACCATTGTCATGTCACTGCACATATGAGCAGCCAATAAAATGGACGCAAACGATCCAACAAGAGCTGTTGCTAACTGCAGAAGGATGCTTGAGAGTGTTCTCTTTATCTGATTCTCCTATCTCAGAGTTGCCTGATTCAATTAGCAGTCTAAAGCATTTAAGGTACTTGAACTTGTCCAGGACAAAACTCAAAGAACTACCTAGTTCAATTTATATGTTGTAAAATTTACAGACGTTGCCATTGTCAGAATGTGAAGAACTTACTCAATTGCCGACCAACATGTGTAGCTTAATTAGTTTGCGTCATCTTGTGATCAGTGGCACGTCATGAAAAGAGATGTCACCATATACGTGCAACTTGACAAACTTGCAGACGTTAAGTGATTTTGTTTTGAGTGAAAATAGTGGCTCTAGGATTAAAGAGTTAGGAGCATTGAGGCTTTTGTATGTAAGCCTAATGCTTGAAAATGTGATAGATGTTGGGGATGTTTTAGAAGCTGATTTGGTGAAAAAAAAAAAAAAGAATGTCCTGGTGAGCTTATTCTGACATGGAAGCGTGGTGAAACTGACGATACGTCAAAAGAAAGAGAAGTACTTAAAAGGACTCGAACCACACAAAAAGTTGAAGAAACTCAAAATCCAAGGCTACAGAGGTACGATATTCCAAGATTGGATGGCACACGAGTCATTTGATCACATGATTGAAGTCTGTTTAGGAGATTGTGAAAACTGTTGCTTGTTGTGTTGTTTGGGCTGCTACCTTCCCTGAAAGTGCTTCAAATGAAGCGAATGCCTAATGAGTGTTTTGGCACTTCCTTGACTAAGCCCTTTTCGTTCTTAGAAAAGCTAGTCATGCATGGGATTGAACTGGAGAAATGGTCTACTGGAGCAAACCAAGATGCCGGGCTTTTCCCTTGTCTCAAGCATACTGAATTGAAGTCTTGTGACAAACTAAATGTGGGAATACCAGCTGGCCGTCTTCCTTCATTGGAAAGAGTTAAAATTCGGTCTTGCAAAGAAATGGTGGGTATATTTCCAACAAGTCAAGATATTGACACCACATATCCCTCTCTTCAGTCCATTCCCATATCTTATTGTGAAAAAGTGGAGTCGTTTTCAGAAATGGGGCTGCACTCCAACTCAAAAGAACTTAAAATTCAAGAATGTGAGAAGCTTATAGCAAACCGCATGAAGTGGAATCTCCAAGGACTCTCCAATCTTATCCAAAGAATTGGACGAAATGGACTCATTTCCAAAGGAAGTTTGCTTCCATCCTCTTTGACTTATCTCTCCATCTGTAACTTTAAAAAACTAAAATCCCTAAATGGCAAGGGTATTCGACACCTCACTTCTCTAAAAACTTTATGCATTGAAAAACTAGAGTGCTTGCCAGAAGAAAGCCTGCCCTCCTCAATTGCAAACTTTAAGCATTGGAAAACTAGAGTGCTTGCCAGAAGAAAGCCTGCCCTCCTCAATTTGTAATTTGTTCATCAATCGGTGAGTGGTGCCAGAGAGAAACTAGTAATTGATTGAACACATCTTCAAACTAGCAATGGATTGGGAACGAATATGATATTGTGCACTTTGAAATCCATCTTTCTCATTTTTCTTCAATTTTCTTATCTAAGGTATGTTACTTTTTTTAGGTGCTAGAATATGTTCCTTTTGTTTTTATATTTCTGTAACTAATCTATGACAGTAACATGCTCTTTTTTGCGTTCGACGCCATTTATTTCTTTGAGATGTGACTTTCAGCACTCACTACGATTCTTTTCTTTTCTGAGTCGTTATAATTTGGTTATATATATACTGGTTTTTTTATCTCCCCATGTAGCGTTCTTCATTTGAACTTACCCCGCTGTTCGGGGAAAAAGAGTTATATTTGTTTTATCTCAGTCCAATTGTACTACCAATATTATGTGAATATTGTTTTAGAAGTAAGATATCGAAATTGAGTGTTTGAATGTTTTATCGTGCCAACTCCATTTTCTTCACCCCTCCAAGAAGTCGTAAGAATATAAAGCAATTATAAATCTCTTTTACATGTGCATTTTCACTCTTAATATGATTATTCCTTCTCTATTATAATTCATTGTTATCCATCTTCTAATTTATTCTTTGTTTCACTTATCCTGATTCTTCGCGTCGTCTATTTAAGTTTGACGTTGGTCTAATAGGACATATTCTAGAATATCATTCTTGGCAAGTTAGGAATTATGCATGCTTCACTTGTCCTGTTGTTGCGTTGTTAAATAGAATTCAGTTTGTTCATTTTTGCTTACCACTTTTATTAACTTTCGCAGGTTGATGGTTAATGACACTTGCATCAGAAGTTTCGTTGAGAACCGAATTCCAAAAAACACGTTTTGATAAGCCCAAGCTCCATGTTTACCCTATTAATTGGTGAGTTCAAGAGTCTAGATGATTAAATTTCATTGTCATATTAACGGTTGATTTGTTTTTGTTACTCTAATCACCATCCAAGTTTTAGTACATATCAAAAAGTTTGTTGTGGTTGCTCTTGTGCAGGACACAGGAGTGAAGGTGGCAGGAGATTTCACATGGTGAATTATGAGGAGCTTGATGATGCTTTTACCAGAAGATCA
Source organism: Artocarpus heterophyllus (assembly GCA_025403435.1). Lineage (NCBI taxonomy): Eukaryota > Viridiplantae > Streptophyta > Magnoliopsida > Rosales > Moraceae > Artocarpus > Artocarpus heterophyllus. Next base: position 21,117,092 of record CM046351.1, read on the forward strand.
AGATATTGAAATAAGAAGGAGCTTCCGGAATTTCATTTGTTGTTTTATCGGCAAGCGAGCCATCGAGCCATTAACTTTATTGATCAGCACGGTTTCATCAGCGTTGTACAATTTCTATAGAACAACAACAACATAACTGAAGTGAGTAACAGATGAAATAGCTAAAACTATTTTTGGCCTTTGTTTTTGTCACGAGTAGTGTGTAAGGATCAAGAAAATCTTATAATTAAATAATATAATTCATATAAATTAAATAATGTAATTTATATATTTAAATTAAGGATTTTTCTTTAAATGTTATGTATGAATTTTATGATTGAAGAATTTACAGAATTAATATAAGAATATTCTAAAAAGTCTATAGTAGATTTTATAGTTAAATTTATTAACTATCATAATTTAATAAATTGACAGATAAATTCTATCGCAACTTAAGGCGGAAGAAATTTTAATGCGTATATAACTTGAGAAATTTAGTTATGAGAATTTCTAAGTGCAGTATAAAATTAGCAGCGTATCGAGAAACACTTTAACATATATTATATCCTTAATTGTCAATTAATTTAAAATCGAAGCCATGTGAGTAGCAGTGTCGTCAGAAAATGCTACGCAAACTCGAATAGTGATACTGTTAAAAACTATGCTATTACTTAGTTTAGATATTGAAAAAGTCAAGTATAGATTTTTACTAAGCCTAAAATAAATTTCTAGACTCAACACAGCTCGGACCCAAAACGTAAATTTTGAAAACTGTAAAACAATTCCAGCAATGCTGGAACTGTTTTGGACAACTTTTGCAAACTGTTTTAAACAGTTTTAGGGGCTATTTTGGGATTGTTTTGGGCAGTCCCTAAAACTGCTCAGTTGGCCTATTGAGAGTCAAAATTGTGTTTTTTCATAGTCATGGTTTTTTGTTCAAAATATCAAAAACTAAAAGTCCTATGTTCGGTAAAGTTTTAAAAATCGATTCTAAGGCTTCGTTTATGCACTCAAAGTTTGTGAAAAAATTTTCGACAAACCAAAACTTACAAAAACATAATTCTAACATGTAAATACTAACTTTTTACATGACATACAAGAATAAAATTAACTAATCAACACATAAATAATTATTACAACTCATTTTCTCACTCAATCATCAAATCTCTTATAAAGTTGTAAGCTTTAACCTAAAAAAAATTAAGAAAAAGTTTAGATTTGCTTACCCTTGAAGACTAATTTTGTGAGGGTACTCTTAGGGCTTCAAACTTCACTTTTTCATCTCTTCTGGTTCCAATACTAGATCAAAACTTTATCATGTAAAAATCTAACTTGTTTTGGCCATCACATATATGCTATCAAAGCAACATATTTTCTTTTCTTTGCTAAAGAAAATAGAAAGAAAGAAAAGGTGTAGATATTACCTAAATCCCAATGTTCTAAAATCTTCTCTATATTCTTCTTTTTCTTCTTCTTCCTGTGTAGGGGTATTTTTGGTGATATGATAATGGTAGAGAAGTATGTAGAATGTGGCTTGAGTTTTGCTTGGTTTTTGAAAAGGAATTTGGAATCAAAATTTTCTCCTTGAAAACACCTAGTATGCACGGTGTGGAAGAAGGGAAGTGAAGAAAACTCTCTTTTTTTTTTGGAGCCTTGGGAACACACGGTGGAGAATGCTAAAATGGGGAAAAGAAAAGTGAAAAATCATGGCTATTAGCTTAGGCTCTTATATATAACCTTTTGCTTAATCTAATTACCCCACTTAATTCATGCTTAATTAGACTTCTAAACGGGCGTTGGTGATTCAAAGATGGCTTAATCTTCCCTAAGTGTGGCACCATTTACATGGGTTGAGTGGAGTGTGGGACTTGTTCAAATAATTGCTAAGTACAACATCATGAATGTAAGCATGATTTAAGGGATTCTTGTCCCCAAAATTATTCTTGCAAGTTACATCTTAAGCAAATAGTTTTTACACCGTCAGCAATGACTAACATAGCTGACAAGAAATTTAAATATCTGATAGGACTTCTATTTTTTTTAAATACTATGACACGCTAATCACAGTATGAACCGACATCAATATAAGTTTAATCGCGTACTAATTTTGACTATGTTGAGTCTAGAAATTTATTCTAGAGTTAATAAAAATCTATACTTGACTTTTTAAATATCTAGACTCAGTAATAACACAGTTTTTAACAGTATCACTATTCGAGTTTGAGTAGCATTTTCCATCGATATTGCTACTTGCGTAGCTCCATTTTTCAATTAATTGGCAATTAAGAGTCTATTTTGCATTAGAGTGCTTATGCATACATTGCTAACTTAATACTGCACTCGAAAATTCTCATAATTAAATTTCTTCAGTTTTTTTTTTTATTTTTTTACAGATAAATTTCTTTCGTCTTAGTAACGGTTGAATTTATCAATTCATTTATTGAATTTCAATAGTTAATTAACTTAACTATAGAATTTTGGAATATTCGTATATTAATTTCGTAAATTCTTTAGTCACGGAATTCATACATAATGTTTCTAAAAAAATTCTTGATTTAAATATGTAAATTATATTGTTTAATTCTAAGATTTTCTCAATCATTATAAAAGCAGTCCCAAAACTACCTAAAGTAGTTTGTAAAAAAAACTACCAAAACAGTTTTGATATACTGCAACTATTTTGATGTTTTCGAACCATTTGGATCCAAATTTCACGTTTCTCCAACACAAAAGTTTTAGATTTCAACGATATGAACAACTTTCATGAGAAAAGTTTTTCCAAAATCTGCCTCTAAGATATAGTTATGGACAATTTCTCAAAACTGTCCAAAAATTGTATTTTTGAGCTGAAAACAATTTTTAAGTTTCAAGTCGTTTCAAGACTGAGTTGCAGTTTTCACCAAACACAAAAGTTTTAGTTTACAACAAAATGAAGAACTTTTGTGAAGAAAGTTTTGTAAAAATATGCTTTTAAATTGGACTTTAATTGGATTTATAAAAACAGTCAAAACTTTTTATTTGGTAAAATTCGGAACGTATAACTAGGAGACAATTATGCCAAAAAAGCGGTAACCAGGACTTTAAAATGAGCATAAAAATCATTAAGGCACATATTTAAAGTAAGTAATTTTATGGAGAAAAACTGCCTTTAACATAGGATTTCACATTAACTTTCTAAAACTAACAAAAAAAGTACCTTTTGGTATCAATTTTTATAAACAAAGATCGCATAACTACAAAATCCTATTTTTTAACAAGCCAAGAAATTACAGCTCTCTAGAAAGATTATAAAAGCTCAAAATTTAGTGGGTTACCGATTTCGGACATTATTTTATAGTGCGATTTTTAGACAATTATATGTGTTCTGTCTTAATCTTGAAATGACTAATGGGCCTGTATTCTTGACTTATATCTTTTAATATACCAAATAGTGACATCCAGATTTGATGATGGTACACATACCGATATGTTGGAGACGTGACTCTTGATTGACGTAGACTCGTTATTCATAGATATTGAATCTATAGCTCTTTTGTAGAGTTAATAATATTCTCTTATATGTATTATCCTGTAATTAGAAGACTGTAGTGCTTAACCATTGGGATATATAGGTGTAATCGAATGGTATACTATTTATGAATAGTAAATATTCTAATAGTGAGATAATGGAACATAAGATAAAAATAATCAAGAAATTAAAACAAAATTTATCCTTAAGCCGATTATGAATATCCTATGCGGATGTGACACATTATGATATGTTATGGATGGTTAGCTTATTGGAGCTCTATAACTTTATATAATCCGAGAGTGCAGCTCTAAGCTTTTAGTGGAGTAGCGTTAAAATTGATAATTATAAAATATGTATATAGGATATGTTATTTTATAATTATAGGAGCTTGATCTATATATATCCATTGGGTCCTCTTTGCTAGCTCATAATAAATCATGTAATGATACAGCATGTTTTTCCTACATATTGGACTCTTGTGTTATTTACCAGATTGGCTGAAATTCAATAAGAGTGAATTTAATAATTCATGTTAGTTTATCAGTTGAATTAATATTGTAAATTAATTCAAGATAAATATGTTGAATTATTTAGATAATATTTTATTTAATGTAGGATTATCTATATATGACTTTTTAATCAGATAACTTTTCTATTGGGTTATTTGAATTAAAACTGAGGCTCTATCTAAGATTCTCATTTGAAAAAAAGATATTTTAAGGATTCCAAATTATCGCACGATCGGTAGGCCGATGGTGCTCATTCGACAGGCTAATCTCCCAGATCGGCGTACAGAACATGCAATAATAAGTATATCCATTTTTCATTAGAAGTTGATCCAGATTCAAATTTTGAAGCCTAATTTGATAATGTTTAACCCTAGATTCGATCACTATTAAAATGGGAGTGAGTTTTCTTTGTTATTTTGATCATTTGAGAAGCATGAAGTGAGTACTCTAGTGAGAGAAACTTTGAAACTCCCAAAGGGCTATTGTTTAACATCAAGAATCTTAATTCGTGGTTTTCTCAAGTGGTTGGAAGGAGAATCACTAGAGGAAAGGCTGTCCGATGTACAACCACCTGCACTCCTATCGTGGATAGAAAATGACAAAGAAGATCAGTTGGTTAAGGCTCTTCTATAATGTTCTTCTCTTCACGGATTCCTGCTGGTTTTGGTATATAAAAGAGGTATGTAAGATCTGTCATTAATTTATATATTTAACATGTCAAACTTGTTATTGAAAAATACTTTGATTTAAAAATTTTAAAATTTTGCTACGTACTATTTTCCAATAGGTGGGAGGAAGGGGTGGGAGACGACGTAGGGGCGGCTGGTTAGGAGTGCGATTGGGATATGCAGTGGACAGTCGGAGGGAGGCACGGGCAAATGGAGGGATGTCAGGTGGATTTTGGGGTGGGGAGGCTTTTTTGGCTAATTAGGATGTTAGAATTTTTTTTTCAAATCAATGGATGAGATTTTATTTTTTTTAGATCAATGACTGAGATTAAACAAGGTATTTTCATCATTTCAATAAAAAATGTAGTAGAGTTAAGTTCATCCGGTGTTAGTATGATTAGTTTTGATGTAGGGTGTCGTTGTAATTTGAATAAAATGCAAGGGGTGTAAGTGTAATTTATCCAATAAAATAAAATCAAAGTCATCTTTTTAAATATGAATGAATAAATAAAGAGAAGAAAAACTAGTGTTGAGGAAAATAAACGCCTCTATCTCTTGCTTTGTAGCCTTCTTCTCTTTCACAAGGTCTTTTTTTAAAAAAACTTATTTTCCCATAAAAAAGTCTACCAAAAGGTCTCCCAAAAGTCTTCAAGATGAGATATTCATAGGTTCGCAAAAGCTTGGAGCTTTTTCGGATAAAAATTTAGGTTAGCGCTATGGTTCCCAAAAGTCATCCACACGTGTCGCGGCTTTGTTCCTCGAGCTGAAGCCCACTAAAAATTGCTCAACCTCAGATCAACTCTCGCCTAGCGCTATGGTGCCTACTACTAGAACTGCGATGAGCCTCTGGTCGTCTCACATGTGTTGTGGCCCACAAGTCTCGTGTTTTTGACCTAGTTTCCTCTGGTCTATAGGCCGTGACATCCATTCTTTGTGGTGCAGTGCTTGGCAAGATTAAAAATGTAGAAATATGAATTTTTATGCTCCTAATTCCTCGTTTTCCATCTTCTTTTATTTCATGACCTCAAAACACCTAAAAAACATAAAAATGCATAAAAACACAAGAAAATACAAAAACTAACAAAAAAACACCAAGAAGAATAATAAAAAATATATATGAAACTAAGCACTTATCAAATATCCAATTTTTTTCATTTCAATGCACAATAGTATATGTATTCTTTTGAAAGGTCATCTTTAAAAATTGAGGAATTTTTTACTTAAACCTCAAATTACCCCAAGCCGGTCCTAAATCTATGTGTTGTTTGGCAAGCTACTGTCGTAACCATTATCTCAGTTATGAACAGTATACAGCTCTCACATGCCAGAATAAAAACAAAAATATTGCTATAGTGTAAAGCTCTCACATGCTACAGTAAAAACAGTTCTTATTAATAGTTCTCACCACCATACCAAACACTCAACTAATATGTGATCGGCAAGTAAATCGAGAAAAAAAATTTTATGTACATTATCATTGAAATTGACCAATGAGGCACATATTCGAAAGCGGAAACTAAAGTAGGGTCAAATTTTACAATTAACCTTAACGTCAAACGGTTGTATGATTATTGTCTTTGTTTTGGTTTGATATTAGTACCTTGCCGATTCGTTTAATTCGGCCCTCTTTGTTTAGCTTTCTTAGACCATAAAAAGGACAAATAAAAAAGAGATGATGAAAAACAATACGTCATGCATATAATTATACGGTGTACATATACGCACATCAAAATACCACTCCATTTCTGCTGTTGACTATTAATATTATTTCGTTTTAAAATGGATCTGAGATTTAGCACTCTCCCTCTATTAAGAGACTACAGAGAGAGAAGACAAGGACGAAGATAGAAATGGAGGGAAAAAAAAAAACATTCTCAACCAAAGCAAGCAAACCCATTATTCAACAGCCCTACTTAAACTCACACAACACCAAACCAAAAAAAAAAAACACTCAGAAAAAAAGAATACCATTATTTATTGTTCTCCTTTCAGTAGAGAGTAGTCGAGTAAATCAAATAAATAAATAAATAAATAAATAAACCCATGAATTCATATGAAGCTATCCTCCTTCCGGATGATCTATGAAGGGGCTTTGGTCGAACATTTCGTCGTCTATATCTTTACTCCTCCGCCTCTCAAACCCAAAGCTAGGACTTCTAACACCACCACCACCACCAACAATAACCCATTAGCACAAAGTCCAGCTCTTTAATCTCTCACAACAACAACAGCTCTTAGTCAATTCCACTGCCAGTGTTCTCCAGATTCAGGCCCAAAATTTTTTCCCCCCACGTTTTCCCACTCTTCTTTCCTCAACATAGTACTCTTGCATTGATTTTTATTAATTGTTTTCCTCAGCCGGTTGCCAGTAAAGTGATGTAAAAATACCCTGGATGCCCTGATTAAATACGAACCGTTAGATCCAACTTAAAGAATATCAAATGCCAACTCATACAAAACAACGGCTGATACTGTTTCCGTGGAATTGGTGGCAGTAGAATTTGGAGGAATTTACAATACAAGAAATTATTATTATTATTATTTGGCTAATGATAAGAAATCATTTAGAAAGTCAAATATACCACATCACACTTAACAAACGTTCAACAAAGCATGAACTCGTGCTTGTGTAACAAACCTACCCAATAAATTGTTAGTAATGTATTGGCCTAATCCCCTTGCGTTGTATAAGAAATAGCGGCCTAAATAGACCACGACACAACATGCTTCAAACCAGAATGCATGGTCCGCATAGAATTCTCTCCTATGTTTGAGCAAAGAGTAGGTTTTTTTTTTTTTTTTTTTTTTTTTTGGGGATCAAGAAACCATCGCCTTATATCCTCAAGTATTTATGCAAACGTAGAGTTGTCTTTTGTTAAGGATATACCAGGTGTTATATTTTAAAATCAAGGCCAGCCAATAACCCTCGTTCAATTCCTTGGAACATTAAACAAAGTAACATGAAAGTCACAAGTATGGCCCTGAGAATCTATCCATAGCAGAACCCTTCTTTTTATTCTTTCCAAACCCTACCAAGAAGAGCTGGTGGTGTACCAAAACACAGATGACTTCCCTTACTAAAATGTTGATGGAAATCAAATTTAAGGGAGGCCAACCAACGACAGAAGACCCCTCCAGATCCTGACAATTCACAAAGCAATGACTACCAAAAAAATATTAGAATTCTTTGCCTGCCACCAAAAACTGAAAGGAGACATCAAAATATAATGTAGTGCAATGGAAAACACAATAAATTTAAGAACTACACAGGAAAACTGCATCTCCTGCACCTATCAACTAAAAAAAGGCCCTTGTGAGGTGCGGTTACCTTCTATATGGCACGAGAAAAGCATCCATGCAGCAGCTTCAGCACCATGTGGTAGGTTCAAATCTTAGAACCCTCAAAAGTAAAAATTAAGACTATAATCAAGATAGTTAGAACAAGCAAACAATTTAGCAACCCAAGACATCAGCGCAACAAGAGGGTGTCAGTTCAGATTAGATGCAAAAAGTTCATGTATAAAAATGGGAAAAAAAATTAGTAACAACACATAATAAAGCAACTGCAATGTGACAAAAGTCAGTCCAATAAAAAAAGCTTGTGAATAATAATATGGTTTAAAATTGATTCTCCAAGAAAAGGCCATCTGAACAGCACATCCAGCCAAGTTTCTGCACAACATTACATGAAGGTTAAAGATGTGAGTCCCAAACTTCCAACAAAGTCATGGCAAGAGGTAAGAAATCAGGTTCACAAGAGCTCCAAGAAACATCAGTCCTGTAAAAAATTTTACATAATTCAACAAAGAAGGGTTAAGCACTGTAGAGGCAAGATAAAGGAATTTAGACAATCATAAAGTGTTAATCGCTAATTTTAAAAGAAGAGCACCCCTATTCAACCCAAAGGGATTAAATGGGGTTCTCTCACAAAATTTTCTTCATGAGAGAACCCAACTCAACCTTGTCGGGTTGAACAGCATTTTTCTTAAAAGAATAAAAACAAAACAACTTTCTTATAAATGGGAAAAAAGTTGTTATAGGAACCACCAAGACAACATCAATCCAATAAGCATTTGCTAAAGCTTTCTTAAGGAAACATACTTACAATGATCATAGAATCACTTGTTTTCTGTATATGACGTTGATATATACAAAAGAACAAGAAAATTTCCGTGATGTGAAACAGTAATTGAGAAAACATTTCAAAAGGATAACAAATTTTATGCATAGAAGCTTCTAGAAAGTAGAACAAATGAATAAATCATATGGCCTATTCATGCACCCACACCCATCCAGTACATGGATAGGCCATATCTATAATTTCAGAAAATAGTGACTTATCGTACAATACTACAAAAATATACAAACACGACACTAGCACATCAGTGACAAACGTGAATGAGACCACGAGTAATAGTTGAAACTGCAGAACCATTGTCTGCTGAAAAATTCCACTGGCCTCTAATCTTTACATAACCAACCATATAAGAAAGGGACAAAAGTTAGACTCTCAAAAAGAAAAGAATAAACAGATCTCCATCTTAGCCACAGGGATTTCTGAATACTGCACAAACTAGAGGTCAGAAAGAATCAAAAGAAATTTCAGAAATCGACAGCATGACAACAACAACATTGTACTTGATCTCGTCAAAAAAGATAAAAAAATCCGGTTTAACTTAATTATGTTGGAAAATTATGAACAAAGCAAAGAATGTGCAACCGCATACCTGCCAAATCGAAGACAAACTAAAAAGGGAACCATATCATTTCATCTCTGCCATGAACTTCTCATACTCCGCATCTGCACCATAGGTTGTCTTCTCTGCAGGAGGAGGTGGTGGAACTGCAGGACTTGTCGCCCAAGGAACATTGCCGATGCTCTGGGACTGGTTTGTATTCGACCCAGGTACAGGTACAGGAGGGGGCGGGACTGCACTGTAATAAGATAAGTAACCATAAGATGCTGCAGGATATGAAGGCTGAGCATTAGGTGGCATTCCACCTAAAGCGTTTCCATAGATATTGACCGGAGCAGATTGGGTAGAATTGCTATTTTCAGACTGCACACCAGGAGGGTAACTCTGCTGCACTTCACTTGAAGTAGCGGGCTGAGATGGGACACCAGGTGGAACTGTCTGCACGGACGGGGGATACTGCACGCCATATGGGGCCATAGGCTGAGGAGGATACATGCTTGAACCAGGTGGAGGAGGAGGTGGATAAGCAGCATATGGAGAAGGAACAGGGGGTCCCCATGGAACTGGAGTAGCCGAATAGCTACCAGGTGGTGCATTTCCAAGGGGACCACCAGGGGCAAATTGCTGGGATGGATAGGTACCCATAGGCTGGCTTGAAATAGGAAAAGTGGATGCTGCTGTTGCAGGCGGTCCAGGAGGCACAGCAGGCTGTGGAGGCTTTCCAGCAACTCTAACAGCAATAGTTCGGCCATCCAGACGATAACCATTCATGCTTGCAATGGCAGTATTTGCCATCTGGACATCAGAATACTTCACAAAACCATAACCTTTGCTCAATCCTGTAATTCGGTCCTTTATGACCTTTGCCATAACAATGTCACCAAAAGGTGAAAACAATCGGATCAAACCATCATCATCAAGAGTGGGTGGCAGATATCCAATATACAAATTGGTATCATCATAGTCCTTAGGCTTGATAACGGTTGAACCCAAACCTGGATGTGCGCTAGTACCATTACTGCTAGCATTGTTAGCCCACGGAGGATTACTTCCTGAATTGCCTGGACCAATTGCTAATGTAGTGGTTTGCTTGGTCACGGACTCAGGAACCGTCCCACCTAATTCTGCCAGAAAGTTTTGGTACTCATCATCCATCTTCTTTCCAGTTGTGCCCTTCACTGGACAATCTATAGTAGGATGGCCACCATCACCACAGATTTTACAAAGAACATCACTCTTGAAAGTCGAAGTACGTGAAGGACAGGCATACTGGCGGTGACCCGGCTCACCACACAGTCTACAATACTCTTCATCCCTTATGGTCCCATTCAAGGCAGCAAGTTCCCTAAGCTGTTGCCTCTTATGCTCATTTAAAACCTCGTCCACAGGCTGCAGGAGCTTCTCCACCATACCTGCCGCAGCATCAAGTGCTTCTTGCGTTTCTGCCTCGACCAAAACATGCAAATCTTCATTCTCAGAGGGATCGGGTTTTAAATCCCTCTTCTGCTGCAACCTACCCTCTTTCACTGATCCTTTACCGCGAATTACAATCTTTGCACCCGTCTCTTTTTCCATCCTCTTCTGGGTATTACCCCTAGGGCCTATAATTAGCCCAATAAAATTGTAACCTGGGTATTCTTTCATCGGAATGTAAAGCTTCTTCTGAAGCTTAGGCGGCCTATAATCTGCCGGAGGCTTAAACGCCGGGTTTCGTTTAATAATCTGAGCTATAATCTCCTGTCTCTCTTTATTTAACCTTTCACGAGCACGATATTCTCTGGTATTGATCCTAATTCCCATGTTATCATAAATAGGTTCGGGAGACGGAGACCTAGCTCCTTCAGGACGGTCATCCAAAGGCAAACCGGAAGACAACATTCGACTAATCTCTAAAAGCCTACTATTTAAAGCCTGAATTTCTGGATCAAACTCAATACCTCCCATGAAATCCGGAAGCTGGATCACCGGCTTTGGATCATCGTCGGCCCACCGCGACTTCCTCTTCCGTGTCCCGCTCCCCGAATCGCCGCCACCGCCACTCTGGTTATCAGAGTCCGGCTGCGGATCCCACCGGCTCCTGCGGCGGCGCTTGCTTGTCGTCTCCTCCTCCCCGCCGGAGCCATCCCTGTCCGTACCGCTGTTCGTGTTCCCCGTTAGGCCGTTTTCGGAGACAAGAGGCCTCTGGATTTCGGGCGGCTTGGACACGTTCTCTGTAGAAGCCGGGTACCCATTCTGTTGATCTTGCGGAGCTAGGGCTTGAGCTTTTTGCTCGTCAGGAGCTTCAAGGGTTTCTTCAGGAGGTTGAGGCTGAAAAGAGTCTAGGGTTTCAGACGGAGGAGGAGGAAAAGAAGACTGAGGAGCTTCCATGGATTTGAGCACAAAGGAGAAACAATCAATGAACAATTCTAGGGCTAGAGGGATCTGATTACGGAATTTGAGAGAGCTACGGAGAAGAAGTCTGGAGCAGATGGTGACAGTCCAACGAATTTTCCAGGGTTCAAGGCTGAGTTTGGATTGGATTTAGAGCCTCTGGATCGATAATATATCGCACAGGAAGAATTTGACAAAAGGTTAAAAAAAAAAAAAAATCGAGAAAATGACTTTTTTTTTAATAAAAAAATATATTTTTTTAAACAGATAAATTGTCTAAGTTTTTTTTTAAAAAAAATATGAAAATAATTATAAAAGAAGAGGAACCTCAACAGAGTGAAAAAAAAAAACTAAAACAGTTTTTATGTCCAAAAAGCATGTTTTTTGACGTCAAAAAATTGCAAAAAAAAAATTATTTGTCCAAAATCCTTTTTTCTTAAAGCTACTTTTCAAAATCCCCTTATCGCACGGCTCTTTGAAATACAATGTCATTTGGGAGAAGAAAGAGGGTTGGTCAATATTTTACGAGGGAGAGAGAGCCAAACAGTACATTTAAGCTAAGAATTAATAAATAATGTCACGTGTTTTCAAAATATAAAACAAATACCTTATTATCACAAACTTTGATTTGTCTTACAAGAAATTAAGAATAAAAACTCAAAATACCCCCGATTCTTTCTCCTCTCCATGTCTCACCCTTCTCTCTAGTACCCATGATGGTCAAAAAATGCAATATTTATATATTAAGATTATATTTTCAAATAATAAATAAAATCAACAGCGAGATAAAACGTTAATGGTCGTGAACTCACGATCTAGCTTTGTTGGTGCTCGAGGTTTGCTCTACCGTTTTGATCTGGTCTTCCTTTTTTGTCATTGATCAGTCGTCTGTCCTTCATTACCATTTTGATGTGGATGTCCATCTGTCCATCGTTGTTGTTTTTGACGGAATTGTGAAAACTAAAGAGAAAGGAAAGAGAGGAAGCTGGGAAAAAAGTGAAAATAAAAAAGAACCCATATGTGTTCAACGTCGAGGTTATTTATGGTATTCTATAAATGTATTTTGAGTAATGTGCCATAATTTACTGTTATTTGAAAATGCTACTATAATTTTCTACCCTAAGTGTCAAATTTGTTATTTGCTATATTTTCTCCACAAATAAAGCAATTAAGTTGTGTAAAAAAAAAATAGGTCGGGCCACACTGGACCATGATGAGGAAGAAGGCTTAGTCCAACAGGCCTAAAGATTAAGTGCAATTGGATTTGAGAGGCCATTCACATTGTACGGCTAGAGCAGTTCATTGTAAGAGTGCAATAACAAAGAGTTTTCTAGTTGCAAACATCCATTTACGTACTCATATAAACATCTAGATCAAGACACGTCAAAATTGATCAAGTGATCAAGTCTCATGTTTTGATCAAGAAGTAGATGAGCCATGCATCTATAAGAGAAGTAAAGGACATCAGAGTGGTCTATCCAGTCCTTTATGTTGATGGGTTTGTATCCATAGATGATGATATAGAATCATTAACAACAATCAAGGAATGGTTTTCAACACAATTCTAGATAGAAGACTTGGGAGAAGCTAGCTATGTTCTAAGTATCTGACTCTTTATAGGCAAGAAAAACTTACATAGATAAAATACTTGAGAAGTATTTCATGAAAGATTCCAAAAGGGTTTTCAACCCATGAAACATGGAATAACACTTTCTTATGAGATGTCTCCCATTACTCTTAAGGAAGTTAAAAGCATGATAAGACATCTATATACATTAGCAGTTGGAAGTCTTATATATGTTATACTATGTCCAATACTAGATATATGTTATGTGGTAGGAATTGTTAGCTAATAAAACTCAAATCTAGCAGAAAATCACTAAGAGTCAATGATGCATATTCTTAAGTATCTTCAAAAAACAAGAATTTAAATATTGTACCTAGGTCGGATCTTACTACTATCGGTTACATGGATTCATTATTTTTAACCGATGTGGATTCTCGAAAGACTAATTTGGACTTAGTTTTTGCTGTTTATGGTGGAGTTACAGGATGAAAGAGTATTAGGCAATCTTGTGTTGCTGAGTCTACCATAAGAGCTGAATATGTTGTATCTTGGAAAGTTGCAAAAGGAGGCTGTTTAGGTCTTCTTGTAGGATTTAAAAGTTGTCCTTAACCTTGGCTAAGCAATGGTGCTATACTATGATGACAATACAGCGATTGCAAATGCACAAGGACAAAGAAGCCGTAAAAAAGGAAAACACATAAAGTGATAACATAGAAAGGAGATGTGACAATCTGTAAGTTCGATTTGGAGAACAACCTTGTTGATCTATTTCTAAAAACTTTGTTGACAAAAATTTTTTAGGATCAATTTGAAAGGTATAGAAGTTCGAGAGATGTCACTCATGCTTTAATGCAAGTGCGAGATTGTTGAGATTGATACTTTTAAAGCATGTCATTTTGTCCCAAGTGCACATTATGAGAAATAAAGTATTACATTATTAATAAATAATATTTCTTGTTGTTCTCCATGATATATATGTATGCAAATATTTTTAAAGGTTCCAATACTTATAAAAGTCCATAATGATGTATACGAAGTGTTCATAATATAGAGGATATGATTATATGTACTTGGTATAAATTTTGGTTCACAATCGGTAAATAAAGCTAGCCACTTTATCTTGTTTAAGATTGTGATGTTGTCTATTCTCAACTTAGTGGAATAATATTATCTAGATTATAGTAATGTGATTATTGGATAATAACATTAGTATGTTTAGAACACATTAAATTTGAACTAGATAGAATTTAATTTCTTGTGTAATTCTGTAACGAGAAATTAGAATTCTATCATTGATTATCATTTTATAGATCATTCCTTAATCATGAGGTGATTAGTAGATTCACATCTATTTACTATGTCTTTTGATTGCCAATAGGTGAGATCTATAAATCCACGATAGAAAACTCGATATATTGAAGGCATACTAATTTAGGTAGCTGTGTAGATTTCTTACAGATATGGAATCCACAACTCCTATAAGATAGGATACTAAGATAATATTCCCATGATTGTTAATTTAGGAAACTTGGATGAAGAGATCTCATATTTGATATAAGATATCAAATATTACCTAAATCCTCGTTTATGATTTGTTCATAAAAAGGTCATCCATTAGGGAATTAATGAAAATCATGGCCAAAGATGTAATTAAAGAGATTGCACAAAAAATTATAAACCTAACTCTAATTATGAATATTATTATGGAGGGTATTACCACATGGCAAATGATTATATCAATGGATAACCTTATTGTCAACATTTAATGTTTAAGGTTCCATGTAATTCCGTATATAATTTAAAAATATAACATCGGTTTCTGATAGTGGCTCAAATCGGAGTTAATAATTACTATTAATTTAATTATAAGATAGTTTAATTATAAATAATTATTGGAGCTTAAATCATACATGTCTATTGGGTCCCCTTGCTAGCTCCACAATATTCTTTTAGATGGGTGAAGAAAAATTTTCTTGGATTAATTTTGTCGTCAGGGGCAAAACTGTAATTACACACAGTAGTCCACAAGACTGTGTGTGATGCCACACACTAGAACTCTAGGAGTCCAAGTGGTGCCACATCCATGGTTTTAGGTTTTATATAGATTAAGTGATCTTCATGTAATCTATTTGTTATCTTAATGTAGATAAAAATCTTTTTCAAGAGTTCAAATAAATTCTGCAGATAATTATTTAAATTATGAGATTAATAAAATCGTAGAAGATATTTATTTTAAAAGTTAAATAAATAATAACTTAGTTTAAATCAAAATCGGATCTCGGATAGATATTGGATAGATAAAAAATCACACAAAATTAGGTAGTTGGGATATGTGTCATTCTCTTATTGGAGAGATGACAAATCACGCCCAACAACCCTAGTGGTGGGCATGATTCTCTGAGATACAAGATTTCAATGAAGATTTTATTCTAACCACTTGGCTGGTGAATCTATAAATAGGCCTTGGAGGTTCTATTTTCAATAAACTTTTCTCTAGCCTCCATCTAGTGTTTCTTTAGCTCTCCTTTTTAGAGTTCAAAGAATCTTAGCCGAAAAAAAAGATTGGAAGGAGATATTGTAGTGATTTTCTAAAAAATCTCACCAGTGCCCACACACCAGTTGATTCAAAAAGAGGAGAATCACAAGAAAAATCTAAAGATTTTGGAGCATTCAATCATCCATAGCCATTGCCAAACCCATAAGTATGTGTTTATATAATTACTTGTATATAGCATTATGAGAAAAATCTTAAAAGTTTATTAAAAAAAAAGTTAAAACTCTATTCTATTGCGTTTTACATGTTTTTCCAGCTCACAACTCAACAACTGGCATATCTAGTTGTTGAGTTCCTTCGACATGGTCCTCTCTAGTATGATTGTTCTATTATTGTTTAGATGGAAAAAGGAACGAAAATTCCAAATATTGGCCTTGCCAAACATGCTAGCTTTGCATAAGGATACAAGTAAGCTCACCTCACTTATTTAGGTCAGATTGGATCTAGGTTCCTAGTTCACAGGATATACCAATATGACATTTTTTTAACAATAAATTATTGAAAATATTGATTCGATGATGCAACAGAACTTTAAAAATTGTATTAATCACCCAAAAACATACTCATGTTGCTATAAACAATAAATAGAATTCTAATAAATATAACTATTGATGAACTAGAAGCAGCGCGTCTGACTGAAAATCTCAACCTTCAAATCTTCAATGTTATGTCTATTCCTTCTAGTTGTTGTGTGTGTGGGCATAACTCAATAAAAAACTTACTACAAACTCTCCTCTAATTTTCTTACTCTAAAAGAAGCACCCAAAGCTCTTTTTTTCTGACGAAATAAATAAGGAGAAAAGACACTTATTTATAGAGTTTATAGGAGGGGGTATAAATCTATCAGGATTAGGAGAAGATTTTTCTTTCTCCTTCCTCTACTCCACATGCCAATAACACTGATCTCCTTATCATTGTGAACGCCTATCATAATCAAAGGAAGATTCGAATCCCAGCTAATCACAGTGTAGGGTTCCGTGATTATCTGCATCCAAGATAATTCTCATTCAAATAATTCTATTTAAATTAGATTCCAATTATTTTAGATAATTATTTAACTTAAATAATTATAAATAATTATCTTCTATTCAAATTCAAATGCAATTAGGATTTAAATTAATTATTACAAAATCCTAACAATTAAATTTGAATAAATATTATCTTGAAATTAATTAATTAAATAATTAATTAACCAATTTCCATATCTACCTTTTGGTTGGTGCCCACAGTTCTTCTGGACCGAGCCAAGTGCTACACATACAGTCCAAATAGACTGTAGGGCCTACACACTGATAGATCTAGTAATCCATCTAGCGTCACCTTCTGTATTCCCTATAGTAAACTGCAATACACATAGCCAATCAAGGAATTTATGAGCTAGCATTGGGACCCTATGGACATATATTATCAAGCTCCAATAATAAAAGATAAATTAATCGTCGATCAATTATCGATTTAATTATTAACTTTGGTATCACTTCACTAAAAAACCATAGCTGCACTCTTGATAATATATCGTATTACGAGACTTTATTCATTAGTCTTGTCCATGACCTCTCATGCATATGTGTATCCCATAGTTTATCTATAATCAGATGGAAGACTTAGTTTTGCTTTACCTTTTGATTATTTTATCTCAAAGCTCCATTATTTCACTTATTTCAAAAATTTCGTTTATAACAAATACAAATGGAAAGTCATTCGATTACCACAAGTATCTAGATGACTAAGGCCTTGTTCTTTTCCAAATTCTCGAATAATGCCTCTATGAGGATAACATTAACTCTCGATTAAAAAGCTATGGATTCAATGTCTATGGATTATGCTTTCATCAAATATAGGTTGCATCTCCAACATACCGAAAATTGAGCCTTTAGTCATCGGAACTTCTACCTTTAGCATATTAAAAGATTCAAGCTATAAACATGGAGTCATGAATCTACTTTAGAATTAAGATCACACATAGATAATTTTATAAGTGAATTGATTTAAGATAAACAGAATTATTATTAAATTAATTATATTTCAGGTTCAGTCTGGTGTGCGATCACCATTGGGCCTACTATAACAATATGTCTATCATAGAGTCAATCTGCTCCGACAGTCTAGATAAACTTTCTCTCTAATTGGATGTAGATCCACGTTACAATCTTATCATATATAAAGTGTCCAGCTAAATAGATAGGCTAGACTATTTATCTTGGTCTTGTAGCTATACCGCATATAAACTCCATATATACTCGATCACAAGATTTGGTTATAATAATCATGGAACACATTTTTGCCAAATGCTTAAACATAATAATCAAAGCAATATGAGGACCATTATATACATGAAATATTTGCATTGTTATTTATTTATTTATTTAATCCAAATGTCATTAATTACAAATAAAGTATTTGTTCTTTACAGAACCAATCCTAACAATGTCCCACTTGGTCTAAGTTAGTAAATATAACATATTCCGCATCCCTATGCCTTCCATGTGTTTCTTAAAGCTTTTGATTGTAAAAGCTTTGGTCAACATATCAGCCAAATTGTCCTCGAATCCTATCTTGTAAACCAGCACTTCTTTACTCTTCACATAGTCCTTAATTATATGATATTTCTTGTCTATATGCTTACTCTTCTTGTGGTGTCTTGAATCCTTGGTATTAACTATAGCTGCTACATTATCACAATACAAGACTATAGGTTTATCCTTACTAGGAATGACCTCAAGATATCTAAGGAACTTCTTAGTAGGAAGTCCTTGCAATCTCTTTTGTAGTGCCTGATCTTCCTATAATGAAAGCACTTGATCTGTTTAAGGTCACTTTGCTTCGTTTTATTCTTCCCAGCCTTAGGAAGAATATTCGACGACCCCTTTTCAGCATTTTGCTTCCTATTCTCCTTACATTTCCCAAAATTGGGTTTAGAAGAATCATTAATTTCCAGATTGGCTTCTAGCTTAGGCATTTCATCTACTGTGTGTCCTTTAAGCATGTTCTTAGAGGATTGAAGCTTCCTCATTAATCCAATCAAAGTCATCTCTAGCCTGTTCAGATTAAAGGTAGCCCTGAATAGCACGAAATCTTTTGACAAGGTCTCAAAGACCATATTTAGTTGAATATCTAGATCAATGTCCACTTCATTAGTCTAAGCTTTTGCCAAATAGCTCATGACTTCTAGCATATGCTCCTTAACCAAAATTCTAGGCCTTTGCTTGCAATTCATAAGCTTGCGGATTCCAGCTTGCTTGTCTATATGGCTTGACTAGCAAACATATCCTCAAGGTTGACCATCATGACTGCAGTAGTCAAGAATTCATCATGCTGCTTCTACAGGACATTAGTCATGCTCGCTAACATGTAACACCGAGCAATCTCATTTGAATAGCGCCAGCGAGTATAAGCCTAACGCTCCTCAAGAGTTGCATCTTTCTAGGGTTCAGGAAGGCAAGATTCATCCAGCATGTACGCATGAACATGTGTTTTTCACAAGATAGGACTATTAACAGGTTCCTTTTCCAATCATTAAAGTTCTTCCCAGTGAAGGTGTTTTTATTAAGTATCACACCAAGTGGCTTGACATTTTGACTACAATAAATAAATATATTTCAAGTATAATATAAACTTACAATAATCCAAATATGTTAATGTGTAAAATCTTGAGAAAACACATCCATTACTGTGATAATTCCTAGCCCTGTTCATGCTAGCTACCTTGAGGTCGTCAAACACAAACTAGCCAGGAATACAGATCCTATCTGATTAGTATATACCTACTACCTACTGCTTTATTTGGTCACAAATTTAATTGATATAGCTCCTTGGAGAGTTTAACAATTATATTTGTCTCAAGTGTCTAGCCATTGTTTATTTCTCATGATCCATAACCCATAAATTGCCACCTTGGGGAGTACAGTCATGAATCATGCTTGCAGACATTTTCCATAGGAAGTCCAATCTAGCATATTATTGTTGATGAATAACCTTCCTATGGATCAACAATGGAGGCTATGGGTACTAACCGAGAACCCTCTTCCACTTAATACTTTTAAACAACAAGATTTACATAAATATGCATGAACAATTTTATAAGTGGCACCCCCTACCCCTATTCTACATAACATGTTACCAAACATATGGCAAATCACACCATAAGGCATATAAGCATAGCAAAATCATAGAGCAAAAAGTAATATGTAAACATGGCCGTAATATTATCGTTCCACCCTAGAGCAAGAAAGAAAAAGATTACAAAAATAAACTGGAACATATATCAACCTTCATTCTTGCATCTTGTCCTTGTCTTTGTCTTCATGTCTTCTAATTTTTTGATTTAACCTTTCCAATAAAATTCACAGAATTTTATTAAGGCTTTTCTGCACTACAATTTCACCACCACTAGGAGAAATTGATTTTTTGGATCCCTAATAATTTTACCCATAATTGCTCTCTAATTAGAAAATTAATTAAATTATTTATATAATAATAACATAATAATTTTCCTATATATTAAAATTATTATTCATTATTATTATTATATATTATATAATAATATAATAAAATATTTTATTATATTATATTGTTTATTATATAATATGTTAGATTATATCATTAATATAATATATATTATACTATAAACCATAAATACACGGGTCTGCTCATTTTTCTTTCTTCCCCCCCCGCCGTCTATTTTTCTTTCTTCCATCCGCGCCTTAAACGACGCGGGTTATATAATGCTTTACAAGACCAGTTTTTTTATACGGGCCAGCAATAAACTATACACACTAAATTCAAACCTCATAATAAAACCCTAAAAGAATTGAATCCATGGATTATATTTCTTTTTATGTTTCTCATTTTTCTTTTTCTTTTTTTTTTTTTTTTGCTGAACTGTTATGTTTACCGGTTTATGACTTTATTTGTATTGCAAGTGGTAGAAGTTTAATCAACTTTAAAGTTTGTAATTTAGAGTTTAGATGTTTATCTTGATTTATAAATGTTAATTTTTGTTATTTTTTTTAACTATAGTTAAACTAACTTAAAAAGATCATATGTATAGGTCAAAGAAGGGAAAAAAAAAAAAAAGCTTTAAGCTAAAAAACAATAAGACCAATCTAATCCAAATTGACCTTAATCGGATTAGATTAGATTGAATGATACACTATTCTCGAATTGGATTGGATAGAATTTCTAAAAACTGACATTTAATTAATTGGATATTATATGACTAAAATAGGTTGGATTGGGTTGGATAAATATCCCTACAATAGATTTGGTCATCCCAAACAAAATATTATAAATTATGTTCTTACCAATTGTGATCACTCGTATAAAATTCTTTTTGTTCATCTTGTTGTTTAGGTAAGATACACAAATTTTCATTTCCAGTTTCTGACATTGAATACACTAAACCCCTACAAATTGTGCAGATATTACATTCACTTTATTGATTCATTCTCTAGATTTACTTGGATCTATCTAATCAGAAATAAATCAGATGCGTTATAAAACATTCATTAACTTCAAAAATTAGGTTGAACTTCAACTTGGCTAGAAGATTAAATGTCTGTAATCAGATTGGGGAGATGAATATTGAGCCTTCACTGACCTTCTTCCCGAATTAGGCGTCCACACACTCATGAACAAAATGGCATAGCTGAAAGAAAGCATCGCCAAATTATTGCAAATGGTTTAACTCTTCCTGCACAAGCGTCTATGCCTTTATAATATTGAGATGAGGCTTACAGAATTACTGTAACAGACTTCTAACACCAGTTTTACACCAAAAAGTCCTCTTGAAGTTTTTTTTTTTTTTTTTTTTTTCATGCAAAACCGAATTACAATCAACTCAGAGTGTTTGGTTGTGCTTCTTTCCCAAACATTAGGCCTTCTAATTCTTATAAACTGTGTTTCATAACCAGTCTTTGCACTTTTATTGGCTATAGTCTCAATCATAAGGGTTGCAAACACTTGGATAGCAATGGTAGAATTTTCATGTCCAAGGATGTTGTCTTTTATGAACACACCTTTCCTTTTGCTCAAATAGTCACTACTACACACACTCAATCATCTTCTTCAATTCATTTCACTCCTTAACCTATAGCTCTAATTCCACTTGTTTCTTCTTCTACTGAATCTCTTTCTTCCAATTATGCTTCTAGTTCTTGTCCAAGTTCTGTTCTTAACACAGATGATTAATTTGTTGAACCTAAAATTGCTAGTCCCTTTAACCTTGTGAGCCATGCAATCATAGATCTTTAATAGCTAAGGAACTCAGAATTCAGGCAGGCAATGTTCATACCACGAAAACCAAGGGAAAAGTGGCATTAAAAAGCCCAATGTGAACATAGCTAGTACTGTTCCTACAGCTGTAGAAGAGACTATGCAGCAAGAGCATTGGAAGGCTGCAATGAAGGATGAATATCTAGCATTCATGAGGAATCAAACTTGGTCTTTAATCTCTCCATATGAAGGAAGGAAAGCAATTGGATGCAAGTTGGTTTGGAGAATTAAAGAGAACCCAGATGGCATACTTCAAAAGTATAAGGCCAAACTTGTGGCCAAAGGCTTTCACCAAGTTGCTGGATTGGACTTCACTAAGACTTTTTGTTTAGTGGCAAAATCCACAACTATTAGAGTTGTGTTGATTGTTCCCTTAAGTAGAGATTGATGTATAAGACAGTTAGACATAAATAATGCCTTTTAAAGTGGAAACTTAAGTGAAGAAGTGTACATGGAGCAAAATACAGGATTTGTTGATCCTCGGTTTCCTTAGAAAGTTTGCAAATTACGAAAATCTTTGTATGGTCTCAAACAAGCCCTAAGGGCTTGATTTAAGAAGCTCTGCATTGTACTGCTTGATTTTGGTTTCACATCAGGAAAATTTGATTAGTCTTTCTTTGTTTGAATAACTGCTTAACATTCAACCTTTGTTCTGGTTTACGATGACGATATATCAATCACATGCAGTTGCTCACAAACTATCTAACTTCTGATTACTATTTTGGACAAGAATTTTACTTTAAAATATCTTGGTGAAATGAATTTCTTTATGGGTGTTGAAGTGAAGAAAACCAATACTTCTTTTGTCACAAACCAAGTTCATATCTAATTTACTATGCAAGGCCCAAATGTAAGGTGCTAAAGTCAATTTCAACACCTATGACTAGTGGCCTCCAGCTAACTAGTTATGGAAGAGATTTAGTGCAAAGTGTTCAGCTCTACAAAAGTATTATAGGACCACTTCAGTATGTTACCATAACCTAACCTGAATTGGCTTTTACTATCAATAAAGCTTGCCAATTTATACAGAATCCTTTGCAGGTACGTTGAAAAGTTGCCAAGCATATTCTGAGGCATGTGAAGGGAACCTTGTAAATGGTGGTGGGCTACTGTGATATTGATTGGGCCATAAGTGTAGATGATCGAAGGTCTACTTCTAGGTACTGTGTATTTCTTGGCAACAACTTAATCTCTTGGCAGTCAAAGAAGCAGCATTTTATCTCAAGATCATCAACGGAAGCTGAGTACAGGAGCCTTGCAAGCCTAGTTTTAGAAATGGTCCAGGTATAGTCACTTTTAGGTGAAGTGCAAGTCAACATTACAAGAACACTAGTCATTAGTCATATGGTGTCGTAATCTCAACACTATCATGTTAGTAGCAAATTCAAATCAACATGCTCGGACAAAGTATATAGAACTTAATTTATACTTTGTAAGAGAAAAAGTATTAAGTAAGCATATTAATGTCAGACATGTACCTTCCATAGATTGAATTGGATATGTATTCACCAAGGCATTTTGGAGTACAAAATTTCCTCTGTTACAATCCAAACTTAGAATAGAAAATGTTCAACAGTAAGTTTGAAGGGGGAGGGGGAAGCTGTTGAGAGTAGTGGTCAACTTCTATAACTAGTTGTACATGTGGTGCCTTGTGATTAGCTCAGATTTAGACTTTGTTTGACAATATCGTTAAAACTTATTGTTAGATTAGATATCCTAAAGATTGAATCATGTAATTGTTTTTAAGACATTTAATCAATAAAAAGTTTAATATCTATTTCATATATCAAATATGTCCTCTTTATATTTATTTATGTTGAATGTACGATAAGCAAATAAAAGTCTGAGACTGTCAATTTGAACCATTGAGATTTTCCATATGATGGACAGATTATGCATAAGACATGATCTTACATGTGATGGTCTAAATATATAAGGTTCACAATTGAGGGAATAAAATTGGATGCTTTATTAATGTTAAAATTGTTATGTTGTCTACATCGCTAACGGGAAATGACATATCTAGGTCATCAAAATAGGACTCCAGGAGTAGAGATATTGGTATATTATCATTAGTGATAATATATTGGATTGAGACAAAAGATGAATTGAATTGATTAATAATTCTATTTGTATAAATCAATTCACTTTAGACAATTATATGCGGTACATCTTAATCATAAAATGAATCAGTGGGTCTGTATTCTTAACTTGTGTTTTTTTGATATACCATAGGCTAATATCTTAAATTAGATATAAGTAAGTATATCGGTACGTTGGAGATATAACTTTTAAATAACATAGACTCGTTATTCATAGATATGAAATCAATAGCTCTTTTGTAGAGCTAATGATATTCTTTTATAGGCATCATTTTGTAATTTGAAACAAGATCATTCAACCATTTGGATACGTATGTATAATCGAATAGTATACTATTGAGATAATGGAACATAAAATAAATATAATAGGGAAAGCAAAATGGAATTTATTCTTAAGCCATGATGAATATCATATGGGGATGTTATATGTTATGATATGTCATAGACGTTTAACCTATTGGAGTTTCATAATTTATATATAGTTTAAGAGTGCAACTCTAAGCTTTTAGTAGAATAGTTTTAGAGTTGATAATTATAAAATATATGTGTCGAGGATATGTTATTTAATAATTGTAAGAGCTTGATCTATATATGTCCATTGGATCTCCTTTGCTAGCCCACATATTTTCTTGTAATGATATGGCGTGATTTTCTAACATATTGGTAACTTATGTTAATTCTTAAGATTGGTTAAAATTTGATTAATTGGATTTAGTAATTTATATTTAGTTTATTGGTTGAATTAATTCAAAATAAACATGTTGAATTATTTGAAATGTATTTTATTTGAATATAGAATTATCTATATATAACTATTTTAATTAGATAACTCTTCTATTGAGTTATTTAAATTAAAATTGAGGCTTTATGAAAGATACCCAGGTCAAATAGAATAGGAATTATCCAAACGGGTCAAACGAGAGGATCAAATAGCTCTCCAGGAGTTGGAAATGCATGATAGATGGCTGCCACATTAGTTTGGTCGACTGCCCTTGCCACATCACCGATCTGCATATAACGTGGTTTAACTACGAGAATTTGATCAAAACTAGAATTTTGAAGCCTAATTGATAAGTTTAAGTCCCAATCTGACCATTATAAACAGGGAACGTTTTTTTTATATAGTCTTACATCATAAGTGAGGTCACTTGAGAGGTTTAGAGAGAGATTTCTAGAGAGAAAAATTCTGTCACTCTAAAAGAATTGTTGTTCAACATCTAGAACAATAATTCTTATTTTTCTCTTGTGATCGTGGGGAGTAGTTACCAAGGGAGAATCGATCAATGTGTGCCCGTTTGCACTCCGGTCGTAAAAAAGAGAATAATAAAGTAGGTAAGTTGGTTGAAGCTCTTTCAGTTGTCATTCTCATGTAGTAGTTCTATCATCTGATTTCCTGTTAGAAGTGCGGTTTCGATTTTACAATGTATGAAATACTTTTTATTAATTTATCATACATAGCATGTCTAACTCGTTTATGTAAAAGAGTTTATTTATAAAAAAAATTTAAAATCTGCTGCAAACTCATTTTTCAACACTTATTAGCTCCAATTATTACAGCGTAAAGCTCTCATATACTATGGTGTAAAGCAAAACATATGCTACAATATAAAGCTCTCATATGATAAAGTATTTTAATTCCAACTATATAGTTCAAACTACATTTCTAAATACAATCTTAATGTTTCTTAATTGGTAGTTAGAAGTTGTAACAACTATTTATTGTACCTAATTAGCAGAAGTGTTTAATTGATCAATAATACATGAAATTTAAGGGAAATTACAAAAATATTCCTCCAAGTTTTATTTATTTCATGATTTATCCTTCTATTTTGGGAAACTACAAAAGTATCTTTTAGATTTTAAGAAATTGTTTTAATTTATCCCTCTACTAATTATAAACAAAAAAAAGAAGCAAAATTAATTTTTTTGACCTAAATGCCCTCTTATAAATAATATTAATTAATAATACCAATAAGAGATAAAAATTAAACATTTTTAAATCAAAAAATGGAAGTCTTCTTCCTCCTTAGGCTGCATCACTAGTGATGGGTTTCGATGAGGTAGTGATGCTGAAGGAACTCGACAGGGGAGGGTTGTAGCATGGGGAGGATTGTTGGGGTAAGATGGCAATGGCAAAAATGGGATTGGCACTGCGATTGATGACGATCTAAGCTAGAGATCTCCGGCTCGAGTTTTTATGGGTCTAAGGCCGCGATCATCATTGATGACGGTCTGATCTAACGATCCCTAGCTAGGTTTTTAATGGGCCTGAGGCCACAATCGATGATAGCTGATTAGGGTTTGACATGCTCCAGGGATCTAAAGCTGAGCTTGTTGGAGATGGGTTGGGGGTCGATATAATAGGGCTACGGCAGTTGGGATTTGCCTGCGAGGGGTAAGCAGGGGCAGCGAGGGCAATCGTTGGACATTTACCAAATAAAGGACAGATGAGAGGAAGGGTTGCTTATCTTGATAGAGGGAGATTGGAAGGAAAAAAAAAAAAAAAGTAAGTAGCTTGGCTAGGAAGAGAAAAAAAAAAAAGTATTAAAGCTATGTCATTCATTCAAAAAATTAATATTAAAACTATGTTTTTGAATTTTTAAAGCAATATATATTTTTCTAAATGAAGGTAAATTATCTAAACATAACCATCCACTAAAAGGTATTTTGTTCTTTTAATTGCTCAAGGTTGAAATTGAAACAATTTCTTTAAATTTGAAGGATACATTTATAATTTCTTAAAATAGAATAATAAATTATGAAATAAATAAAACCAAGAGGTATACTTTTATAATTAACCCAAAAAATTTATTCTAGATCTATTTTCTTCCTCCTAAATTTTCTCTATTTCTCGGGCCTTTTTTCTTGCCAAACAGGTTTTTTTGTTTGGCTATGAAATGATGGGTATGTGTTTACTGTTTCTTAGCTAGAGGGAGAAGAAATTATTAGAAGGTTGCAGAGAAACTTTTAGGGCATGTTTGGTTCGAGTATTTTAGTAGAGTATTTAAATGAAGATTTAAATTTTTGTGAGAGAAAATACTGTAGCAAAATAATTCGAATCGTGATTCGAATATCCAACCAAACGGACCCTTAAGCTCCAAAAGAGGTATAGGATGAACCCAAATGACTCATCTTGCAAGACTCTACTGCATACCCATCTCACCCTCAAGCTCCATAATCTCACTCATAGAAAAACCCATTAGAAGAAAAAGGAAGGTAAAAAGAAGGAAAAATTTTGTAGACACATATCAAAACTTACTCAATATCTGTGACTTGTTTTTGCCGAATAGAAAAAAGGGCAAAAGAAAAAGAAAAAAAAAAAAAGAAAAATCAAGATCAGTAATCAATGGAGGCCAAATTTTTCATTCTTTTGTCAAATAACATCCCATTCCTACAAACTTTAGACTTAAAAATATCAGGGAAGAAATGAAAACTACTTTCTTTTATCTTGGTGTAAAACTACTTTCTTTTTTTTATTATTATTTCGAATTTTTCTTCTTTGGTGCTTGAATAAAAAGCCAAGCGATTTAGGTTCTGCACTAGTTTCTGATCTGGTTGTGTACGATTGGTCGTTTGTTTGCAGTCCAGGCATCGGAGAAGAAGAAGTTTGGCTCTTTTTTTTGAATAAAAAAAAGGTTATCTATGTACGCTTCTTACTTTACATTTTCACGTTTTTTGCTAATGAAATTTTTTATTATTATATTATTTATTAACAAAATTACTTTTAAGGATAAAAAATTACTCATCAAACACCTCACCTAAAAAAAACAAACATGACATTTTAAATAATTATTATGCTCTACTTGTTTAAAAGAATAAAAATAGTTCCACCATAAACGAGCCTTCCTACAAAATAACAAAATTATGTGGTTTATTTTTCTTCAAAATCTTATTTTTTGTCCAGTTTTTATTGTTTCATATGTACGAATTATATGAACCATTGTTGGTAATGAACAGTGCAAATTGTTTAATTTATAATTAGTCTTTAGGAATCTTGGTAATGCTATTATTACAGTTTTCAATGACCGAATTTAATAATTTGGTTCAATAAAAAGAAAAACGATATAATGAAAATTATCATTTAGTAAAAATAAAAAGTATTCTTCTCCTTGTTTAACAAACATTACCAATCATGTGTATATTATCTTTATAACAAATTAGCAAAAGTATGGGTTTTTTTCCCTTTTTTTTCATGCAAAAAGAATAACATTTGGGATAAAAAATTGTAAGTTCGGTTACTAGTTGGTGGGTAAGAAAAGGAAAAACAATACCATAATTTAGTGTAGAGACTTTTTAATATTTTAAGAGAGGTGTAACAAGTAGGATGAATGATGGTTAAGAAAGGATATGTGAAAAGTTCAATAGAGGGTATCAATAAACATCCCCTACAAAAAGCTACCTTTAAAGGATAGGTAAATTATCACTTTAATCTTTGATCTTTCACAAAAGTGTGATTTTGGTCTTTAATTTTTATTTTTAATTTATTAGTCCCTAATTTTTCATTAAGTTATTAAATCATTAGTTTAATAGTTTAACTATTAATCTTGAGGATCAGTTTGTTATTTTTTATTAATTTGAAAACCAGTTTGTCATCTTTTTGATAACTTTAGGACCAGTTTATCATTTTTTTGGTTCAAAATTGACTGTTTGACAGTTAAATTAGTCATTTAGCAACTAAAATCAAAGGTTGAGGACTAATAAATCAAAAATAAAAAGTTGGGACCAAATGTTTATTTTCGTGAAAGATTAGCGACTACTAGAGCAATTTATCCCTAAAAAATAAGAGAGATTCTCCAGTATGAAACGGTACATTTTAACTTCTAATAGATCCTAGCGTTAAACATTATTAAGTTTGATCACACGGCTTATAAAGGAGCACTACGTGTGTGTGCTAGATTCATGCACTATTGTAGACCTTCTTTTTTTTTAGGTTTTTTTAAAAATAATCTGGTAGATTATTGAAAAAAAAAAAAATCTACCGGATCACTCTTTCACATCTCTATTTGAAGGCAGTATATAATTTTTATTTTAAAATAAAAAAGTAATCTACTAGATTACCCTCCTGAGACTAGCACTAGCGCCAACAACCAGCGATCGGTGCGGGTTAGGAGACTTCCTTCCGGCTGCATCTGATAGACTACCTATGGTAATATTGTAAATTAATTTTTGACCAATAAAATAAATTTTGGTAACATATAGGAAGAAATAAAAGGATGGTTGTTTGAAGATGCAATTCTGCTTTCCCCTTCTATTGTCACGTATCCAAAAAAAATAGTGTATTATTAAACTCTTCACCGAACGACAACTAACATAGTTTAATTGTTATTATTATCTAATTTACCTATCATGATCCGTTAAAGCTTAGCATGTGGAGCTGCAAGCTACTTGTCGTGTGATGTGAAGAAAGCAAAAAAAAACATATACCCGTTTGGTAGTTGTAATGGCTTTTGTTTTGATAGAAATTGGAAATGAAAACCTTTTAAAGAATGGTTCTAGAACTGTTTAGAAAATTGTGTTTGGTTGTATATGGTAACGTGTTTTTTAAACAAAATATATTTTCAAAGAAAACATATTAATTTAAAAATACCTTGCTTTTTCTTTTTCTTTTTTTTTTTTCCTTTCTCCTCTTTCTTCCCTCTCTCATCTCTGTCTCTTTCTCGTGCCCTATCTACATCACTGTAGAGCCACCACGTCGTCGGAGTATGCTGCCACCCAAGACGTCGACATCAATGTCTGTGTCTAGTGGTGAGGTCAGAGGCGATTCTCTTCCAATGAAGATTGGCTTCATCTCCTTTGTCTTTTTTGACTCACATAACCATGGTCGACAGCCATCGTAGGGCTTCGATAGAGATTTGATAGGGTGTGATCTTCGAAGACGAATAGGGTTGAGGATCATTGGGTTTGTCGAAGAGGGATAGGGTCAAAGGTCGTTGGGTTCGCCAAAGAAGGCGAACGTCAGACGGGGTAGGAGGAGAGTGGTACGAGGGTTGAGGGAAAGAAAAAAAAAAAGGTTGAAAACCTTTTTTTTTAAATTTGGGTAAAAAGTTTTTCATTTTTGTTTTCTCACAATTTTTAACCAAACATTATTTTAGAACCATTTTCATTTTTTGTGTTTTTAAAAATAGGAAAAAACACCAGCCCTTGTCATCGATTTTTGTTTCAAAAACCATGTTGTTTACTTTCATTCCTTCAATGAAGTTCTATTTTTATATTTGAGCTTTTTTAAGTAATTATATCTTTAATTCTAATCCCTTTCTTAAATTCTAATTTTCTCTCGATTATCTCTTTAATTTTCTTATAGGACTCTCTTTAATTCTACTAATATAAAAGTACTTCCAAAATTTTAAATTTCTATTTTAATTACACTCTGGAACACTTTATGATAGAACATAAGGCAACTAGATGAAACCCATGAATAGTTGATAAATTATATTTTAAACATTGAGAAGAAAAGAAACAATAAAAAAAACATATTTTATTTTTAAAAAATCTTGAATATTATTTGTAGATGTTGGATCTATAATTAAATGCAAATGTGTTAGATTAATACAAGACTTATTTTTCAAGGGTTTGGGCCCTCAAATCACTGTTATTAGGATCCGCTTTAGCTTCAAAGAATTATGTCAAAAATTACAATAGAGCATTAATCATAAACAAGTAGAAGAAAATTAAGCACAAAAAAAAATAATAAATGATGCCACACATAGGAATTTTATAGTGGTTTACTTTATAATGAGAGCTACATCCACTGTTTTTCACTACTAATGGGTAAATTGCATACAAATTACAAGTCGTTTGAGAATGAAAAATTAGTGAGAAATCTGGAAATATTTTTGCAGAGTTTCAATAGGATTCTTTTTGTGTCTCTTCATGAAGTCACTAATGCCTTTATATAGAGGATCGCATGACATCGTGGCCTTAAAATCATGGAAAGAGTGGGGTAGTGATGCACACAGTGGGACATGTGTCAACCTGTGATTGGTCATAAGAATCGGGCTTCTCCCATGTCTTAGTTTGTGGCTTGATGTACCTCCTCTTATAACCGTCAAGTCACGTTCTTCGATTTTATCAAGCTAACACTTGAGCAAATCTACAATGATAGGGAATGTTAAACTATAAATGAAACAATTATGACTAATTTGTAATCGAACAAATCAATTGAAGCCTCAACCTATTTGAGTGCTGGATAAATGACGCTTCTCTTGTAGAATTGTCTTAGATAGAACACTCAAGCTAGGCTCGATTCGTTCTAGCCGTAAGTTAGATTCCTTATTTTGGGCCCTAATGAACAATTTGGGCCTGACCAAATTATACCCCAATAATTAGCCCCCCTACTCCTTAGTCGATGCAATCGACTATAGGAGTGAATTATTCAAAACAAGTCTTAAGCTCTAATTCGATGACACGTCATTTTGGTCAAAGTTTGTGTTCACACTATAATCATCGCCCTTCCTTAGGAAATCACAATACTCAGGCACCCATTACACGTGTCTCAATGTGATTAGAAGATCTCAAAATATCTATATAGTGCTGACATCTACACCTGATTTGAAGAGACAACACCTCAACTTGAGCTGGAAGCTGAAAAGAAACGTAATCCCAATAGTCGGATCATCTCCTAAGGATCAATCCAAGCCATTGATTCTTTTCCCTTCAGACAATATATACCCCCTTTTTATCTATTCTTTATTTCACTCTAATCTTCTTCTTTAAGCTCAAGACATTTTTCCTTCGGTTCCCTAAGATTTCCTATGATTTTCAGGCAAGATTTCTCTTCTCTACTTTAATTTTCTCACAATTTTCTTTCCATAGGTTTGTTCCCCTTGTAGTTTAGAGCATTTTAGCATCGTTTTCAACTCATTTATCGAGAAAATCTATAGTTTTTAACCCTGTTCGGATCTTGTAGGTTTAGAACTTCCAAGAACTTCTTTGAGACTCTTTAAATCTTTAAAAATTTAGCCTTTAGATCTTCGTAACCCTAGATTTTCACTTAGGATGCTGTTTGTGACATAAAATGTCAAAGGCAATAGACATTAGTTCGAGCTTGAGTGAGGGTTATGATCCCTAGTCTAGTGATGACGACAAAGAGATCGACAAATGGCTCTTGGAGCAGTTGAAGATTGAATGAGCTTCTAGAATTGATGGAGCTAGAAGTAGCAAAAAAGTGGAAAAGGGTACTACTGAAATAGACAAAAGAAATAGAACAACAGGTCCTTCCAATTGAAGCGAGCAAATCAAATTGCTCAAAAAGAGGGAGTATACTGCACCTACAAATGGGTTTCTTACTTTTGGAAAAACCCAAAATCAATTCTTAGTGACGAGGACCTATCAAATATTGGGATTGAGTTTGGAATTCCTTCCTCCATTAGTATTTGACTTCCATGCCCTAGTGAGCGAGCAGATACACAAAACGAAAATTAGTTGTGTATGCACACTAAATGGTTCAAACTAGGGCTTTGACTACAATTCCTGAATTCATGCTCGAAGTTGCATCCCGTTACCAGATCTCGGTAATTCAACTCATGCTGAATGGGATATGATTACTAATTGCCTTAATAGTGTTGATCAAGGAGGCTGGCATCGACTTTGACCTTCATAATTTCCTCCGATGTTACCATTTAAAACCCAACAACAAGAACAAAGGGTGATTCTACTTTGTTTATCGAAAATCAAAGTGCATCATCATCGATTTTGTTAACGTGAATAGACATTGGGAAGAGACATATTTCTTTATGTCAATCAACCGTGATTTGATTGAGTGGACCACTCGATTTCCATTTCTTTTCACATTCGGTCATATTGGTGAGCATTGATACTTGAATTTTTTTATGCAGTGATTCCAACTAATCCTTACAATTTTTTTTTGCTTGACAGAGTACGAGTTAAATCACCCTACTCCCATCGGAGAACGATTTAGCGAAAGGCTCAACGCTTTAACTACTTTAACAAGATGAACTTGGGCTTAAATTTCTCGTCCTGTTCAACTAGGCAAATCTTCCATTTGGACAAGTTCAGAGAAATCCCCAAGTATTCCTATTCGTTTTCCAAAAAAGTTGATTAGGTTTTTGTTTGCCGTGGTGCTCTTTAGCGGATATACGATCTGTCGAAATTTATTACTCCACTCTTTAATAAAGGCGCTCTTCTCATGGAAGCCACCCTATCATCAATGAAGATCTCATTACCATCGATGGAAGAGGTGATGAAGAGAAAGGTTGTCGCGAGGGCTGTAGTGAAAAAGAAGAAGAGGGGGAAGCGAGCAAATTCGATGCTTTAGAGAAAATGAAGACTCTGCCTATGGATACTTTCAATGTTCCTCCACCTCTACCATTTGACATTCAGCCCTAGTGTCGAAGAAGAAGAAAACTGCAGGCCTTCTGATGCCATCAAGGACATCGATAAGAGAGATGTCGACAAAACTCTCGATGTTCCTAAGGATGCAAGCATCTTGTAGGATAAGGAAGCAGCTTTGAATGCCTCAAAAATTTTTAACATTACTTCAAACGAGAACAATTTTGGGGGAAAATTTGTTTTCTTGGCTCAATAACAAATCGACTCTGATTCTTGGGCAGGTAAAATTTTGATAAGTCTTATTTCGGTAGTCTTTATATTTCCTACATTTAATCTTATGTTTAATCTTGTATTTTGCAGGCCTTTCAACTGCATAACATCTTTACAAATACGGTTGCTTATAGAAACAAAAGACTTAACGTAGCCATCAAAGAGCTGGAAGAAAAACTAAAAAAGGCTGAGTTCGAGAAGGACAAAGCAAAGAAAGAAAAGGACGAAGCCATTGCTGTGTTGGCCAAATCAAATGAGAAGGTTCTTAGCTTAAGTAGTAGCCTTCATCTGGAGAGGGCAAAATCGACCGAAAGAAGAAGGAGGTGGAGAACAAGATTGGAGAGATGTAGTAAAATAAGTAGCAATTTCTCGACATTCATAGCAAGTCCTCCATCAAGGCCAAGCTGGAGACTCTGAAAGAATTTAAAGCAGGCCAAATCAAAAGCCTCGATATCGACGCTGAGATCACAAAGCTTGAGAAGCTTCTGACTCTTGATGATTCTAAAGTTGAGGAGGTTAATGCAGCCATCACAATTCATGAAAGTGCTCCAGCTGAAGCACCATCAGCTCCTAAGATGACTGAAATGGAAGCCTCATCGGTGAATGAGCAACTTGTTGTCGACCTTCCAACCAACCAAGGAGCAACAAAATAGAAACTTTTATTGATTTTTGGCTTGTAATGAAATTTTTTTGTACTGTAATGAACAACTTTAATTGATTCCTAAAGCGAATAAAAAAATTTTGTTGCCTTTATTATTTTTTTCTAGTATTGATCCCCCTTCAAAGTTTCATTTATTTTTTAATAATTATAAAATTGAATTCATTGGGTTGACACGGATTAGTCAAGTATAAATAGGCTTTTCAAAATCAAATAGTCATTATAGGAACTATTCTATATTGAATCAAAACAAATTACATTTGTTGTAACAAACATGGACAACAATGACTCAATATTTAAGTCATGAGGATGGTTTAGTGAGTCAAAATAAAATATGTAAATCAAATTGAGTACTAATGAATAAATCAATCATTGATTTAAAGCCAATGGAAATGTCAATGTAAAATTGAACACTTAATGAGTTGGTAGAATTCATTGTTGACGTAATTTAAGCCATGAAGATGGCAATGTCAAATCAAACACTGGATGAGTTGATTGAATCCAATGTTGATGTAATTTGAGCTATGAAAATGGCAATGTTGAACCACAATGGACAAGTTAATCGAATCCAATATTGATGTATTTTGAGCCATGAAGATGGCAATGTTGAATCAAACACTAAAGGAGTTGATCGAATCCAAAGTTGTTAAGTTGAGTCATAAAGATGGCAATGTTGAATTACATTCGATGGGTTGATCGAATCTAATGTTGATGTAATTTGAGCCATGAAGATGGCAATGTCAAATCAATCATTGGATGAGTTGATCAAATCTAATGTTGTTAAGTTGAGCCATGAAGATGGCAATGTTAAATCACATTGGATGAGTTGATCAAATCCAATGTTGATGTAATCTAAGCCATGAAAATGGCAATATCGAATCAAACACTAGAAGAATTGATCAAATCCATTGTTGTTAAGTTGAGTCATGAAGATGGCAATGTTGAATCATATTAGATAAGTTGATCGAATCTAATGTTGATGTAATTTGGGCCATAAAGATGGCAAGAAATTAGGAAATACAATGTGTCGAACAAAATCGTTGTTGTAATGATAACGTGACTCGTTTATAGTACACGAGCTGCCTATATACCAATGCGTAGGGATCAAGCCAGATGTAGTTCAATTTACACACCTATGCACATTACAACAATTACTATAGTTGTTCGATTGTTATGTCCACGAACAACCTATGGTAAAATGAATTGAACAACCTTTTAAAAGGCCTAAAAAAGGAAAAGCAAATTGTTTGGTTTAAAATAAAGTTATACAAAATACTTTCGCAAGTGATGGGCATTTCAACTTTTGCTGATGATTGATCCGTCAAGTTTTTCCAATTTCCAGACTCTGTCACATATAATGGCTTGGATTTGATATGGATCTTTCTAGTTGGCGGCTAATTTTCCAACATTTGTTTCTTTCATATTTTGAAACACTCTTCATAGTACAAGGTCTCCCACTTGAAACTTTCTAACTCTAACTTTCATATTATAGTTCCTAGCAACTGTTTGTTGATAACAACCAAGGCGGTAAAGTACGTTCTCTTTCTTTTTGTCAGTCAAGTCTAGTGCATCTTTTATCATTTCTCTATTCATTTCTTCATTGAGGAGAGAGTAATCGATTCGGAGGTCTCGAGTGATAACCTCTTCTAGAATTACTACTTTGGTTCTATATACGAGAGAAAACAGGAATTCATCGATTGCATGCCTTGGTATTATTCGATAAGCCCATAGAACCATCGAGAGTTCTTTAACCCAGCGCCCTTTTCTCACCTCTAGCTTCTTCTTCAAGTTTCTGACAATCGTCTTGTTCGTCGCTTCGACTTGTCTATTCCCTTGCAGGTATCTAAGTGTCGAAAAGCTTAGAATGACATCCCAATCATGGCAGAATTTCTTGAAGGACGTGGATATGAACTAAGAGCTAACAGTGCCAATTTCTTTTGGCACTCCGAATCAACAGATGATGCTTCTCTATATGAATCGCTCGACATCTCGTTCTTTGATATCTGCAAAAGCTTTAGCTTCGATCTATTTAGAAAAATAATCTGTAAGAATAAGAAGATACTTAACTTGCCCAAGAGCTAGGGGAAAGGTCCGATCATGTCCATCGAGTATTTCATAAATGGGTATGGCAAACTGATCAACGAAATTTGTTCGGCCGGTTGATGAATGGCTGGCACATGCCTTTGGCAACTATCACATTTCTTGGCGAAGTTCTCCAAGTTATTTTGCATGGTCGGCCCGTAGTAATCTTGCCTTTTAATTTTGTTGCATAGAGATCTTCCCCTAAGTGATCACCATACAAACCTTTGTGGACTTCTTGGATAACTCTTTTGGCTTTGTCTTTTCCAAGGCAATGGAGACAAAGACATGCTATAGAGTGTTTTAGAGTTTCCCATCTACTAGACAGTACCTTGCTACTTGGATTTTGATTTTTTTGTGACCTGCCTATCGTCTAAGAGCCGTCGATTGCTTATGTATATTTTGATAGGAGTCCTCTAGTCATCTCTTAAGTCCACATAATTTGCCTCGTCTGCTATCTCGATGCTTAGTCGCTCGATGCATTCCAGAGGAATAGCCTTATATTTTTTTACCTCAACAGATGAGCTAAGGTTGGCAAGAGCATCTGCCCTTGAATTTGCCACACGAGCACGTGTCTCATTTCAAATTGGTCGAACTGGTTCTTTAATTTACTTACTAGTTTCAGGTAAGAGATAATCTTCTCATCTTGCGCCTTATACTCCTTGAAAATTTGATTCACAACCAAGGTCGAATCGCTCTCCACCATTAGTTCTGTAGCCCCTAGCGCCATAGAAAGTCTTAGGCTGGCAATCATGGCCTCATAATGCTTCATTATTTGTTGCTTTAAAACCCAACCAGAAGCTTTGCTTGATTTCTTCCCTTGTGAGTGATCGCAATAGTATTCCGACTCCTGATCCCTTTTCGTTGTCGGCTCTATCTACATTTATGGTCCATACTTTAGGCTCATCCTCGTACACCTCATATGTTAGCTCTGCAATAAAATCTGCTAGTACTTGTGCTTTCAGTGCTATTCGCAACCTATATTCGATGTCGAATTTGGTGAGTTAAATAGCCCACTTTGTCAATCTCTGAAAAATTTATGGCTTGTGTAAGATGGCTCGTATTGCGTAGGATGATAGCACTACGATCATATGACCTTGGAAGTATGGTCACAACTTTCTAGCAGATACGACAAGTGCGATAGTGAGTTTTTAAACGATCGAGTACCTTGTTTTAGCATCCAACATCATGTGATTGATGAAGAAAACTGGCTTCTGAATCGAGTCTTCCTCCTTGATTAGCGTTAAACTGATTGTTGTCCTCAAAACTGCAAGATAGAGATATAGCGATTCCTTATCCTTGGGTTTTGACAAGATGGACAACATGGAAAGGTAGTTCTTAAACTCTTGAAATGCCTGTTTGCATCGATCGTTCTATTTAAACTTTGTGTTTTTCTTTAGCAACTAGAAGAAGGGTAGGCATTTGTCTAATGAGCGACCTACAAATTAGCTAAGAGCAGTGACTCTCCTAGTAAGCTTTTGGATCTTGCGTTTAGTCCTTGGGGATGGCATCAGTTAAAATGCTTTTATGTGGTCTAGATTCACCTTAATCCCTTGTCTCGTAATAAGATATCCTAAGAAAATTCCACTAGCGACTCCAAAAGTACACTTTTCTAGGTTCAACTTCATGTTATATTTTTGGAGTATGTCAAAGCATTCTTGTATATGTTGCATCTAAAGATCTGCCTATAACAATTTCACCAATATATGATCAATATAAACTTCCATGTTCTTACCAATCTATTCTTGAAACATCATGTTGATGAGCCCCTGGTATGTCGCTCCTACATTTTTTAGCTCAAGGGACATAACTTTAAAGCAAAAAATTCCCTATTCCGTGATGAAGGTGGTCTTCTCTTCATCTTTAGAATGTAGAAGGATCTAATTGTAACTTGATAAAACGTCAAGGAAATTTTGGATTTCATAATAAGCAGTCCCATCGGCAAGGTGATCAATGTGGGGTCGCGGGTAGCTATCTTAGGACAGGCCTTGTTCAAATCTATAAAATCTACACACATTCGTCATTTACTGTTCATTTTCTTTATAATCACTATGTTCGCTAGCCAGTCCAGGTATTGAACTGGATGAATAAACCCAGCTTCTGGTAGATGCCTTACTTCTTCTTTCACAATATTGTTTCACTCAACCTCAAGACTTCTCCTTTTCTGTCTTAGTGGTCGATGATTAGGATCGACGTTAAGCTATTACGAAATAATACTTTGGTTGATTCTAGGCATATCTACTTAAGACCATGCAAAACAATCTTTGTTAGCTTTCAAAAATTCGCCTATAGCAGATTTTACCTATGGGTCGAGCTACAAATCGATGTTCACTGTTCTTCGTGTATACTCTGGATCGATCTAAACTTCATCAAGTTGCTCTAATATTGACTCGCCCCACTCCTGATTGCTTGACCCATTTGATAGGTTTGTTTGTAGTTGCCATAATGCAGGTCTCTTCTGCTTCATCGCTGTAGTATAGCAACTCCTCACTGCTTCTTGGCTTCCTAGGATTTCTTGTACTCCTTGCTTTGTTAAAAATCTGATTCACTGATGAAAAGTGGATGGGATTGCTTTCATTACATGTATCCATAATCAACCAAGGATGATGTTGTACCCTAAAGGGCAATCCATGATGAGAAAACTAGTCATTTTGTTTTCTCTAGCAACATAAATAGGTAGTCTGATCTTTCCCAATGCTGTAGTCGCTTCCCCCTTAAAACCTATTACTAGGGTGGTTGATTTTTCTATTTCTTTCTCATCAATATCCATTTCCTTCAATGTTGAAAGAAATAAAATATCTGATTTGCTTCTGTTATTGACAAGTATTCTCCTTATTTTGCAATTTGCGATGTTAATTTTGATAACCAAAGCATCATCAAGTGCCAAAGAATTGTCATGTGGTCTGTCGAGCCCCAATGCCTCATTGCTCTAAAATGAAATCGTATTCTCGCCAAACTCTTCAATTGTCAAACTTGCGTTCTTTTGGCTCACCCTTCATTGGTGTGCTTTCATCTGATTAGCGGAATCTTTGCTAAAAACAGAGCCCCCTACAAATGGCTCCGGTCACCTTCCTGACTGGCTGCGGTGGTGGTGTCTTCTCTGGGGTTAGACAGGTTTTTGATCCACTTTGCTCATGGTCTAACCCATACGTCCTCTTCCTTATTCAAACCAATACTCCCTCAAGTGTCCTTTTTTTAACAATTCTACAATCTCTGTTCTTAGTGCCTTACAATCAATTGTCAAATGTCCTGTGTCTTGATGAAATTCGCAATACTTTGTATGGTCGCAAGACTGGCTTACGGCCATTTTATTTGGCCATCTGACATAGTTCTTTCCTTCCAACTATATGATCAGCTCAGTTGGGGCTATGTTCAAAGCATATTTTAAAGGCGACAATGGCCTGCCCCCCCCTTGCAGTTTGTGCTCTTCTTTCTTTCTCTACTCCCTTCTTGGTGGTATTCGTATCCATCCTCTTCAACCTAGTCGAGTCTTGGGCTATCTCTCGACCCTCCTATTTTGTTCTTTATTTCTTGTAGCTCTCGTTCCCATCGTTCGTTCTTTTCTTCGAGATCGATCCATCCCTTAGCCCTATTAAACGCCTCCTGGATTGTTTGTGAGTATTCCGAGCAAATGCTGCTCTTAAACGAGGACTTGTACAAGAGCCCCTTTTTAAAGCCTCCCGAGCCATCCCATCTTTTAGATCCGAAATTTCAAAAATGGCTTCACTGAATCATTTTATGTAAGCCCATAGCAATTCCCCTAGGCTCTAAATTACCAACCAAAGGTCTTTGATTGCCTATCTTGATATGCACTGAGTAGGCTTTGACAAAGGAATTTGCCAACTCTTCAAAGCTATCTATAGTGCCAGTAGGTAGGTTGCTAAACCTTCGGAGGGTTGGTCCCCTCAATCTCTATGCAAATAGTTTGCACATCATCTCGTCTAATATCGAGTCTGGAATGTTAGCTACACTAACGACATCTTTACATTGTAGAAGGTGATCCTTTGAGTGTAAGGTTCCATCGAAGCGTGTGAACAGAAGATTGTTGTATTTGGGAGGAACAATAGAAGTGATTCTCTTCGTGAACGGAGTTTCTCGAATGTTTTTTGAGATGTCGTCTGGTGTTGGGGTCTTACTTGTAGCTTTAGAAACTCTTTAGTCGATTTTTTCTTTGACCAATTTAGTATTCTGGTTAAGCATCTCCCTCATCAGTTGCTAAATGGCTTTAGGGGTCAGCAAGGCTGGTGCCTGTGCAACCTCCACTCGAGTAGTTCGCTCAATATCTTCTTGTTCCCTAGGTGTTTGTGGGTTCAACCCACTCGTGCCATAATGAGCGCTCGCTACTGTCACTGTTGTCGTCGATGCTGGTGTCGTTTAGAGTCCTATACAAGGGTTGCATCCTCCCAATGGGGTTGATTAAAGGTTGCTATCTAGCAGGAAATGGTGTTTGGTACTGCCATTATGTTGTCGTCGTGGTTGAAAGTGTCGAATACCCATATTATGGATAATAATAGGAGTAGGCCATCAACTAGGAGCTTTGGTAACTGATTTGGCTCTTGAGAGCTGTGTTCTCGCCATTGAGTTGTTTTAATTGTCTATCCTGTTCTTGGGAACGCGTTGTCTACTCATAAAGCATCTTCTTCAATGCTTCCACCTCAGCTGCAAGGGCCTCCATTCGTTAGTTTCCTTAGGGAACGGTTTCAATCTTCTTATTCTGAGTGTTGGGCGTATTCTGGCTGTTGGTGTTGTCTACCATTTTCGATGGTGGAGCTTGAAGTTCCTCGAGTTGGCGATCTGAAGGCCCAATGGTGGGCGCCAAAAATCTGCAATTGAATACAAATATGTTAGATAAATTTAGGACTTATTTCTCAAGGATTTGCACCCTCAAATCACCGTTATTAGAATCCACTTTAATTTCACAGAATTATGTTAAAAAATTGTAACAGAGAATTAATCATAAACAAGTAGAAGAAAATTAAACATGACAAAAAAATAAATGATACCACATACAGGAATTTTATGGTGGTTCACTCTATAATGAGAGCTACGTCCATTGTTCTTTACTACTAATGGGTAAATTGTGTGCAAATTACAAGTTGTTTGAGAATGGAAAATTAGTGAGAGATTTGAAAATATTTCTGCAAAGTTTCTATAGGGTTGTTTTTATGTCTCTTCATGAAGTTGCTAATGTCTTTATATAGAGGATCGCATGA
Organism: Artocarpus heterophyllus; assembly: GCA_025403435.1. Taxonomy (NCBI): domain Eukaryota; kingdom Viridiplantae; phylum Streptophyta; class Magnoliopsida; order Rosales; family Moraceae; genus Artocarpus; species Artocarpus heterophyllus. The sequence goes on from CM046351.1 coordinate 21,158,830, forward strand.
GATCGTGACCTGAAGTTGATGGAAAGAGTAGGGGCAGTAATGCACACAGTAGTTGGACACACGTCAACCTGTGATTGGCCGTAAGAATCGGGCTTCTCCCACGTCTTAGTTCGTGGCTTAACGTGCCTTCTCTTATAACTGTCAGGTTGCGCTCTTCAATTCTATCAAGCTAACACTTGATCAAATCTACAACGATAGTGAATGTTAAACTACAAATGAAACAATTATGACTAATTTGTAATCGATTGAATTAATCAAAGCTTCAGCCCATTTGAGTGTTGGACAAATGACGTTTTTCTTGTAGAACTATTTCAAATCGAACAGTCAAGTTGGGCTCGATTCGTTCTGGCCAAAAATTAGATTCCATATTTGTAACACCTGTATTTTAACGGGCATGATTTTGTAAAATTTAATGAATAAAATGTGACAATTTAAAATTTTATAGTATTTAAAATTACCAAGTTTGTCTATGTTATTTCAATAAAAAAAAATGCCACTTTAGTATTTTCTTACCAAGTCTTCATAAGAAACATTCAAAATTTACCAATACTCACTTCTACCAAACTTGTCTCCCTAAATTAATGCTCAATTATGTAGCCTTCTTCTCATTTTACTAAAGTCTTCGAAGGAGACATAGAATTAATTTTCCCTCAATTAATAGAAGACATGGAGATATTTTCTCAACCATCTATTTAACTCTTTCCTCATCTTCTTCCATAACTCACTCTAATTGTCCCCTCAATTATGTTGGCATTACTTGCTAAAAGTCTCCATGGGAGACATGATGATATTTTCTTTTAATGCTCTTTTGTTTCTTCTTACAACTTTCCCCATAAACTTCCCCTTCCTCTCAAGCATTTTGATATCTTTTTATTTAACCATCACCAGTTTCTTCTCTAGTTTCTCATTCTCTCCCTTTCTCACTTCAATTTCTAACTAAAGACATAGAGCACAAAGCTCTCTCTGTGGCCAAGACAATTATAATTCCCAACCATGGTCGAGGCGGTTTTAGAGTTAATTCAAGCTTGATTTTTAACCCGAGCTTTGGTGCTTTTCAAAGGAGTTTTGAGGTAGGTTTTCTTTAATCTATACTTAGTTTTTAGTATGTGTTTTCTCCATGTTTAATGCATAATTTTTGTGTTCAAAATTCATGCAAATTTCTAGTTATGTTAACATGCATCCTTGAGCATTTATGAACAAAAACTTGAGTCTTGAGTTAAAACCCACAACCAACCTTTATTTTGGTTTGACAACAATGTTAGAAACACGCTAGGAACATTTAAAACCGGTTTCCATAACTTTAAGATTGACGCTTTAATGTTTTGAGCTTAAAGAGCAAACTTAAGCATGTTTTCATTATTATTTACAAGAAAGGCTAGAGATATAATTTGATAATGATTTTGGTATAAAACTCATGAGAATATGTTTATTGTGATTATATAATGCATGTTGCATATTTTGGAATGGTTTTGAGATTTTGAACAAGGATAATATGCTTTGAGTTAAAGAAAAACTTGACATTCCATGAACTTTGTAATACCTCTACGGGCAGTGGCTCTTTCTTAAAATTCTGGAGTTAAATGAAAATGAATTTTGTAAATTGGTTTACATATTTAAAAAGTAGACATCCTAAGCTTTCCAACGAGCTATCATGAGCCTAAATCGGAGTTGTATTTTAATTTCTATGAATTTTTCAATTTTCATATTAGAAACTAGTAAACCTGCCAGTGGTAGTAAACCACCCGTCTACCTTAAGTAAACCACCTGTTAACCCGTGTGTTGATTGTAGATAGTGAACCCACCTTTTTGCAAAAGTATACCACAAATTTGCCATGATATACCAGCTGTTAACTTGAACTAAGAACCTAACTTTACTCACCTTCTAGTCCCTTAATGTCTTGCAACCTTTCCAATACTATCCTAAATGATTTATGAATTCTTATTAGAGACTAAAACATATAAATTACTTGTATGTATTTTATATTGTGTTTAAGATAAAAAATTGTTTACTTGGTATTTAAAGAACAATTGCATAAAAAACTTTAATGGCACTAGTAGATGGGTTTACACATAATTCACTTATGAATGTGATTATACGTTGTGCTTTAGTTTTAATTGCCCTTATGCATGCCTTAGGGTCAAGGATGTGTGGAGCTAACGTTAATTAATTCCAAGATTAAAAGTTTGTTGTTAAGCTTTGAAGGTAAGGATTCTATTACCCATCTTTTGTGAGGTTTTTGGTAAATTAAATTTGGTTGTTTTATGTTGTAAAATATGTATATTGAATAGCGAGGAATATAATGATTTGACATCGTTATAAATTGAGAAGCATGGTTAGGAAATTGACTCTATAAATAAAAATTGAATACAAAAGAATAGTGAGATGTAAAAAGGGCGGCGGTTACGTCCTTGGGCACGAATACCTTAAAAGGTAAAATAGGGGGAAGGTGATGACACTTCCTTAGGTTGAAAGTCTCAGAATGCACTATATAGGAATCGACTTGGTGAGGACTCGGGACTTGATGTCCCCTCACCGGAACACCCTTGGAATGTCTACAGGGTGATCAAGCGCGCCCATTTGGGTTTCGATGAGTTGAATGATACTCTATTTAACATGGATACCTAGGAACAATGATGATTGGTAATATTTGTATAAATGTATAATTATGAAACTTGGTAATGATTAACTATGGTATCTAGGATATGTGATCATAATAAACCTCATAATCTAGAATATGATGTAACTTAACTAACCATGCAATTTTAATGTGGTAATGGATAAACCATAAGGTGAGTCATGATTTTTCCTACTGGGCATGTCGATGCTCATCCTTATCATATCTTCATCTCTCAGGTGGAACTCAGTGCAACGTATCTGAAGAGGAATAGGCAAAAACAACCCTGCTGTTTCCATGTTAGAAGATCTTGTTTATTTGTAACTTATCTACAACATGTAAGAGTTGTATTATTTTTTTTTATGATGGTTGTGCTAAGTTATTTAGAAATTGTACTATGGTGATGATGACTGTATTATATATATTTGGCGCTACACTAAAAACTGTGATTTGCATTTAAAACGTTTATTTTTATTTTATTTTATTTTTATTTTTATTTTTGTTTAAAGACCCATGGGCATTGTTTAATTGATTTAAATAATATAAAATTTAAAATTATTTTTATTTATTCAATACTGCTAACCCCCATATAGGGGCGTTACAATATTTTTGGCCCTAATGAACGATTTGGGCCTGACCAAATCATACCTCAACATCATTTTTTAAAATGTTTAAAATAATTTTCATATATGTTGTTCAAGAAAAAAATAAAAATAAAAAACAGATTTGGTATGAGCAAGGGTATATTTGTGCTTTTAACTAACTTGTTTTTGTAAGTATGTGTAGGATGAAATTGAATAAAGCTTTTTAAATTCATAGAATATCTTTTTAGTTTCTCAATAAATGTGAAATAAATTGCAAAAATAAAACTAGAGTATAGAAGGACAAAATGGAATAGGGTGTTTGGAAGGGTGGTGGGAACCGGTGGTAGGAACCACTTTTACTGTAGCATGTGAGAGTTTTATACTGTAGCATATTTTTTTTTATTGTTACTGTAGCATGTGAGAGCTTTACACTGTTTATAATTAAGATTGTGATAGAAACTGAGTAGTTCTCATCACTGTCAAACATCCCCAAAATTATTTATTCAAACAGTCAATCTCATAGCGAGGCAGTTATGTGCATCAAGTTAATAGAAAAATCATAACTGTTAGAACTTTTGACTTGAAGGGGGAATCGGAATTACATTTGAAAATTATAAATAGTAAGTTAAGACTTCGGGAACAAGTCAAGTTGGAAAAAGGAAAAACTTGAGGGACAAGTTTAATAAAATCAGATATAGACATAAGGCTTGTAGCGCAGAAAAGCACTTTTGAACGAGAGTTTCTCAAATCAACCTCAAAATTGTGGTGCGCAAAACACTTACTACAAAAGTAAAAAAATAAAAATAAAAAATAAAAAAATAAAAAAAACCTTGGGACACCAAAATTAATATATAAATAAAATCATGTGCCTTATTAAAAATATAAAAATAATATATGTAATATGCAGTTATATTTTATGCTCCAATACATCATGCTATTTTAAATGATACACATCTTTTTGTCATCATTGTATTAGGTTTTTTCTTTCTTTTCAAAATTGATCGTCACATTCGAATTTTTGGAAAATTATTTTTTTCTTTGAAATTTTAAGAGAATCATGCAAAATTTGCATTTGCTGCACTTGATATGGCAACAAGTTTATTATTTATCATTTATCAAATTTAACATAAAAAATAATATTAAATTAGAGTACTATTTCCACTCATATATTGAAAATTTGCATCAACCTGTAAGTTAGACATTAGCCATGCATAGTCCGACAAAAAGGGTCATAAAAGCCGACAAAAAGGTCATAAAAAAGGCAAATATATATATATATATATATATTATTTCATTACTCAGCCAAATAACCAGCCTTTTAATTCTGGTTCTGCTGCACTCTGCTATTTACACAACGTATAGTAGCAATAATAAAATAAAAAAATACACTACTAACTAGGAATAAAATAATTTAAGTCTTATCATCTTCTACAACCAAAGCAAAAAATGATTCACCAAAACTGCCTGCCATGGATATGCTAACAAGCTTATATAGCTCCAAAACTTCCTCAAAACTACTATATATATATATATATACACACACGTACATATACCATTTCCCTTTGTTTATCTTCACTCAACACTCAAAGAATGTAAATCAAATCCAATGTAGACAAAACGCGTTGTTATTCTCTTTACAAAACTGGCTTGCTCCAGCATCTATACAGCTGGAGCGAAGGCTTTCGTGTTCCACTGCCTCAAACCGTGTTTCTCGTATGAAACATTGGGCCGCTTCCTTCTTCCCGATCTGTCTGTCCACCCATGATCCGTTGCCCGATAGTCATCACCAGAAAATCTCGAGGTTTTGTACCTCGAATTGTTCCAACCCCAGCCATCTTTGTTCCACCTATTAGTGCCCCATGTCCCCCAATGATCTCCATAAACTCTTCCAGAGTTGTCACAGTTGCTCCCCCATTGATCGAAATCATTACCCCTTCCGCTTGAGTTGTAACCCCATCCTTGGTTATCATCCCTAATGTCTTTGTTTCCCCGATCACAACTGTTTTCCCACAGATTTTTCCTATCATCAGCTCCTCCGGGGTTTTGGGCTTCGTTAACTTTCTGAAAAACCTCTTCAGCGTCACCCCATCCAGTGCACGAAAAGGACTGATCCATAAGGGAATTTCCCAGAATCACGACCCTCTCGCCTTGATTACTTTCATTGGAGGGTTGAGGCTCTCTTTCCAAATCCAAAAAGAGCTCGGGATCAATGCTGCAATCCCAATCTACGTTGTCGATGTAGATATCGGGATCAGGCAATGATATGTCGCACGGAAGGCCATTGATCTTTGCCCAAAACCTGCTCTTCGCATTGTTGAATGCCTCTTCACCCGCAGAATCGTTCCACTTGATGACGCTGTCATACAGATAGATATACCTCTTGGTTTCCAAGAGCTTTCGCCACGGAACTGAACCAACACAAAAGCAGAATTTCTTTTCCCATGAAGGCACTTGCCAAGTTTCTGCAAAACAGAATAGTGAAGTGCGAAATTCCAGTAACCATGGCTGTAAGGATAAGGTTTTAATCAAAATAATTTCTATTTATGAGACAACAAAAGCATAAGAAAAACAGCAATTGAGCACTAACTAAGAAAACAAGCCAAATATAATAATAAAAAATCCAAAGAAAATTGACAATGAAAAATCACATTCCTGTTTTGACATGGTATACATGATGTGCATCCAAATGTTTTTTGCTTACAAATTTCCCAGTATTGTACGCCCAACAATGGAAATCAAAACAAATTTCACTAAATTTACCAAAGATAAACATCCCCAGAATAAGATAATGTGCTAAACTTGGTAAAATCATTCAGGACTCTTTGTTCAAAACACCCTAATGCAACTAATCTGGATTTGCCTCAAATATCTCTTTAAGATGAAAAGCTCGCCTAGGCCACTACTAAGGAGGGGGAAAAAACACTGGGCTTGATTTAAAAGAAAAAAAAAAAAAACCCTCCATGATTAAGAAGGAAAAACTCTACTCTCTATCCTGTCAAAAAAAATTAGATTTATGAAATAAAAAGAATCAAAACAAAATAAAATATTAGAATTCGTTCCACTTCAAAAGGAAACAGAACATCACGCAATCTTAGGCCAATAACTTTTCTGAAAATCAGGAAAAAAAATAATAATTAAAAGGCATAAACAAAGAAAAAGAAAACTAGCATTATATCAGACAAAAAAATTCCAAAAAAAGATCGCCATGTCAAAACATACAGAAGAGAAAACCAAACTATCTTCAGAGAAGAATAAGAAAACATTCACACAAATATTCAAAACTTCAAAAATCAACAAATTCAGAAACCGAAGAAAACCATACATACCTTGAGATGATCTTCTGTAATTATCTGATCTCACTCTATAACCTTCTTGATCACGGAATTCGCCTTGTCTTCTTCTATAACTTCCCATAATCACCGCCAAAGAGGAAAAGAAAAAAAAAGGCCTAACGAAACAGAAATTTCTTTTCGCAAACCAAAGAATGATCAAAAACAGAAAATTTTCCTTCCTTGAGGCCTTTTTGGCAAAAGGGTATTCGAGTTTTCTTGTTTGACAGAGATCGAATTGGGAAGCGCCTATGTGATGATCAACAGAAAAACTCCTAGGTTTCAGAGAAAACAAAATAGTTTTTTTTTTTTTTAAATATTTTGTTGCAAATTCTTGAAGGGTTCTCAGTAGTTTATTTTTGGTGGTATTTATAGGCCCGCAGTAATTTTTTTTTTATTTGGAATCCTTTTGGATTTCTAATTTGGAGTCATGCTCTAAATCAAATACTATTACTTTCTACTTTTGCTTTCCTGATAAGGACCGAGTCGATGGGGTTTGCGGAAAGTGGACAAAACATATCAAGTTTAGCAATGGCTTATCAATATTTTTGGACTTATCACATTTAAAATTCATTTAGTAAGATAAAATAAGGGAAATTATAGAGGGACAGGGATCCAAGTCAGAGAAATATCTCTCTCTGTCTCAAAAAAAAAAAAAAGAGATAAATATTATTTTCTATTTCATTTGGGACGGAAAACTTTTATGCGAGCGAAATAGCGTACAATTCGTGATGAATCCATAAGGTGATTTGACACTTGAGTTGTAATTGAAATTTTATAAAGTGTTTAAAAAAGTGGTTTAAATTATTATTTTGAGTTTAAAATTTGTAACATATGAGAGTTTTATATTGTAGTTTTTTATTGTATCGTGTAAGAGCTTTATACTGTTGTAAGCTTTATACTGTTCATAATTTAAACCAAAATTATTGGTTTGAACTAATCTTTCAAGTGTCCTATTAAGTTTAAAAACTATAAAATATGATAACTTTATACTATAATAATTTTTTATCTTTTATTTTAATTACCAAAAACTTTATATTATATACAGTTAAAACTGATGAGCTGAAATAAAAATACCAATAAGACACTATATAGGCCAATGTTGTTCTCAAATATATACATGGGAAGACTTGCATGACACTCTCTTAAAACTCCTTAACAACACTTTCAAAATATATATACATATATAAATATTCCTCATTATGAAAAAAAGTTTTTGTAACAGTTAATTTAAGAAATTCAATTCCTTATCGAAACGAGAATAATATTTTTTAGAAAAATAAATAAAAAATAATTAGAAAAAACTAAAATAATGAAAAAAATTACTTGCATAAAAAACAAAAAATTCATTAAAAAACTTAAAAAAAATTCAAAAACTAAAACTCCAACAACCCACCGCATTGGTTCATGGAGACAGATAGATGGTTAAAAGAGGGTCTCAACCCACAAAGGCGTAGTTGCACCCCCTCTACAGTGGTAACGACATGGCGCCTTAGTAACATCCGTTGCAAACCTCACAACCACCGTCGCAACAAACCTTTGCAACCCATAGTAGTAACGAGACCATGCAACTCAAATCCATCGCGAGCATAGTTGGTTTGTGATCATAAGTAAGGTCGCGAGGCCGTTGCGAGTAGCCAAGCACAACAACGAGGCCGTCACGAGCAAGATAGCGAGGGTCGCAATGAAATCACAACCCCTGTTGCAATCCAAGGTGGCTAATGACCTATTAGAACTTGATCTAGCTGAAACCCCAGCGAGTTCTATTAAATCTAGCGTCGTTGGCGAACCACACCACCAGTGGTAAAGGAGAAGATCTATTATTTTTTTTAATTTTTTTTTTTAGTTTTAAGTATTTTGATATATGAAAGATGACTTAATTAATGGTAAACTTATTTATTTTTAACCATACAATAAAGATCTAATGGACAACCAACATGCCTCATCGATGAGGGGAAAAAAAAATCTCTCATTGTAGCTTTCATATGTGCATGGGTATTTAGCACACTGTTACCCCTTAAATTGATCACATATTTTCAATTTACACTTTAAACCTTTAATTTTGGTAAGTTGCCTTGAACTCATAAATCTATCGCAAATTACCCCGTTGATAGCAACTTTAGTTTTTTGACTAAAATTGACATGTAATCCACATATAAATAGTCGATTATTGACATAAGTGGTAATTTTTATATATTTAAACTCAAATCTATTGTGATTTTAATTGAGTTTTCATTAAAATAAAAAGTTTAAATTAACTTTCTTTGAAATATAAATGAGTTAATATTTATATGAAAAACCTGTCTATACCTTTAATTAACGACACAAGTGAAATAACATGTCGACTTTAATCGAAAACTTAAAATTGCTACTATTAAGATGATTTGCTACAAATTTTTTAAGTTCAGAAAAAAACTTACCAAAATTAAGAGTTTAAGAAACAAATTACAAATATACGACAGGTTGAGGTCCAACCGTACCAAACACCTTACACAAACAAACATACATAGGCCCTAGTACCGAACCGGGACCGGCACTTGTGTGTCCATTGCGTTGCCAAGGTGACAGACGCATGTCTATTTGTAATTTGCCAACAGTCTGCTTATTTCAATTGGACAAGGCTACAGTCTAAAGCCCAACAATAATATTTAATTGTAGGAAGGGGTATAACCGTAACTTAAAGTGAATTAAATAATGAAGAAGCAATTTAAATACTAGGTTAAGCCGTCCATAAACGACAAGCTACGTTTGTGATCCAAATATAGTACATTGGTAATCGGCCCACAATTATGGAAAAACAGACACCGGGAATGTAACGAAGAAGTAATAAAGTTGCAAGTCCCTTGTGTTTTTTTGTTGGTGGGTGGGTGGGTGGGTAGGTGGGGGGATGGGGGGAATAGTTAATTGCAGTTGTGGTTGCAACATATATCCTAAGTGATAATTCTGAAGAAAAATGAGCTAAGAAAAAGATAAAAATGAAGGTACGATAGTTATTGTACGAGGTACGTATAGCTTACAAGACAACGTAACGTAACTATGAAACACATAGATTGTAACAGACCTAGTGTGAGATGTTATGTTATAACGAACGAGCATTAAGTCTCGCCATTCCTCTATTAATGCTAATGAAACCGTCATCTAATATTAGGAATTAAATTAGAGTGCATAATGAAGCAACATGAAAGTAAGACTTGGACTATGTGAGTAGAGGCATGAATCATATAGCGAAATATCAAAAAATTTATAGAACCCGAAGCCAGAAAATATAACCCAAAATGTTGAAGACGACCTAAACCGACACTTGACATTAAGCCCCTGTTTGACAATCACGGTTTTAATCGTTTTTTACGGTTTCAACATTTTTTACGATAGTGTTTTTTCTTACAAAATATAAATAAAAAAACAATTCCAACCATAAAAAATGGTTCCAACTGTTCTTCCAACGACATAATGTTCAAAGAATTACATATTTTGAATCAATTTGTTACACTTTTTTATTTCCAAAGGCAGGCCACATCAGACTATAAGTAAACAGTAAAAACTAGCCTATCCTTGATCCAATGTTAACTTCCGGTTTTAATCCAATGACCGGGAGAAATGTCCAGATCACAAATGAAACTGGACTTAAGACTCGCCCTATAAACACGCACGCCTACCATTGAGATCTAGGGTTTGAATTTCACCATTTTTGTATACACATAGATTTGAGAAAATTACATACATATTATGCCCCACTTAAAAAAAAAAACTATGTTTATCCATGCTACATGAAAGAAAGTTTTAAAAAAATATTATGTCACACTAACACTCGTACAATTCTAGTAGTGGTTGGAAGATTACGTCATCCCATTTATTTGCATTTTGTAAAGGCATAATCAAAGATGAAAGATGGTGCTTAATCAAATTCTTTTGGATTGCTTTCTATAGAAGGACATGAACAAGCGTTCCATGGTGCATTGATCTTCCAACCTTGTACAATGCCGGTCGTTTGGTGGGCTAGCTAGGCTGTTTGTTCTCCCCTATAAGAACTTGGTAGGAATTAGTCCCACTAATGTGGATAAAGCATATGGGAGATCCCCTTTGTAAGAAATCTATATGCCATGCAAGATGTACTGTCTTCTTTAAATTATCTAAATACGCTGCCCTCTCTTCTCGAATCTCTGTCTTTAGGGGAAGAAAAAGGCTATCAGACCCAGACACAGCCCATCAAAAGAATCATATTATAACAATAGTAAATCAAAAAATTTTATGTATTAAATAAATAAACAATAGAATGCAATTCTTGAGGATGCTCGAGCAACTGAAGTTACAAAAACTCAACTTAAGCACTCTGAGACATGCTAGTCTATTTTCCTTGCAGAGTCTTTAACTTTGCCACTCTACAAAAAGCTCGCATTTGTTTATACATTTTCGAAAGAACCAAATTGTCTACAAACCTACATGTATTATTATTCTTCATTTGCCAGGAAGGCAGTAGCTGAAATAGAATCCTGTTGTTCCAGGGTCATGGTGAATCTCATGAGTTAAATTTTCATCAGATTTTTCCTGCTCTGCGACAACCATAAGCGTCTCAAGGCGTTTATCAAAGAGTAATGCACTCTCGTCTCTCTTGTCTAGCTCAGCGGCTTCAGCTTCCAGCCACTTCTCTCATAAATCGTAGCAGATTGTCTTGATCGGTGTTGACTTCTGCTCCCAGAGCACTTGAAGCAGTTGTGCGAAGCAAGTCGTCTCCAGAAGGTGGTGGTAGTGTTAACAGCATTGCTCAAAATTCACGAGTTTCAGCAAATGTCTCAAAGTTGCAACCTATCGTATCAAGACAATATTCTCGTATCTTCATAACACCATATCTAAATTTCAAAAGATAATGATTACTTGGTATTTTGATTATGCAACTAAATCATCATAGTCATGATATTATAGATGTAACTAAGATGGGTTAGTAGATTTGTAAGAAATAAAAAATTACATGCACAAAGAAATTTACAAAGATATGAACACGGAGAAAAGAGCGTGTCACATGTCCAATCATATCAACCAATGGCAGAGCTCTGCTGGTGAAACTGTTTCTAGGCGCGGCAATAGCGCATCAGCTAAAGAACGCTTAAGAGGAAACAATAAATATCTAGAAGCAGCATCAAAAATTTCCTCAGCCTGTTCAATTACTACAATGAGAACTACAAGAACATAAAATTATATGAATTAAGACTATAAGAACAACTTGACATAAAATACCTGATCAGGGTCCGTATCTTTTAAACCATCAGTGTACCTGTATAAACCAAAGAATCGCAAAAAGCAAGAATAAAATCTTGTAGATGCTAAAATAATATTCATATGAAATGTTGTTAGTATTATTACATTTGGATAATGATAGAAAATCACATTCAATTATTCAAAAGAGAATATGGTTACTTATAAGTAGAGGGAAAACATGATTAAAGCATATAACCTGTGGTTAGCCTAATACGAGAGGTTCCAGTTCTGACAAAATTTAAAAAAGGTAGATTTTATGTGAGAGAGAGTTCAATTTCAAACTCTATTAGAAAAGAAAAGGACAAGGCTGTAAAGGGCGGAATATGACAAATTTTCCTTCACAAATCTTACTTCTTTACGGTCTTTCTAATCAGTTTCAAACTTTTTTTTAAAGAATGGTGATCGAACACTCAAAATCACCCTATGAGTTTCAATAGGTCTACCTTGCACAAGGAAAACAACATCTGGTGGGAAGTGGTTGGAATTGGAAGCCAAACTTGATGGACCTACCCATAACATTAAATGTCAAGTACCAAATATGCATGTGTGACTTCCATAATAAAATATGTAAGATGAAACATGTTGTAAGTTATTGGAATGCTTTGTAATTTTTGTGCATACAGATCACCTTCAAGCTGTCGCATATGGCTGCTTCTTTCCTAACCAAAATAATAACACATGGGAGCATTTGCCACCCACAAGGAGACAAAAATCTTCCAGTCACTTCACCAAATCCCATTATTAAACGGTGTAAAAAAGAATTCAATCCAATAATCACCCAACCCTTTCTCTCCAGATCTCTACCATCCATTAGATGCAAAGTTTCATGCAGTACCACAACAAAAAATGCCCATCATCAGAATGTAAATTGACAGTCACAATAAATTAAATAGATAAGCATTTTTCTTCAATGTAACACTGAATTATCATGCACATTACTTATAATACCAACATTCCCAAAGCATACCTTCAATTCCAAAACAAAGCATCAATCACTTCTACAAAAATTCAACAAACCATTTGAACTAGTTTATAAAGCCTATTGTGCTTTCACAAGAAATTTTAGCACAACCCTTTTAATAAAGTAATTCAAAAGTGATTAAAACGACTCGATACATAAAGAAGACTGTAATCTTTAAGCCACTACTCAAAATGGCTGCTCTTACAGCTTATTGAATTATATCTCAATTCTCAATCGCTTATTAATTACTTTTTAAATTAGTTGTACTATAAAAAAGCATCTTGTAAAAGTTGCTTTGCATGTTTTGAAAACAAAATCCCAAATGGGCACTTAATCACACCAAACCATATTAAACCAACTCAGCATCATGGCCAACTTCAATCCATTCATTCCCAAACAAACCAACAAGGAAAAAAAAAAAGGAAGAGAGAGAGAGAGAGAGAGAACGCACCTGAAATTTGGCACTGAGCATCAGCTTGCTCCAAATAAGCCCTATTGGCACTACAGCTGAGAAATGTCTCGGGTAGCGCAGCCTGCAAGGGACCCAAGGGTGGCAGCCTGGCCTCGAAGGCCTTGAGAAGCTTGTGGACTTTCAAATTGAGGGCAGCATAGTGGCAGCGATCGCCGTCGAAGGTGTGCTCGGAGCAAATGGCGCCGCTCTCGAGTGGCATCCTCGCAATGTCGAGGTGTCCAGCAAGGCAGGCGTAGTAGAGGGCGACAGAGTCCCACTGGTCCCGCGCATTGACGTTGACACCAGACTCAAGGAGGTAGCGGAGGCGGTGAACATCACCAGCCCGGGACGCCTCAAAGACATCACCATTGGGGACCTTCTTGAGGGGTACAGAGGCAGCAAAGTCGGAAGGATCATGGTCGATGCCGTCCAGGTCTGAGTCAATGGTCCAAAATTGTCACGCCAGTGGCATTTTGGTGGAGATCGATTCAGCTCACTCTGTTGGTGAGAATTTAATTAGTGGACTTGAGAGTTAATTTGAGCCCTAGAAATAGTGGTAATCTCAATCTGGATTTTTTTTTGGTAGTTTAGATTTTTTTTTTTTAATTTTATTTTGGGGGGTGGGGGGTGTGTGTTTTGTGTGTGTGTGTGAGATAGATTTTTTTTTTAATTTTTTTTTGGTAGTTTAGATTTTTAATTTTTTTTATTTTATTTTGATAGAGCTAGCAATTTAGGTCACGATACAACGACATGATACGAACCTGACACAAAAAATGCAGGTTAGGGTTGGAAAAGGAGGCCTCGGGTTGGAATTGGGTCGAACCCGTTTGACCCACACAAAAAACGAGTTAGGTTCGGGTCAACCTAAATCAACACGAAATCAACCCGAAATAACCTGCCAAAAATGTGTCGAAATCAGATGGACCTCAAAATTGACCTAAAAATTATTAATCAACTCGTGTAACCTAAATTGAACTCGTGTGATCTTAATGTAACCCATATAACATGAAATTAATTTTAATGTGTCAAATTAGTCTAACATTTATTGTATATCCAACTTGACATGATTCTAATTTCTAGCATATTTGTTTTTGTTAAACTTATACAAAGCTTTGTTAACTTTTTTGATGATTTTATTTTGTTGGGTTATTGTTTATTTTGTGGGCTTATTGTTGGGTCTATCGTGTTGCAGGTCTATCGGGTTTAACGGGTCAGCGTATCGTATCAACACGAACATGCACGAAGTAGCATATTGGCAGATTGCACAGGTCGTGTCCGGGTTGGGCTTTTTTTGACCTGTCAGGTCACGGGTCGGGTTCGGGTTGACGTGTTGGCTGTTTATATAAGGGCTCAACTCGACCCGAACTCGATCTGTGGACCCGAATTACCAGCCCTAGACTGAGGGGAAGGACTGTGGCAAAAAGGGGCGGTTAGGGTGGTTGGATGTTGGAGAGAGATTTGGCTTTGGCTTATATAAGGTAGGGTGTAAGGTGAACAAGACGTGGAAATCTCTGAATCCTTCGTCTTTAACTAAGTTGTTGTTGTTGTTGTTTTCTTTTTTTTTTTTTTTTTTTTCTTTTGGGTGAAACTTTGTCTTTAACCAGTCACTAGTTAGGCACGTGCATTTTTTTTTTTCTCATCTATACGTAAAAAGTTACAAGTACTTGATGTATAGAAGTTTGCTTAAAAAATATAAAGAACATTAAATAGCTGGAAGAGATGGTGAAAATTATAGCTGCAATAACGAAAGCCTCCCCATCCATGTCGCAAGGCAGATTATTGGTAAAGCGAGATAACATGGAGAGCAAAGCTCCCACTAAGAAGAATAATGATTATAAGAAGAAGAGATCAAATAGGTGTTGATCTCAGAGTTTCATCTTGCATAAAGTTTTACATGAAAGCTATGCAATACCATAGTCTTAAAAGCAGGAAGCTATATATGGTTATAAGAAGTCTTGGAGTTGCCGAAAGCTAACATAAAGAAAGTAGAACCTTTGCAAGGTATTGTCAATCTGGGCAACTTATAAACTCAACGAGGGTCCCAAGCACGAAGTAGAGATGTCAAATTCCATGAACAAGCAAGGAACATTTAACATGAGCTAACTGATTTGTTTAGGAGTTTAGTCAAACCACACGATCTAAAAAACTTCTCAATCAAATGGTATAAGAAGTAGCGTTGATGTCTGCAAATCCACTACTAAATATTTGGAGATTTTACAAACATGAATACATAAACAACATAAACAAATTATATTAACCATACCTTGTTAATTCTTAAAAAAGAAGACACAAAGCCATAAGTACGCTTTGATATGTGAAAATTTTTCTAAATAATTTGAGTTCACGGGCTTTAATTTTTTCCCCCTGTTCATGTCCTACGAATCTAAAACAATGCAGCAATGGCAGGAAAATTGTAACCACTGAGATTTAAAAATGCTGCAGCCATCAAGTTTCAATAACTCTAAATTAGAATGACCCAAAAGACTGTAATAGAAAAGACCCTAGTGAAAAGGTACTACGGCGTACACAGATCATTAGTGCCATGCCCAACAAGTCCCAAATTATCAAAATTGTTAACATCAAAAGGCATGGTACATACTATCAATAGGCATGCTGAACAAATGATTTATATACAGAAAAACATGACGTCCAGTGGGAAAAAAACTTAATCTAATCGGCCATTGAATACCTTACCGTCAACAAGAAACCTGAAATTCCAGGACTAGTAATACTATTTAACGAAATCCTCGCAGCACCTGCGACCAACAAAACAAACAAACAAACCGAATCCTTTCATACTTTACAAATTGTGAAAAAATTTAGCTAGCAGTCTGACACGCATATAAAATTTACCTGTTTTAAAGGAAGCTCAGCCTTGACAACCAACACACCACATATCAATCATCAATTGTTGCAGGTGTGGTCTTCGAATTCCAATTATAACTTCTGGAGCTGCGTAATACTGCGGGCAACTAAATCATGACAACCAACACATCACATATCAATTGTCGCAGGTGTGGTCTTAAACTCCAATTATAAGTTCTGAAGCCGTGTAATACTATGAGCAAACATACGATATGTTCGGTTCATTCGGAACAACTTTTATAAGTTCTCAGGAATCAGAGAAGTACCTTTAAAATCACAAATCTTAAGCTGATGGGCATGACATTTAATCTGCAGCACAATGCAATAGAAAATTATGTGTCACGATCATAAAGATGATGCAATAATTAAGTTAAATTGACCATCTAGTTGACAAGCAGTAGATATATCAAAATTTATAAAAGATGAAAAACTTGACCTTTCACAGCTGATCAAAGAGGCAATATCCACAAACTTGGCGCCTAGATATGGTTATGAAGTTGGACAGGCATCAAGGAATTAGTAAAGACAAAATCACTCTAATCTTAGCAATTAGCATAACTTGAGGTCCATAACTTACGGCTAAAAGGTCTATTTCAAAGCCCCGAAGATGCTAGTAGAGTGTCGCAAAATACTTTTTGTAATACTGTTTTAGATTACAAAATCCTATTTTTCCTGCAGCACCTTAAGACAATGAATAGGAAATGACCACACTTTCATTTCCAGTCATCACACCAAAACAAGAGTAATCAGTATTAAAGAACATATCCATGCATATAATCTCACATGTATCTCGCTAAATGGAAATAAAAGAACTCAGAATCACCATCTATCTATCATTAAAAAAGAAAATCCATTTTCCCGTTTTCTTCAACTGTTCTCCATTTGATCCTAGAAGAGTTTGTTGAGTTCTCTATTTTCCAGGTCCTTGGGCGCTGCAGCCCTCCTTAAAGGAAAGCTGTTTTGAGTCAGATGGTCTTTCTTAATGAATTTATTTTCAAGGAAGAAAACCAAATTGGATATCATTTATTTATCATATTTTAAGAAGGTGTATCAAAAAAATGAACTGAGTATACTTGATTGAAAGGTCCTCTACGCCTCTTAATTCAGTAAAACAATAGAATGAAAACAACTAAAATTAAAACAATTAAAAGTAAAAGTAACAACAGCTCAAGCTGCAACATCATGGGCACAAAGATTGATTGAGCGAGGCACTTTAGAAATCTATGAACTGCTAAAAGCAACAAAGCATTTCTCTGGTCTAAGACACAGTGAAAATGAACCACCCAAGGCAACAACAATTTCGCTTATGGTTAATTGGCTTTCCACCAACCATGGTTTATTGCTAGTTTTACAGGCTTTCCAGAAATTTTATTTCGCATATAAACATTTCTCTATACAAGAGATCGCTCAAAAATCATCTCACAAATAACTAAATAAATAAATAAAAATAACAGAAAAGCGCAAAGGAGAGAGAGTACGCGATTGTATCTTTAAATAAATTGCTGTGGTAATTATCAAGGTTCTTTTTTAAGGGGAGATTTTGACGAAAGGGCAAAAAAAAAACCTAATTGAGGAATGGTCTCTTTTTTTTTTTTTATAGAAAAAAAACATGTTTTTCTAGGCAGTTAAACTGTCTCAATTTTTTTTCAAAAAAAAGACGAAAATAACTGTAACGAGAAGAGGAACCTCAACAGAGTGAAAAGAAAAAAACTGTAACTGTATTTTCTCTCTTGTAACTTACACAATGAATTTTACCCTTATATAGCATAGGAAAACAGAGACGGAGAAAACTATGATTTTTTTTTTCTATCAACTGAAAAAACCATATAACAAACACTTATTTCCAATCATTATTTGTCTAAAAACTACATCTAGAGGATTGAACAAAATCACTCTTCGAACAAGCAATATAGCAATGTAAATTTCGGGATTAGGGCTCAAAATATCACACTGAAGTCACCTTCACCTTCTATATTAAATACTTAAGCAATAAATGCACAAACAAAGTTCAAGTGAAATATAAATTACTGAAAGTAAAAGGAAAGGGAAAGAGATGTGCAAACGCTATTTATAGTAGTTTGACAAAATGCCTACATCCACTGTCACTGAACAAGACCTTGACTCGACCTCTTCTACTATCTTGACCTTCTTTTTATCACGATCACTCCAAGTACAAATCGATGACTTGTTTAGTCGAGGATCACCAAATCTTCTTACAAACCGCCAATTTAACGAAGATTGCTAACCAAAACGACCCCAAATTTTACAAAGGTCTCAAAAACCTAAATCGCTTGGATTACAAGGATACAGACTTTTAGGCTCAACTCTTACGACTCCTAGTAAGGCTTAGTAAACAAAATGAAGTTTACTAGGAGATGATAAAGCACACAAAGAAGATTCTCAACAAGTTTGGCTCAAGAGTGATTGAAAAGCTTGTTGAGCGCTTAGAAATTGATACAATGATGTTTCTTGATGTTGATAGATATTAAATAACTCAGAATAAAGCTATTTATAGGCTAGAGTTTCAAACTAGTTGTTTATAGTCGTTTGAGACGCATTTGCAATGGCTAGAAAACTTGCTGTTAGACTGCATAGTTGATCGCCATATACATGGTGTGGTCAGCTGTGCTGCTGCAAGAACCAGCCTCCTAGGCTAGTGCAGTCGACCACATAACACTATGCATGGTCCACTGTGCCTCTCGTAGTAGCTTGGGCCCCAAAATGTTCAATAAAATTTGAGGAAAAATTTCAAAAACATTTTTAGTTCAATTCCTTTGGTCTTGAAAAATTTGTAGTTAAGTAAAAACAAGTAAGAACAATTTTTACAAGACTTTAAAGAATTGTTTTTCAGATTTTTAAAGATGTTAAAAATCAATTTAAAATTTTTTTGAGCCAATTGAACTTTATAAAATTTCATGCATGCTCTACATCATACAAGCTTAAAAATAAAATATAAACCTATTCTCCATGCTGTTGATACTGCTTCTTCCATCCACATGTTGTTAGTGAAAATCATTCTTCTTCTCTTTCCTTTCTTCCGAGGCTTGATGAATCTCTTCCAAGGATCTTGAGATGCGTTAATAATAACACTAAATGGTTATACACACTCAAGATAAATTGTAAGTACTTGAGCAATTTAATTGTTTGTTTTCATCAAAACAAAAATAAATAATTCATTTGAAATCTTAGGGCCAACAATAATATACCACAAATTTATTTTAAAACAATTTAATAATTTGTTAAAAATAAATGAAAGTAAATAAAATTGAGAAAATGCAATAAACAAGAAATATTACAAAAATGATTAATAGAGATTAAATTTTAATTAGGCACACTAATTTAACAAATTTACACACTAATTATAATTAATTAAATTTGGGCATTACATAGGATCATGGACATAATTAACTATATTAATCCAATAATTAATCCGCTGAAGAATTTGAAAATTTCTGTAATTTTATTTTTGTCAGACGTAAAGCAAATCATTGAACTAGAAAATGAATTGAAATTGCTCAACCTTGATAATCCATGAAATCAAAATCATAAAGGATTATGGTAATTTATTCACAATTACCAATAATGGAAATCAAAATCCAAAATCTCCAAAATCCACATTAAGAAAAAAAAAAACAAAGAAATGACTCTAAAAAAACAATTAGTACCTCAACCCTAAAAAAAAAGTCAAAAAATGATCCAACACTTAAAGAAAAGGTAAGTTATTTCTCGTTTAAGACTTGAAAAAGTAACTTATCAATAAAACTTTATTTTTTAGGCATCAAATCAATATTAAAATTTGATTTTTACAAGATCCAATACTTATAAGACCTACACTACCGATGGGAGACAATAGGACTTAAAAAAAAAAAAAATTCCTAAAAAAATGAAAGTAAACATTACAATTGTAGCAAAAACTTTATTGATATCAGGCTGTCTCGCTTGGTTCAGGAGTGATGGTGACCGACAACTGCACTTCATGTCTTGGCTTTGGAACTTTCTCATCAGCATCATGACCATGATCTTGGTTATCTTTTGGAGTAGATCTGTAGTAGAAGGCGTACAATATTAGTTGTACAGCACCAGAAATCGCGCCTATACCATGGTTTGTGAGCACAAAAATATCCAACTTGGTTAGGGCACAAACGGACCAAAACGAACCATTAAGGAAGTTAACCAAGGAAAGATGAAACGGCATGTACTTCACACTCTTGGTTTCAATAACCTTCATCATGATTGTAAGAGAAAAACAGTGCGTTATTGCGCTGAAGATGTCACATAAAATACCAACAAATAAAGCCCTTTTCTTAGTGCTGTGAAACACTAAAATTGGTATCGGAACGACAGCGGAGAAGAAGAGAAATTCGGCGGCAAGAACATAGATTATCTTCTTGCGTTCATTGTTCTTGGAATAGGTAAAGAAAATGGCTACATAAATGAGCTCGAGGAGTAGGCCAACGGAGTTAACGGGGACAATGAGATTAAAGCTGCCGGGGTGAATAAATGGCATTGCATAAAAGACCCAAAGAAGACATCTTAGAACTATTGCTAGGTAAGGATCCGGCTTGTATCCCTCTGCCGTCTTCTTCTTCATGATCCAATAAAATGCCGGCATTTGAGCAATAAATAGTAAAAAGGACATGACGTTGGCGGCGGCACCGAAGACAATGTGAGCAGTTTGTGCGTTGAACACCATTGTTGTCGGGGATTCGAGAGAGAAGAGAGAAGAGAGAAGGCTACAAGGAAGAGAGAATATTTTAGGAGTGGGTTTATGTGGGAAAACTTGCTTACTGTATAGAACAATTGTCATGAGTCATTTATGGTTACATCGTCGCGGATCGATGTTTCTCGAAACCGCGGACAAATATTAACCTGACAGTAATATTTAAGACATTTTGAGAATTACATCAAATGGACTTAAGAATGTCACGCGAAATAGTAGAAAATCAATGGTTTTGGTCAATCTACAGCTGGGATTTGTGTTACATTCTTAAATATTAGTCACTTCTGATTTTATTCTTCTATCGGGTGCATACTCTTAAGAAAATACGTCAAATGGACTGAAAAAAAATGTCGCGCGAATGGAAAAACAAAATTAATAGTCAAATAAACAAAAAATGTGGTCAATTTACAATTTTTTTTCTCAGGTCCAGGCAATTTACATTAATTGGGATACGTGCTTACGTTATTTCTTAATAAGTCTATCTTATTTTCTTATTGGGTGCGCATTGTTTTTATAGAATATTCGTTACCAATATTGGATTCCTTTTTCTGATAAAAGTCTTTACCCTATTGGAATTTTTGCACCTTCACCATATGAATGCTTTCTTATTATAAAATCAGAACGAATTAAGTAAAATGTTATATATATAAATATATATAAATATATATATATATATATGTATATATATATATATTCGTTTGTCTTGAAGTTCGAGAACATAAACAAGGATTTTTTTTAAAAAAATAAACAAGGATATTTTAAGTAGTTCAATCAGTAAATATTTGCTTGATTAAAGTGTGGAATATTGTCATAATTTCTTAATGGTTAGTGACATCTTACAACAATTTTGATGGTAGTAATTAAGAAGTGGGTTGGTTTACGTTTAGAACGCTGTTAGGCTTTAAATAAATCCAAATCCCAACAGAAATCTTATTGTTTGTTTGTTTGAGTTTTTAAATCACGGTTCGAATCATTTTGCTACAGTATTTTCTCTCATAAAAATTTAAATCTTCATTCAAATACTATACTCAAATACTTATACCAAACGCACCCTTAAATTCAAGAGGGGGAAAGGGGAAGGGGGAGGGGGGGAATTCCAATTTCAACAAACTCTAAATCTAAGAATTATAAAACATATCCCCAATCAACATAAAAAACGTCGTACTTGGATTCTTGTGGTGGTGACAGCATGTTTTCCCTATAATGACTTAAGAGAGATGAATTGGGTTTAAAAAAACTTTTCAACTTTTTATAATTATATGGTAAGTTTGCATTAAATACAGATATTAAAAATATAAATATTAAGAACATAAGTAAAATAAAATAAATAAACATAATAGGATGCAAATTCTATACCAACCATAACATGGATCTTTTTTGTACAACTTCTACTTATATTTTTAATAAATAGAAAAATAAAAACAAAAACTGTAGCTTTCCAATAAATATTTGAAACCTTAAGGTTCTAAACACTTATTAAAAGGGAGAACTTCTTATAATAATGATATTGTTGGCTATTCTATCTACACCAAATTAAACTAGGAATTGGCAACCTCTACACGTCGAATATGATATAAAGCTTTGTTTCTCTCAAGAATCTCTTCCACCAACATATATATGCACCAAAAAAATTATAAAGATGTATTTTCAGCAAAAAAAAAGAAAAAAAAGAGAGAAAATAAAAAGTAATATTAGGACGTATAGCGAGTCAAAAAGTTGTTTAATTTTCTTTTCATTTTTTAATTTGGATAATTGAATCAAGAAAGTTCCTTCCTAATTAAGCATCATCGTTTAGGTAAGTAGGGGTGTGTGTCACACCCCGGAGTACAGGAGGTAACGTGGCGGATTATTTAATTTAATTGAAAAGGGAATTTAATTCAAAATCAAGAGTTTTAGGGGTTAAATTAAAATAAAACAAAATAAGAATATGAAAGTTTCAAAAGACCATTTTATAAAAGAAGTCATAATCTTTGAACAAATAAATTTACTGAGCAAGAAATAAGTAATAAATATAGCGAGTATGGGTCCCACTGACCTACAACTTGTGCACACACATTGTACTGACAATATAATAATACAACTACAGTCCAAGCACAAAGAAAGTTAAAACATTACATGCCTTGTTCAATTAATACAATTAGTCTCCTAGTTCTTCTACTACTCCTGAGTTATGTCCGTTGAGTCCTCTCTGAACCTAAGTGGGAATCCACCTAGAGGGGGAAGTTTAAAAACAAACAAAATGTGAGTAAAAGGCTCAGTAGGACTATATTTTAATAAATCATTTAATTTAAAGAGAAATCTCACTATTCAGAGAATTATTTAAAAGAAACCTTGAATAAATAAATTTAAATAAAACCGTTCTTACCCAAAACGGTTTATTCGGTCGACCAAAAACATCATTTTCTTTTCCTAGGCAAAGCACATGAATATCACCATCGTAGTGGCCCAGCTGGGTTTCGGGACCTGCCTCCAAGGTCGATCGCTACACGACCCGATCTCTAATATAGCATCATGCCGTTATATTTATTTCTAACATGATTCAAAATACATTTACCAGATACTTTCATTATTATTCATTATGAAGTTTATTTTGGACCACAGTTCAAAGAAACATAACCGATAAATCTCATTTTCAATCAACCGTTGAAAACATTTTTATACCTTTTCAAAGTCAAATCATTATGAAACTGGGCTACCAAAGAAAGGGGTAGAAGTCCTACCTTGATACTCATGCCAGTGCCCCACACCGTAATCCCGGTCCGCTATACGTTAGCTCCGCAGAACCACGAACGATCCTAGATACACACTAAGTCGATCAATATCTAGTCTGAGACATTCTATGTTACTAAACCATTTCATGATGTCCTAGTGTGCCATTTGTATCTTTAAAATCATTTTACAAGGTTGGAATTTAAATCGGGGTTCAAAATAGTGAAAACGGATGAAAATTACAAAATTCTACCCTAGTCTGGTCGGCCTGCCGGACGCCTTGCTTCGGCTGGCCGAACTATGCAGTTCGGCCTGCCGGATGACAAGTCCGATCGGTCGGACATTTTTCAGGTTCGGCCTGCCAAACGGATGAATTCGGCCTGCCGAACACGAAGTTTGGCCTGCCAAACTGGAAAAACCCAGAATTTCCAGCCACGGGTTTTGATTCTCCCAAAACCCAAATCTTGATTTTAACCTATTTTTCTCAAATCCCAGACATAGAAAACAATCATAGATGATAGAAAAACATAATAGAACACTTTTGAACTCATTTAAACAAGATTTGAACACAAAAATCCTAAAAATTGAAAAATGGGAAGAAATGAGGAAAATCGAAAAATCTTGAATCGAATATGTTTTTCTTTAAAACAAGCTTAAATTCTAGGTGTTTTAAGTTCCTTTAACTCAAATCAAGAGTTTTCTAAGCTCAAACAAACTTAAATTTCAAAATGCACAAAAATTGAAAATTTTGAGAAAGTTTAGAAATTTCAAAACTAACCTCGAATCGAAGCTTTAAATCACGTTCTTGGTTACGAAATCACATCCCCAAGCTTCCTACTCGCTAACCCGAAGCTTGGATTCGAATTTTGATTCAAAAATTTGAGAAAGAAATGAGAGAGGATGAGAGAAACCGAGAGAGAGAGAGAGAGAGAGACTCATGGGAGAGTGAGAGTGAGAGTGAGAGTGAGCCAAAGAGAGGGAGAGGAGAGAGAATAAATAGAGAGAAATAATGGGCGGTTTTACTGTACGAAAACCAGGTGCCACCCATGATTTTGTAAAACAGAATATTTTTAACATTTAACAAACTGTTTTATTTTAAAAACTCAAAATAACACTTTAAAATAATACGAAATTATTAGAATTCACTAAATTAACAAAACAACCTAAAATTTAAAATTTAACCAAACGATCAAA
This sequence comes from Artocarpus heterophyllus, assembly GCA_025403435.1. Classification (NCBI taxonomy): domain Eukaryota; kingdom Viridiplantae; phylum Streptophyta; class Magnoliopsida; order Rosales; family Moraceae; genus Artocarpus; species Artocarpus heterophyllus. The sequence goes on from CM046351.1 coordinate 21,183,511, forward strand.
TTAATTTTGAAACATTAGTTATGGCACACTTATTCATCATTTTACATTACAATATCATTAAATAAATTTCGGGGCGTTACAACTCTCCACCCCTAAAAGAAATTTCGCCCTCGAAATTTACAACTCAATTTAGAAACAAAACAAATACAGATACAACTCCTGCATACTCGACTCTAGTTCCCAAGTGGCTTCATCAACCCCGTGATGCTGCCATGCAACCTTTACTAACGGTATCTCACGACGACACAAACTGATCACTTTTCGATCAACGATCTGAATCGGCACCTCCTCATACGTCGTATCTTCCCAAACCTGCACATCGTAAAATGAAACTATCTTACTTTGCTTAGGCGGACACTTCCTAAGCATCGACACATGGAACACATTGTGAACATGAGAGAGTTCAGGCGGAAGGTTGAGCCGATAAACAACCACACCAACGCGCTGAGTGATCTCGAATGGTTCAATATACATCGGTGCAAGCTTTCTACTCACTCTGAACCGCATAGTTCCTTTACGAGGTGATACTTTTAAGAGAACGAAATCTCCTACCGTAAATTCTAAGGGTCTACGTCTTCTATCCGCATAACTCTTCTGTCGACTCTGAGCTGCCCTCAATCGATCTCGAAACAATGCGATTTTCTCATTGCTATCACGGATCTCATCCGAGCCAAGAATAACCCTATCTTCTGGCTCTGCCCAACACACCGATGACCGACACGATTGCCCATACAACACCTCAAACGGTGCCATACCAATACTCGCTTGATAGCTGTTGTTGTACGCGAACTTTGCCAGATGCAAATATTTCTTTCAATTCCCGCCGAAGTCTAACGCACAGGCACGAAACATATCCTCGAGAATCTGAATAACCCGCTCAGACTGCCCATCAGTCTGAGGATGAAACGTCGTACTGAAGTTCAAATCGTACCTAAAGCCTCCTGAAAACTCTTCCAGTACTTAGCATTAAACCTAGTGTCTCGATCAGAAGTGATGGACAAAGGAACCCTATGTAACCTCACTATGTTCTGCAGATACAAATCCCCGAGAATCCTCCAAGAACACGTCGACTTCAACGGAATAAAATGCATCGATTTCGTCAACCTATCGACCATGACCCAAACTGCATCATGCCGCTGCTCCGTCCTCGGTAAACCTATGAGAAAATCCATCGTCACATGCTCCCATTTCCACCTTGGAATAGGAAGCGGCTGAAGCTGACCTGTAGGCTTCCGATGCTCGGCTTTCACCTAAAGATACGTCGTACACTTGGCCACGTATTCTCAAACATCTTTCTTCATGCCTTTCTACTAATATTGCCTCTTCAAATCACGATACATCTTTGTGCTCCCTGGATGAATGGCGAACTGAGATCTATGAGCTTCGTCCAAAACGACTTTCGTTACCTCGATGATAGCTGAAACTGCAAGACGCTCCTGAAAATATAACGACCCATCAGCATGCACTCTCCATTCTTCAAACCGCTCTTTGTTCTAAATCTGCATCCAAATCCCCTACAAATGCTGATCCTGCCACTGATTTTTCTTCACTATCTGAACAAGAGTTGGGGTCGCCTCCACATGATATACCGAAACTCGATCATAGTCTTCATGATACTGTAGCCCATACTCGCTCACTGTCGCATCCCTGCTCCAGTCCTTAAGAGCCAAACAAGCGAGAATCCCTGATGACTTCCTACTAAGTGCATCCGCGACCACATTAGCTTTCCCAAGATGATACTGCAACGCAAAATCATAATCCTCCATATACTCTATCCATCTTTGCTGCCTCAAATTAAGAACCCTCTGAGTGAGCAAATACCTCAAACTCTTATGATCAAAAAAGACCTGAAATGTCGCTCCATACAAATAACATCTCCAAATCTTCAGCGCGTGAATCACTACCGCGAGCTCTAAGTCATGAGTAGGATAATTCCGTTCGTGAGGCCGTAGCTGTCTCGATCCGTACGCAACCACACGTCCATGCTGCATCAACATGCATCCAAGTCCGCATCCTGAAGCATCTGCGTAAACCTCATACGGCTCGTCACTGCTAGGAATAACCAACACTGGGGCTGAAGTCAACCGGTTCTTCAATTCTTGAAAAGCAAGCTCACATTCTTCATCCCACTCAAACCTGATATTTTTCTTGATCAATCTCGTCAACAGAGCTGCAATATTCGAGAAATCCTTTACAAATTTCCTGTAATAACCAGCAAGACCCAAGAAGCTGTGAATTTCTGCTACATTCCTTGGCCGTTCTCATTCCACTATAGCTTCAATCTTGGACAAATCCATAGAAATACCATGCTCAGAGATGACATGACCCAGAAATTTGACCTCAGTCAACCAAAACTCGCACTTTTCTCTCTTGGCATACAACTAGTGCTCCTGCAAAGTCTGAAGCACGATCCGGAGATGCTGCTCATGCTCCTCCCAAATCTTACAATACACTAGAATATCATCGATGAACACAATCATGAACTGATCTAGATATGGCCTAAATATCCCGTTCATCAAATCCATGAAAACTGTCGGAGTATTCGTCAACCCAAACGACATAACCAGAAACTCAAAATGCCCATACCGGGTCCTAAAAGCTGTTTTGGGAATATCCTTTTCCTTAATCCTGAGTTGATGGTAACCCGATCGCAAATCAATCTTTGAGAAGTACCGCGAACCTCCCAACTGATCAAACAACTCGTCGATCCTAGGCAAGGGATACTTATTCTTCGCTGTAACATGATTCAGCAACCGATAATCTACACACAACCTGAGAGCCCCATCATGTTTCTTAGCAAACAAAACCTGTGCTCTCCACGGAGACGTGCTATTCTGAATATACCCTTTATCAGTAAGCTCCTGAAGTTGCTTCCTCAATTCTTTCATTTCTACTGGCGCCATCCGATAAGGTGCTATAGAAATCGGTCCTGTCCTTGGAAACAACTCAGTACCAAACTTGATTTTCCAATGCGGTGGTAATCCTGGCAACTCGTCAAGGAAGACATCCTCGAACTCATCAATCACCGGAATCACTACACTTCCTCTCAAAGCATAGGGCTCGCACGTCAGATTTGCAAGAAAAGCATAACAACCCAGATTTCTTCGCCCTTCTAGACATGACTTCATGAGACGCTCACTCGTTAATCAATCACCACCACCCTAGTAAGTGATCATCGTTCCCCTATTAGACACTAGGGTCACTTTTCTAAGTTGGCAATCTACAATTGCATTATACCTGGACAACCAGTCCATCCCTAAAATTACATTATATAAGCTCATGGGGAGTATAATCAAATCACTTTTCAAAACCTCATCCCCAATCTTTATTTTACAAGATTTACATACACAATTCACACACACCCGCCCCAAGGGAGAAGTTATGACTAGGGGTTCATTAAACTCTTCTATACCTAATCCCAAGGCATGTACAAAAGAACTCAAAATGAGAGAATGAGACGCACCTATATCAAATAAAACGCGAGCTAAGGATTGAGAAACTAAGATCGTACCATCGACAACTGCATTAGTGGTCTGAGAATCTGAACCACCAGATGCCATTGCATGAACCTGCACTGGTGCCTTCCCTTTTCCTCTACCAACATTGCTGGGTCTTGGATTATTCTACCGATACTGCTGAGATAGAAATGACTACACACTAGCTGCACTCGGCGCTCAATACTGAGGGATGTTGCGCTGGAAATGCTACGGTTGCTACCCTCGTGCCAGATATGAAAACTACTGAGGAGAGAACTGAGGCTACTGCAACTGCAGATACTGTTAAGGCGGAGGTAGGGTCTGAGGCTGAGACTGACGACTGGCATCTTCTCCGGTCTGAGATCCAAGACGGGCACTCATGATCGGACAATTCCTCTTGATGTGTCTTGGCTGCTGACAAAAATGACAATGGAAGCTGTAGGGATTGCCGCGCCCGCTACCAGATGAACTGCTGCTACCACTACTCGCGCCACCCTGCTTGCTCTCTTCCCAGGAGTTGGACGGCTACTGGTGCTCTTCCTACCGCTCCTCTGTGATCCTCATGAAGCTTTTGCTCAATCCTCACAATACTGCGCATAATCATTCTCCACTGATATTGCTGACGACACAAGCTCTCCAAAACTCCTAAGTCGTAGAGCAACCACCTGTCGCCGAATAGGAGCCTTAAGCCCTTCCTGAAACTTAATGCACCTCTCGCGTTCCGATGCCATTGTTGATGGAGCAAACCTGGCCAACTCATTAAATCTTGCCTTATATTCCTGAACTGACAAATCACCCTACTGCAACCTGTAGAACTTAGCTGCCTTCTGATCTCTATACCTCTACAAAAAATACCGGTCATAGAACAGCTCCTCGAATCTATCCTAACTGATATCGCCACCGCGTTCCAAATGCTTAGCTTGTTTCCACCAAGTATTAGAGAACAATATACATAAAAATTTATGTAGCAAATTCCACATGGTACTCATCTGGCACACCAAGGGTATCCAAATGCTTTACGATCGAGTATAGCCAATATTCTGCCAACTGCGGATCCCCATTACCATCAAAAGTCAGAATAGACGTACGTCGAAATTCCTTAAAATATGTATGCCGACAACCAACATCAGAATCCTCCGGTCTAGCCCTAGCTGCCATATGCCAGAAAGCCGCAAACATAGACCTCATCATACCATCATAATTTTCAAACTCGGCGTCAGCTGTCGAACGACGTCTAGGTGCCATCCTCTCACTTCTGAAAACAAAATTTGGACTGTCAGAGGTATTTCATTGTCATACCTATGTGTGCACAATTTTCAGGGTTCATAACCTTGAGCTCTGATATCATTCTGTCACACCTCAGAGTATAGGAGGTGACGTGGCAGATTGTTTAATTTAATTAAAAGGGGAATTTAATTCAAAATCAAGAGTTTTAGGGGTTAAATTAAAATAAAACAAAATAAGAATATGAAAGTTTCAAAAGACTATTTTATAAAAGAAGTCATAATCTTTGAACAAATAAATTTACTGAGCAAGAAATAAGTAATAAATATAGCGAGTATAGGTCCCACTGACCTACAACTTGTGCACACATATTGTACTGACAATATAATAATACAACTATAGTCCAAGCGCAAAGAAAGTTAAAACATTACATTTCTTATTCAATTAATACAATTATTCTACTAGTTCTTCTACTGCTCCTGAGTTCTGTCCGTTGAGTCCTCTCTGAACCTAAGTGGGAATTCACCTAGAGGGGGAAGTTTAAAAACAAACAAAATGTGAGCGAAAGGCTCAGTAGGACTATATTTTAATAAATCATTTAATTTAAAGAGAAATCTTACTATTCAGAGAATTATTTAAAAGAAACATTGAATAAATAAATTTAAATAAAACCGTTCTTACCCAAAACAGTTTATTTGGTCGACCGAAAACATCATTTTTTTTCCTAGGCAAACCACATGAATATCACCACCGTAGTGGCCTAGCTGGGTTTCGGGACCTGCCCCCAAGGTCGATCGCTACACGACCCGATCTCTGATATGACATCATGCCCTTATATTTATTTCTAACATTATTCAAAATCCATTTACCAAATACTTTCATTATTATTCATTATGAAGTTCATTTTGGACCACGGTTCAAAGAAACATAACCGATAAATCTCATTTTCAATCAACCGTTGAAAACATTTTTATAAAAACCATTTTCAAAGTCAAATCATTATGAAACTGGGCTACCAAAGAAAATGGTAGAAGTCTTACCTCGATACTCGTGTCAGTGCCCCACACCGTAATTCCGGTCCGCTATATGTTAGCTCCGTGGAATCACGAACGATCCTAGATACACACTAAGTCGATCAATATCTAGTCTGAGACATTCTATGTTACTAAACCATTTCATGATGTCCTAGTATGCCATTTGTATCTTTAAAATCATTTTACAAGGTTGGAATTTAAATCGGGGTTCAAAACAGTGAAAACGGATGAAAATTACAAAATTCTACCCTAGCCCGATCGGCCTACCGGACGCCCTGCTTCGACCAGTCAAATTGTGCAGTTTGGCCTGCCGGATGACAAGTCCGATCGGTCGGACATTTTCCAGGTTCGGCCTGCCGAACGGATGAATCCGGCCTGCCGAACAAGAAGTTCGGCCTGTCGAACTGGAAAAACCCAGAATTTCCAGCCACGGGTTTTGGTTCTCCCAAAACCCAAATCTTGATTTTAACATGTTTTTCTCAAATCCTAGACATAGAAAACAATCATAGATGATAAAAAACATAATAGAACACTTTTGAACTCAAAAAATGGGAGGAAATGAGGAAAAATGAAAAATCTTTAATCGAATCCGTTTTTTTTCAAACCAAGCTTAAATTTTAGGTGTTCTAAGTTCCTTTAACTCAAATCAAGGGTTTTCTAAGCTCAAACAAACTTAGATTTTAAAATGCACGAAAATTAAAAATTTTGAAAAAGTTTAGAAATTTCAAAACTAACCTTGAATCGAAGCTTTAAATCACGTTTTTGGTTGCCAAATCACGTCCCCGAGCTTCCTACTTGCTAACCCGAAGCTTGGATTTGAATTTTGATTTAAAAATTTGAGAGAGAAATAAGAGAGGATGAGAGAAACCAAGAGAGAGAGAGAGAGAGACTCATAGGAGAGTGAGAGAGAGAGTGAGAGTGAGCCAAAGAGAGGGAGATGCGAGAGAATAAATAGAGAGAAATAGTGGGCAGTTTTACTATGCAAAAACCAGGCGCCACCGACGGCTTTATAAAACGGAATATTTTTAACATTTAACAAACTGTTTTATTTTAAAAACTCAAAATAACACTTTAAAATAATACGGAATTATTAGAATTCACTAAATTTACAAAACAACCTAAAATTCAAAATTTAACCAAAAAATCAAATTAATTTTAAAACATTACTTATGACACACTAATTCATCATTTTACATTACAATATCATTAAATAAATTTTGGGGCGTTATAGTGCGCCCTACGAATAATAGGTGCTCCACCCTAATTTACTAGCATGTTAGTAAGCAGATACGCTTTTACACCAATCTGAGCTAATTTGGAGAGTATAAACAAAGGGCAAGGTTGTTACGTACGAACCTCGAATTTCGACTAGAATAGTATATATTTCACTCGTAAAGGAAACGAAAGCCAATTAGATGACCAAATGTATAAATCTTTTTTTTCTTTTTTTTCGTTATGAAAGCGAAGTCATGCAAAAGCCGGACCTCTTAATTCATTATTTTTTGATGTCACGAACGCCCTTGGTCTTGAATAATTACTTGGCACTTTATTTTGATGTCTGCACTCCAAAATATATATTAAAGAGGGGTTACAAGTTCACTAAATTTATATTTGAAATTGTATTAGTTACCTGGGCAAAAGGGATGCAACTAAATAAGAGTGATAGATTTTACTGGCCTAATTGGCACGGAAGAGTTTACTCGAAAGTCTAAGGGTCCGTTTGGTAAATGGATTTAAACTAATGATTTGATTTGAGTTAGTATGATTTGAATTAAGATTTAAGTTTGTAATTTGAATTATTATCTAAATTGACGTTTGAATATGCATTTAAGTTTTAATCTAAGTATAGAATAAAATTAAAATTTTTATTTGGAGAGGTAGTGAAAATAGTTTTTGATTTATTAATAAATCTAATAAAATCTTAATGCTAATGGCCCTGAAAAAAATACAATATAGATCTTAATTTATTCCTCTCTTCACTAGAAACATAATGAAAAAAGAATCATCTCAATTGGATATCAAATGAAGAAGTTATGATTTTTTTTCTCAAATATAAGGGAGAGAATTTCAGTTTTTACTGTAGCAGAGATATCCGAGTATCAAAAGTTTAGGGAGGAGTAGAACTTTGAAAACTTAGATTCTTGATACTTAAAGGATTTGGATTTTTGGATAAACAAATACATATCTAAAGAATTTACTCAAATCTAAATTTGAATCCATTGAGTACCCAAAATACTCCAAACACACAACCCCTAAATCTACCTAAATAAACCCCACAACAGACAAGGCCACAAATTAGAGAGAAAATAGTTAAACTTCATTATCAAGATCAATATTCAAGACTTAACCATTACAATAGCAAATGTAGCTATTTATATAGCTTACACACTAAAATAACAAAATACTCATTCACACAAACGATATATTAGAAAAATAATGAGAAACTAATAACAAACTAAAGTAACAAGATGTAATGTGTGGGTAATAACGAATGAAGTGTGAAAAGGCTACCAAAAGCTATGTGAAGTGTGAATTATGTGGCCTATTTTAGGTATTAATCAACCGAATACATAAAAGTGAAGTGTAAAAGGCCATTGGTTTGTGAAGTGTGAAAAGCCATGGGGTAATTGAGGATATAAAAACCCTTCACTTCCTCCAATTGCAACACACCAAACTACAAGTGATCAATGGAGTTTCTTCTCTTCTTTCTTTCCTTGCTTTTCATAGTGAAAGGGTGGGTTTTCAGAGAGAAAGGTTCTTTATTGAGAAAAGGGTCTTTTAGTAAGACAATAGTTCTTTGGTGTTAAGAAGAGTTTGGGTAAGAGTGTTCTTAGGTATAATTGGATTGAGGTTGTGAGTAGTCTTTATTGGTGGCATTTGTAATAAGCTTCTTTGACATAGTGAAATTTTTTTTGCTGCTCTCTGACATTTCACGTAAGCTTATGACCGAACCACTATAAATATCTGGTGCTCTTTTTTTGTCTTTATTTTAAATCATTTTTTATTGTCTATTTATTTACTCCATATCGGCATTTAGCACCAACAATAGACAAGAGAACAATGACATAGCCAATGTAAAAATAACTACTCTATCTTAGTCCTCTTAGGACATCAAAAGTGGTTTATCTTGAGAAGCATACAAGGTAGAGCTTGACATCTATACTCATACGCAAAACACATATAGTGGCCTATCTAGGAATTTGTTTAAGAGGAAGCATAATTTAACTTTTTATTCTTTTCATTTTTTTCTTCAAATATTTGCATCAAGTAAATTTGATTAAGTTTCTAAAGCTCTACCCTAAAGAATTTATAGGTTTAAAATTATATTGTGGTATAATTAAGTTTTTAATTAAAACAATACAAACGTAGTTTAAACTTATTATTCTGAGCCGGCAAGACCGTAATTTTTTCAAAAAACTTATTCATGAACTTCTAAATTAGAAAAGTTCAGTAGAAAAAGTAGAGAATTTAATTTAAAATTCATAAAATTTATATGTGAAAGTTAAACGTATAAAATTTCATAGGAACATATTCTCCATTGAAAAAATTTAGATGAGCAAAATAAGGGTTCAATTGATAAATGGTAAATTAAACACAAAAGTTCAAAAAAAAATTTCGTGGTGCACGTGTCCTACTCATCTTAATGTGGTTTCGCCAAGTCTCTTTAAATAGTAGATTTATAACGTGTTAATCAAAAGCACCAAAAATATTATGAGAAGGTGTTTTTATTTTATTTTTTTGCGGGACTTCCTCAGTAAGAACAGTGAATCAATAATTTCTTTTCTTTTTTTTTTAATGATCGAATCAAAAAGGTTTTTTTTTTTGGGTTAATAATTGAATCAAGAACCTGTTACTAGCTTATTAGTACGCAGATCTATACATATGCTTTTGCACCAATTTAAGTTAATTTTGAGAGTATAAACAAAGGACAAGGTTATTACGAGCCTGTTTGTTTCGTGGTTCGAATTATGGTTCGAATCATTTTGCTACAGTATTTTCTCTCACAAAAATTTAAATATTCATTCAAATACTCTATTCAAATACTCGAACCAAACGGGTTCTACGTATATACGACCTCTAATTTCGATTAGAAAAGTATTTCACTCTTAAAGGACAAAGAAAACCAATTAGATGACCGAATCGATAATTTGTTTTTTATTTTTTTTATTTTTTTGGTTATGAAAACGAAGTCATGCAAAAGCCGAATTTCTTAATTCCACTTTATTATGTGGTGCCTATTCATTATCATCCTTTAAAGTCACGAATGTCCTTGGTCTTGCAATCGTAATTAATTGCACTTTTTTTTATGCCTGCACCCTATCAATATATATGAAAGAGTGGCTACAAATTCATTAAATTTATATTTGAGGTCGATTAGTATATGAAAAGTAATTATGTGCTTTTAGATTTAAATTGTTTACCTAAGGCAAAAAGTGATTCAGCTGAATAAGAATGACAGATTTTATTGGCTAATCTAAACGGTGGACATGATTTAAAGGTCTAAATCACTAAAAAAAAAAAAAAAAACGACACAAAAGAGAAGACCTCAAATTAGTAACGGACGTAGGATTTTATTTGGGGAGGAGGGGTAGCAGAAGTTAATAACATATAAAACATAAAAACTATTAAAATATTAACTCTTACTACTTTAATACATTACAACTCTTCTCCGCGAATTTTCATACCTTGAAAATGTTGTATAATAGTCTTATTATTCATCCATTTATCACCCCTTCGATTATGTAGTAGATTCTTTATAATATTCATAGCAGAAAATAGTCTCTTAATAGTAACGGTAGCAACCAAAAGAATTAGCGTTAATATTTCAAACATATAAACTAACAGGCATACCTTGTGTTTTTTTTTAATTATTATTTGCTGGGCAAGAACACTAGTGCCTTCCAGTGCCTCAAAATCCTTACTAAAGTGCATATCCCTAATGTATATTTTACTTTGATCATCAAGTTTCATGAGGTCAACAGCAGAAAAATCTTCTGGATAGTAATCAGCAAGATGAATCATTTTTTTTAAAATAAAGAAAACAAATCATTAGGACACAAACAAGCTACAAATTGAAGCAACTATGTATTTACCTACGCGAAACAATCATTCAATTCTTAAAGTTGCATATCAATAACAACATAAAATATGTCGACTTTAAAGGTATGTAATTTTGTAAATTCTTGTATGTTATGTCTTGGGTCGATCTCAAGTTATAAATATGTCATCTATGTTGGGAATATCAATCTTGTATTTTTTAAAAAAAAAAAAAAAAAAGAGGCTTGATCAAAAAAGGAACCCTACTCAGTCTCTCTCATCATCTAGGCTTCTTTCTTGCATGATTGCACTATATCCATGCATTTACAATGTCTTGATCTCTTTTTCTTTTTTTGTTAATGCCTTCAACAATTCATTTGTAATGCCTAAGATAGTTCTCATCAAGTCTAGACAAAAGACAAATTCAAATGATTGCATAACCTCTGCTAAGTTATTTGCTTTTCATCTTTGCTCATAAGTTAAATTATCATCAACAATCTTTTCGAGTACATAATCATAGATGGAAACATAAGAATCAAACTAATCAAAGTTTCATAATGTAAATCCTAACGTGTATCACCAAAAACACTTAAGATTAGTCAATTAATTAAGGCCCCTTTCGCTAGACATCTCACCATTTTTTTTAATTCTTTAACAATTAAGGTAGCTTGTTTTCACAACGCTTTGATGAAGCTCCAACAACATTTACCAAATTAGCAGCCATGCTAAAAAATGATGCAATTTGCATTGCTTCTTTGCCACTGCTACAAAGTGCTTGTTAAAGTTGATGAGCAAAGCAGTGAATATAAAAAGCATATGGATTCTCTTTCAAGATAAGTGTTTTGAGACCATTAAATTCACCTTGCACATTGCTAGCTTCATCATAACCTTGCCCCCTCAATCTTGATATGCTTAAACGATGTCTAGAAAACAATTTATGAATTGCAGCCCTTAATGAGAGAGCTATAGTACTTTACACATGTTCAATACCTAAAACGTTCAATTACATGCCGACGCTTATCCACATATTGCAAAAAAAAAGTCATTTGCTCCTTCATGAAAAAATCACGAGATTCATCAACTAGAATAGAAAATAACGTATCATCAATATTTTTGATAATAATATTAATTGTCTCAGTTGCAGCAGTATATACAATGTCATTGGGAATGTTAGGTGATGTCAATTTGAGATTTTAGGAGTAGTTTTTGATACAACATCCTTAATGTAATTATTTTGAGCAGCTAAAAATTTCAGTAGCCTAACAAAATTACCCTGGTTGATTGAATTCTCAGATTCATCATGACCATAAAATGCAAGTCCTTGTCATAGAAGAAATCAGACACAATCAACTGATACATTTAGGTGAGTTCGATAATCACTTCGAGATTTCTTTGGCTTCTTTAAAAAAGCCGTTTGAATATGTTGATCTTGATTCAACAACGCTTTATACTTGCTCCAAGCTTGATTGTGGGCACAATTAGGACCTCCAATATGTTTTTCAAAATTTTCTTTTTTCTTCCAATTTGAATACCCATTACGGACAAAAGAATCTCTACCTGATTGTTCTCCTATTTTTGCCTAAAAAGATAACAACACAAGCAAAATGCAAAATTTTTTGCTGTGATATATTTTAATCAATTACTGTACTCTTCGTACCACGTCTTGATGATGCTCCAAACTTTTTGAATGGAAAAAAATGATTTGTAGGTTGCATGGACCTTTTAGTACATATGCTTATTGAACTTGATCTTGGACAATGAGATTATACTCTATGATTGGAATTCTTAGACCGGGATCTACAGAAAAGTCTGTAGTATTTATTTCTACACTAGTCAATTTTATACTTTTTTTTATTTTTTTCCTTCTGAAAATGAGGACTCTAACTTTTATTTAGAATACCTCTCGATAACTACTTCAAACTAATCAACTGTTATTTCAAAATAGACTACAAGAAGAAACAAATGCAAAGACAAAAACAATAATAAAAAAGGTTCCAAAGTTTGATATTGAGTTAGTCTAAAGTTATATACTAGTTCAATAAAGTAAGTAAAAAAGCCAAAGAATACAAAAAATGAAAGACAATATAAGTTTCAAGAAATATGAAGGATTTATACAAGTCAGTCTACAATTCTATTTCTTTGAATCAAGCAAAAAAAAAAAAAAAACTGATCATGCTACTTGATTGTCTTGCTCCACACGTCCCTGTTTTTTTTTTTTTTTTTTTTTTTTTTTTTTTTTTGGTGGGGGTGGGGGGTGGGTGTGTGGTTGTTTGAAAATTAATTGAAAATGTATATACTAACAAAAAATTCAAAGAAAGCAGGTGGGGCCTCTGCCTCATGTCGAAGGGAAAACTCAAGCTTCTTTGTCAAGATCAATATCCAAGTCCTAACCACCAGAATAGCAAAGTAGCTATTTATATAGCTTACACACTAAATGATAACAAAATACACAAACAACTTATTAAACAATTAATAATGAACTAGTAACAAAACCAAAGTAAATAGACAAGCTAGAACAGTAACATAGCCAATATAAAGATTACTACTATATCTCAATTCTCTTACATTTTTTCTTAAGAAGCATCCAAGGTAGAGCTTGAGATCTGTACACATACACAAAACACATATAGTGGCTTATCTAGGAATTTATTTAAGAGGAAGCATATCTATATCAAGTAAGTTTTATGGAGTATCTAAAGTTCTGACACATGGAAATTATAGATTTGAAAATATTGTGATATAATTAAAGTTTTAGTTGAAACCGTACAAATGTACATAAAACTTATTATTTGGAACTTGAACGGCTATCAAGGCAGAGCTTTGGGCGTTAAAGCATGGTCTTGAGTTGGCTTGGAGCCTAGGCCATCGTAAGATTCTAACAGAAATGGATTCTACTTTGGCCCTGAGCATGATCAAATCTTTGGACTATTCCCATGGTTATCTTGCCAGATTAATTAGGGACATTAAAGGGCTTTTGACTAGAGAGTGGACCATTTCTATAGAGCACGTGTACAGGGAAGGCAACAAGGTTGCCAACTGGCTAGCCAACAGAGCGATTGAGAGGAATTAGTCTTATGTCTTTACTCAAAACCCTCCGATAGGCCTGACGAGCTTGATTAGAAGCGATGCTTTGGGTGTTTCTTCTCCCAGACTCTGTGTTTAGGATGGTTCCTAAGCTTTTGTTGTTTTTTTTTTCTCCTTTTTGGGTCCTGGTTGACCCCGTTTTCTCACCCAAAAAGAAAACTTCAGTGGGAAAATATGAGAGTTTAATTTAAAATTTATAAACTTTATATGTGAAAGTTAAAAGTATAAAATTTTGAGAGGACACATTCTCTATATATTGAAGAAATTTAAAGGAGCAAATATAAGGGTTCACTTGACAAAAATTTCAAATTAGGCATAGGTATTGTTTTGAAAGTTTTTAGAAATATTTTAGCACGTTTTTTGAAACAAAAATTTCAAAAAATTCTTAGTACAATTTGTTGGGGTGCAATTTAGTCAGGCCCAAATTGTTAGCAAGCTTGCTCAGGCCAATATTGAAACCTATCGAATGGATCGAGTAAAATATGTTGGCTAAGCCCAATCGAATTGACAGTTCGCATTATTCGCTTGATTCGATCGTCTTGTGTGTTTTAAGGCGTTTCTCTTGAAGATAATTTGCACTTGTTTCCATGTCTTCGTTCAACCGGATCTATCATCTCGAACTGATAGCTATCAGCACAAATAGACGGTTATAGCACGTCTAGTCATGGACTAAAACGTGGAGGAGGCATGATTCTTATAGCCTTTCGCCAATGACACATGTCCCACTATTGCAGTTACTTACAGTGCACTATCCCACTCTGCCAAACAGTTGGGAGCCACGATTCTTTCTCATCCTTTATATAAGGGGAAGGTTGCTTTGTTGTATGATATACACAGATAGAGATATAGAAGCTCTGTCCATTTTCTTTCTCATCTCTCTTGTAATCCATACCCAGAATATTTTAGTGAATTACAATAGACATAGTTCTTCATTAACAGTGTGAACCACTATAAACCTCGTGTGTTATTTTTTTTTCGGCATTATTTTGTTTACTCTACTACAATCTAGCACACTAATTCGAGCTAACAAAGCCATTAAATGGTGATTTAAGGGCTTAATTTCCTTAACCACTAAATCTGAAATTTTAACATTTGATTGTAGATCCCCCGTCTATAGTTTGGAGCCCACTGTGGGGCCTTCAAGCCATCAAACTCCAAGGTCAATGGCTCAGATTCAAATGGCAGACAACAACGACAACCAGCATACTCTGGAAACCATAATTGAAGAGACTAAATCAATTCCCTAGGTCAGTCAGCAAACCGAATACCTTGCAACAGAAGTAGAGGCCTTGAAGAAAATGCTCCAAGAGCGAGCAGTTCGTTCTCAAGAGCGCGACAGGAGATTGGAGTAACTCAGCAACAAGAATTTGGCTTTAAGGAGTCAAAGCAGCTTTTAGAACTCTCAGATGGCCTCGTAATCTTACTATTACATGTACTATGGGTATTCTACATTCCCGGCGTCGATAACAGCACAGTGGTAGTTTCAGACACCACAGCCAAGAACACAGTAGTCCTACAGCCCAATTGGGAGGATGCAGCCCCTGTATACACCCTCAACTCTAGTACCAGCAACGACATCAGTAGCTTTTACAGCCGCAACAACTCCTGCAATGACAACTACTACAACGATGACGAGTACTCGGGTGGAATTCAATCGAAGCAATGATGCGATTGAATGAAACGCAAGGACAAAACTGACTGCTTGATTAGAAGAGGCACCAACTGTCACTCTATTGACCCCTGAATTGATCCAATTAATGAGGAAAGAGATGCTCGAGCAAAATTCCAAGCTCGTAGAAGAGAGAATTGATTAGAAGGTTTCGAAAGCCATGAGCAAGCCCCCAGCATTGCATGACATCTCGAAAAATATTCGAGATACCCCACTCACAAAGAGAATTACTTCGGTCATACCACCAAAGTATGGAGACCTCATGTTCGCTCGATTTGATAGAACTTCAGACCCAAAAGACCACTTGCTGCAGTACAAGAACGTGGTTAGCACTACCAGTATCCCTGATTTAATTCTCGATGAAATGATGTGCAAGCTGTTTATGTAATGGCTTAAAGGTCCGGCGCTTCGATGGTTCAACAACCTGCCCACCGGATCGATCGACAGCTTTGAAAACTTAGCAGATCAATTCGTCAAAGCGTATTCAGTACACATCAAAATGAGAAAGACGACCAAAGATTTGTGGTCAGTTCTTTAGAGCCCAGGCGAGTCGCTACGGGCTTATATCAAGAGATTTAGCGAAGCACTCTTGGAAATTTTTTATTTAGAGGATGGAACAGCACTAGAAGCATTAAAGAAAGGACTTTTGCACAAGTCCTCTTTCAAGAACAACATTTGCTCTTATTATCCACACACCATCTAGGAAGCCCTCAACAGACCAAAAGGATGGATCGACCTGGAAGAGGAAAATGAGAGGTGTGAACGAGAACTAGTGAGAACCAAAGACCAGGGCAAGTGGAATCGAAAGCAAAAATTACAGCCAGATCAAAGTGGATGAACAAGGACACTGCCAAGGAGAAAGTGGAGGTGAAAAGAGGACCGGTCACGATCCACCACGAGACCGCTGTCGCCCCTAAAGTATGCCCTCAGCATATTGCCGTTCGAACTAGTTGCTTAGCTTGAAGGAAAAGATTATGTTCGATGGCTGGGCAAAATGGCACCAAGCCATTCACTTGATTAGTCGAAATATTGTGAGTTTCATTGAGATACGAGGCACTTGACGGTCGATTGCAAAGCCTTACAATCCGTGATCGTAGAACTCCTCAAAAATGAGCATCTAAGGGAATGCCTTTCCGAGTGGGGAAGGAAAATATATGGGCTCAGTAAGGAGCGAGGAAGACGTAGAGACCATCAAGCCCATGAGAAGACATCATCACCACCACCAGTAAGGAAGATAATTGGAGCCATTTGTAGAGGCTTTGTCTTTAGCGGTGATTCAGTCAACCAGATGAAAGCGCATCCAAGACGAGCAAATCAAGAGACCATCAGTTCGTTGTCAGATGAACACACAGAGCACGTTATTTGGTTTTGCAGTGACGAGGCATTCGGACTTGACACCCTGCATGATGATGCATTGGTGATTAAGCTTAACATTGCAAACTGCAAGATTAGCAGAATACTGGTTGACAATGAAAGTTCTGCCAACATCCTTTTCCTCTCAATGCTAAAAAAGATGAAATAGGTGATGAGGAGATCGAGAAATCCCCGACATCATTGGTAGGTTTCAACGGTGAAGCAACAATAGCCATTGGGAGAATCAAGCTTCCAGTGTATGTGGTGGGGGAGAACAAGTTGACCAGTTTCCTTGTTATGAATTGCCCTTCAGGGTATAATATTATTCTGGGGCCACCTTTGATACACGCCATGAAGGTAGTCCCTTCGATGTATCACCAGACAATAAGGTTTTCGATAAAGTAAGGCATTCGGGAGATTTGAGGAAGCCAGAAGGCAGCAAGGAGCTGTTATGTCACGGTTATGAAGCAGAAAAAGGCTTTATAGCAATTACAGACGACCCAACAGAATGGGCCTAGCAACCAAAGCTGCGTCAAATCGATTCTAGAGCAGCTTGACGAAGTCTAAATCGACCCTCAAGATAAAAGGTGTACAATGAAGTTCAGGTCACAACTCGATGCAAGTATAAAATCCTAAATAATTGATTTTCTTAAAGCTAACATTGATTGTTTTGCATGGTCCCATGCAAATATGCCTGGAATCAATCTGAGCATAATCTCACATTGAATAAACGTCGATCCAGACCACAAACCCGTCTGGAAAAAGAGGAGAAAGCTTGCAATCAAATAAAACAACGTCTCAAAAGACGAAGTGAGGCAATTACTCGAGGCCAGTTTCATACGTCCTGTTCAATATCCCAATTGGCCCGCCAACATAGTAATCATAAGGAAGAAGAATGGAAAGTGGTGCATATGGAATGATTTCACCAATCTAAACAAAGCCTGCCCAAAGGACAGTTACCCGCTGCCGCATATCGATCGACTCGTCGACACCATCACCGGTTATGAAATTTTATGTTTTCTCAATGCATTTTCTGGCTACAATCAAATCCTTCTGCATCTTGATGACCAGGAGAAGACCGCTTTTATAACTGAGCAGGAGATTTTTTATTTCAAGGTCATGCCCTTCGAGTTGAAGAACGCAGGAGCAACTTACCAAAGGCTTGTCAATATGATGTTCGAGCAACAAATTGGTAGGAACATGGAGGTTTACATCAAAGACATATTGGTTAAGTCTTTGCAAGCTCATCTCCATGTCCAGCATCTGCAAGAATGCTTCCACGTTCTCCAAAAATATGACATGAAGCTGAATCCAGAGAAGTGCACTTTTAGAGGAGCGAGCAGTATGTTCTTGGGGTATCTCATCACGAAGCGAGGGATCAAGGCAAATCCTGATCAAATAAAAGCTTTTCAGTTGATGCCGTCTCCGAGAACGAAGCAGGAAATATATAAACTCACTGGTCGAGTCGCCGTACTTAGTAGAGATGTCTTACTTTTTTCCAGTTGCTTAAGAAGAATACAAAGTTCGAGTGGAACAAACAATGCAAATCAGTTTTCTATGAATTGAAGAGGTACTTGACAACTCCGTCGATCCTATCAAAGCCAAAAGAAGGCGGACCACTCTACTTATACTTGGTGGTTTCGGAGACGGTAGTAAGTTTAGCCCTTGTTCGGGAGGAAGATGCGATCCAAAAACCAGTATTCTTCGTGAGCCATACCATGTTGGATGTTGAAACAAGGTACTCCATCGTCGAAAAGCTCGCCCTTGCACTAGTCATGTCGACTTGGAAGCTTTGTTTGTACTTTCAAGGCCACACTGTTGTCGTGTTGTCGTCTTACCCAATGCGAGCAATTTTGCACAATTCGACATTGAGTACAGACCTTGGATAGCACAAAAGGCCCAGGTGCTCGCGGACTTTGTCACCAAATTGACTTACAGGCCCGTAGGACACGGATCATAGCCGTGGATCGTACAGGTCAACGGATCGAGCAATGAAAAAGGTTCAGGAATAGGAGTTATTTTAACATCCCCATCTGGTGAAGAGATCGAACAGAGTTTTTGATTGGGATTTAAAGCTACTAACAATGAAGCCGAATATGAGGCTTTAGTTGCTGGTACGAGACTCGCTGCCGCATTGGGGGCTACTAAACTTATTTTGGAAAGCGACTTCACATTGGTCGTTAACCAAGTGAATGGATTATTTGAGGCACGAGATGAGAAGATGTTTTTGCACCTGAGTTTAGTTAACAAGCTTAGGGCCCAGTTTGAAGTAAAACATGTCCTGCGAGAATAGAACTCTAGAGCCGATGCACTCGTAAACTTTGGATCTATGATCGAAGTGAGCGAAAGGAGAATAATCCCTTTGGAGCGGATTGATTGACCGGGTATAGAGCTGGTTGAAAAGATGAATTTTGTTGACCCAAGGGATGATTGGAAGACGCCCATTCAAATGTACATCTGTGACGGGTGGTTACCAAAAGACAAGCAGACTGCGAGAAAGATCAAAGTTCAAGCTGCAAGGTATTGCTTGATTGATGGGAAACTCTATAGGCGTTCTTTTACGAGATGTTATCTTCGATGTCTCAGAGAAGACGAGGTGGAGAAAGTCATTTGAGAAGTTCATGAAGGATTGTGTGGCAATCACTCAGGTGGGAGGTCACTATGAAACAAGGTTAAGAGAAAAGGATTCTACTGGCTGACAATGCAGAGCGACTGTGAAAACTTCACTAGCAAATGCGATAGTTACTAGAGGCATGCTCCCATCATGCATCAACTAGCTGAAGAACTCTCCTTAGTCAGTTTTCCATATCCTTTCATTAAATACTTGATGGACGTAGTCGGACCGTTTCCTCCAGCACTTGGACAAGTGAGGTATCTCCTCGTTCTCACAGACTATTTCTCCAAATAGGTCGAAACTGAAAAATTTGGGATGTTAAAGAATGAGATGTCGAAAGGTTCATTTGGAGGTATATCATTTGTCGGTTCAGAGTTCCAAGAGAGATAATCACTGACAACGGTTCTTAATTCATCTCCTCGTCCTTCAAGAGTTCTATCGCGATTGGGACATTATTTTAAGTTTCTCAACACCACGGTACCCACAAGGAAATGGCTAAGTAGAAGCAACGAATAAGACCATCGTGAAGAATCTAAAGAAGAAACTTAAGGGAAGAAAAGGGTGTTGGGTCGAGGAACTCCTGATGGTGTTATGGGCCTATCGAACAACTCCGAGAAGGGCGACAGGGGAATCCCCCTTTTCCCTCGTATATGGAGCAGAAGCTATTATTCCTGTAGAGGTTGTCGCTTGAGATCTTCAAGTCGATTACTCTCTCTTGAATGAAGTAAAAAAGGATGAGATGATGTAGGATGCATTGGACCTTATTAACGAGAAAGAGACAAAGCCTTCTATCATCTAGGTTGCTACCAACAAGTAGCCGCTAGATATTACAACTAGAAGGTCAAAGTCAGAAAGTTCTAGGAAGGAGAACTCGTGCTCAGAAAAGTCTTTCAGAGTACGAGAGAAGCTAACACTAGAAAATTGACGGTTAATTGGGAAGGACCTTATTGAATACGATTAGTTGTTTGAGACGGAGTATACAAGTTAAAGAAGCTGGATGGATCACTCATGACCAAGAGCTGAAACGTGAATCATTTGAAGAAGTACTACGTGTAACATCCATTTTACTTTATGTAATTGAACTACATTTGGCTTGATCCCTATACATGGGGTATGTAGGCAGCTCGTGTGCTATATATAAACGAGTGCAGCCGCTTTATTAATTTGTATTTTTATTTCCCCAAGTTGATTGACAATTTTTTTCTTAGGAAATGTGGCTAAGTTTTCTAATCAACTTCAGACTCGACCAGCTCGGTCTGAACTTTCGCATAGCCATCTTCATGGCACGACTTCAAACTCGACCAGCTCTATCCGAACTCTTGCATTGATATCGTCATGGCCATCTTCAGGGCAAACTTTGGATCCGACCAGCTCGATCCGAATGCTTGTGCATTGCCATCTTCATGATAGATCTTTGAATTCGACCAGTTCGATCCAAATGCTTTAAAATCGCCTTCTTAATGGCTTAACTTTATATTTGGCCACATCGATTCGATTAGTCTATTGCCTTCATGGATTACTTTTGGATTCGACTAGTTCGATTACGTGCACCCATGATTATCCCCTTGGACTCAATTAATTCGATCCAAAACCGTACTCGTGAACTGGTACCGTAATCGGGGGTTTATAAGATAAAGAGAATTTGATCAACTCTCCCGAAGTTCGGTTTTACATTTTTGTGGCTAATATAGCTTAATTTTAACTCGATCTTATGCATCCATTTATTGGTTTAAGACCATGCTTGGTTCTATCAATCCTAAAAGAGTCATATCAAAATGCCATTTGCATGGCTCTCTTTTTCCCATAACTACGTTAATCTATAAGAAGTTCAATTTACGCCAAAATAGCGGCCCCGGTTTATATTATAATGATCCCTTTGGATTGGATACCTCGATTTATCATGTATTATTCGTTAAGTTACTTTTTGATTAACCAAGAGATTGATCGCTGCATAAGGAATAAAAGCGTTGTTAATCTATTGTTAAATTTGAAATGTTGAATTTGAGATTTAAAGTTCCGTTTGTTGGAATAAAATGTTCGGTACACACAAAACAAAAACGACAGTTCAAATACAAAAATAGAAAAATCAGGAATCTCCTCCCTCCGCAAGTTAAGCATTTTCAACCTCGGTCAGCTCGACAATTGGGGGCACCGCGACTTCGCCACTAGACGTCAAAACGGTACTCGGCTCTGAGTCGATATGATCGGTGGGGACGTCATGGTGAACCAATTCGCCTTTATCGATAACCTGAGCAGCCGAATCATCCTAGGAGAGCAGCTTTTGCAGTTCTTTTATCTCTTCATCGATTGCTTCGATGCTGAGTTTGCCTGACTTGAATTCTAGTAAGGTCTCAAGTCGTGCCTTGAAAGAAGAAGTGCCATGGACCGCGAACAGCTGCTCCTTGATGTCTTCAATGTCCTTGTCTTTTGCAGTCACTGTCTTTTTCAAGACGTCGACTTCTTCTTTGGACAGTTGACGGCTACTAGACAAGTTCAGTACTTTCTCGTTCGACCTATTTAATGTGTTAGCGGCGTCGTTAAGTTCCTTCTATTTGTTCTCTCTGTCTGCTTTCAGTAGCTCTTGCTCGTACTTGTGAGCGGCCTTGTTAGCGAAGAGGTTGTGAAGCAAAAGAGCCTGCATAATGGAATTCAAGTATGGAACGATACGATCAAAGTCAACAGGATTGAACACTTGGAAATTTACCTACCCCATTACTATAGCCAATTCGTTGTAGAACCAAGCGAATGACTTCCCACCGAGAAGCTCCTCGTCTTTGTCAAAGTAAAAATTTATAGCCGCTCTAGTCACCTCCTCCTTATCTTCCATTATATTGACGTCTTCTAGAACGTCGAGGGTCTTTTCTCAAACTCTTTGTTCGACGTCCTTGGTCGAAGCTAAAGCCTCACCACTCTTCTTTTTCTTCGATGATGGTTGTTGTATGTCAAAAGGGGGAGGTGGAGGAAGATCGGATGAAGTGCCTAGAGGAGTCACTTCTTTTTGTACTAATAATTCATCGGTATCGCTCCTCTTTTTCTTCACCATTTTGTCCGCAATTCTCTTCTTTTGCATCTCTCCTACTGAGGGTAGTGTTACCTTCATGGCTGACAATGCGGCTTTTGCGAGATGAATGCCCTCGTCAAATAGAGAGGTAATATATTTGGACGGACTATACAGCCACTGAAGTGCACCGCGGCATACAAAGACCCAATCGACTCATTTTAGAAATCGAATAGGAATACCTGTTGGGATTTCTTTAAAGTGCTTCCAAATCGATGATCTCCCAAGTCGATCGGGTTGTGAGATTTCTGCCCAAGTCCATTCCTTGAGAGCTAGTAATGCATCCAACCTTGCTTGGAACCTCTCGCCGGTTGAAGCTGGATGATTCAATTTATAATTTGCAAAGAAAGAGCGTTTATGATTAGTTGGAATTACTGCTTGAAATATGAGAAGCAATGATGCTTACCAATATGACCAAAAGCTAATGGAAAAGGAAATTGAGCAGTTAATTCGAAGGAATCACAGTTGATCGACATAAAAAAGTATCGCTCTTCCCAATGCCTGTCGGCATTTACAAATTCTGTGATGAGCTGCTTCGATTGCCTATACACGAAATAGCAGTGGCCCAAATTTTTGTTGTTTGGCTTCAGATAATAGCACCTGAGGAAATCGTATATGTCGAAATCGATTCTAGCCTCCTCTATGAAAACCATGAGGGCAATGAGTAGTCGGATCCTATTCGGCATAAGTTGAGTCATGGAAATGTAAAAGTGACTGATGATCTCAATCATAAACTTTAGGATCGGCAGTCGAAGGCCAAGCTCAAACCATTTGGCGTACACATAAAACTAGTTATTGTTTTATGTATCTGCTCGCTCTCCCGGATAAGGCAAACGTATTTCGACCGAGGTTGGGATTCCATACTTCGATCTCATTGTTAACAAGTCCCCCTTTGTCAAAACAGACTCTGGATTCTTTGTGAAAAATGACACTCTTTTGGTTGGAGAAATGTACTTCCTCTTTTTGAGCGGTTCGATGTTGTCGACCCCCCTCAAAGGACCTGTTAGCTGGTTTCTTACTACTCCTTGGTTCATCGCCTTTTCGCTTGTCTCTGCTCTAGTAATTCTTGCACTCGATTCGATCATGGTCTATTGGCGAATTATTTCATTAACTTCCCTTTCGTCGCTGCTAGACTAGGGGTCCTCGCTGCTGCTGGAGCTTGAGTCGATGATAACCGCCTTTGACATTCTCATGGAAACAAGTTTATCAAAGGAAATCTAGGGTTTTGGATATCAAAAGGCTAAACGGTCCTAAAATCGAGAGAGTTTCTAACTGTTCGTGAGTGTTCTAGCCTCACAACAGCCAAACAGGTTCAGCAATGGCTAATTTTCTTAGAAAGTGTGGCATGTTTGGTATCAAAATGGTCGGAATGGAAGAAAAACAAGATTACGAAAGAAAATTGTAAGAAAATTAGAAGAGAAGAAGAAAATCTTGTTTGAAAATCATGGAGAAACTCTAAGAAATAGAAGGAAAATCGCCTTGAGTTCAAAGAGAGAAAAGCGAAATGAAGAGGAGAGAAAATGTGAGTTATATACTACCTGAGGGTATCAGATCGACAACTGAGATCGCTTCAGAGTCATTTGATCGAAGGGCTAGGGTTACGTGTCTTTTTGAGTTTCTGCTCAAACCGAAGCGGTGTCCTTTTGAATCAGAAGCGCGTCAGCATTGCAATGATATTTTAGGGGCTGCCAATCGCGTGATGACACGTGTTGTAGGTAATCAAGTATCGCGATTTCTCTAGGAAAGGTAATGATTCAAGTACGAATATAAGGTATCAAAGTCACGTGCATTCAGATTAGGGCCTGATCTTTATTCACTCCTGTAGTCCATTACATCGACTAAAGAGTGGGGAGCTAACTGTTGGGGTGCAATTTAGTCGGCCTAAATTGCTAGCAAGCCTGCGCGGCCCAATATTGAAACCTATCAAATGGATCAAGTAAAATCTGCTGGCTAAGCCCAATCGAATTGACGGTTCGCATTATTCGCTTGATTCGATCGTCTTAAGTGTTTTGAGGCATTTCGCTTGAAGATAATTTGCACTTGTTTCCATGTCTTCGTTCGACCGGATCAATCACCTCAAATTGACAGCTATCAGCACGAACAAACGATTATAGCACGTCTAGTCATGGACTAAAACGTGGGGGAGGTGTGATTCCTATAGCCTATCGCCAATCGACATGTGTCCCGCTATTGCAGTTACTTACAGTGCACTATCCCACTTCGCCAGACGGTTGGGAGACACGATTCTTCCTCATCCTCTATATAAGGGGAAGGTTGCTTTGTTGTACGATATACACAAATAGAGATACAAAACTCTGCCCATTTTCTTTCTCATCTCTCTTGTAATCCATACCCAGAATATTTTAGTGAATTAAAGTTGACGTAGCTCTTCGTTAGCAGAGTGAACTACTATAAACCTCGTGTGTTATTTCTTTTTTTGGCATTATTTTGTTTACTCTACTACAATCTAGCACACTAATTCGAGCTAACAGATCCATTAAACGGTGATTTGAGGGCCCATTTTTCTTAACCACTAAATCCAGAATTTTAACATTTGATTATAGATCGTCCGTCTACACAATTCCCCAAAAGTTTATATTTTTCAAAATAAACCATTTTTATATATTTTGAAAACACTATCAAACGGTCTATTTTTAAGTTGTGCACATGTCCCACTCACCTTAACATGGTTCCGCCAACTCCCTTTTAAGTGGTATATTACAACGTGTTAGTGACATGCAGCATTGGATAATTTAATTAAAGTATTTATTTAAATTTAATAAGTAATCATAGACTTTTGACGTCTAAAGTTTTTTTTTGCTTTTTGAGGAAAATGCATATGTTATCATTCAAAACATGTACCTTACAATAACAATAACAATCTCTGTTGAAGAAGGTATTTCCTCCAACCAACAAGATATCTTACTCAACAACATCTATATGAAAATTTTGTGCCCACTCTCTTCTCACCAAATATCTTTGAAACTCAACCAGAAGTCAAATTATTATTGGATAGAATTGCATAGTTGTATTATTATTATTATTATTAGGGAAGACTATAAAAAGACCCTTTAAAAGTCTTTATTGATAAGACTTTTCTTTTCACTGAGGTTATTTTTATAGCCGTTTGATTCAAATTCAAGGGTACAGAATCTTAGTCTTAGAGAAGTAAAAATAGATCCAGCCATACTTAACAACAACCTTTTTTAAATGAAAAATTAAAAAATCCTTTCAAAAAATTAAAAAGGAAAAAAATCAAAACCAGAGAAACATAAAAAAAAAAGAACTCCGACCACCCCACCTACACACGTGACAAAATCTGATGAAGGATTCTACTATTGTGTTCAGGAGTCACAAGAGCTCACCAAAGTAACTGGAGATTGCAACGGAAGGGACGAAATCATGAGATCTTGACGAACAAAGTACAATTGAGATAACGAGATCTCGAGCGCGATAGAATCGCCATCACGGGGTCACGAATGCTGCCACTAGGTTGGACTTCTTCATCGCTACGTGTTTCAGACCCAATAACGGCGTGTCGTGGAAAATGGCGCCGAGGTCGCCATTGGTGCGAACATCACGATAGACCGTCGTGAGGAGTGTCTCGAGATCGCCTGGGTCACTATGAAACTTTAGTGAAGACCTAGAGATCCACTCCTTGTGTAGGAATTTCCACTTTCCCAAATCCTTTCTCCCTCATTCTCTCTAGTCTCTGCTTCTCTTTCCACAATGGAGTGACCTTCGGTAACAAAGTGACTGAGAGCGACAAGCGTGATGTCACGATAATCGCAATCCATAATGGCCGCACGCATCGTCGCAACAGGCACTACAGAATCGAGATCCAGTGCACAAGTTTGTCGCGACCGTTGAGGGGGTGCAACCCATTGTGGTCGCAAATGTCGCGATGCACCTTCGCGATCCTCGTCGTTGTGTTTTGGGTGGATCGCAACCGTTGAGACTCGCCGTTGGGATTTAGGTCACCGGTGACCCTTACACTGGAGACAAAGAGGAGATATGATATCCTCTTTTCTTTTTTTATTCTTTTTTTTTTTATATTTGGGTTTTCATAGATTGGGTTCGGATTAGGTGTGTATGGGTTCACCAGAGCAATGATAAGCTTGTTTTTTTAACCCTTAGATTGCATCTAATGGATAGAAAATGGTTCTTATTGGCAAGAGAAAACAACGGGTTTTATTATAGAAATTCCCTTATATTATTATTATCATTATTATTATAATTATTATTATTCTTTTGACAAAAGATATACAGAAACATTGAGGGCCGTTTGTTTCGATACTCGAATCACGGTTCGAATCATTTTGCTACAGCATTTTCTTTCACAAAAATTTAAATTTTCATTCAAATACTCTATTCAAATACTCAAATCAAATAGGTCCTAATAATATATAGGCATTTGTCTATAATGCGATGTTCTGCCATGGATGGTAACACAATTGATGTGCGTGCATAATACATAATTTAAAAGTGAAAATAAGAATAAAACAATTATTATTTGAGTTTTCTATTATTATTTTTTAGTTTTATTATGAATAGTTGATAGACAAGAGGCGGTACGTGCCAACAACTAGGAAATACACCCGGATATTTGCTAGTGCCTTGCGTCGTTTCATTTATTTTGAGACGATATTTTAACTCCTTCGTCATCTGATTTTCTTTTGTTGACAATTTTATCCCAAAATTTCGTTTCTTCACATTTTAGTCCTGAAATTTACAAAATAATGGCAGTTTCACTTCAATTGTTAGTCTCTTAAAGTAAGTCTCTTTAAAAAAATTCTGATCGCTAATCGATGTCAGCACTTTCTAAATTGGTAAGTTTTTACTAGAAAAGTTCCTCATCCTTTTTTAAAACTCTCTAAGTATCAAAATTAGGGGACCTAACCTCACCTCAACCTTCGTTATCGGGTTAACTCTAGTGTGTTTTCTATAACGATAATTTTAATATATTCTAAAAACTATAAGAAGATAAAATAACACATTTTGAAGTTCGGGAAGAAGTCAAAACAAATTCATAAGTTCAAATAAAAATTTGAAAATTTGTTCTGAATATTATTACCTTTATTATTATCATAATGAAGGTATAAGGAAAAAGATACAATGCAAAATGCAAATGCTGCCAATTGCACAACCTCATCAGAAAGGGCATCTTTATATTTTGTAACTAAAAAAAAGACCAAGGGCATTTCCGTCTTTTCGTTATTTCGCAATGACCTTCAGCAACGTTATTGACACCGAAAGGTCAAAAGCCAAAATCAAACACCACCCGTTGACACCAAAAGCTCTCTCTGCTCACCGACGATGAGAAAGTTCAGAAGCGTTTCAGTAATCTTCTTCTACACGTGTCTCTCCATCTGCTTCCACTCAATCTCCACCGTCGGAATCGACGATCAACTGCTTCAGCATCGGGGGCCACGGACCGTCGCTCTACGGACGAAGCCGGAGAATTATCTACGGTTACGAGCGGGTGCACAGTTCAAGATCGCTCTGTTCGCAGATCTGCATTTTGGAGAGAACGCGTGGACTGACTGGGGCCCTCGCCAGGACGTAAACTCTATCAGGGTCATGTCCAATGTGCTTGCTTATGAAGCCCCAGGTGAAATTATCGACCTATGACACTGTCCCATTTCTTCTTCTTCTTCTTTTTTTTTTTATTTGTTAATTTTGGAATTTTTGGAAAATATTTAACTGGTTTATTTTTGGGAAAAAAAATTCCAAGTGGAGAATAGGCAAATTTTGAATGTTCAAATCACAAACAAGTCAGATAAAAAACAGTTTATATGTATTTAATAAAAATATTAAAGTTAAAAACTGTATCCTATTTTTCATTTCTTATCAAAAAGGTCCCCTGTTTGAAATAAATTTCACTTTATTCTAGTATGTTTCAATTTTTGTCAAAAAAAAGTCACCTTTTTTAAATATGTTTATTTGCTATCAAAATAAAGAGGTCATTTAGATGTTTCTACACTAGTAACTAGCAATAGGAAAATCACATTTTAAAGATGTTGTTAGTGGTGGTGATTTATTTATTTATTTATTTATTTTTAGTTACGTTAACTTAAACAAAAAGGTCATTTATTTATTTATTATTTTTAATTTTAATTACATTAACTAAGATCCCAAAAAAAAAAAAAGTTGTGTCAAGATCGTCCTTGCCATAACCAGTCTTTTGAAAATTGGAAAAACTGATTGTCAATGTTGCTAACTTGAAATGTTGGATATATTTATATTAATACGTTCTGAATTTTACAGAGTGCTCAAATTAATATTTGATTGGAGTGGTTATATACAAATTATAAGTCCAAACAACCACTAATTATGAAAAAGAAAACTCTAATCATAGACGTTTAAACTTTAAGGAGATGTTGTATTTGTAAGGTTATTCAAGATTTAACAAGAATTCAATCATGTATGGCAGATTTTGTTGTTTATCTGGGAGATGTCATTACAGCCAACAACATGGCAGTAGCAAACGCAAGCTTGTATTGGGATTTGGCTATTTCACCGACGAGAGCCAGGGGCATTCCATGGGCCACTGTGTTTGGGAACCATGATGATGCTGCATTCGAATGGCCATTGGAGTGGTTTTCACCGCCCGGAATTCCCCGACTTCGTTGCCCCGTTACCAACTCATCCTGCCCAGGTGATTTGTACCGCACGATGTGTTACGTCAACAAGATGTTATGTGGTTGTTCTCTAAAAAATGTCACGTTTGTTATTCCTTTATGCTTTTTTGGTAAGACGTTGGATTGAATTGGAGAGAATTTTGTCAAGTTATGCGGAGTGTAATTATTACGTGATGCAGAGTTAACATGCGGATCAGCCTTGTACTTTGCGGGTGATTGTTCCTTGTACTTCGTTCTCTGATTTTGGTGATATTCTACTGTGGCTGATAGTGACATAGCTCCACATACGACTCATTGTCTGTTCTTTGCTTGTTTGTTCTTCTCCTCATTTCTAAATGCTCTAAGATAGTAGGAATTAGGGGTTTAATTCCTAAGAAATTGTTGATTAATGTAACAATCCATGCTACTTGATTTTAAGAAATATCATTTGATCATCTAATAATATCTGAAAGGTTTTATTGTACCAACTTGGTGTTCAATCAGGC
Source organism: Artocarpus heterophyllus (assembly GCA_025403435.1). Classification (NCBI taxonomy): domain Eukaryota; kingdom Viridiplantae; phylum Streptophyta; class Magnoliopsida; order Rosales; family Moraceae; genus Artocarpus; species Artocarpus heterophyllus. The sequence continues at coordinate 21,213,186 of CM046351.1, forward strand.
TTTTTTTTTACATCAGGGGAAGAAGATTGTAGCTTCAAGGGTACATCACGTTTGGACCTGATGAAAAATGAGATTAAGCATAATGCATTGTCACAATCGAGAAATGGGCCTAAACAGCTTTGGCCAAGTGTATCAAACTATGTCCTCAATCTCACATCATTAGAAGAGCCAAACTTGCCCGTGGCGTTTCTCTACTTTCTAGACTCGGGTGGTGGTTCCTATCCGCAAGTTATATCAAGTGCTCAAGCAGAATGGTTCAAGTCTACAACTCAAATGATCAACCCCGATTTGAGGTATACAAATATGAAAACAATGCCATTTTGTATTTTTTAACTTTGTATATCATTTACCGTACACCTCAATGTTCTGTTTCGTTACTGCCGCTTATGGTTTTGTATTATTTGTGTGTGCACATTTTCTTTCATTGTATGTTTTTTTCCTCTTTCTTGAAAGGAAGCTAAGTTCTGATTTTTCCCCACTTTTAATTTCTATCCCTCGTCAACCAAAAAAAAACCTTATTTGACAGGGTGCCTGAGATTATTTTCTGGCATATACCAAGTACGGCATACAAGAAAGTGGCTCCGGTGTTTGGCATACACAAGCCTTGTGTTGGTTCAATTAACAGGGAAAGAGTTGCTGCTCAAGAAGCTGAAACTGGGATCATGAAACTTCTTGTTGAAAGGCCTTCTGTCAAGGTAAGGTGAAAACTCTTGATCAGTTATTTGATCTCTTAGAAAGGTGCCCACACTTGGGATGATTAAAATGAAAGAAATAAAACGTGTTCATAAAACCAGCACAAAAACATATTAATGGACAAGAAAACTCTTTATTAGTTATTTGATCTGTTAGGTTATCGATATAGGTAAGTTTTACTTTGGATGTTTTGTGGGCCTGTGGCAGAAAATGTACGACATGCTTCGAAATGGAACCTTTCATTAGAACTTGCAGAATTTAGTAAGAAAGTCCTGGAATACCAGACTAAAAATGCCATATTAAATTTTGAATATTTTGTCTGTATTTATACTGTATAAATACTCAACATTCAAAAAGCAAAAGGGCTTCCTCAGGCTTTGATACAATCAAAGCATTTTCGAATCCCCATCATTTTGTTTGATTGTTCTTGTCTTACACTCTACGCTAATTTCTTTGTTGTTCTGTTTTTCCTTGTGTTTCCATTGCATACATAACTAAACATATCTCTACTTGATCCATCAACCAAGAAACATGACCTTAAAATCTATCAAATTCCGAATCACCGAACACGTAAATTTCAACGATACACATTTCCACAATACGACATCATAATCAAATGAAATCTTCCAACCAAGGACACATATTGGTGAAACTACCATGTAAATAGATAGGTTTGTTGAGACGTGAAACTCAACTTAAGACATAGATATGCTAACAAATGGGACCACTTTTGATTGTTCTATTTTTATTTTTTCTTTTGTGGCAGGCAGTATTTGTGGGGCACAACCATGGACTTGACTGGTGCTGCCCCTACAAGAAACTTTGGCTGTGCTTTGCTAGGCATACTGGTTATGGTGGCTATGGAAGCTGGCCTAGAGGTTCCAGGATACTGGAATTTAGTCAGCACCCCTTCTCTCTTAGATCTTGGATAAGGATGGAAGATGGTCGTGTGCATAGTGAAGTTGTCCTCACGGCTTAAGGTGTTTCCACTTGACTATTTGTACCACAAAATGAAAGGAATAATGTAAAACTGTATATAGCAAAAGTTGCGCCAAAGAATGTGTACAGCTGCTTGGAATTCTCCGTAAGGTAAAAGGGAAAGTATTTATCCCACATAATGAAAGCATTCTTGATGAAGATACTGATTACAAATTGCTCATTTTTTGTCAAGCTTAAATATGGGGTTTAGAAATTTTATTTCATCTTTTTTTTTTTTATTAGGTTCATTTAGAATTTGTTTGAATTTATTTGGTCAAAATATGATTATTATTATTGTAGTTATAAATAGACCTAGAAATTTCATTTTCACTTTGAATTATGATAGTTACAACTAAAAAACGCCAATTTCCTGCATATTGTTATCCTTCTCTCTAAATTATTCTTCTCACCCTCAATTCTTTTTTTTTTTTTTTTTTTTTAAATGTCTCCCTCTTACATCTTGGTCCTTCATCAATTCTAATACAAGCTTGCTAAATAGCTAGCTGCCTTCTTGTTTTTGGAACTGCAGTTTTGCTGGTCAATCTTTCACATATTCAAGCAAAACCATTATATTGGCAAAGCTCGTGCAGTAGTGATTCTATATTTGACTTCATCACAAGATATGAGTTTAAATTCCTCATATACAAGTTCAATAAATAATTAAATGTAACACCTAGATTTTAATTAAGTGTAATTAATGTATAAAATAGTGTATTAGTATGCCTAAATGTGATTTGGACTTAATTTAATTGTTCTGTGGCACTATTCAATCTAATTTTCATTTTTATTATTTCAATGGTTATTTTGAATTTTTTAAAATAAAACAATTTGTCAAATACCCAACATGTCCCTTTTGAAAACTCTGTATTGAACGTGGTTTTCTTGTTGAAAATCACTCCACTCCCTCCTTTATTTAATCTTCCCTCACTCTCTCTTCCTCACTCACACTCTCTCAGACCTCTCTTTCTCCTTCTCACCCGTTGTCTCTCTCCCTTTCTCTCTTCCTTCTCAATTTTGTTCAAAGATTTAAGCTCAAGCTTTGATTCTCAGCTAGATTTGAAGTTAAGAAGCGAGATTGAGCCTCCACAAACTTGATTTTAAGCTCAAATTTAAGGTTAGTTACTTTATTTTTCAAATTTTAAAGTTTTCTTCAAATATTTCAATTACTTTGAAAATGTTGCAATCCAAGTTTCTGGAGCTTAGAAAACACTTCTATCTAAGTTGTAGGACTCAAATTATTTAGAACCTAGGCTTGATTGGATGAAAATCGGATTGAATCAAGTTTTGGATTGAATAAAGTTTTTCTCATTTTTCTTATTTTCATATTTATTTGAAAATTCCTATGTAAATCTTGTTTAAAGTTGTTTAAATATATTCTATTATATTTTTCTATCATTTATGAATACTATGCATGCTCTGGGAATTGAAATACAGGATTAAAATGGGATTTTGAGCCCGGATCGGCCGAGACTGGAAATCTAAAAATTTTCTGATTTTCTAGTTCGACAGGTGGATTTTGAGCATTGGTAGGCTAGACTCATAAGTTTGGCATGCCAGACTCATATTGTGGGTGGGCCGAACTTGGGACAGTTCAGCAGGCCAATCCTGTATAGCCAGTAGGTCGAACTATGGAGTTCGGCAGGCCGGACTAGGAAGTTCGGTAGGCCGACCAAACTTTATAAAATTTGATGTTTTTCACCCGTTTTTACCATTTTAAAACCCAGATAAAGACTTTAGCTTGTGATACGATTTTGTAAATATTAATGGCATACTAAGATACCATGAGATAGTACAGTATTGTAAAATACACTAAGTTAGACATTAACGAGTTTAGTTCATATCTAAGGTTGTTCGTGGTTCCGTGGAGCTAACGTATAGCGGATCGGGACTGCGGTGTTGGATATCGGTATAGGATATCGAGGTAACACTTTTACCCCTTCTTTAGAAGCGATGTTTTTTTAAACGGTTTTGGCCTTAGAGAATTCTTTCAAAATGTTTTTAATTGATAACTGAAAGGGATTTTCATCATATGTTTTCATAAACTGTTAAATAATGTGATATTCATAATGAATTGCATAAAGAATGTAAAAGAACTCACTTGGTAAAATGAGATCTGAATAATAATTTATACTTTAGGGCATGATGCCATACTCAGAAATCGGGTCATGTAGAATGCGACCTTAGGGGCAGGTCTTGAAACCCAACTGGATCACTACAGTGGTGATTACTAATGGTTTGCCCAAGATAAGATAGTGAATTCATTTTTAGTTGAATGAAGGACTATTTTGGTAAGAATGAATTAATGGAATTTATTTATTTATTATGTTTTGTTAATATTTTCTTGAAATGATAAATTTTATATTCAAATTAATGTTTTCCAAACTTAGTCCCACTAAGCCTTTCGCTCGCATTTTATTTGTTTTAAATTTTCCCATCTAAGTGGAATTCAGCTTAGGACCGACTAAGAGTCCACCGATCGGACTCGTGAGCAGTAGAAGATCTCATGTAGGTTATTTGCTTATCTTATTCAAAGCATGTGACATTTTAATTCCCTTTCTTGTATTGGACTGTGGTTGTAATTTACTTATTGTCAATAATGTGTGTGCGTACTAATGTGGTTCTGATGAGGCCCAACTCATATTTATCCATCTTTATTAATTTATCATATTTTGTATGCATTAAATTAGAGGTTTTAATTTAAAAGTTTTAAATTTGTCATGTTTTTCATAACTAATTTAATTCTCTAATTGGAAATTTTTAATCAATATTTGATTTAATTAACCTAATTAATTTACCACGTCACCTTTCAGGTCTCCGGACGTGACAGAATAGTATCAGAGCCCTAGGTTATGAACTTTGAAAAATGTGCACACATAGGTATGATAATAAAAAACCACTGATAGTCCAATTTTGTTTTCAGAACTAAGATAACGGCACCTAGACATCGTCTAACCGCTGCTGACGCAAATCCGGTTAATGAGGAAAGTATGATGGAGGCAATGTTTATTGCTTTTCGACAAATGGCAGTGAGGGCTAGACTTGAGGATTTCGAGGCAAGTCGTCGGCATGAGTACTTTAAGGAGTTTTGGCGTGCATCTAATCTGACCTTCGTTGGAAATGGGGACTCGCAAGCGACAAAGTATTGGCTTGATTCTATAGTGAAACATTTGGATACCCTTGGTGTGCTAGTGGCATATCGTGTGGAATTAGCGGCCTACAAGTTCGAAGGTAGCGCTAATACCTGGTGGAAGTAAGCCAAGCGTATTGAAAACAACAAGAACATCAACTGGGATAGGTTTGAAGAGTTGTTCTATGAGCGTTACTTTCCACAAGGGTACTGATATCAGAAGGTTGTTGAATTCAATAGGTTGGAGCACAGTGATATGTCAATTCGGGAATATGAAGCAAAGCTCAATGAGTTAGCTAGATTTGCTCCATCCGCCGTGGCATCTGAGTGTAAGAAATTGATAAAGTTCCAGGTGGGACTTAAAGGACCCATTCGACAACAGTTGCTTGCTCTTTGACACCAAAATTTTGGTGAATTAGTGCCGTCAGCAATATCTGTGGAAAGTGATTATGCTCTCTATTGCGAGAATCGAGTAAGGATATCCAGAGGACCCCAGAGGAGCAACAAGAAAGGCAACAATCGCTAGGCATAGGGAAAGAATCAGCAGGGTAATGTAAATAGTGGGAGTAGTAGTTCATCAAGTAGTGGACACAACAATCGTTACAACTTCCATTGTCATTACTGCCATCAGCATGGACACATCAAGAGGAATTGTCCAATAAGGAATGCTCGATAGGGATCTCAGACGAGAGAAAGTACGAGTCGTCAGCCTCAACCTTAGTCCTTACCTCTACCTCAGCAATTCCCTCAACTACAGTTCCACCAATTTACTCCCCAGCAAATGCCATATCCGGCATTGGGTTAGCAACTACAGAATTTTTAGAGGAATATTCTACAGTATCAAGTGCCCGAAACATCGAGTGTACAGTCACCTCCACTACAACAATATCAGCCGACAAATCTAGGACCTAGCAATGTTGGTAGAGGAAAAGGGAAAGCTCCAGCCCAAGTTCACACCATGACTTCAAGAAGTTCAAATGCTCAGACCAACAACGCAGTAGTTGACGGTATGGTTTTGGTTTCCTTGTCCTTTGCTCATGTTTTGTTCGATACTAGTGCCACTCATTCTCTTATTTTGAGTTCATTTGTACATGTCTTAGGATTAGAGATAGAAGAATTTGATGAACCCTTGAATATCACCTCACCCTGAGGATGAGTATACGTGAATTGTATATGTAAATTCTGTAAGATAATGATTGGGGGCAAGACTCTAAAGAGTGATTTGATTGTAATCCCCATGAGTACTTATGATGTAATCTTAGGAATGGATTGGTTGTTTAGGTATAATGCCATTGTAGATTATCACTTTAGAAGGGTAACCCTAGTGTTTGATAGGGGGATGACGATTACCTACCAGGGTGGTAGTAGCCGAGTATTGAGTGAGCGACTTATGAAGACATGTCTCGGAGGACGAAGGAATTTGGATGCTATGCATTTCTTTTAAATCTAGAAGAAGAACCTAGTGCGGCAGAGAGAACTGCAGCAATACTAGTGGTTGATGAGTTCGATGATGTCTTCCCCGATGAGTTGCTTGGATTACCACCACACTAGGAGATTGAGTTCAATATCAAGTTACTTCCGAGGACTGCTCTGATTTCCGCAGCACCGTATCAAATGGTAGCGGCCGAAATGAAAGAATTGAGGAAACAGCTTCAAGAACTTGCGGATAAGGGATACATTCGAAACAGTACATCATCGTAGGGTGCATCAGTTTTGTTTGCTAAGAAACATGATGGAACGCTCAAATTATGCATTGATTATCGACAACTGAATCAAGTTACGGTGAAAAATAAGTATCTATTGCCTAGGATTAATGAGTTATTTGATCAACTAGGAGGTCCTCGATATTTTTCAAAGGTAGACTTGCCATTCGGATATCATCAACTCAAGATTAAGGAAGGGAATCATCCGAAGATAGCCTTTAGAACTTGGTATGGACGTATTGAATTCTTGGTGATGCCATTTAGGTTGACGAATGCTCCGATAGCTTTCGTGGATTTAATGAATAGGATTTTCAAGCCTTATTTAGATCAGTTTATGATCATGTTCATAAATGACATACTGATCTATTCTAAGACCTAGGAGAAGCATGAGCAGCACCTAAGGATCGTGCTTCAGACTCTACGAGGGCATCAGTTGTACGCCAACAAAGAAAAGTGTTAATTTTGGTTGACCGAGGTTAAGCTTTTGGGGCATATCATCTCTGAGCAAGGTCTTTCAATAAACCCTTCCAAGATAGAAGCCACAGTGCAGTGGGAACGACCAAAGAATGTGGCAGAGATCCGTAGTTTCTTTGGACTCGCAAGATATTTCAGGAAATTTGTTCAGGATTTCTTGAAAATAACAGCGCCATTAATGCGAGTGACTAAGAAGAATGTCAGGTTCAAATGGGACAAAGAATGCGAGTATGCTTTCCAAGAGTTGAAGAATTAATTGACTGCCACTCCAGTATTGATTATCCCGAGTAGTGACGAGTCGTATGAAGTCTACATAGGCGCCTCATGACATGGACTAGGATGCTATTGATGCAACATGGACGCCTTGTGGCATATGGGTCGCGACAGTTAAGGCCTCACGAGTAGAATTACCCTACTCATGACTTGGAGCTTGTAGCAATAATTCATGCACTAAAGATCTGGAGATGTTATCTATACGGGGCAACATTCTAGGTTTTCTCAAATCACAAGAGTTTGAAGTATTTGTTCATTGAAAAGGATTTGAATTTAAGGCAACGAATATGTGTGGAATATATGGAGGATTATAATTTCACACTGTAGTATCATCCAGGGAAAGCCAATGTAGTCGTAGACACGCTCAGTAGAAAGTCTTCTGGAATTCTCATTTGTCTGGCACTTGAAGATTGGAGGAGAGATGCTACGGTCGGTGAGTATGGGCTGCAGTACTATGAGAATTACGATCAAGTTTTGGTGTACCATATGGAGTTGACCCCAGCTTTTATTGAAATGGTAAAGTAAAATCAGTGGCAAGATTAGTATCTATATGGGATATGAAAGCGGATTCAGAACAGAGAACTGTTTGAAGAATGGAGAATTCATGTAGACGGGTCATTATACTTTAGGGAACTTCTGGCCGTGCCTACAATAAAGGAAGTGATGAAGGTCATGATGGACGAAGCTCACAAGTCTCGATTTGCCATTCATCTAGGAAGCATAAAGATGTATCATGATTTGAAGAGGCAATATTGGTGAAGAGGCATGAAAAAGGATGTTCTAGAGTACATTGCTAAGTGTGTAACTTGTCTGTAGGTGAAAGCCGAGCATCAGAAGCCAGTAGGACAGCTTCAGCCGTTTCCTATTCAAGGGTGAAAATAGGAGCACATCACGATGGATTTCCTCACTGGTTTACTGAGGACGGAACAGAGGCATGATGCAACCTGGGTCGTTGTCGACAGGTTGATAAAATCAACATATTTTATACCTTTCAAGTCGACGTGTTCAAAGAGACTTCTCGGAGAGCTATACATGCAGAATGTAGTAAGGTTGCATGGAGTTCCATTGTCCATTACCTTTGATAGAGATGCACGGTTTAAAGCCAAATATTGGAGAAGTTTCCAGGAGGCCTTAGGTATGGATTTAAACTTTAGCACCGCTTTTCATCCTCAGACCAACAGGTACTCTAAGCAAGTCATTTAGGTTCTAAAAGATATGCTATGTGCTTATGCATTGGACTTTGGCGGAAACTGGAAGAAGCATTTGCCTCTAGCAGAGTTCGCAAACAACAACAGTTACCAAGCGAGCATTGGTATGGCACCGTTCGAAACACTATACCCGTGTCAATTACCAGTGTGTTGGTCATAACCGGAGGACAAGATCATTATTGAACCTAATGAGATTTATGAGAGCAACGGGAAAGTCGTCGTAATTCGTGAATGGTTAAGAGGTGCTCAAAGCAGGCAAAAGAGTTATGTTGATAAGAGATGCCGACCTTTGGAATTCGAAGTAGGAGATTCGTACTCTTGAAAGTTTCGCCACGTAAAAGTATTTCATGTTTCAATGTAAGTGGCTAAGGTACATTAGACCGTTCGAGATTGCTCAATGCGTTGGTGTGATTGCTTATCGTCTCGATCTTCCTCCTGTACTCTTTTCATGTTCATGATGTATTCCAAGTGTCGAAACTTCAAAATGTTCGCCAGAGCAGAGCAAGATTGTCTCATGTCATGATGTGCAGATTCAAGAAGACACGACTTACGAGGAGGTGTCGATCTAGATTATCGATCGAAAGATAATAAGTTTGGGACGTCGTGATATACCATTAGTGAAAGTCATGTAACAGCATCACGGAGCTGATGAAGCAACTTAGGAGTTAGAATCGACTATGCGAGAGTTATATAACATTTGTTTTGTTTATGAGTTGATTTCAAATTTCGAGGATGAAATTCTTTTCAGGGGTGGAGAGCTATAACACCCAGATTTTAATTAAGTGTCATTAATGTATAAAATAGTATATTAGTGTGCCTAAATGTGATTTGAACTTAATTTAATTGTTTTGTGGTATTCATTCTATTTTTCATTTTTATTATTTCAATGGTTATTTTGAATTTTTTGAAACAAAACAATTTGTCAAATGGCCAACATTTCCCTTTTGAAAACTATGTGTTGAAAGTGGTTTTCTTGTTGAAAACCATTCCACTCCCTCCTTTATTTAATCTCCCTTTCGCTCTCTCTTCCTCACTCACACTCTCTCTCAGACCTCTCTCTCTCCCTCTCACTCGCTGTCTCTCTCTTTTTCTCTTTTTTCTCTCAATTTTGTTCAAAGATTCGAGCTCAAGCTTCGATTCTTAGCTGGATTGGAAGCTAGGAAGCTAGATTAAGCCTCTACAAACTTGATTTCAAGCTCAAATTTGAGGTTAGTTACTTTATTTTTCAAATTTTAAAATTTTCACCAAAATTTTCAATTCCTTTGAAAAGGTTGTAATCCAAATTTCTTGAGCTTAGAATACCCTTCTATCTAAGTTGTAGGACTCAAATCATCTAGAATCTAGGCTTGATTGGATGAAAAACGGATTGAATCAAGTTTTTCTCCTTTTTTCTTATTTTTGAATTTATTTGAAAATTCCTATGTACTTGTTTAAAGTTGTTTAAATGTGTTTTATTATGTTTTCTATCATTTATAAACATTATGCATGCTTTGGGAATTGAAATACAAGTTTAAAATGGGATTTTGAGCCCGGATTGGCTGAGACTCAAAATCAAAAAATTTCTAGATTTTCTGGTTCGGTAGGCCGAACCTTGGATAGTTCGATAGGTCGGCCCTGTACAGCCAGTAACCGAATGAACTTTATAAAATTTGATGTTTTTCACTCGTTTTCACCATTTTAAAACCCAGATAAGGACTTTAGCTTGTGATATGATTTTGTAAATATTAATGGCACACTAAGACACCATGAGATAGTATAGAATTGTAGAATACTCTAAGTTAGACATTGACGGGTTTAGTTCATATCTAAGGTTGTTCATGGTTCGTGAAGCTAATGTATAGCGGATTGAGACTATGGTATTGGACATCGGTATAGGATATTGAGGTACGACTTTTACCCCTTCTTTGGAAGCCATTTTTTTAAACGATTTTGGCCTCAAAGTGAATTCTTTCAAAATGTTTTCAATGAATAACTAAAAGGGATTTTCATCAGATGTTTTCATAAACTATTGAATGATGTGGTATTCATGATGAACCGCATAAAGAATGTAAAAGAACTCACTTGGTAAAATGAGATTTGAATAATAATTTATACTTTTGGGCATGATGCCATACTCAAAGATTGGGTCGTGTAGAGTGCAATCTTGGAGGCAAGTCCTAAAACCCAACTGGACCACTACGGCGGTGATTATTAATGGTTTGCTTAAGATAAGATAATGAATTCATTTTCAGTTGAATGAAGGACTATTTTGGTAAGAATGATTTAATAGAATTGATTTATTTATTGTGTTTTGTTAATATTTTATTGAAATGATAAATTTTATATTCAAATTATTGTTTTCCAAGCTTAGTCCTACTTAGCCTTTTACTCATATTTTATTTTTTTTAAATTTCCCCTTCTAGGTGGAATTCAGCTTAGGATCGACTAGGAGTCCATTGATTGAACTCGTGAGCAGTAGAAGATCTCAAGTAGGTTATTTGCTTATCTTATTCAAGGCATATAACATTTTACTTCCCTTTTCTTGTATTAGGCTGTGGTTGTAATTGACTTATTGTCAATACTCTGTATGTGTACTAATGTGGGTCTGATGAGGCCCAACTCATATTTATCCGTCTTTATTAATTTATCGTATTTTATCAGCATTAAATTAGAAGTTTTAATTTAAAGTTTTAATTTATAATGTTTTTCATAACTAATTTAATTCTTTACTTGAAAAATTTTAATCAAAATTTAATTTAATTAACCTAATTAATCTGCCGCGTCACCTCCTGGATCACCGGACGTGACATTAAATAATCACACTATGCAAAGAAAGAAAATGACAATAACCTAGTGATGAACTGTAATATGTAACACACATATCCTTGAGTTGTGCACAGGAAGTGTCAAAAATATCTTTTTCAATGTATACAATCAAATTCTCATTCATCCATTTATCACCCTTTCGATTGCAAAGTGGATTCTTCATAATACTTATAGCAGAAAATACTCGCTCAACAATAGCGGTAGTAACCGAAAGAATTAGCGCCGATGTCACAAGCGTATAAACTGATAAAGTGATGGGCCAAGGTCGGCCCGTCACTGTTCAAGGCGCTGCCCGGCCCATACATATTGGTGGCCTAGGCTGGGCCAACATATATTTGCCCATGGGCCAGGGCGGGCTTAGGCTGGGCCAGACAGGCACGTTTAGGCCCATCATGGGCCTGCTTATCCTGGTCCATGTAAGCCCTATATAGGCCCACAATGGGCCAACCCACCAAGGCCCATTGTGGCCCAATTTCATTATAATGTTTTTCTTGGGTTTTTTTTTTTTTTTGCTTTTTAGTAATTTTATACATATTTTATGTATAATTATCCTGATTGTACTCTTTTTTTCTTACCAAGGTTCTGTCCCATTGGGTTTTTCTTAGAAAGGTTTTTAATGAGACAATTGTAAATAAAATATCCCTTTTCATATTTCTATTGACTATTTAAACTTTTATATTTGTTAACTTGTTTAAAAATTCAAAAATAAAAAATAAAAATTAAAAATTAAAAATTACATGCTTAGATGAGTTGGCCCATCTAAACCTACGATAGGCCAAAATGGGCCTACTTATCCTAACACGTAGATGGGCTCAAACGGCCCGGCCTAGCCTAGCCCACACAAAATTAGCCCGTGGGCTGGGCTGGGCCAAAGTAATTCTAATATGGGCTGGCTTGGTTTGGCCCACCACCTATGTGGGCCTAAGGGAATGAGCTGGCCCGGCCTATTCTTGCTTCTCTAATAGGTATACCTTGTGTTTTTTTGACTTCATCATTTGTTGGGCAAGAATACTAATGCCTTCTAATGCCTCAAAATCCTTACTAAAGTGCATATCCCTAATGTAAATTTTAATTTGGTCATCATGTTTGATGAGGTCAATAGCAAAAAAGTCTTCTGGATAGTACTCAGCAAGTTGAATTTTTTTTTTCTTTGTTAAATGATGAAAACAAATCATTAGGGCACAAACAGGCTATACATCTAAGCAACTATGTATTTACCTATGTGAAACGATCATTCAATTCTTAAATTTGCATAACAATAACAACAACAAATATGTCGACTCTAAAGTGATGTAAACTTGTAAATTCTTGCATGTTACGTTTTGGAGTTGACTTCGAGTTAATGTTGGGAACATTAATCTTGTATTTTTTCCAAGACAAAGAGGCTTGATCAAAAAACGAATCCTACTTAGTTTCTCTCATCATCTAGGCTTCTTTCTTGCATGATTGCAATATATCCATGGTATTTCCAATATCTTGATCTTTTTTTTTTTTGGGTAATGCCTTCAACAATTCATTTGTAATGCCTAAGATGGTTCTTATCAAGTGTAGACAAAAGACATATTCAAATGATTGCATAACCTCCATTAAACTATTTGCTTTACATCTTTGTTCATAATTTGATTTATCATCATCAATCTTTTCAAGTACGTCAATCATAGATGGAAACATATGAATCAAACTAAGCAAAGCTTCATAATATAAATCCCAACATGTATCACCAGAACACTTGAGATTAGTCAAGTAATTAAGGCCCCTTTCACTAGACATCTCACTATTTTTTAATGCTTTAACAATTAGAGTAGCTTGTTTCTCTTGAAGATTGTCACGGCGCTTTGATGAAGCTCTAGCAACATTTACTGTAACTTCCCGAAATTTATTTAATATTAATGTAATGTAAATGATGAATTAGTGTGCCATAATTAAAGTTTTAACTTTAATTAGATTATTTGGTTGGATTTTTAGTTTTTGGTTGTTTTGTTAAATTGATACATTTAAATGATTTCTTATGGATTTAAAATGATGTTTTGAGTTTTAAAACACAACAATTTGTAAAATGTTAAAAATACTCCGTTTTACAAAATCGTGGGCGGCACATGGTTTTCGTACAGTAAAACCGCCCACCGATTTTCTCTATTTATTTCTCTCTTCTCTCTCTCTCTCTTCACTCTCACGAGCTCTCTCTCTCTCCTCTCTCTTGGTCTCTCGGCAGCCTCTCTCTCTCTCTAATTTCTTCACAAATTTTGAAACCACATTCGAATCCAAGCTTCGGGTTAGCGAGGAGGAAGCTCGGGGACGTGATTCGGCAACCGAGATCACGGATTGAAGCTTCGATTCGAGGTTAGATTCGAAATTTCTAAACTTTTTACAAAATTTTTGATTTTGTGTGTTTTTGAAATCTAAGTTTGTTTTAGCTTAGAAAACCGTGGATTTGTGTTAAATGAGCTTAGAACAACTAGAATCTAAACCTAGATTGAAGAAAAACGGATTGGATTCAAGATTTTCATTTTTCTCCTCTTTTTCTCATTTTCGGATTTTTGAGGATTTTGAGTTTAAATGTTGTTTAAATGATTCCAAACATGTTCTAGAATGTTTTTCTATCAATTATAGTTGTTTTTCATGCCTGGGATTTGAGAAAAACATGTTAGAAACAAGATTTGGATTTTGGGGGATCGAGGAACCCGTGGCTGGGATTTCTGGATCTTCCCAGTTCGGCAGGCCGAAGTTCATGTTCGGCAGGCCGGAGTGATGATCGGCAGGCCGGTGTTCTTCCGACCGGCAAGCTGAATCTGGGGAAATGTTCGGCAGGCCGAACCTTGTTTCCGGCAGGCCGAACTGTACAGTTCGGCAGGCCGAAGCAGGGCGTCCGGCAGGCCGACCGAGGCATGGAAAATTTTGTGATTTTTACCCGATTTCATTGTTTTGAACCCTGATTTAAATCCCAACCTTATAGGATGATTTTAATGATACAAATGGCACACTAGGACATCATGAAATGATTTAGTAACATAGAATGTCTCGAACTAGATATTGATCGACTTAGTTTGTATCTAGGATTGTTCGTGGTTCTGTGGAGCTAACGTATAGCGGATCGGGATTACGGTGTGGGGTACCGGCACGAGTACTGAGGTAGGACTTCTATCCTATTTCTTTGGTAGCCTGGTTTTGAAATGATTTGGCTTTGAAAAGGACTTCTATCAAAATGTTTTCAACGGTTGTTTGAAAATGGTTTTATCGATTATATTTTTATATACCGTGACATGAAATGAATTTCATAATGAATGTAATTGACAACACTCGGTAATTGGGTTTTGAATGATAATGATAATAAACACATGGGCATGATGCCATATCAGAGATCGGGTCGTGATCGACCTTGGGGGCAGGTCCCGAAACCCAGCTGGGCCACTACGGTGGTGATATCATGGTTTGCCTAGGTAAACGTAAACTGGTGTTTTGATTTGACGAGTAAACTGTTCTGTGTCAGAATGGTTCTACTCAATTTATTTATTTATTTATTCAAGTTCCCTTTCTGTATAACTCCTGATAATGTTATGTTTCTTTGCATTAAATTATTTTACTAAAAACTTAGTCCTACTGAGCCTTTCGCTCACGTTTTATCTGTTTTAAATTCCCCCCTTCTAGGTGGTTTCCCATTTAGGTTTGGAGAAGATTCTTCGGACCGAACTCAGGAGCAATAGGAGAATTTATTTATATTCTGTATTATTAATCAAGGCATGTAAGACTTAACTTTATTGGTACTTGGACTGTAATTGTATTTATGATATTGTCAGAACCATGTGTGTGCACAAGTTGTGGGTTGTGGAACCCATATTCGCGGTTTTTATTCAATTATTGTTATTTGTTTAATGATTTTAAATTCTTTATCAAATGTGGTGGAAAAATCTCTTTATTTCTTGCTTAATTGGATTCTTAAACTCTCGATTTTTAATTAAATTCTCTTTTAATTAATCTAAATATTCCGCCACGTCACCTCCCGTACTCCGGGGCGTGACAGAATGGTATCAGAGCTCAAGGTTATGAACCTTGGGAATTGTGCACACATAAGTTTGACAATGAAATACCTCTGACAGTCCAAATTTTGTTTTCAGAAGTGAGAGAATGGCACCTAGACGTCGTTCGACAGCTGACGCCGAGTTCGGAAATGATGAGGGCCTGATGAGGTCTATGATTGTGGCTTTCCGGCAGATGGCAGCCAGGACTAGACCGGAAGACTCCAGTGTTCGTAGTCGGCATGCTTTCTTTAAGGAATTTTGGCGGGCGTCTATTCCGACTTTTGATGGCAATGGGGATCCGCAGTTAGCAGAGTATTGGTTGGATTCGATCTTGAAGCATCTTGATACTCTTGGTGTGCCTAAGGAGTATCGTGTGGAGTTTGCGGCGTATAAGCTCGAGGGTGGCGCTAACACCTGGTGGAAACAAACTAAGCGTCTGGAGCGCGGTGGCGATATCGGTTGGGACAAGTTCGAGGATCTGTTCTATGATCGGTATTTTCCGCAGGGATATAGAGATCAGAAAGCAGCTGAGTTTTATAGATTGCAGCAGGGTGATATGTCAGTTCGGGAGTATGAGGCAAAGTTTAGCGAGTTGGCTAGGTTTGCTCCATCAGCTGTGGCATCGGAGCATGAGAAATGCATCAAGTTTCAGGAAGGACTCAAGGCTCCTATTCTGCGGCAGTTGGTTGCTCTACGGCTTAGGGGTTTCGGAGAGCTTGTGTCGTCGACGATCTCCGTGGAGAATGATTACGTGCAGTATTGTGAGGACCGAGCCAAGGCTTCAGGAGGACCGCAGAGGAGTGGCAGGAAGAGCACCAGTAGTCGTCCAGCTCCGGGGAAAGGCAAGCAAGGCGGTGCGACCAGTGGCAGCAGCAGTTCGTCTGGCAGCGGGCGTAGCAACCCCTACAGCTTTCATTGTCATTTCTGTCAGCAGCCCGGACACATCAAGAGGAATTGCCCGATCAGGAGTGCTCGTCTTGGATCGCAGACCGGGGAGGATGCCAGTCGTTCATCTCAGCCTCAGCCTCAGACCCTACCTCCGCCTCTGCAGTACCCGCAGTTGCAGTATCCGCAGTTTTCTCCTCAGCAATTCTCATATCCGGCACGGGGACAGCAGCCGCAGTATTTTCAGCGCAGTGTTCCTCAGTATAGAGCGCCGAGTACAGGTAGTGTGCAGTCATCTCCATCTCAGCAGTATCGGCCGAGTAATGCAGGACCCAGCAATGTCGGTAGAGGAAAAGGGAAGGCGCCAGTGCAGGTTCATGCAATGGCATCTGGAGGGTCAGATTCTCAGATTGGTAACGCGGTTGTCGATGGTATGGTTTTGGTTTCCATATCTTTAGCTCGCGTTTTATTTGATACCGGTGCCTCTCATTCTCTCATTTCAAGTTCTTTTGTACATGCCTTGGGATTAGAAGTAGAAGAGTTTAAGGAACCCCTAGTTATAACTTCTCCTTTGGGGCGGGTGTGTGTGAATTGTATGTGTAAATCATGTAAAATAAAGATTGGGGATGAGATTTTGAAAAGTGATTTGATTATACTCCCCATGAGTTCCTATGATGTGATCTTAGGGATGGACTGGTTGTCCAGGTATAGTGCAGTTGTGGACTGCCAACTTAGAAAAGTGACCCTAGTGTCTGAAAGTGGGACGGTAATCACTTACCAGGGTGGTGGTGATTGGCTAATGAGTGAGCGTCTCATGAAGTCATGTCTAGGAGGGCGAAGGAATCTAGATTGTTTTGCTTTTCTTGCCAATCTAGATTGCGAGCCCTATGTTTCGAGTAGTAGTGTAGCGATTCCGGTGGTTGATGAGTTCGAGGATGTTTTCCCCGACGAGTTATCAGGGTTACCACCGCATCGGGAGATTGAGTTTGGTATCGAGTTGTTTCCAGGGACATCACCGATTTCTATGGCACCTTATCGGATGGCGCCGGTAGAAATGAAGGAATTGAGGAAGCAACTTCAGGAGCTTGCTGATAAAGGATATATTCAGAATAGCACATCTCCGTGGGGAGCACCTGTTTTGTTTGCTAAGAAGCACGATGGGACTCTCAGGTTATGTGTAGATTATCGGCAGCTGAATCGTGTTACGGTGAAGAACAAGTATCCCTTGCCTAGGATTGATGAGCTATTTGATCAGTTAGGAGGTTCGCGATACTTCTCGAAGATTGATTTGCGGTCAGGTTATCATCAGCTCAGAATCAAGGAAGAGGACATTCCCAAGACAGCTTTTAGGACTCGGTATGGGCACTTCGAGTTTCTGGTTATGTCTTTTGGGTTGACGAATGCTCCAGCAGCTTTTATGGATTTGATGAACAGGATATTTAGGCCGTATCTGGATCAGTTTGTGATCGTGTTCATCGATGATATTCTTGTGTATTCTAAGACTTGGGAGGAGCATGAGCAGCATCTTCGGATCGTGCTTCAGACTCTGCGGGAGCACCAGTTGTATGCTAAAAGGGAAAAGTGTGAGTTCTGGTTGACTGAGGTCAAATTTCTAGGTCATGTCATTTTGGAACATGGTATTTCAGTGGATCCGTCCAAGATTGAAGCTATATTGGAGTGGGAACGACCAAGGAATGTAGCGGAGATTCGCAGCTTCTTAGGTCTTGCTGGATATTATAGGAAATTTGTAAAGGACTTTTCGAAGATTGCAGCTCCGTTGACGAGGTTGATCAGGAAAAACGTCAGGTTTGAGTGGGATGAAGACTGTGAGT
This sequence comes from Artocarpus heterophyllus, assembly GCA_025403435.1. NCBI lineage: Eukaryota > Viridiplantae > Streptophyta > Magnoliopsida > Rosales > Moraceae > Artocarpus > Artocarpus heterophyllus. Next base: position 21,231,180 of record CM046351.1, read on the forward strand.
CTGCTTTTCAGGAATTGAAGAACCGGTTGACTTCAACTCCAGTGTTGATTATTCCTAGCAGTGACGAGCCGTATGAGGTTTATGCTGATGCTTCAGGGCGCGGACTTGGATGCGTGTTGATGCAGCATGGACGTGTGGTTGCGTACGGATCGAGACAGCTACGACCTCACGAGCGGAATTATCCTACTCACGATTTAGAGCTTGCGGCGGTGATCTACGCGCTGAAGATTTGGAGATGTTACTTGTATGGAGCATCGTTTCAGGTCTTCTCCGATCATAAGAGTTTGAGGCATTTGTTCACTCAGAGGGATCTCAACTTGAGGCAGCGCAGATGGGTGGAGTACATGGAGGATTATGATTTCGCGTTGCAGTATCATCCCGGGAAAGCTAATGTGGTAGCGGACGCGCTTAGCAGGAAGTCTTCAGGGATTCTCGCTTGTTTGATTTTTGAGGACTGGAGCAGGGATGCGACAGTGAGTGAGTATCGGCTACAGTATCATGAAGACGGTGATCGAGTTTTGTTGTATCATGTGGAAGCGACTCCAGCTCTTGTTCGGATGGTGAAGCAAGGTCAGTGGCAGGATCGACATTTGCAGGGGATTTGGTCGCGGATTCAGAACGGGGAGCAGTTTGAAGAATAGAGCGTGCATGCAGATGGATCGTTGTACTTCCGGGAGCGTCTTGCAGTTCCAGTTATCGCCTAGGTGAAGAAAGCCGTTCTAGACGAAGCTCATAGGTCTCAGTTTGCTATTCATCTGGGGAGTACCAAGATGTATCGTGATTTGAAGAGACACTATTGGTGGAGAGGCATGAAGAAAGATGTTCGCGAGTACGTGGCCAAGTGTTCGACGTGTCTTCAGGTGAAAGCCGAGCATCAGAAGCCTGCAGGTCAGCTTCAGCCGCTTCCTATTCCAGGGTGGAAATGGGAGCATGTGACGATGGATTTTCTCACAGGTTTGCCGAGGACGGAGCAGCGGCATGATGCAGTTTGGGTTGTGGTCGACAGGTTGACGAAATCGGCGCATTTCATTCCGTTTAGGTCGACGTGTTCCAGGAAGATTCTCGGGGAGCTGTATATGCAGAACATTGTGAGGTTGCATGGGGTTCCTTTGTCCATCACCTCTGATCGAGACACCAGGTTTAATGCTAAGTACTGGAGGAGTTTTCAGGAGGCTTTGGGTACGGATTTGAACTTCAGTACGGCGTTTCATCCTCAGACTGATGGGCAGTCTGAGCAGGTTATTCAGGTTCTCGAGGATATGTTGCGTGCTTGTGCGTTGGACTTCGGCGGGAATTGGAAGCAATGTTTGCATTTGGCGGAGTTCGCGTACAACAACAGTTATCAGGCGAGTATCGGTATGGCACCATTTGAGGCGTTGTATGGGCGACCATGTCGGTCACCTGTGTGTTGGGCCGAGCCGGAAGATAGAGTTATTCTTGGGCCGGATGAGATTCGTGACAGCAACGAGAAAGTCGCGGTGATTCGGGATCGGTTGAGAGCAGCTCAGAGTCGGCAGAAGAGCTACGCGGATAGGAGACGTAGACCTTTAGAATTCGCGGTTGGAGATTTTGTTCTCTTGAGGGTGTCACCTCGTAAGGGAACTATGCGGTTCGGAGTGAGTGGGAAGCTCGCGCCGAGGTATATTGGGCCGTTCGAGATCACTCAGCGTGTTGGTGTGGTCGCTTATCGGCTTGATCTTCCGCCCGAACTTTCTCATGTGCACGATGTGTTTCATGTGTCGATGCTTAGGAAGTATCCACCTGAGCAGGGTAAGATAGTATCGTTTCGCGATGTACAGGTTCAGGAGGATACGACGTACGAAGAAGTGCCGATTCAGATCATCGACCGGAAAGTGATTAGCTTGCGTCGTCGTGAGATACCATTGGTAAAGGTCGTGTGGCAGCATCACGGTGTTGATGAAGCCACTTGGGAATTAGAGTCGAGTATGCGGGAATTGTATCCGCATTTGTTTTGTTTTTGAGATGAGTTGTAAATTTCGAGGACGAAATTTCTTTTAGGGGTGGAGAGCTGTAACGTCCCGAAATTTATTTAATATTAATGTAATGTAAATGATGAATTAGTGTGCCATAATTAAAGTTTTAACTTTAATTAGATTATTTGGTTGGATTTTTAGTTTTTGGTTGTTTTGTTAAATTGATACATTTAAATGATTTCTTATGGATTTAAAATGATGTTTTGAGTTTTAAAACACAACAATTTGTAAAATGTTAAAAATACTCCGTTTTACAAAACCGTGGGCGGCACATGGTTTTCGCACAGTAAAACCGCCCACCGATTTTCTCTATTTATTTCTCTCTTCTCTCTCTCTCTCTTCACTCTCACGAGCTCTCTCTCTCTCCTCTCTCTTGGTCTCTCGGCAGCCTCTCTCTCTCTCTAATTTCTTCACAAATTTTGAAACCACATTCGAATCCAAGCTTCGGGTTAGCGAGGAGGAAGCTCGGGGACGTGATTCGGCAACCGAGATCACGGATTGAAGCTTCGATTCGAGGTTAGATTCGAAATTTCTAAACTTTTTACAAAATTTTCGATTTTGTGTGTTTTTGAAATCTAAGTTTGTTTTAGCTTAGAAAACCGTGGATTTGTGTTAAATGAGCTTAGAACAACTAGAATCTAAGCCTAGATTGAAGAAAAACGGATTGGATTCAAGTTTTTCATTTTTCTCCTCTTTTTCTCATTTTCGGATTTTTAAGGATTTTGAGTTTAAATATTGTTTAAATGATCCCAAACATGTTCTAGAATGTTTTTCTATCAATTATAGTTGTTTTTCATGCCTGGGAATTGAGAAAAACAGGTTAGAAACAAGATTTGGATTTTGGGGGATCGAGGAACCCGTGGCTGGGATTTCTGGATCTTCCCAGTTCGGCAGGCCGAAGTTCATGTTCGGCAGGCCGGAGTGATGATCGGCAGGCCGGTGTTCTTCCGACCGGCAAGCCGAATCTGGGGAAATGTTCGGCAGGCCGAACTATATAGTTCGGCAGGCCGAAGCAGGGCGTCCGGCAGGCCGACCGAGGCATGGAAAATTTTGTGATTTTTACCCGATTTCATTGTTTTGAACCCTGATTTAAATCCCAACCTTATAGGATGATTTTAATGATACAAATGGCACACTAGGACATCATGAAATGATTTAGTAACATAGAATGTCTCGAACTAGATATTGATCGACTTAGTTTGTATCTAGGATTGTTCGTGGTTCCGTGGAGCTAACGTATAGCGGATCGGGATTACGGTATGGGGTACCGGCACGAGTACTGAGGTAGGACTTCTATCCTATTTCTTTGGTAGCCTGGTTTTGAAATGATTTGGCTTTGAAAAGGACTTCTATCAAAATGTTTTCAACGGTTGTTTGAAAATGGTTTTATCGATTATATTTTTATATACCGTGACATGAAATGAATTTCATAATGAATGTAATTGACAACACTCGGTAATTGGGTTTTGAATGATAATGATAATAAACACATGGGCATGATGCCATATCAGAGATCGGGTCGTGATCGACCTTGGGGGCAGGTCCCGAAACCCAGCTGGGCCACTACGGTGGTGATATCATGGTTTGCCTAGGTAAAAGTAAACTGGTGTTTTGATTTGACGAGTAAACTGTTCTGTGTCAGAACGGTTCTACTCAATTTATTTATTTATTTATTCAAGTTCCCTTTCTGTATAACTCCTGATAATGTTATGTTTCTTTGCATTAAATTATTTTATAAAAACTTAGTCCTACTGAGCCTTTCGCTCACGTTTTATCTGTTTTAAATTCCCCCCTTCTAGGTGGTTTCCCATTTAGGTTTGGAGAAGATTCTTCGGACCGAACTCAGGAGCAATAGGAGAGTTTATTTATATTCTGCATTATTAATCAGGGCATGTAAGACTTAACTTTATTGGTACTTGGACTGTAATTGTATTTGTGATATTGTCAGAACCATGTGTGTGCACAAGTTGTGGGTTGTGGAACCCATATTCGCGGTTTTTATTCAATTATTGTTATTTGTTTAATGATTTTAAATTCTTTATCAAATGTGGTGGAAAAATCTCTTTATTTCTTGCTTAATTGGATTCTTAAACTCTCGGTTTTTAATTAAATTCTCTTTTAATTAATCTAAATATTCCGCCACGTCACCTCCCGTACTCCGGGGCGTGACATTTACCAAATTAGCAAACGTGCTAAAAAATTATGCAATTATCATTTGCTTCTTTGCCACCACTACAAGTGCTAGTTGAAGTTGATAAGCAAAACAGTGAATATAGAAAGCATATGGATTCTTTTTTCAAGATAATTGTTTTGAGACCATTAAATTCACCTTGCATATTGCTAGCTCTATAATAAGCCTGCCCCCTCAATCTTGATATGCTTAACCCTTGTCTAGAAAACAATTTATCAATTGCAGCCTTTAATGAGAGAGCTATAGTACTTGACACATGTTCAATACCTATAAAATGTTCAATTACATGCCCACCCTTTTCCAGATATTGCAAAAAAAAAAAAAAAAAAAATCATTTGCTCCTTCGTAGCAAAATCACGAGATTCATCAACTAGAATAGAAAATAACGTATCACCAATATCTTTGATAATAACATTAATTGTCTTAGTTGCAGCAGCACATACAATGTTATTTGAAATGTCAGGTGATGTCAATTTGAGATTTTAAGGAGTACTTTTCAATATAACATCCTTGATGTAATTATTTTAAGTAGCTAAAAATTTCAACGGCCTTAGAAAATTACCTTGGTTGATTGAATTCTCAGATTCATCGTGACCACGAAATGTGAGTCCTTGTCAAAGAAAAAATCAAACACAATCAACTAGTACATTTAGGCGAGTTCAATAGTCACTTCGAGATTTCTTTGGCTTCTTCAAAAAAGCCGTTTGAATATGTTGATCTTGATTTAACAAAGCTTCACACTTGCTCCAAGCTTGATTGTGGGCACTATTAGGACCTCCAACATGTTTTTTAAGATTTTTTTTCTTCCAATTTGAATACCCATTAATGACAAAAAAATCACCACCTAATTGTTCTCTACATTTTTGCCTAAAAAGATAGCAACACAAGCAAAATACAGAATATTTTGCCATGCTATATTCTAACCATTACTATAGTCTTTGAACTAATCAGGATTAAATCGTTTTGATGATGCTCTTGAATAGAAAAGAATGATTTGTATTTTGACTTGGATCTTTTAGTGCATATGCTTGTCGAACTTGATCTTGGACAATGGGATTATACTCCATGATTGGAATTGTTAGACCGGAATCTGTAGAAAGGTCTTTGGTATTTATTTCTACACTAGTCAATTTTGTACCTTTTTCATTTTTTCCTTCAGAAAATAGGGACTCTAACTTTCATTTAGAGTACCTCTCGATAACTATTTCAAACTAATCAAATGTTAATTCAAAATGGACTAAAAAAAGAAACAAATGCAAAGATAAAAACAATGATAAAAAATTGTTTTCTTTGCTCCTTTTTTTCTCTTAATCCAACTTTCAAGCTCACACCTTCAAGCCTCAACTTTTTTTTTTTTTTTGTTCCCTTTGTTCTTCGTTCACGATTGCTCAGTTTGACAAAGCAATAGGTAATTATATTGCCCTTACTTAATTGTCTTGCTATACACTTACATATTGGGCTGTATGTGGGTTGAAAATTAATTGAAAATGTATATGCTAAAAAAATTCAAAAAAAATCACGGGGGGCCTCTTTCTCAAATTGAAGAGAAAACTCACGCTTCTTTATCAAGATCAATATTCAAGTCCTAGCTGTTGCAGCTGGAGCCAAATCAATAACCCAGCAAAAGAAAATAAAAAAAAGGGGCAACGTCTAGGTGCCGCGGCGCCAGCGAGAGACAAGACTAGCGTTGCAGCGCCGGGTTTGGGCGTTGCAGTGCTAATGTTCTGTATTGCGTGATTTTTTAAGGCAAAAATCAGCATTCCAAAGACAACAACGTGTGGTTACTAGGGTTTCTTAATAGTTGCATTTTTTTTTCATCTTTTTGAGGGTACTTAAGTAGAGATAAGGAGGCTAGGGTTTATATAGAGATAATTTTTGAGCGTGAGAACTCTATCGTGTTGTGAGTTGAAGAGATACTAAAAAATTACTCACAGACAGTGCTAGATAGAAGAGAGATTTGGGAAACACAATTTGAGAGTGTGTAATGAAAATTTCTCTTGTAATTTGCAATCATCTCCTTCCTTATAGTGGAATCTGCAGTTGCAGAAACAGGACGTAGTCACAAATTTGGACGAACTTGTATAAAATTTGTGTCTTCTTTTTTATTCCTTTTTCTGTTATCATTCGTTCTTAGTGTTCTTAGAATTAGGAGGCGCGTAATCCCCAACACTAGCCACCAGAATAGCCAATGTAGCTATTTATATAGCTTACACACTAAATGATAACAAAATACATAAGCAACTTATTAAACAATTAATAATGAACTAATAACAAAACCAAAGTAAATAGACAAGCTAGAACAGTAACATAGCCAATATAAAAATTACTCCTATATCTCAAACCTCTTACATTTTATCTTAAGAAGCATCCAAGGTTGAGCTTGAGATCTGTACACATACACAAAACACATATAGTGGCTTTTCTAGGAATTTATTTAAGAGGAAGCATATCTATATCAAGCAAGTTTTATGGAGTATCTAAAGTTCTGCCTTATGGAACTTATAGATTTGAAAATATTGTGATATAATTAAAGTTTTAGTTGAAACAGTACAAATGGCCATAAAACTTATTATTCTAACCGGAAAAGGCCGAATTTTTTTTTTAATTATTCATAAGCTTCTAAATTAGAAAACTTCCGTAGGAAAATATGAGAGTTTAATTTAAAATTTATAAAAATTATATGTGAAAGTTAAAAGTATAAAATTTCAGAGGACACATTCTCCATATATTGAAGAAATTTAGAGGAGCAAAAATAAGGGTTCACATGACAAAATTGTCAAATTGGACACAAAAGTTAAAAAAAATAAAAGTTTTAAGCCGTGCACATGTTCCACTCAACTTTATGTGGTTCCGCCAACTCCCTTTTCAGGTGGTAGATTTACAACGTGTTAGTGACATGCAGCATTGGATAATGTAATTAAGTATTTATTTAAATTTAATAAGTAATCATAAACTTTTAACGCCTAATTTTTTTTTTGAGGAAAATGCATATGTTATTATTCAAAACATGTACCTTACTATAACAATAATCTCTGTTGGAGAAGGTATTTCCTCCAACCATACAAGATATCTTATTCAACAGCATCTATATGAAAATTCTGTACTCACTCGCTTCTCACCAAATATCTTTGAAACTTAACCCGAAGTCGAATTATTATTGGATAGAATTATTATTATTATTACTACTACTATTAGGGAAGACTACTTTTCTTTTTTTCGAATGAGGCTTTTTTTTATAGCCGTCCGATTCAAAATCAAGCGTACCGAATGTTATTGTTATCGAAACAAAAATAGATCCAACCATACTTAATAACAACCTTTTTAATGAAAAATTAAAAAAAAATCCATTCAAAAAATTAAAAAGGAAAAAAATACAAACCAAAACCAAAGAAACATAGGGGGTGTTTGGTAGGAACCACTTAGTTTCCACCACAATTTTAGTTATAAACAGTGTAAAACTCTTATATGTTACAACAACAATAAAAAAATATGCTACAGTATAAAATTCTCACATACTACAGTAAAAATAGTTCCTACCACTGGTCCCTTCTAAACACCCTAATAAAAAAAAAAAAAGAGCTCCGGCCACCCCATCTCCACGCGTGACAGAATCTGGCGAAGGATTTGACTACTGTGTTCGGGAGTCACAAGAGCTCACCAGAGTCACTACAGATTGCGACGGAAGGGACGGAATTGTGAGATCTTGACGAACGAAGAACGACTGAGATCACGAGATCTCGAGCACGACAGAATCGGCATCATACGGTCACGAATGCTGCCACTAGGTTGGGCTTCTTCGTCGCTACGTGTTTTAGACCCGACGATAGCGTGTCGCCGAAGATGGCGCCGAGGTCGCCATGGGTGCGAAGGTCACGACAGACCGTCGTGAGGAGTGGCTCAAGGTCGCCTAGGTCACCGTAAAACTTTGGTGAAGACCTAGAGATTCACTCCTCTTATACGAATTTCCACTTTCTCAAATCCTCTCCCTCACTCTCCCAAGTCTCTACTTCTCTTTCCACAATGGAGCAACCTTCGGCAGCAGAGCGACAGAGAGCGACAAGAGTGACGTCACGATAATCGCGTTGCGCAACAGTCACTATGGAGTCGATATCCGATGCACAGATCTGTTGAGGCCGTCGAGGAGGCACAACCCACAGTGGTCACGACTTTTGCGACGCACCTTCGTGATCGTCGTCGTCATGTTTTGGGTGGATCGCAACCGTCGAGACTCGCCGTTGGGATTTGGGTGGCCGGTGACCCTTACACTGGAGACAAAGAGGAGATGTGATCTCCTCTTTTCTGTTTCTTCTTTCTTTCTTTTTTTTTAATATTTGGGTTTTTAATAGATTGGGTTTGGATTGGGTGTGTGTTGATTCACCAAAGCAATGATAAGCTTGTTTTTTTAACACTTAGATTTGCATCTAATGAATAGAAAATTGTTCTTCTTGATAAGAGAAAATAACAGGTCTTATTATAGAAATTCCCTTATTGTTGTTGTTGTTCGTTTGACAAAAAGATACATAGAAGTATTGATAATGTCTAGGCATTTGTCTATAATGCGATGTTCTGCCATGGATGGTAACACAATTGATGTGCGTGCATAATACATAATTTAAAAGTGAAACTAATAAGAAATCAACCATTATTTGAGTTTCCCATTATTATTTTTTAGTTTTATTATGAATAGTTAATAGAGAAGAGGCGGTACCTGCCAACAACTAGGAAATATACCCGGATATTCTGCTGATGCTTTGCGTCGTTCCTTTGCCACCTGATTTTCTTTTGTTGACAGTTTTATCCAAAATTTTCGTTCCTTAAGATTTTAGTCCTGAAATTTACAAAATAATGGCAGTTTTACTTCAATTATTAGTCTCTTGCAAAAAAAAAAAAAAATTCAATTGCTAATCGATGTCAACTCTTTCTAAATTGGTAAATTTTTGCTAGAAAAATTCCTCATCCCTTTCTAAAACTCTTCAAGTATCAAAACTCGATGACCTAACCTCGCCCCAACCTTCGTTATTGGGCTAGGCCAAGTGTGTTTCCTGCAATGATAATTTTAGAGCTTGTTTGGTTCGAGTATTTGAATGAAGATTTAAATTTTTATGAAAGAAAATATTGTAGCAAAATGATTCAAACCGTGATTTGAACCACGAAACAAACACACCCTTAATATATTCTAAAAACTGTAAGAAGATAAAATAACACATTTTGAAGTTGGGGAAGAAGTCCAAACAAATTCAATAGTTCAAAGAAAAATTTGAAAATGTGTTCTGAATATTATTAGCTTTATTACTATCATAATGACAATGTGGGGAATAAAATTTGCTAATTGCTCAGCCTCATCAGAGGGGCATCTTTATTTTTTGTTTTAAAAAAACCAAGGGCATTTCCGTCTTTTCGTTACATGGCGGCAATTCAAGTAACGTTTATAACACCGGAAGGGTACAAGCCAAAATCAAACACCGCCCGTTTACGCCAAAGACTTTCTCTGCTCACCGACGATGAGAGAGTTCAGAAGCCTTTCAGTAATCTTCTTCTACACGTGTCTCTCCATCTGCTTCCACTCAATCTTCACCGTCGGAATCGATGATCAACTGCGCCAGACGAAGCCGGAGACTTATCTACGTTTACGAGCGGGTGGACGGTTCAAGATCGCTCTGTTCGCAGATCTGCACTTTGGAGAGAACGCGTGGACTGACTGGGGCCCTCGCCAGGACGTAAACTCCACCAGGGTCATGTCCAACGTGCTTGCCTATGAAGCCCCAGGTGAAATTATCAACTTAGGTCAAATCACAAACGAGTTAGATAAAAAACAGTTTATATGTATTTAATAAAAATATTAAAGTTAAAAAATGTATCCTATTTTTCATTGCTTAGCAAAAAGGTATGTCAAAAAGGTCGCCTTTTTTAAGTATGTTTATTTGCTATCAAAATAAAGAGTTCATTTAGATGTTACTACACTAGTAACTAGCATTAGAACAATCACATTTTAAAGATGTTGTTAGTGGTGGTGATTTTTTTATTTAATTTTAGTTACGTTAACTTAAACAAAAAAAAGGTCATTTATTTACTTATTATTTTTAATTTTAATTACATTAACTAAGACAAAAAAAAAAAGTTGTGTGTCAAGATCGTCCTTGCCATAACCAGTTTTTTGAAAATTGGAAAAACTCATTGTCAATGTTGCTAACTTGAGATGTTGAATATTTTTATATTAATACGTTCTGAATTTTACAGAGTGCTCAAATTAATGCTTGATTGGAGTGGTTATATACAATTTATAAGTCCAAACAACCACTAATTATGAAAAAGAAAACTCTAATCATAGACATTTAAGCTTTAAGGAGATGTTGGATTTGTAAGGTTATTCAAAATTTAACAAGAATTCAATCATGTATGGCAGATTTTGTTGTTTATCTGGGAGATGTCATTACAGCCAACAACATTGCAGTAGCAAATGCAAGCTTGTATTGGGATTTGGCGATTTCACCGACAAGAGCCAGGGGCATTCCATGGGCCACTGTGTTTGGGAACCATGATGATGCTGCATTCGAATGGCCATTGGAGTGGTTTTCACCGCCCGGAATTCCCCAACTTCGTTGCCCCGTTACCAATTCATCCTGCCCAGGTGATTTATACTGCACGACGTGTTACATCAAGATGATGTTATGTGGTTATTCTCTAAAAAAATGTCATGTTTATTATTCCTTTATGCTTTTTTGGTTAGACATTGGATTAAATTGGAGAAATTTTGTCAAGTTATATGGAGCGTAATTATTACGTGATGTGGAGTTAGCATGCGGATCAGCCTTGTACTTTGAGGGTGATTGTTCCTTGTACTTTGTTCTCTGATTTTGGTGATATTCTACTGTGGCTGATAGTGACATAGCTCCACATACGACTCATTGTCTGTTGTTTGCTTGTTTGTTCTTCTTCTCATTTCTAAATGCTCTAAGATACTAGGACTTAGGGGTTTAATTCTTAAGAAATTGTCGATTAATGTAACAATCCATGCTACTTGATTTCAAGAAATATCATTTGATCATCTAATAATATCTGAAAGGTTTTATCGTATCAACTTGGTGTTCATTTAGGCTTTCTTTGACAACAGGGGAAGAAGATTGTAGCTTCAAGGGTACATCACGTTTGGACTTGATGAAAAATGAGATTAACCATAATGTATTGTCACATTCAAGAAATGGGCCTAAAGAGCTTTGGCCAAGTGTATCAAACTATGTTCTCAATCTCACATCATTAGAAGAGCCAAACTTGCCCGTGGCGTTTCTCTACTTTCTAGACTCGGGTGGTGGTTCCTATCCGCAAGTTATATCAAGTGCTCAAGCAGAATGGTTTAACTCTACAACTCAAATGATCAACCCCGATTCGAGGTATACAGACATGAAAACAATGCCATTTTGTATTTTTTAACTTTGTATATCATTTACCGTACACTCAATGTTCTGTTTCGTTACTACCGCTTATGGTTTTGTATTATTTGTGTGCTCACGTTTTCTTTCATTGTATGTTTTTTTCCTCTTTCCTGAAAGGAAGCTAAGTTCTGATTTTTCCCCACTTTTAATTTATATCCCTTGTCAACCAAAAAAAAACCTTATTTGACAGGGTGCCTGAGATAATTTTCTGGCATATTCCAAGTACGGCATACGAGAAAGTGGCTCCAGTGGTTGGCATACAAAAGCCTTGTGTCGGTTCAATTAACATGGAAAAAGTTGCTGCTCAAGAAGCTGAAACCGGTATCATGACACTTCTTGTTGAAAGGCCTTCTGTCAAGGTAAGGTGAAAACTCTTGATCAGTTACTTGATCTCTTAGAAAGGTGCCCAAACTTGGGATAATTAAAATGAAAGAAACAAAACGTGTTCATAAAACCAGCACAAAAACATGTTAATGGACAAGAAAACTCTTTATTAGTTATTTGATCTGTTAGGTTATCGATATAGGTAAGTTTTACTTTGGATGTTTTGTGGGCTTGTGGCAGAAAATGTATGACATGGTCAGAAATGGAACCTTTCATTAGAACTTGCAGAATTTAGTAAGAAAGTCCTGGAATACCAGACTAAAAATGCCATTTTAAATTTTGAATATTATCTGTATTTATACTGTATGAATAATCAAAATTCAAAAAGCAAAAGGACTTCCTCAAGCTTTGACACTATGAAAGCATTTTCGAATCCCCATCATTTTGTTTGATCGTTCTTGTACTACACTCTATGCTTATTACTTTGTTGTTCTGTTTTTCCTTGTGTTTCCATTGCATACATAACTAAACATATCTTTACTTGATCCACCAACGAAGAAACATGACCTTAAATTCCGTATCACCAAGCACGTAAATTGCAACGATGCAAATATTTACACGTTATGACATAATAATCAAATGAAATCTTCCAACCAAGCACACATATTGGTGAAACTACCATGTGAATAGATAGGTTTGTTGAGACATGAAACTCAACTTAAGAAATAGATATGCTAACAAATGGGACCACTTTGGATTGTTTTTATTTTTCTTTTGTGGCAGGCAGTATTTGTGGGACACAACCATGGACTTGACTGGTGCTGCCCCTACAAGCAACTTTGGCTGTGCTTTGCTAGGCATACTGGTTATGGTGGCTATGGAGACTGGCCTAGAGGTTCCAGGATACTGGAATTCACTCAGCACCCCTTCTCTCTTAGATCTTGGATAAGGATGGAAGATGGTCATGTGCATAGTGAAGTTGTCCTCACTGCTTAAGGTTTCCACTTGATTATTTGTACCACAAAATGAAAGGAATAATGTAAAACTGTATATAGCAAAAGTTTGCACTAAAGAATGTGTACAGCTGCTTGGAATTCTTTGTAAGGTAAAGGGGAAAGTATTTATACCACATAATGAAAGTATTCATGATGAAGATACTAATTACAAATTGCGCATTCTTGTCAAGTCTAAATATGGGGTTTAGAAATTTTATTTCTTCTTTTTTTTTTTCTTAGGTTCATTTAGGATTTGTTTGATTTTGTTTGGTAAAAATATAATAATAATAATTATTATTGTAGTTATAAATAGACCTAGAAATTTCATTTTCACTTTGAATTATTATGGTTACTATTAAAAAAATGCCAATTTCCTGCATATTGTTATCCTTCTCTCTAAACTATTCTTCTTCCACTCAATTCTTTGGTTTTAAAAATTTTTTCTCCCTCTTATATTTTGGTCCTTCATCAATTCTATTCAAGCTTACTAAAGAGCTACCTTGTTGTATTTTGAACTGCAGTTTTGCTGGTCAATCTTCCACATATTCAAGCAAAACCATTATATTGGCAAAGCTCATGTAATAATCATAGTTGTAGGCTAAGCATAGCCTAACAGTGATCCTTTATTTGACTTTAGCGCAAGATATGAGTTTAAATTCCCCATATACAAGTTCAATAAATAATTAAATAATCAAACTATGCAAACAAAGAAAATGACAATAAGCTAGGGATGAACTGTAATATGTAACATACATATCCTTAAGTTGTATAGAGGAAGTGTCATGGTATTTATTTATTTTTTTAAGAAGGAATGAATGGTGCTTTCTCTGTCTTAATCTTAGTAATTTCTTTTCTTTTCTTTTATGTGAAAAAGGTAGGGCAAAAGGATTAATTTGGGATATCATACAGCAAACATTTCCCTTTTTAATCTTCTCTACAACTAATTAAATTAAAAAAAAAAAAAGGTCTCCACACATAATAGGACTAGGATCCTAGTAAAGAAAAAAAAAATACATTTAAATATGGCTTCATTGAACTCAATTCTTGTACAAGCTCAATAAAAGGGTGTGGATTCAAAGTTTAATAAATAATTTATGATAATGAGTGATCATAATACTAATAACTCTTTTTCTTTTTTGGGTTCAAATATTTTGATTCAATAACCAAGTTAAGTGAATCAATACATTAATACTACCAAAATTCAAAGTTTGCATTTATTAATTATAACTATGTTGATGGTCCTTTATCATGGGAAGCTTTCCTTTCAACATTTTAATGCAAAGTAGAGGAGGCTCTTGGCTGTATATAATCAAACCAATCACATGCATTTCATTTTCAATACCGTCATGCCTAGATGGTCAACTTCTTTTAACTTAAGAGTGATGATTGGTTTACCCATCTTTATTCCCCAAAAGCAACGTCATTAGAAGAATCTAAGCATAGATTATTGTCATCATTCTTTTTGCTTTCAACTTAAAGGAAAAGAAAGCCTTGTTTTCTCTATAATTAAGTGATATAACAAAAAGTCACTTTTTCGTTCACTGCATAAATCCCAGCATTAAAAAATTAAAATATAAATAAAAAGAAGAAAATAGAGCTTTTCTGATATTTGTTATAGTAGAGTACTAGTAATATTTTGCATTAAATTATCCAAGAAATTGGACACAAGTAGTTAAATTATTGTACAAAAAAAATACCAAGACTGAAAAATCTCTATTACCAGAATGTTTCAGAACTTAAAGCATTGATCAAAATAGAACAAATATATTTTAAAAAAAAATATAACAAATATTACCCCTTGGTCATTAGAATTTACAAATTCATGCTTTTATCCAAAATTGGATCATGAAAAAAAGGAACAACTTTTGTAATAGTGCTCATAGAAAGAAAGGGCCAGGAACAGCTAAAAAGCCACTTTTATCCTCTTTTTATCAGGACAACTCAGGGTAGCCCAGTTTTTTTGGCCAAGCAAAAGCTTTCACTGAATTCTTTGCATTCAAAAGCTTTTTGGTTTAATGGATCTTAAACAACTCCAAAAAAACTACTTTGGTCTCACTTTTGCTGGGCCAGAATATGTGCAGGCTAAAGTTCTCATTTCAGGACTAAAAACTACTTTGGTCTAACATGCATGGTTCATGACCAAGCCTAGAGGGGACCAATCTTTTCATGGCTTAACATGCAAATTATAGGATAGGCCCCATTTCATTTAAATCCCAGCTAGAAATATTCAATTTAAAGCCATGAGAGAAGAGAAAAGAATTACCAATTTAATCATCTTTCACACCCAAAAGTCTAAATTTTTTTTATGAATTTTCTAGAAAGAAAGTATTTTCTTGACTGATTCTAAGAGCTTTTTGGTAGGGCCTTTGTATCTACCGGAGGAAAGAACTATACTATTTAGTTTTTCAAGCATGCTTGTACATTAACTACTCCCTCTAAAATTTCATAAATTTTTTTACTAAAGTTACAAATTCAAAAGGGAAGAACTTTTCTTTCTTTTTTTTTTTTTTATATGAATGCCACTACTTTCAAGTGAAGCTCGGCGTGACTCGAACGCTTAATTTATGAGTAGAGGACTTACAATCAACTAGGCTACAAAAGGAAGAACTTTGGATTGGTTTGATAAAACTATCTAATGATATCAAAGTCATATTTATGGTTCCCAAAGTACTAATATAAGAATTTTTTAAGTACTGATTTTCTTCATGTCATCATATCAACATGCTAATAAATGAAAGGTTGATCCTGTACCGACAACTAAAAAAAGTCAAGAACATGAGAAAGAAAAAATAAATAAAAGTAAAAAACAAGATGAATTGTTGGTCTTAACACTAGTGAACGACAACATTGATGGTGCCTTTGAACTACTGCAAGCAAATTTGAAATCAAAACATGAGGCAAGAAACAAAGAACCTAATGACCTTTTTCACATCAATCAATTGCCCCATTGCCTTTTTTCATAAATTCAAGAAGACGGCGAGGTTAAGTATTTAGGAAGTGAGTTAAAATTAAAAATTAAAACTTAAATGTATTGTAATATATAAGATTTTTATATTATAGTATATTTTTATTTTATATTGTAGTACGTGATAGTTTTATATTTTTGAGTAGTAACTGAATTTGCTAAACACTATATTAATTAACTTTCATTTGGCATGTTCATGGTAACTAATTACCTAATATATATAAGTAGAATTTTTGTATAGGATACCAAAAAAGCTCAATACAGTTGTCTATTTACTTTATTTTATTTTATTTTATTTTTGAATTTAAGGGTGGAGAGATTTAGTTTTACACTTTGTGGTAAAATTAGGTGTAAATTTACGCTATAACTGCAACGACATATACACTTATTATTGTGTAGGTAAACTTTCTTACTATATATGCATATATTGCAACTACGATATATCGAAGCTTATATACGTGTATAAATTTATCCCCTTGAACAAAAATAAGCTTGGTACTGTTTTAGATATACTTGAGATAATAAAACTAAAATTTATATATTAGAATTTTTTATGTAAAAAATTACGAATGTTCACCTTAACATAAAAAATAATAACTAGAACTATAAAATACGTACAAAGTATATTTATCAAATGAAAATAAAGTACGTCTATTTTACCATCCGTCATGAGAGTGGTTAATAAATGAAAATAAAATATGTCTATTTTACCATCCGTGAACGGTTCAAATCCCTTTTTGTAATAATGTTTTTTTCTTATAAAATTTGAATAAAAAAATAGTTAAACTATAATTTATGGTTCGAACAGCAAATTGTAAATAGATACAAAGTCTAACAATTTCACAATAATTTGTTCCATAGCTTATTAAAACACTCAAATTTTGGTCACATTAACTTTTGACTAACAACACAGCTAACGTCAAATATATTAGGACCACAACAATGTCAAATTAGCCTTTTAGTTACATTTGCATTCCGTTAGTGCAGTATACTTTTCATTTGATCTTTCAAAAACATGTGTACAATAGCGCCAAAAACTTGGCGAACATTAACAATATGGGTATTTGGAAGGTTATTTTTTGAATTTGTCATACATTTATAATTTATTCTTTAAATTTTTAATTTTAAGAACTTGCACCTGAATTTACAAATTTGTAGTAAATCACCCCTCAATAATAACAATTTTTTATTTTTGACTGAAATTTATATATAATTTTTATATAGGTCAATAATTAAGAGTATAAAAAGAGTTTTTTATATAAATGTTAAACCAAATCTATATTCAAAACAAAATTAATTCAAAATTTTCCAATTTTGATGAAGACTTAATTAAAAATATAAATTACAATAAATTTAGGTTAAAATATGTAAAAACAACATTCATGTCATCAATCAATTATTCATTTGCAAATTATATGTCAATTTCAATAAAAAAAAAATTAAAATCACAATTGATTAGGTGATTTACTGAGAGTTGTAAATTTAAGGTGCAACCTTACAAAATTGAAAGTTTTGAGGACGTGTGACAAATTTAAGGGGAACAACGCCAAATAATATACCGTATACATTTAGCATTTGGAATGGGGGTATTTCAACCAAACAATATAATATTGGAAGTGAAAATGACATTAGTGCTTACAATAAACCTGCAATCATATTATATATATTAATTATGACATAATATTCTATACTTTATCATACATAATTACTAAAAATACACCAAAAGAAAATAATTTGGTGATAATAGTTGCACACATAACAAATTCAAGTATCCTTCCAAAGTCATGATGACAGGGATTAATTAAAGTTTCTTGGGTCAAGTTGTGAACCAAAAAATTGGACTCCCAAATTTAAAACACCAGCTTCTCAAAAATATTGAAATACTGACACATGGGGCCAAGATATGCCAAATCAACCTTATTTAGTGTTTAGTCAAGTAGTTTACGTCATTAGTTTAGGTTTGAGAACTATAACATGTGAGAGTTTTCACACTATATCCTTATTACTGTAGTATGTAAGAGCTTTATACTGTTCACGGTTTAAACCAATTCTTCCGTTTTGCAGCTCATGCCAAACCTTGTCCAAATGATGGTATCACTGAGGAGGGCACATGAGTAAAATTGGTTAAAACCAGACATTTGAACTGGTCTCTGGCAGTTATGGAAGTGACAGTTCGGGGAGAGAGAGAGAGAGAGAGAGAGAGAGAGAGAGAGAGAGAGAGAGAGAGAGAGAGAGAGAGAGGAGACAGTCTTCCTTTTAAGTCATCACAAACAAATACTAGTCTATGACTCATTACTTACCAATGTGCTTGTTGTTTGCCGCCATTAGAAAAGACAAAGTAATGGGAATTATTCTCTCTCTTTTGCGCTGTTTTTGCTTCTGTTAAATTGCGTAATTGAGTGTTTTTTTGGAAACAAGAAGTTTTATTTAGAGAAAATGACCTATCAGAACATATATAGATGTTCACTTGAAGTACCATTTAATGATGTTTAATGGGTTCCTGTTTTGTTTTACTCATTTCTTTACTTTTCACAGGTTGGATCTATAACTTTCTTCTCAATAATTGATGCTGTGAAGGAAAGTTGAAATTCTCTGAAACTTCTGCACGGTCTGAGTTTCATTTTTCAACTTTGTACTATTCAAGAATTTCTTGTTCTTGAAGAACTTCCTCTAGTTTGGTAAGTACCCAGATGTGTAACAATTATTCCTGGAATCTTTAGTATATTTTCTTAACCTTTTATGAGATGGGTAAATGATTGTTTTAGAAAATGTGTCTCCTAATTACCAACTGGGAGGAAAAATATTCCATTGAGTTTAACAACCTTCAATTGTTTATCCTCAAATCTGACAAGGGCTTCCTTGGTCTGTGATTAGTTATTAGATAGAGCATGCATCTCTTTTATTTTGTATATCAAGATGTGATTATTAATGTATAATTTTTTTTATTGTTTTTTAGTGGGTTCAATGAAAGCTATAGGATGGCCTTAAATCTCTAGAATTAGTATGATCGCCTTTCCCAAATGGCAAAGCAGAAGAGCTGGTTTGGCTGGGTGAAGAAGCTGTTTTCATGTAAAGAAAAGACAAGGGTATGAAAGGGCTTATATGTATACATTTTTGTAACATTATATAAATATATCATACATTCTATAGGTTAATATTACATTACCTATATTTTGTCATTTATTTTTGCTTTCAGAGAGGAAAGGAATGGAGATGGAATTTGGGAAGGCTGGAACTTAAGCAATACCCTGCACTTATGGAGTCAGAGAGAACACTGAGTGAGGCATCAGAAGAGCAGAAGAAACATGCCTTAATTGTTGCCATGGCAACAGCCGCTGCAGCCAAGGCTGCTGTTGCTGCCGCGCAGGCTGCAGCCGAGGTTGTGTGCCTCACAGGTGCTTCGGAGTCTTGCCAACTTTTCAGAAAGGTGGACCCCAACTCAGCTGCCATCAAGATACAGAGTGTTTACCGTGGACATCTCGTGAGCATCTCTTGATACTTTCCTTTGTTTGTTAGTTTGTTTACTTGATCAAGTGGAAATAGACTTATAGATACTTCTATATTGATCTTTTCATGCTTTGAGACTTTTACTTGGAGTAATCCTGACTCTAGCAAGTCTTAAAATCTTCTTGTAATCTTCAATTTAGCTCTTGATTACCCGTCAAAAAAATAATTGAGGACCATTTTTTTTATTTGTTTATTTACTTCTGTTGTGTTAATATCCAATGAAAGTTGGAGACTTTCTATTACTCAGCTTAAGTAGCTGAAATATAAGTAGAATATATATTAAATACAGGGGAAATAATCATGAATCTCTAGTCTAATTCTAAAGTTTGAAGCAAAACAGGCAAGGAAAGCGTTGCGAGCGTTGAGAGGGCTGGTGAGACTTCAAGCAATAGTTCGTGGCCGAGCCGTGAGACGCCAAACAGTTGCAACTTTGAAGCGTCAACAATCCCATAGAAGAAGGCAGACAGAGGCCCAAGAAAAGATCACTCCTGCTGGGGATGAATGTTACAAAAAATGTGAAAAGAGAATGTCTTTCCAACCACAAAAGGAGTTTGAAGAGAAGGAACTAAAGGTAATTGACATAATTGAAGTCACTTTGAGGTCATTTTTGGAAAGTATAGGAAGAATTAGTTCATAACTCTGGTTCATTTTACAGTGACTAATTCAATAGCTATTGAGAACCCAAAAAAGCAAAAAGGAAATGCAAGTATATAAACATGAAGATTATCTTGTGCCTTGAACTTTTACATTTCATTTTATAAAGTTTCTAGAACATAGTTGAAGTAGTAAAACAATTTCCATCTTGGTTTATATATATATATATATATATATTCAGCATTGTATTAGATCCTTACAGAATGAGGACTCCAAGTATTTGCTTTTTAATTGGCAGCTTTTAAGTAGCAGTCAAGGAGGGTGGAATTGCAGCATACTCTCAAAGGAAGACATGGAAGCCATTTGGTTAAAAAGGCAAGAGGCCCTAATGAAAAGAGAGCGCATGAAGAAATACTCCTTCTCACACAGGGTAATTTTATATGAATATTTGTTAATATTTTGACATATTAAACAAACAAAATGATAAGTCTATGATTCACTCATGTTATTCATAAGCACCTTTAGCATTTCAACATTTCTAACAAGATAATCTTTTCAGGAGAGAAGAAATACTTGTTTTCTGCAAGATTCAGTGACCAAAAAGGAATTTGGTGCACAAAGCCGAAGGCTAGAATCCCTGCAAGGAAAGGAAATCTCAAAGCCAATTCTACATTCAAATAAAAATGGTAGTGAGATGCACGGGACAATGCAAGTAAAACTGAAAAATGCGAGGCACAGAGAGTCACTTGAAGGAATGAGTACAGAGTTTCCTCGTTTGAGGAATTCATTTTCCCTTGAAAGATGGAATTCATTTGGAAATGATGGGCTGATGCCAAGCTCTCCAGTTTTTCCAACTTTCATGGCTGTGACTGAATCTGCAAGGGCTAAGACAAGGTCGATGAGCACACCGAAGCAACGAGTTGGATTTTGGGATGGTTGCTTGAGTGGAAATTATCCACATAAGAACAACCTCTCGCTTTGGTCGTCTTATGATGGTGAATCGATTTGGCGCAGTTGAAAAAGAAATGGTATTACAAGAATTCATGTTTGCAACAGTCGATGTGTTAAAATTTCAACATAACACATTGAATTAGAATGCAATTTTCTTAGTCTCCAACATTTTCTCGAAGAAGAAAATTTCAGTAAAACTGTACAGGGACAATGGTATGAATTTTTCATTGCTGCTACAACTGAATCATACTCAAGGAACTTTCTTTTTTCCCTTTTCTCGTGGCGTTTGTGAGTGTGTGTTTTGACCGAGTAACTTATCTATAAAGAAGAGTTTTGTATATATTTCTTGTTACCAACAATATGAATAAAGTTATGGTTTGTTTTAAGAAATTTGTTTCCTTGGACTAATCTTAGCGCTTCAAAAACTTTGCTTCATGTGACAGAGAAGAAGAATCATGACCCTTTTGAGTTCCAAAAATTAAAAAAAATTAAAAATGGAATTTTATATTAAAAAAAATCTTTTAGTTTTAATCTTTGCATCTTCTTCTTTAGAGATGTGATAACAAGAAATATAGAATGAGAGAGCTTATTGTAACATGTTGAACCAGTCACTTAGAAGAGAACAAGGAGCAATAATGTGTTTAACTCCATTGACCAAAGCACTTTCTAATGAGTTAGAACCATTCGTTTGCAAAATAAAGGAGTTGAGGAGATTTTTAAAATAGGGGATTACAGGTTAGAATCAGGCTGAAATAAGAAAGTACGCAAAACTGATAAAACTTTACAAAACTCTAATGATTTAAGAAAATCGCCCGAGTTTTTTTTTTTTTTTTTTTTTGACCTTACGAAATAATTCTCATAAAAAGCATTCTCTGTATTTGGAAAAACATGTTGGTTGTCCAGAAAAGAACAGGTTTTTCCACTTTCGAAGATTTGCTCTTGTTTTTGTAAAAACGACACCATTTAAGTGTGTCGTTTATGCCTGAAAGGTGATGGCGCTAATTAATAAAATTGCAGTCGTTTAGGCAAAACACATAGTTTTATATATCCTACTTTTTAAAGAGAAATTGCAGTCCTACTTTTTAAGTTTCTCATCGTTTATGCGAAGAACACCATGCCATTTAGCTTATAAAATTCGTGTCGTTTGGATGATTACCACATGCCATGTTCATGTAAAGTATGGTGTCGTTTGATACGGAAATCGGCATGTCGTGTATCAAAAATATTGTGGTAAAACAGAAGACAAATTTTAATTTTCTAAAGATTTATGTTGTTCGAGCAATAACGAAGTGGTTTTTCTGTTTAACAGTATCAGGTTCTTAAAGCTTCCACTTTGCAGTCTAGAGGATAATAGATTGCATAAAGTTCAACAAACAAAAATACATCACCAAGCTTAATTGATCATCAAATAAGCTATAAAGCGATACCTTTGTATATAAAAGGCAAAAAGGAAAAATAAAGAACTCAAAATATAACTAAACGTATTGATAAAGCCAACTACTAAGAGTACATTTAAGAATGCAATTAAAACTAAAAGTTGGAACCAATTTAGAGCTTTACACTGTAGCCTATTTTTACTTTACACTGTAACATGTTAGAACTTAACACTATAACAGTTGAAACTATAGCAGTTGAAACTTGTTAAAGATATAGATTCTCAATGTTAATATTATAAGTAAATATGATAGGAATTGTCGTGTTTATCTACTTGTACATATCAGCACACCAAGTTGGGTTTAGGGTTCCTTTAGTGACTCACGTGGATATAGCCATTGGTTGAGTCCTTGCATATAAATTCACCTTACACTGAATCAATTGATGAGGCAATACAATATTCCTTGACCAGATCATTCTCTTGTCTTCCGTTTTATCTAAACCATATAGTTGAAACGATATTAGCAAACGCTCACTAACCACAATCAACTTCTCTGACAAAAACCATGTCCACAACTGGCACACCCCTAATATTTGTAATTCTCTACTAGGGCCAAGCTACCTATATGCAGGGGCAATGAGCCAGCCACTTCTAGTTCTCTTACGTTCTCAACAAAAGTCACTTGTAACGTTAGTAGTTCTTAAAAGGTAGACTTTTTATGTACAAAATATGAAATACACTTTTATTAATTCACAAATCTACCATGGGGTCAAATATATATATATATATATATATATATATATAAATGTATGTATATCCTTCCATGCTAAATTTCTCGCCTGATCATTGTACTTTGTAACTCCACCAAACTGTAATAAGAAATGAATAATAGTAAGCAAATGCGTATGAAAGAATATAAATAGACCAGCATAAAACAAAATATTTACATTTTCAATAATTGAATTCTGCAGTAATGTCCCCATCTGGGAGAACCAGCATGTGTTGTTCCCCAATTGTTTTGGGACATTCTAAACGAATTTGAAATTCCTTAGTTTCCAAACAATATTATTTTAGAAACCTTGTTTAAAAACTAAAAGTTAATATTGTACAAAATTCGTTCATTCAATATTTAAGAAGAGAAAATAATAGGTCAACGTTACTTACCTTGTACCATGTGATGTTTGAGTTTCCACGCAAATCTGCATTAGAAACACTTAAGCGAGTATATCTATTACAGCTTAGAGATAATTTGACAAGTTTTTGAACCAAGAAATAAACTGAACATTTGTTACGAATTAGAAACCCTAATTCTACTAAGAACGAAAAATATACAAAATGAAAATAAACAAGAACCAGTGAAATTTACAATGGTTTACCCTTAATGTAAGAGCTACGTTCACTTTCAACCACTGCAGTGATTTACTAAATGATGAAGAAGTTTACAAGTGTAATGACCAAAAAAATCCAGAAATTAATAAGTACGATTAATTAAGGATTTTTCCATAGCTACTCCATTTAATACATGAGAAAGTACAAGTTTGGGGTTTATAAACACAAATTCTTGTAAGAATTCAGTTCAAGACAAGAAATTTTCTACAATGCATAGAAAATTTAAAAGTTAGAATCGTGGCTTAGTCATGATTTATAATTATGAATTTTCTCGATTAACGCGTATTTTGAGAGCTTTAATAGCTATAAGACTTTAATAATAAATAGTGTTATAGATATACGATCTTATGTAACCTTTGTATGAATAGATTACAAAATGAATATTGTGATGATACACTTGGAAAAATTAAAATAATTATTCGGTGTACTAAATTAAGCTTTTATGATCAATAACTCTATGTACAGGTCGAGGCACAAGACCATCCGCTCTATACCATAATTCAGGAAATGGTAAGCACCAAGTTTAAGTATGCAAGATTTATGTCAATTTTTACTAAGTTCAATCTCGAAATTTAAGGAGATCATAAAGTAAGATAAGAATTTCAAGAAAGTTATAAGGATTATTGGAAGTTCGAGAATTTCAATCTTTTGTACAAGTATAGTTATTTATTATACACATTAATAATCACATAAGGTTTATTATTATTATTGTAATGATAATAATAATAATAGTAGTTGTCATAATAATAGTGGAAAAAAAAAGAGCATTGATGGAGTCCACAAACGTTGATCTATAGGTAAGATGTGGACCCATAAGTGGCTCTTTACGTGAAATAATTCGGGTGATATCGTAAAGCTTGAAATAGTGTTAAGTTAACATTTTAGTTATGATATATGTTTATAACATGAAAATTGAAGCTTATAACATGAAAATTTATAATAAAAAATATATGTTTTAGTTAACATTTTCAAGTTTTAAAAGTTATAATATATATATATATATATATATATATATATATATATATTGAATAAAGCTCAGGGTTTGGATTTAATTGACTTATAAATAGTCAATTTAATCTATGAAAAGTTTGTATGATTTATAGCTATTATTTTATGATAAAACTATAAGTTTATAATTTGTTTTCATGTTAAGTTAAATATATATATAGCTATTAAAAGAAGAGATTTACAACGAAATATATATATATATATATATATATATATATGGGGTTAATTATTAATTTATGTTTTTGATATTTTAGAGATTATAAAATGTTATTTTGATCAAGAAATCAAATTTTAAGTTTCGATCTAAATTCTTAAATACAAAATATTATTTTTACCAAATAAATACATATATGGTGAAATAAGTGAATTAACGATTTTAAAGACAATACTGTCAAAGTTTATCGTATTAGAACAAATTCAAGAAATCCATACAGTATAGATAAATTTATGAAAATAGTTTATGACAGTATGAATATTTTAGTAAGACATTAAAATGGAGAGAAATTTAAACTTACCATAGTTATTTTTAAAGAGCAAGAATATTACAGTTATAAAAGTACGACTATGTTTACGAAAATTTCAAATTTACGGATCAAATTTGATCAGCCCAACATGACATAGTTTAGACTGTGTAGATCACATGAGAGTCTGTAAATACATGAAACCAAAAAAAATGAGGAGAAAATTAGCCAATCAAAGCGGCCAATTCTCCCTCTTTACTTTCTCTCTCTACACTTTCTTTCTCCTCCAACTCAGTCCAAGATCCAACCTCCATTTTTGAAGCCTCCTGCACCAATAAAAAACTCCCGTTGAGCTGAGTCCAACGGTGTGCTGTGCCGGCCACAATTCCTCCGGAAGAAGCCACACCCGCCTGTTAAAGTGGTGAAAAAACACAAAATTTTCCGACAAAATAACTCTACCGTCCAAGCACCAATTGTCACGATCTTGGTCTCTATAGTCTCAGCTCAAGGATTAGAACAAAATGCAGTAGGTGGCGCCCCTCGATTTTGGCTGGAAAAGCCTCGCTGACGCCACAATTTTTCTTCACTGCGCCACCGTTTGATAAACGGCGGCGGTGTACCGGCAGTGAGGTACACTGCCGCCACCGTTTGACTTACACGGCGATGAGGAGTGGGAAGCTCCTACCAATTTCTCTTGCATCGCAGCCCCTTGAAGCTCGAAGTCCCCGCGCCACCGCCGCCATGAACGATTCAGCCTGGTTTATTGTAATATTCACCCACGGTGTTGGGGGCTCGACCGTTGGCTTGGCACTCGAGGCGGCCCTTGCGGCCACCGCTTTCGCATTTGCCATGACCGTTGTAGCCAAAAGCACAATTGGTCCGACCCCAGATTAGGCCTGAGCCGATTACGTCGCTGAGAGTCCATGCCTAGCCTTGTTTTAGTTGCTTTCTACTGCCGGGGTAGGCGGCAGCCCAGACCGAGTAACTGCAGTTATTTAACGTCACTATTTGGGTTGCGCGGGATGAGGCAAAGCAGAGGGTGAGAATTAAAAGGGAAAAAGAAGAAGACTTGAGGGAAATTTTGGAATAAGACCATGATGGTTTGAAGAGTCTGTTTGCTAAATTATATCCTTGACTTGCGGAGTTCATCTGGTTAAGCAACTCTGTCGCGACCGACAATTTAGATACTTGATTTAATTTTGAATTATGAAAATATAAATATAGATATAGATATTGTAAAATGTGTGAATAACCAGTTAACCATCCTTTTTTACAAGGGTGAAAAAAAAAAAAAAAAGGTAACACCTTTGTCCTAGCTACATAGTGCTCTTTTTTTGCTGTTACATAGATAAGAAATTGTGTCGAACTTTCGCCTTATATCTTGCCTTGGGTTCACTTGTACAGTCAAGACTAGTGGGGGACTTTTCTTATCCCACATGCCGTGTTGATTCTACCAAGCACAAACTGGGTTCTGATATTTACGATGTTGATTGGCCTAAATAGTCAAGAAAAAATAAGAAGTCTATGATCTAATCCTATCCTATTTTTTATTCAAATCACTTTAAAAAAATAATAAGAAGTTGGTGTCTCAAATAGTATCTAATTAATCATGTTGTGATATGGGCACTCAAATATTAGAACATGAAAATTAGTTATTAAACATTTTTCAAATAAGGTAACATAACATTTTTCTAATATAAAAGTTTTTTGCATAATGTAACATAAAATGTTATGTTGATTAGACATCATTTAAGATAAAAGAATTAAAGTCCTTCATTTTATGGAAGATGTTGTTCATTTGGCAGGGCCCACACTTCAAAGTCAGCACTTCAAAAAAACTAAAATTTTAGTCACAACAGTTTTAAGTAAAACTTTTAGCCACCACAAAAGTGTTGTGACTAAATATTGCAATTTTTTTAGTGCATGATTGAAGGTGCTCTATACTTATTTGGTAATTTTTATAGTAGAGAATGTAATTTTGCTCCGTTAGTAAAACATGGGTGTTTTAACCATTGGATTAACTTTTTAATGGTCTAATTTGTGACTGAAGCAGTTCTGTATCGCGCGCTGTAAATTCTTTACATAGACAGCTACAAATTAGACAGCTAAAATCCTAATCTAATGGCTAAAACATCCTACTCCATCAATAAAGCAAAATTGTCTTTCTACCATAAGAATTCTCTATTTATTTTGGTGGATGGAAATTTTTACGTGTCCAATCTAATGCTATGCAAAGGCTGCATTATGGCAAAAGAATAATTGCGTTGTGGTTTTAAAGATAGGTACTTTTATTTTTTTTAAATGCATTTAATGGGTCTGGCAACAACTAAAAGGTTCTAAACACTTTGAAACAACGTTTTTTGACCATGCAATTTCACTCTAACGACTTTTAATAACGTGCGCAAAATACATTCCTTACCATAAGAAGATGCAATTTTTTAACAATAATTAAAAAATTTTGACGAATTTTTAACCGTCGTAAAATGTAGTAGTTCGTCACTCACAAGGCTATCTTATTAGCCTCTTGTAAGGAATTCTAAACAGTAATAAGATAATGGAATACCGCCATATTAGCTTCATCAAACAATTGAAAGAGCATGGCATAACATGGGATCAACTCATTAATACTAAATACATTAAATTGTAATTAGATTCCTGAACCACAAAAGCTTAAAGAAAGTTTTTTCACTTAATAAAAAAAGATCAATGATGTCTTCACGTCTCTAAAATGGCATCATTTTTCAAATCTATTTGTATTACAGGCACAATGACAAGGATTTTGGTCTTAACTCTCCACTAGATAATAAGCCATGGTTCAATAGAATCTATTAACAGATAAATTATGCTAGAAAGCAGACTCTTATGGGTGATGTGAAACTTGAACATCCAACCTACTAGTTGATGCAGACTCTGTAACACCCCTATGTGGGGGTTAACAGTTTTAAATAAATAAAAATAATTTTAAATTTTATATTATTTAAATCAATTAAACAATGCCCATGGGTCTTTAAACAACAAGAAAAATAAAAATAAACGTTTTAAATACAAACCACAGTTTTTAGTGTAGCACCAAATATATATAATTACAGTCATCATCACCATAGTACAATTCCCAAATAACTTAACACAGCCATAAAAAAAAATAATACAACTCTTACATGTTGTAGATAAGTTGTAATTAAACAGGGTCTTTTAACACGAAAACAGCAGGATTGTTTTCGCTTATTCCTCTTCAAATATGTTGCACTGAGTTCCACCTGAGATATGAAGATATGATAGGGATGAGCATCGACATGCCCAGTAGGGAAATCATGACTCACCTTATGGTTTATCCATTACCACATTAAAAACTGCATGGTTAGTAGGTTACATCATATTCCAGATTATAAGGTTTATTATGATCACATCTTATGGATACCGTAGTTAATCATTACCAAGTGTCATAATTACACATTTATACAAATATTACCAATCATCATTGTTCCTAGGTATCCATGTTAAATTGAGTATCACTCAACTCATCGAAACCCAAATGGGCGCACTTGATCACCCTATAAACATTCCAAGGGTGTTCCGGTGAGGGGACATCAAGCCCCGAGTCCTCATCAAATCAATTCCTGTACAGTGTGTTCTGGGACTTTCAACCCAAGGAAGCGTCATCACCTTCCCCCTATTTTACCTTTTTGGGTATTCATGCCCAAGGACGTAACCGCCGCCCTCTTCATGTCTCACCATTTCTCTATATTAAATCATTATTAATAGAGTCAGTTTTCCTAACCATGCTTCTCAATTTATAACATGTGTCAATTCATTATGTTCCTCGCCGTACAATACAAGACGAGTCCATGTCATAGTTTCATATGTGATACTCATATAATATCAGTTCAACATAGATATATATATATTGCGGCAAAACAATCAATTTTAATTCTATAAAAACCTCACAAAAATGAGTAATAGAATCCCTACCTTTCAAGCTTATCAACAATCTTTTAATCCTAGAATCAATTAACGTTAGCTCCACACATCCTTGACCCTAAGGCATGCATAAGGACAATTAAAACTAAAGCACAACGTATAATCACATTCATAAGTGAGTTATGTGTAAACCCGTCTACTAGTGCCATTAAAGTATTTTTATGCATTAAACATGGAGAAAATGCATACTAAAAACTAAGTTTAGATTAAAGAAAACCTACCTCAAAACTTCTTTGAAAAGCACCAAAGTTTGGGTTATCAATCAAGCTTGAATTAACTTTAAAACCGCCTCGATCATCGTTGGGAATTATAATTGTCTTGGCCACAAAGAGAGCTTTGTGCTCTATGTCTTTAGTTAGAAATTTGAAGTGAGAAGGGAGAGAATGAGAACTAGAGAAGAAGGTGGTGATAGTTAAATAAAAAGATATCAAAATGCTTAAGAGGAATGAGATGTTTACGGGAAAAAGTTGTAAGAAGAAACAAAAGAGTCTTAAAGGAAAATATCATCTTGTCTCCCATGAAGACTTTTAGCAAATAATGCCAACATAATTGAGGGGATAATTGGAGTGAATTATAGAAGAAGATAAGGAAATAATTAATTAGGTGGTTGAGAAATATCTCCATGTCTTCTATGAATTGACGGAAAATAATTCAATGTCCCCTTCGGATACCTTTAGCAAAATGAGAAGAAGTCTATATAATTGAGCAATAATTTAGGGAGACAAGATTGGTAGAAGTAAGTGTTGGTAAGTTTTGAATGTTTCTTAGGAAGACTTGGTAAGAAAATACTAAAATGGTATTTTTTTTAAATGATCATAAACAACTTAGTAATTTTAAATAGTCACATTTTATTCATTAAATTTTACAAAATTATGCCCGTTAAAAATACGGGTGTTACAGCTCTCCCCTCCTATAAAAATTTCGTCCTCGCAATTTCGTACACTGATTACAATGTTAAAACAAATGTGGGTACTTTTCTCTCATTTCAGATTCAAGTTCCCATGTGGCTTCCTCCACATCATGGTGTTGCCACATCACTTTCACCAGAGGAATTCCACGACGACGTAATAATTTTATTTCATGATCCAGTATTTGAACTGGAATTTCTTCATAATTCGTATCTCCTTGAATTGGCACATCTGTCCACATGATCACATGTGAAGGGTCGGGTTCATACTTTCTCAACATCGATACATGAAACACATTATGTACATGAGACAATTGTGGTGGTAGGTCTAAATGGTATGCCAACGTTCCAATGCGTTCCACAATCTCAAACGGTCCTGTATACCTTGGTGCTAACTTTCCTTTAACACCAAATCGAGATACACCTCGTTTTGGTTTCACTTTTAAGAACACAAAGTCTCTGATCATGAACTCTAAAGGTCGCCTCCTCTTATCTGCATAACTCTTTTGTCGACTTTGAGCTGTCTGAAGACGTTCGCGAATAATCTGGATCTTGTCCGTTGTTTCTCTGATAAACTGAGGCCCAAGTTCAAGACGCTCTTCCTTTTCAGCCCAACACAATGGAGATCTACAAGGTCTACCATATAAGGCCTCATATGGAGCCATTCTAATACTTGCTTGGTAACTGTTGTTATATGCGAATTCAACATATGGCAGCTGTGCAGCCCAATTTGTTCCAAAGTCCAGCACACAAGCCCGAAGCATATCCTCGAGAATCTGAATGACACGTTCAGATTGTCCATCTGTTTGAGGATGAAAAGCTGTACTAAAATTCAATTGAGTTCCCAAGGCCCTCTGCAATCCTCTCCAAAATTTCGACGTGAAACGTGTATCTCTATCGGAAACTATTGACATTGGCACTCCATGCAATGTCACTACCTTTTCCACGTACAATTGACATAATTTTGAGACACTATAATTAGTTCTGATTGGGATGAAGTGGGCTGTCTTAGTTAAACGATCTACAATTACCCAAACGGCGTCATGCCCTATTTGAGTCTTAGGAAATCCAGTAACAAAGTCCATTGTCACATGATCCCACTTCCATTCTGGAATAGGTAAGCTCCTCAACTCGCCTCCAGGCTTTTGATGTTCCGCTTTAACCTGTTGGCACGTCATGCACTTAGAGACAAAGGTTGCTACATCTCGTTTCATTCCTCGCCACCAGTATTGTCGTTTTAGATCCATATACATTTTTGTGCTTCCAGGATGAATAGCAAACTTTGAACGGTGAGCCTCATCTAGCACCGCATGCCTGAGATATGGATCCTCTGGAACAACTAATCTTCCTTTGTAAAGTAAAAATCCTTCTGGCTCAATCTGCCATCCATCCAGTTGTTCTCCATTTTGTATTTGTTTCCAAACCCTACGTAATCCTTCATCGTGCCATTGTCCTTGTTTTACTTTCTGAATTAACGTAGGAGTTGCTATCACATTGAATAAGAAAGCTCTCTCGTTATCTTCATAATATTGCAAGTTGAAGTCGGCGATGGTGACTCGTCTCCAATCTTCCAATGCTAAACTGGCTATACGTCCGTTGTTCTTACGACTTAGAGCATCTGCCACGGCATTCGCTTTTCCAGGATGATATTGGATACTAAAGTCATAGTCCACCATGTACTCAGTCCATCTTCGTTGCCTTAGATTGAGATCCTTTTGAGTAAACAAATATTTCAGACTTTGATGATCTGAATATAGCTCGAACTTTGCGCCATATAGATAACATCTCCAAATTTTGAGTGCGAAAACCACAGCAGCTAACTCAAGATCATGTGTGGGGTAGTTCCTCTCATGGGGTTTCAACTGGCGTGAGGCGTAGGCAACTACTCGTCCATGCTGCATTAACACACAACCCAAACCGTTTCCTGAGGCATCAGTGTATACTGTGTAAGGCTCCTCGTTGTTAGGTATGATCAGCACAGGTGCACTAGTGAGTCTTCGTTTCAGTTCCTCAAATGCTTCTTCACATTTATCATCCCACACGAACTTGACATTCTTCCTTGTGAGTTTTGTTAATGGAGAAGCAATCTTTGAAAAATTCTCTACGAAGCGTCGATAGTATCCAGCTAGTCCGAGGAAACTTCGAATCTCTGACACGTTCTTTGGTCGTTCCCAATTTAGCACTGCTTCAATTTTGGAGGGGTCCACTGAGATGCCTTCTTCAGAGACAACGTGTCCAAGGAACTTGACCTTCGTCATCCAGAAATCACATTTTTCTCTTTTTGCATAAAGACCATGTTCTCTCAACGTTTGTAGAGCGATCCTCAAATGCTCAGCATGTTCTTCTTCGTTTTTAGAATAGATCAAGATATCATCTATGAAAACAATGATAAATTGATCTAAGTACGGTCGAAAGACACGGTTCATCAAGTCCATGAAAGCCGCTGGTGCATTAGTCAACCCGAAAGGCATGACAAGAAACTCAAAATGACCGTAGCGAGTCCGAAAAGCTGTCTTTGGAATGTCCTCTGCTCTTATCTTCAGTTGGTGATATCCGGATCGTAAGTCAATCTTTGAGAAATAGCAAGATCCTCCTAACTGATCGAACAACTCATCAATTCGGGGTAGAGGGTACTTGTTCTTGATAGTCAATCGATTAAGCTGGCGATAATCGACACAGAGCCTCAACGATCCGTCATGTTTCTTCACAAAAAGTACTGGAGCTCCCCAAGGTGATGTACTTGGTCGAATAAATCCTTTTTCCAGTAATTCGTCCAACTGCTTCCTCAATTCCACTTTCTCAGCAGGTGCCATTCGATACGGGGCAATAGAAACAGGCGCTGCTCCTTGAGTTAAGTCGATGACAAACTCAATTTCTCTATCAGGCGGAAGTCCGGGCAATTCATCTGGAAAAACATCTGAAAATTCGTCCACCACAGGAGTGTGAGAGGATAGGTCACTCTTCTTTAGTTCTCCATCTGAAGCAAAGATCGTCCCAAGATTGGTGAAATTCCTTCGTCCTCCAATACAAGCCTTTAGCACCGGGGCTGGCGTCACTGTTCCTGTTTTTGCTTGAAATTCGATGACTTGTCCATTCTTGGTGAATAAAGAGACACGTTTCCTATGACAATCTACTATTGCCTGGTATTTAGTTAGCCAATCCATTCCTAAGATTACATCAAACTCTGTCATAGTTATTACATATAGGTCAGCCGATAGTTTATGTTCTCCTATAACAATACACACTGATTTACAAATTATGGATACTTCAGCTATCCCGCCCATTGGTGTACTAAGGGTTAATGATGAACTACATGTCTCAGTTTCTAATTGTAGTACGGAAGCAAATAACATAGATATAAATGAATGAGTGGCACCAGTGTCAAATAATACATGAGCCCAAGAATGAGACACGTGAATCATACCGTCTACAACTGAGTGATCAGCCTGTTTTCCTTGTCCAGTTGTAGCCGTAATTGCATAAGCTTGTGCTGGTGCTTTTCCTTTATCACTTTTTCCTCGGTTTCCTTGGCTACTGCTAGCCTTATTATTATTTCTCCCAGAAAAATATGGCCTTTGATTCACTGAGCCTTGTGGAGTCGGTTGGAAGTTCTGATTAGCATAAAAATTGGAACCCTGTGGCCGCTGTTGATAGTTGTACTGAGGCTGGAACCCTCGAGGTTGAGTTACTGAGACTTGGGAAGCTGGAGTGTTTTGCTGAGGCGCTCCACGATTTTGACTCCCTCCCCAAACAGTGGAGCCAAAATGACTTCCTTGTGGCCTTGGTGCAAAGGATGATTGTGTAGGGCGGTTAGGGCAATTTCTCCTCAGATGTCCCACTTGTTCACAGTTATGACAAGCATACGGTTGGAAACGACCACTGCCAGAAGATCCACCACCAATAGTCACTCCACTATGCTGAATGACTTGCCCTTGTGACTTCTCTTTCTTACTTATTTTCCTTTGACGCCCACCAGAACCCTTATACTCTCCATAGGAGTTATTTAGTTCTGTCTCTGCCCGCTGTGCCGCAGCTACAAGATCAAGAAAATCTGTTGATGGAACAGCAGCTATCATTTGTCTGATTTTCGGCCTCAGGTTATTTCTAAATTTTTCGCATCTCGCCATTGGATCCGATACAGCCCCGGGATTGTAGCGAGACAATTCTATAAATCGAGCATGGTATTCAGCAACTGTTGTATCTCCCTGCACCAGGTTTTCAAATTCTCGCATCATTGCTTGCCTATGGCTCTGAGGAATATAGGTGTTGCGAAAAATGGTTTCGAACTGCTCCCATGTAAGATTCGGCACGTCATAGTCGTCTTTCTGAAGATCCCACCATTCTTCGGCTTTACCCTCAAATATATATGTTGAAAAGCTAACCCAATACTCCCGTGGAATCCTCAAGGTGTCCAACTTCTTTTTGACTGCCTTTAGCCATTGTTCTGCTATGACCGGGTTAGGTTCTCCACTAAATGTGGGTGGTTTCTGCTTCATAAACTCCTTCAACAGAGTTAGATGTCGTTGTTCGGGATCACGAACCTCCACAGGTCTTTGCACATTTTGTAATGCTTGAAGAATTTGTCCTAAATTATTTACTTCTAGTGCAGCTGGCGGGGATTGTGTTGCATGTCGTAGTTGCTCATCTTCTTGAGCTTGTTCCATCGGTTCCGGTTGCTCAACTTCTTGAGCATGTTCAACCGGTTGTGACAGCTCAGACGATTGCATTTGACGTCTTGGTGGCATAGTTTCTACTGGCTGCGAAAATTTAACTAGGATCAGTACCAAATGATGATGACATTAACACCTAACTTTAAAACCATTCCCAAAGATTAATTTTTAAGGTGGTGCTATACCCCCTAGGTTAATCGAACCTAGGCTCTGATACCAAAAATTCTGTAACACCCCTATGTGGGGGTTAACAGTTTTAAATAAATAAAAATAATTTTAAATTTTATATTATTTAAATCAATTAAACAATGCCCATGGGTCTTTAAACAACAAGAAAAATAAAAATAAACGTTTTAAATACAAACCACAGTTTTTAGTGTAGCACCAAATATATATAATTACAGTCATCATCACCATAGTACAATTCCCAAATAACTTAACACAGCCATAAAAAAAAATAATACAACTCTTACATGTTGTAGATAAGTTGTAATTAAACAGGGTCTTCTAACACGAAAACAGCAGGATTGTTTTCGCTTATTCCTCTTCAAATATGTTGCACTGAGTTCCACCTGAGATATGAAGATATGATAGGGATGAGCATCGACATGCCCAGTAGGGAAATCATGACTCACCTTATGGTTTATCCATTACCACATTAAAAACTGCATGGTTAGTAGGTTACATCATATTCCAGATTATAAGGTTTATTATGATCACATCTTATGGATACCGTAGTTAATCATTACCAAGTGTCATAATTACACATTTATACAAATATTACCAATCATCATTGTTCCTAGGTATCCATGTTAAATTGAGTATCACTCAACTCATCGAAACCCAAATGGGCGCACTTGATCACCCTATAAACATTCCAAGGGTGTTCCGGTGAGGGGACATCAAGCCCCGAGTCCTCATCAAATCAATTCCTGTACAGTGTGTTCTGGGACTTTCAACCCAAGGAAGCGTCATCACCTTCCCCCTATTTTACCTTTTTGGGTATTCATGCCCAAGGACGTAACCGCCGCCCTCTTCATGTCTCACCATTTCTCTATATTAAATCATTATTAATAGAGTCAGTTTTCCTAACCATGCTTCTCAATTTATAACATGTGTCAATTCATTATGTTCCTCGCCGTACAATACAAGACGAGTCCATGTCATAGTTTCATATGTGATACTCATATAATATCAGTTCAACATAGATATATATATATTGCGGCAAAACAATCAATTTTAATTCTATAAAAACCTCACAAAAATGAGTAATAGAATCCCTACCTTTCAAGCTTATCAACAATCTTTTAATCCTAGAATCAATTAACGTTAGCTCCACACATCCTTGACCCTAAGGCATGCATAAGGACAATTAAAACTAAAGCACAACGTATAATCACATTCATAAGTGAGTTATGTGTAAACCCGTCTACTAGTGCCATTAAAGTATTTTTATGCATTAAACATGGAGAAAATGCATACTAAAAACTAAGTTTAGATTAAAGAAAACCTACCTCAAAACTTCTTTGAAAAGCACCAAAGTTTGGGTTATCAATCAAGCTTGAATTAACTTTAAAACCGCCTCGATCATCGTTGGGAATTATAATTGTCTTGGCCACAAAGAGAGCTTTGTGCTCTATGTCTTTAGTTAGAAATTTGAAGTGAGAAGGGAGAGAATGAGAACTAGAGAAGAAGGTGGTGATAGTTAAATAAAAAGATATCAAAATGCTTAAGAGGAATGAGATGTTTACGGGAAAAAGTTGTAAGAAGAAACAAAAGAGTCTTAAAGGAAAATATCATCTTGTCTCCCATGAAGACTTTTAGCAAATAATGCCAACATAATTGAGGGGATAATTGGAGTGAATTATAGAAGAAGATAAGGAAATAATTAATTAGGTGGTTGAGAAATATCTCCATGTCTTCTATGAATTGACGGAAAATAATTCAATGTCCCCTTCGGATACCTTTAGCAAAATGAGAAGAAGTCTATATAATTGAGCAATAATTTAGGGAGACAAGATTGGTAGAAGTAAGTGTTGGTAAGTTTTGAATGTTTCTTAGGAAGACTTGGTAAGAAAATACTAAAATGGTATTTTTTTTAAATGATCATAAACAACTTAGTAATTTTAAATAGTCACATTTTATTCATTAAATTTTACAAAATTATGCCCGTTAAAAATACGGGTGTTACAGACTCTAAGCACAACCTCCTTGCCACCATATATACCACCACCACCGGTTAAATCCCACAAATCAAGCAAATGAATCAGACAAGAAAATAATGCAATTGATCTCCCACAACAGCCAGCTAACTTTTGGTAGCATTAATCAGTTTAATGTTATTTCATTTGCTTTTACTCTTTCAACTGTGAAATCATAATCTTAGGTCAATGAAATGAGGATATTGTTCACAACAAGCATAAGATGATGTTTGAGCAGAGGTGAGCAAAATTGCCGTTAAAACTGCAAAAATCGCCTAAATCACGCTGCACCATGCGCCATGGCATGACTAATTAGTACGTAATCGTAATGTGCGGTTTGATTTAGTCACTATCATTTCACCACGACTTTAATACATAAAACAAAACATAAGTTACTATATAATATATTCTTTTTCTCCAACGGTACCTTTGCCAGGGGATTACAAGCGGTAACTTCTATTGTAGGAAAACAAACGTTCACCCTTATTGCCATTATTTTATTACGAAGATAACACGGCTTGCTACTTAATTAAAATTCATTTGATATTTTGGCTGCTTGTTTGGAAGGAAAAGCCCCCAATACTTCTCATATTCCGGACTCTTCTGGTTCTCATCAAACATGGCGAATATGTAAGTCTCAATAGGCCCTCCCCGTTTCTTCGGAGTACCTCCCTTCACATGTTGAACCAAGTTATTGTTATAAGTCCTCGCATTCTCTACCGTTGTTCCCGTCCCGCCAGACGACGGCCAGCCGCTCTCCGACACAACGATCTCCAATGACCCACCGCTGGCCTTCTCAAGAGCAGAATAGACGGCGTCCAAGATGGCGTCGAAAAGATTGCGGTACCCAAGTTGCCCATCTTGCACGACAACCGACTGCGATCTGAAAAGAGCGTAGTCAAGAGAAATGTCTTTCGTGTTGCCACTGTAACTGAAATAAGGGTATAGGTTGACGAGCAACGGAGATTTGTTGTTCACTAAGAAGCTAATCACAGGATTAATAATGGCTCCGTATTCCGACTTGAACGAGCCCTTCGAAGGCGGATACGATTCGGCGAGGACTCCGGTGTCGATAGAGGTTGAGACTTTGATTTGGTTTGCGAGACCATTCATAGAGATTGCTTTCTGAACGTTTTGCATGGCGGGGACTAGGTATTGCGCGAAACTGTCGGAGGTTTTGACTTCGTTTCCGACAGCGATGTACTTGAACCTGACGTTGTTGTAGTTTCTTACGTTGTTTTGGACCCAAGAGTTGGCTTGGTCTTGGCTTGAGGCGAGTCTTTGAAGTTGGTCGTTGGGAACGCCGAGCATGAGTTCGATGTTGGTGCCTTGGAGGGCTTGGAGAGCGCCTTGGTTCGGATCGTAGAGTCGCATTCTGCGGATGTTGTATTGGTTGTAGAGGGATATGACTTCTTTTTGGGATGGCAAGTTGTTTCCCAACATTCCATAGCATACTCCAATTTGGGCATCTGAAATGTACAGTTGAAATGAGAATCGTAGGTAGAGTAGAGAGAAATTATGAAGATTGAAAAAAAAAAAAAGTCTAAAGAAAAACCTTGTATATATTCAGATTCGTATCACAAATATGGAAATTTGATAGTATTTTCAAAATACATAAAAATGATTTTGTTTTGAAAAATGAAATTTTTTTGATAATTGTGTTGAGGATGTTTTTAAAATTTTTACTTTAAAAAGCGTACAAAAACATTTCTAAAAATTCTAAAAACAGTAACAAACGGGGGCTTTGTTTCTGCGAAACAAATTCACTGGTTAAAATTTGATAAAACATGTCATAGATCTAAACCATAAAAATTGTCGCATAAATATCAGAACGTTAAACTTAGGCCTTGCCTTCTAATTTTCTCTAGAGGATAATTGCTGTGCAAAAGACAAGCCATCGGTACAAAAACAAGGCCCACAATGTCTGGCAGCAAGACATGCCCTACACATGGCGGGTCGGACTACATATTTTTCAATAATAATAATAATAAAACTATATGGTTCAGGTTGGGTCAGGCTACAGGTTAGAAACCTAAGCACGGATTTAATGAGGAAAATAACATATTCTTAGAACTTCTTGAACTAAATAACAAACTTTGATAAGATTGGTAGTAAATAACAATTTTACGATATAAATAATTTATTTGTTATATAAATATGAATTATTTATACTCTTAACAAGTGGTAAATAAATTATTTACGTCTTAAATTTATTACTGGGTAAATAAACATTATTTACAGCATAAATAAAATGGTACATAAATTATTTGCATCATAAATTTGTTATTTACTATAAATATTTTCAAAACTTACTTTTTTCTGCAATTAGTTTTGAAAAAATAATTTATTTATTATGATCTTTTCAATGAAGAGTCTAATTATCGATGTATTAATACTGCGTGTACGTGTGCATGCTTGAAAAAAATGTGTTTGCTTATTAAAAAAGTTTTTTCCTTTTCTTTTAATAAAGTTTTTGCATATAAAAAAAATGTATTTGCGTAGCAATTGTCCACGTGTTTGCAAGAGAGAGAGATATACCAGTTTTGTCTATGATTGAAAGGATGAGCAGCCCAAGTAACAGCATCATGGAGACCATGGAAGGGCTTTCGCTAGAACAATATGACTTAGCCATCTTGACAAAAGTACGTAAAAAAGGAAAACCGAATGAAAAGAATTTTTGGCAAGCTCTGCCCCAAACATTGATTCTTATCTTCCCTTTTATAGATGAAAATACCCCATCATTTTTAGGCTCAAAATTTAAGTGTCCCCAAAACTTCCACGTTATAATTTTACAAAAGTCAAGCACTCCGTGGAAATTCATACCAAAAAAAAATATTTCCACAATGAATTTATACCAACTTGCATGTATAAAACAAATTACACCACTATATTTGAAAAGTCTATATGTATTCCGTGACAAGCTTGCTAACCAAATGCTAGTGTAATATTGCTTATAAACTAGAAATTAGAAAGTTAACGACAAGATCGGTGGACCTTTCCATAAATTGCCCGTATATGGGTATTTGTCATTCTCTTTGTTACCGTGTGTATTGTTATTTGAAAAATATTTAAAAAAATGTCTCATACTTTTTAAAAATATTATTGTGATATCCCATGTCTTTTTTTTTTTTTCTAAGATTTCTCATTTTACCCTGCAAATTAATAAAGCTCAATTAATTATCACATAAAACTTTAAAGAAGAGAAACAATGAAAAAGATTGAAGAAATACCCGACAGCATGAATAAAAAAAATTGAAATGCTCATGATGGGAATATCAAACCTTCAAAATTTAGAATTTTTTCTGATTCATAATTCTAGTAGTCTTGAAACTTTACAAAGCCAAAAAAAAAAAAAAAAAGCCTATCACGTATGAATTTCATTCAAATTTGTTTGTAAGAA
Source organism: Artocarpus heterophyllus (assembly GCA_025403435.1). NCBI lineage: Eukaryota > Viridiplantae > Streptophyta > Magnoliopsida > Rosales > Moraceae > Artocarpus > Artocarpus heterophyllus. The sequence continues at coordinate 21,271,520 of CM046351.1, forward strand.
TTCTAGTTCCTCCCAAGTCTTCCCAATTGCTAATTCATCGCCGTGGAAATGTGGAAAAAAGGAAATAGAACTTAAACATATTGTCACTTCCAGGTGCACACATTCTAGCTAATATTGGTCTATATAGATTCATTAAAAAAAGTTCGTAACAGAAACGTTATAATTTATAAATTTGAATTGTGCATGTATGATATATAGAAAACATATTTTATAGAGTTCAATTCATTAGAGGTTCTTGAACTTTTTTTCTTTGTAAAATTTATCCTCGTACTTAAAAGTATTTTAACTTAATCCTGAACTCTTTATTTGTCTTAAATTTAGTCCCTCAGTTACATTATATTCAAAGTTAGATGGAAAATATCAACATATTAATAGTTAAGTTATAAACATATGAGTGGACACTTTTTCCTACCATTTATTGCAAATAAGAAAATTCAAGTCAAATTCACTTCATAAAAAAGTCCATATATTTGAATTCATCAATATTGAACAAAATTAAATTAACTTGTCTATGATTAAGTTTTCCTCCAATCCAAAGAAATCTAGAAAGCTTGTCCATAATCACATTTCATGTTATTCTCCAAAACAAAAGGACTAAAAACATGTCCATGTCCTTTTTTCCCCTCCAAAACAACAAGCCTAAAAAATTTGCCCCTCAATATGTTTATTAAAAAAAAGCATAAAACACTATTTAGTACAAAGAAGCATATATGATATTTCTTTTGAATTGAAAAATTGATGTATTGAATTCACAAACGGACAAAAGTAGTCTTTAGGGTTTAAAGGCATAAAATGTTTGAACAAATCTTTTGGTTCTTTTTAGGCAAATTACGAGAGTGTCCATTCTCTTAAGGTGAAATTACAAGATTACATAATTTTTCCATCCAAAATTTAACATAATATAAGTGAGGTACTAAATTTGAGATAAGGAAAGAGTTCAAGGCAAATTAAAACACTTTTGAATACGTAGACTAATTTTAGAAAGAGAAATTTTTTTTAGGGAATTTAATGAATTTAACTCTATTCTGCATATTGAACTTCTATACATACATAGTGAGGGATAAAGAGAGCGTTCCTTTCTTGCTATCCTTAACCAGCGCGCGCATGTTCTCAAAAGCGAAGTTTGAACCAATATTATGCATGCCTCGAAAATACATCGGCAGGTTAAGTGTCTACAGATTTACCTTAATCTTATACATACAAAAGCTTTTCGTGATATTTATAATGTCCAGACTATTTTTACAATACCTTTTTAATTCATAAAAAATTAAGCATTAATTAAAGAATTCCCTCAAAAAAATACTGCGTGAACAAAAATAGGTCACATTAGAGATATCTAAAAATTCCACAAATCATACCATTTTTAGTTTTGTTTTTTTCTTGGACAGGACGGTTCAATGTTATTATAGCATGAAAATGTAGCTGGACATAATTTATGGACGGTGGCTCCACAATAACAACCTGCCAAAGACTATTGACCCAGCAATAATTAGCCAAAACTTACTCCAGGACGTTATTGTGAGAATATTTCTAAGTCTACTCCGTGTTCAATGGTTTCATATGTTAAATATATGGGGTCCGAATGGTTACCATGATGTATGCTATAGAAACTTCCTTAGTTATGGTCATTGAATAAACCAATATTGTTACGTAGTTTCAGTACCCCAAAAAAAAAAAAAAAAAAAGACTTTGGACTTGGCTGCTTGACTTCATTTCTCGCTCTACTTCGACGCCAAGCGCAAATCACGCTCTTTCAGACTTTGAAAAATGCAAAGCCAAGTGATGCAGAAATTTGTTAGCTAAAGACTTTTGTGTTTCTTGTTCCCTGGATTTTTAACCTGTTTCCAATATAGTCCCTGAAGAAAAAATCTTAGCAGCTTATAGTTCTTGATATTGAAAATTTTTTGCAATTTCGCTTTAATTATTATCATGTCATCCTCGAGTACTAAAATTTTTTTTAAAAACTGATGATCTGATTGGCTAGATCCACTCTTGTGAATATTATTATATAGGAGAATGATGACTTGGCATGTCACGCCCCGGAGTACGGGAGGTGACGTGGCGGAATGTTTAAGTTAATTAAAAGAGAATTTAATTAAAAACCAATGGTTTAATTATCAAATTAAGTAAGAAAATAAGAAGATTTCCACCACATTCTATAAAAGAATTTATAAAGTATTAAGCAAATAATAAAAATTAATAAAGAACCGCGAGTATGGGTTCCACAACCCACAACTTGTGCACACACATGGTATTGATAATATCATCAATACAATTACAGTCCAGGTACAAATAAAATTAAGTCTTACATGCCTTGATTAAATAATACAAAGTATAAATCAATCCTCCTATTGCTCCTGAGTTCGGTCCGAAGAATTCTCTCCAAACCTAAATGGAAAACCACCTAGAAGGAGGAAAATTTAAAACAATAAAACGTGAGCGAAAGGCTCAGTAGGACTATGTTTTATAAATAATTTAATTTAAAGAAACAATTCATTGTTAGGAGTACTCAAAAGAAAACTTAAATAAATAAATAAATAAATACATAACTTGAGTAGAGCCGTTCTGACATAGAACAGTCTACTCGTACAATCGAAAACACCATTTTTCTTTTACCTAGGCAAACCATGATATCACCACCGTAGTAGCCCAGTTGGGTTTCGGGACCTGCCCCCAAGGTCGATCGCTACACGACCCAATCTTTGATACGGCATCATGCCTATGTGTTTATTATCATTATCATTCAAAACCCAATTACCGAGTATTGTCAATTACATTCATTATGAAATTCATTTCATAATCACGGTATATTAAAATATAACCGATAAATCCATTTTCAAACAACTGTTGAAAACATTTTAATAGCAATTCTTTTCAAAGCTAAATCATTTCAAAACCAGGCTACCAAAGAAATAAGATAGAAGTCCTACCTCAATACTCGTGCCGGTGCCCCACACCGTAATCCCGGTTCGCTATACGTTAGCTCCACGGAACCACGAACGATCCTAGATACAAACTAAGTAGATCAATATCTAGTTCGAGACATTCTATGTTACTAAACCATTTCATGATGTCCTAGTGTGCCATTTGTACCTTTAAAATCATTCTATAAGGTTGGGATTTAAATCAGGGTTCAAAACAGTGAAAACGGGTAAAAATCACAAAATTTTCCATGCCTCAGTCGGCCTGCCGGACTCCCTGCTTCAGCCTGCCGAACTGCACAGTTCGGCCTGCCAGAAGCAAAGTTCAGTCGGCTGAACACTTCCCCAGGTTCGGCCTGCTGGTTGGAAGAACACCGGCCTGCCGATCATCACTCCGGCCTACCGAACACACAGTTCGGCCTGCCGAACTGGGAAAATCCAGAAATCTCAGCCACGGGTTTCTCGATCCCCAAAATTCAAATCTTGATTCTAACTTGTTTTTCTCAAATCCCAGGCATGAAAAACAATTATAGTTGATAGAAAAACATACTAGAACATGTTTGGAATCATTTAAACAAGATTTAAGCTCAAAATCCTCAAAAATCCAAAAATGGGAAAAAAGAGGAGAAAAATGAAAAATCTTGAATTCGATCTGTTTTTCTTCAATCTAAGCTTAGATTCTAGTTGTTCTAAGTTCATTTAACTCAAATCCACGGTTTTCTAAGCTTAAACAACCCTAGATTTCAAAAATGCACAAAATTGAAAATTTTGTAAAAAGTTTGGAAATTTCGAATCTAACCTCAAATCGAAGCTTCAATCCGCGTTCTCGGTTGCCAAATCACGTCCCCGAGCTTCCTCCTCGCTAACCCGAAGCTTGGATTCAAAATTGGGTTTAAAAATTTGAGAGAGAATTGAGAGAGAGAGAGGCTGCCGAGAGAGATCAAGAGGAAGAGAGAGAGAGAGATGCGTGAGAGTGAGGAGAGAGAGAGAGAAGAAGGAAATAAATAGAGAAAATTGATGGACGGTTTTATTGTACGAATACCATGTGCCGCCCACGGTTTTGTAAAACGGAGTATTTTTAACATTTTACAAATTGTCGTGTTTTAAAACTCAAAACATCATTTTAAAACAATAAGAAATCATTTGAATGCATCAATTTAACAAAACTACCAAAATTTCAAAAACCAACCAAATAATCTAATTAATGTTAAAACGTTAATTATGGCACACTAATTCATCATTTACATTACATTAACATTAAATAAATTTCAGGGCGTTACATGGCAAGACTCATATGAGCTAGGATTAGCTCAATCCTAAAGATTTCACTGTCTGCTTATCGTCGGCTCTCGTCAACCATCTTCTGAACCAGGTTTTGTTCGTCTTCCAATATGGTCTCTCCTCCATGCTTTCATCATTTGTCCTTATCCCGTCGAACAATCCTCGTCAAGAAATGCAAGATGGTTACAACATTACAAATGTAGCACAAGACACTATGGCAAATGTTGGTTAAAACTTAAAATGGAGTTTCAATTACGTACCAAACCGCCACATAAGCTGTGACGAGGTCGAGAAATTTTGTAAGAGGGCCTTATAGTTACAATATAAGTTTAATTATACTCCACAATTACTAATGTTCTACAACTAATCAAACTTTAATCCTTCCTTTCTCAATAAATTATGGTAGGGTATTAGGCATTAATGTATTGCTCTTCAGATTGCTTATTGGACTTGTGCATGTAGGCTTCAAAATTGTGATGCAGTGCAGCAGCAAGAGCCAGCCTTTATGGTGCATTGAGACCACCCAAGGCCGAATAAGACAACTTTTTGGTTTTCAGAAGGTTTGGAGATGATTTTGGATTTCAACGAATAATATGTGTTTTTTGAGTGGAAATGGGCCAACGTGCAAAGTTCTTACTCCACCACAATGTGCTACGTTTGTCTGTTAGGTTTTGTTAGATTTTGTGATTTAAATAAGCAGTGAAAAATCAAAATTAATTCCCACAAAACCCTCGCAGGATCTATGCAATTCAATTAGATTAATAGGAAAGTTATAGAATCTTACTAAGATGACAAAAAGGGCAAGATTGTTGGAAGGAAGAGAGCGGGTTCATTCCGGTGACACCCTAACTCGAGCATTTCGTATTCGGGATCGGATTCAGACATTGTTACCTAGAGCAATGCCCTTTGTAGGTATCCACACGAGCAGACTCTCTCAAAACCGAATTGGTGTGCTAGCACCTTCTCCTTGCATTAAATGACTCTCTCTAATTTTAGGGTTTTTAATATTTTTGCCTTTTAGGATGAGAGAACGCCTTTTCCCCTTTTAATTTTTTTCAGAAGCCCTAAACAGATATATATATATATATATATATATCTATTGACTTTGAGATAGAGTCGGACTTTAACTAGGGTAAACTGTAATTCGAATATGATTCAGAGAATTTAGACAATGTCTGTAATTCAAATATGATTCAGCGAATCTAGACAATGTCTGTAATTCGAATATGATTCAAAAAATCTAGAAAATGTCATATTCAATGAACCTAGACATATCTAGTACATCGAATTTGGACATTATCAGGTTCATTGAACCTAGATATAGTAAACCTAAAATTCATTTTTGGTCTGTTTCAAATGTGCGACCCTGTAGGTTCACATAAGGTTGGTAGTAGGCATGAAATTCTGTTTCTAGCCCATAAATCATAAGCGGCCTCTAGCAAGACATTATGATTATCCAAGTTATACGAATGTCAATAATCTGACATAACCTAATATACAATAAGTATTAAAGTCCTTTTGTCACTAGATACCTTGATTGAACATAAGACATGGTTTATGTCATCCTTATATTATTCAATCACATTATTTCTCGATTTTAAGTAGACTGATATTGATAACCCTTATCAATTCATTCCAGTATAGCCATAGCTTTTTCTTCAGTCTAAATTATCAAGGGACCCATAGATATCTTTCTTAAAATAAATGAGGGATAAATTCCTTCTTAATCACTCACATTCCTCACATAATTCACTCTATACCCAACAACAATCCATTTCATCATCCTGTTAAAGAAAATATTAGAATGTGTCAAAATATAAAACTTGTCATATAGGAAACAATGGTGATTTTAGGTCAGAGAACTAGGATAATACTATCGTGATGAGAATCACTTATGACAATTATCCATGCAGTATTCTCATAGCAGGTCGATCCAATACATTATTCCTTAAATATGTATCTATGAGTGGACTTAATATCTCATACACATGATTAGCAAAACATAATTATCAGTCAAACTTCATACTAGTTTTCATTCATTATTATCCCAATAATAATGACTGACTAGGGATAATTTAGAATAGAATTCAATTTTCACCTAAGAGTTTTACTATCAAGCCACATACTTGATGACCTTAGGCAGAATTAACTATTTATAGAATTCGAATAAAAAACAATAATGAAAATGCCTCTTTATTAATAAAATGCAAATGTAATGAAATCAAAATGTAGTCATTACATAATTGGCCTAGGGCACGTCACTAACATTGTCGGTCAAATTTGATTGTTTGGCTATTTGGGCCATCAAAAGGGCCACTATCTAGACCTTGTTTCTCTTCATCAATCTGAGGTTAGATATTCCAACGCCACTTAATCTTTCATTCAAATTTTATTTAAGTTCAATTAGCTCAAAAAACTTGAGTTTAATGCATGAATTATGGTTTTACACTAAGTGGTTCTCATCTTTGAAGTTTGCATGCTATATATGGGTTCCATTGCTAAATATATGAGATTGAAGAGTGCTTTAATTTCTAAACTTGGTGAGAAGAGCTTAGATTACCCATGATTTACGTTCTTTAAGGAACTAGAATTCATCATCAACATGCATGCAAACCCAAATACTTCCCTTAGTCATCTCAGTTTTTTGGTCTTGAACTAAATATATTACGCATGTTTAAGTCGTGAATAGAGTGTTTTGGCAATTGAGTATGCAAAGAAAAACATTTAGCATGGTTAAGTATAGAATATAGAAGTTTTACAAACTAGATTTAATCATCAACACTTGTGCAAATTCGAATTTAACAAGATCTTGCTCTGTTATTTTCATATTTTGAACAAAGTGTAACTTTGAGTAATTAATTATGAAATTGAGTTAGAAAAGTTGCCAAACTGAATTTAGATGCCTCATATCATATTCACAAATTATTAGAACATGTTTTGGATGCATTAAAATTGGTTTGAGATGATTTGAACTCGGATTGAACTCGAGTCTTCAAAACAGAGCATGTTGTTTGCGACAACGTGGTCGACCATGCATTGTGTAATGCGGTCGACTGGGACACCATGAACTTGCGGTCAACCGCGTGAAGTATATTACGGTGGACCACACTGCACAAGTTTGGCCGGTTGAACTTAGTTGGTCAGCAAGTCAGCCTAATCGCCTGAAGTGGTAGTTTCACCCATTATTTTTCATCGTTTCATAATTTAGAAATGTTTTAAAAATAGAATATGATTTTGAGTTCAAAAACATTGATGATATGAAGGTTTCCTATATGATCATTTTGAGTCTAAGGCACACTAAGAAACCATGAATAGCATAGTAATGACATATGTCCACGCTTAGAGATTAATGTGTTTAGCCTATGTTTAAGGTTGCTTACAGTTCCAAGATGCTAACATTTAGCAGAATGGAGATTTGTGGTGAAGGGATGAACAGTGCTAGGAAGCGAGGTAGGACTCTTGATCCTTCTTTTCGATAGCCATGATTTTTTTAAAAAATGAGTTTTAGCCATTCCATACTCTTAAAATGTTTTTGGAAAATAGCTTGCTTATTTTTATTTCTATCCAGCAAATATAGGATATGATGATAATGAATTACGATAATGAATGAATCATAATGAATGTAAGCAATAAACTGGTAAAAGAATACACGGAGAATGATATAATTAAAAGATGATGGACACCGAACGAACATAGAATCCCATTCGAAATGATATGATAGTGCATGATGCCACACTGAGATCGGGTCATGCAGAGAGCGACCTTGGAGGCAGTTCCCGAAACCCAGTTGGGCCACTTCGGTGGTGAATTAGTAGGCTTTTAACATGAAGAATAATGATGTGTGATCTAAGATAATTACAAACGATGAACAGTAAGCATGGATTTGATTAATCATTTACAATGAATTTTGATTATTACAGTTTGAAAGAGGTAAGTATGAGTCAGTTTAATCATTTATTATTCCTCTAAAAATGCTTTTAATTCTCTTACTTTATTCTATAAATAATTATTTTGAAACCTAAGTTCTATTGATTCTTTCACTCATGATTTTACTGTTTGTTTTAAAATTTTCCCCCTCTAGGTGAATCATAACACGCTGCTGAGTAGGACACTGTTGAAGGGTTATGAGACGTTGGTTTATTTATTTTTAATTTTCAAGGCATGTAATAATATGGACTATGTTTACTTTTTTGTTGGATTGTGGATTGTATAATTTTAATATTTTTGTACTATGTGTACACCGCGTGGGGTCCGATGATGCCCAAATTGCCTTTGACAAACTTGACGACTTTAAACCTATTTTCTAAGGTTATTTTAGGAATTATACTGGTTAAATTTCAAAGATTGGTAAACTTTTAAAAGGGTTCAAAATTGACCACATTTTCTTAAATTACGTAAAATGAACTTCTTAATTTATTAATTAAATAATCAGTGAGTTTAGTTAAATCTATTTAATTTGTTTTAATTAATCCGCCACGTCACTACCTGGGTTCAGGTTTGTGGCAGATTTAGTATTAGAGTCCTAGATTTTGAACCTTAGAAATTGTGCATACATAGATATGACATTGAAAACCACAGAGTCTAATTCTCTTATTGAGAATAGAGAGAATGGCACCTAGGTATCGTTATGCCGCTACTAATGGACCCCGTCGGTGACGAGGGTATAATGAATGACAAGTTTGCTACCTTTAGGCTAATGGCGGCAAGGGGTACAACGTGAAGATCCTATGGTGAGTTGTTGATAGCGGTATTTTCAAGATCTTAGTCATGCAATAATTTTAGTCTTTGATGGAATAGAGACCCTTTGTCGAAGCTATTGAGTAATGATTTGATTCAGTGGAAAAGTATTTGGATACGTTAAGAGAGCTTGATGAACACCATGTTGAGTTCAATATATAAAATGGAAGGTAGTGCTGACGCGTAATGGAAACAGGCAAAATGTGTAGAGGATAACCGGGACATTGAATAGGATAAAGTTGAGAAGTTGTTCTAAGACCGCTACTTTCCACAAGGACATAGGGATAAGAAAATAACTGAATTCTATCATCTAAAAGCAAGTAAAGATACAGTTAGGAATGATGAGGTATAGTTTATTGAGTTGGCCAAGTTGCCCCATTAACTATAAGATGCCTTAAGTTTTGAGAAAGGCTCAAAGGTTCTATTTGATGATAACTGACTGCTTTACAGATTCGGGTCTATGGTGATTGGTGTCATCAACATCGTCGATTGAAAGAGACAAGGTCACTTACTATGGGAACGGGATAAAGACCATGAGTGGAACAACAACAATAACCATCCAATTTAGTTAAGGAACTAGCATAGTGGTGTTAACAGTGGAAGCACTAGCTCCTTCAATGGTGAATAAAACAATCCTTATGATTTTCATTGCTACTTTTGCCAACAACGTAGTAGTTTATGATATGATCTTTATTTCTTAATTATTGACTCATGTTTTATTTGATATAGATGCCACAAATTCTCTCATTTCAAGTTCATTTATAAATACCTTGGGATTAGGAACAAAGTGATTAGTGAACCCATGATTATTATTATTTCACCTTAGTGTGAGTGTATGCGAATAATGTGTGAATTTTGTAAAATGATGATTGAGGGTGAGACTTAAAAAATAATTTGATTAAACTCCCAATGAGTACTTATAATATAAACCTAGGAATGGATTGGCTGCCTAAGTGCAATGCAGTAATTGATTGTCACCTTAGAAAGATAACCCGGATGATCAAAAAGGAAACGCTTATCACCTACCGAGAGGGTGATGATTAGATGATGAATGATCAATTCCTAAAATCATGTTTAGGTAAATCCTAGCGTACCAGTATCAGTGTAATCAGCTTAGTTTGTTATGCATTTTTGTTAACTCTAGAAGAAGAGTCAAGTGTAATCAATATGAATTCCACTGCACCATGAGATTAAGTTTGGTATTAAGTTACTTCTTGAAATTGTTCTCATCTCCTCCTATCGAATTAGGTGGCACTGGCAAAAAGGAAAGAATAGAAGAAGCAGCTTCAAGAGCTTGTAGATATAGGATATGCACAGAACATTACATCACTGTGGAATGCATCAACTCGGTTTGCTAAGAGGCATGATGGGACTCTTAGATTGTGAATTGACTACTGACAATTGAATTAAGTTACAGTGAAGAACCAACAACCACTGCCTAGGATTGATGGATTGTTTGAATAGCTAGAAGGTTCCTGGTACTTCTTAAGAATGGATTCATGCACAAGGTATCATCAACTCAGAATAAAAGAAGAATGAAACTCTAGGATGGATATTAGGACTCGGTATGGACGCTTTCAAATCCTAGTAATATCTTTCAAATTAACAAATGCTCCAGCAACTTTTTATGGACTTAATGAATCAAATCTTTTGGCCTTACTTGGATTTGTTTATGAATGAGTTTATTGATGACATGCTAATTTATCCTAAGGCAGGAGGATCATGAGCAATATTTTAGAATTTTGCACAGATTCTGTAGGAACGTCAGCTATATGCTAAAAGAGAGAAGTGCGAATTTTGGTTGACAAGAGTTAGGTCTTTGGAATATGTTACCTCTGATCAGGATGTTTTAGTGTATCCTCCTAAGATAGAGATAGTAATGCAACGAGGATGAGTGAAGAACGTTTTTGAAATCTATAGGGGCCACTTGATATTGTTTTAGGTTAAAATGTTTTTGTTTTGAAAAATGGAAAATTTTTGGGAACTGTGCTAAGAGTGTTTTTAAAATTTTTGTCTCAAAAAATGTGTGAAAAATTTCCAAAAATTCTGAGAATAAAACCAAATGAGGCCATAGTTTTTTAGGACTTACTGTATGTTACAAGGGATTTGTGTAAGATTTCTCAAGGATAGCAGCACAGTTGATGCAGTTGACTAAAAAGGATGTTCAGTTTAGATCGAGCGCTAAATGTGAGCATATTTTTCAAGATTTAAAGGCCTATTTGACCACCTCTCTGGTGTTGATTATACCGAATAATGATGGGCCATATGAAGATCATACCGATGTGTCAAGATGCGGACTTGGGTGCATGATGATGCAATATGGACAGGTTGTCACATGGGAGTTACAACAAGTGAAGCCTCATGTTTGGTATGAACGCCCCAAAAAATGTGTTTATTCTTTATAAACGGCGGACGTATGTAGTATAGAAAAGATTATCGTATCCATAGGGTGATGAAAATTTGTAACTCGAGAGATTGTTAAAAATAAACGTTCAAAAAGGCAAGCACTTTTTCAAATCAAAGTTTAAAATGAAAAGAATATTTTTTGTGATTTTTTTATTTAAAAATTTAAAGCATAAAATTAAAATGGTGAAGCTTTGAGAATCCCTTGTATGTTTCGCAACCGATATGGAATTTTAACTCTAAATAATAATTATCTAAAGCATTTGATTTATTATATCTTTTCTCATTAATTGCAAGCACTTTTTACTAATTATATAGGTCGACCGAGAGCGATAGTATAGCAAGCCATAATGCAGTAAGGGTTTTCCTATAAAAACTAGCAAAATAATCATCTCTCACTAATGATTTAGTGCACTAATTATGAAAATTATAACCGTTGTCACTCAATTATAATTAACATAATTTTAAGATAGAAAAGATAATAACAAATCAAAATTAATATATTTTTATGAAATAAATTATTGCGTTAATTTCAGCAGCACTTCGACTTATTAATTGGTTTAAGAATACACTATGCCATCTTCTGTCTACAATAAATCAAGAATAACCAAGCATTTACTGTGCCAGTCTATGTCTATAATGCAACAAAAACTCAACTTAATAAATGAGCATAACTTTAGTATTATTAATATTAATTATGCAACACAATTAAATTACATAAAGAAAGCATGACTGAATTTATATAAAAATTGACAGCATAACAACAGTAACAATAATTATTAAAAACATAAAGATATAATTTATTCCATAAAAATATAAGCATTACAACACAGATATAGAGTTAAAACCCATACCAGAGTACTACGCATACAAGATCATCTCTCTGCCTCACCAGACTCTCTACACTAAGTTAAGCATTATTTTATTGTATACAATTTTTTTTTACCTAAGAGATAAAAAAGGGGAAACGGAAAAATGGGAGAAAGGGAAAGGGAGGCCCGAAGGCCTTGAGGTGTGTTCAAATGAGGGGGGGAGAGCCCCCTATTTATAGTGAAAATATTTCACTATTTTAGATTTTTTTATTATTATTATTTTCTTTTCTTTTCTTTTCTTCGGTAGGAGCAGCCCCCCCACCACAATTATGATTCGCGAGATTCGCGTGGATTAAAAATTTTCTTCCTTCTTTCACGCTGATCCGCGTTCTTTGATATGCGAATTTTAGTTTGGGATCCTGTACTTCGCAGGTCATAATAGCACGAAACAGGCACAATCTGAACCGTTCAAAACGAGATCCAATGGCTGTCAGACGCGGGCAAGATGGGCCCAGGTGAGACCAGTGCGACCGAGCTTGATGACCGTCAGATTGGTCTTGGTCAGCTGATCCAACAGCTAGAAAAAGGGATGCACGTGGCGTCAATCGCATGAGATCAAAAACTGTCTGAGATTCCTTCTGACGCACCTGCAGCTTTGTCGGCTCGTGTAATGCATGCGCCAATCATAAAATGACACGTGGTCCGCTCTGCGAGATTCCGCTGACGCACCGGATGACGCATTGACATGCGTCTCTTCCTCGGATGGTTGAGATCAATTTGTCAGTTGATCCGGCGGTCCTTGTTACGCCACGTGTCCCTCCAAATATTTTAAGGATTTTTTTATGCATTTGATGTCCGATTTTGTCCGTTTTGATGTCGTTTTGCTCCGTTTTTCCTCCAAATTTCAAATCTAAAAATCACAAAAACATTAAATTTAATTATTTTACAAACATAATATTTACAAAAATATTTATTTTACATCAAAACACACAAAAATAAATAAAAACTCCTAAAATTTTCAGTCTCTTATGGTTTAACACAAATATAATTTTTATGATTTGGAAATATTTTTAGAAATTACTAAAAATATAGTAAGACATATTTACAAACTTAAAACACACTATCAAATACATTAAGACTCAAAATAAAATAACCACATTACTTTTACGGTTTTAATTATTTATAGACTAGACACTTATTTAACACATCAAAATGACTCTAAAAATTTCTAACAATTCTATTAATCATAAAAACACACTAAAAACACATTTTTAAACGTATTTACGCACTAAGACACGAAAATACTTATTAACACAAAATTGCTATTAATTAGAGGATTTAATGAGAAATAAAAGCATAAATAAATGATTTAAGCCTTAGAAAATGTACACTTTTACAGTCTCATCACCTCACGAGCAAATATATTTCACTCATGATTTAAAACTTGCAACAACTATCCACGCACTGAAAAATTAGAGGTGTTATCTGTATGGGCTTATATCTCAGATATTCTTGGATCATAAAAATTTGAAGTATCTTTTCACTCAAAGGGAGATGGATTTAGACTTTTATATTTTCAGTTGTTTGGAATTAGAAGATTGGAGAAGAAATTTCATGATTAGTAAATATGGATTACGAAGCTAGAGGGTTGCAGGTAGACTTTGGTTTATAACTTGGTGTCCGTTCTAGCACTTGTTCAGTTAGTGAAATAGGATTAGTGGTGAGATCAGCATCTTCAGAGAATATGGACATAAATTCAAAATGAGGAATAGTTTGATGAGTAGAAGGTACATAAGAATAGATCTTTATATTTCATGGAATGTTTGACTATGCCTGTAATAAAAGAAGTAATAAAGGTTATATTGGATGAAGTGCACAGGTCTTAGAAGTGCAAAAATATACTGTGAATTGAATAGAGACAAAAAATTGGCAAAGAAACATGGAAAAACATGTTTTGGAATTATGTCACCAAGTGTATGACATGTAATCAAGTGTAAGCACAGAATAGAGCCAAGATGCTATGGTTGGCTCATTATGAATAGGTTAACAGAATCAGTGCATTTTATACTATTTGGATTGACATACTTGGGGAAAGTCTTAGGAGGATTGTATTCTAAGAAGTGCATAAGATTTTGGTTATTCATCACTTTGATAGAAATATCCAGTTTAATGATAAGTATTAGAGAAGTTTCCAAGAAGTATTTGGTATGGAGGTGAACTTCAGCACCGTCTTTCATTCTTAAGTGAATGGTCAGTCTGAGTGAGTTATATAGATTCTTGAGAATATGCTATGTGTTTGTAACTCTAGGTCTTGGCAGAATTTGGAAGAAGTATCTACATCTGGCTTAATTTGTTATACAATGATAGTCACCAAGTGAATATTGGTATGACACCGTTTGAGGCACTTATGGGAAATCATGTTAAACACCGATTTGTTGGTCAGCACCAGGGGGCAAGATTGTCATAGATCTAGAAGAGATCCATGAAAATGATGAAAAGATTATCGTGATACAAGACCGACTGAAAGAGAATATAATAAATAAGGAGGTGTCGGTCTAGATTGTCAATTGATAGGTGGTAAGTCTATGACATCATGACATATCGTTGATGAAAGAATTATGGCAACACATGGTGTCGACATCTATGTAAGTCACATAGTACTATTTATTCCAAGAATGATGATGTGAGTAGTGTTGTAATATTAATTGTGGTTTAATTATCCATCCACCTTCGTGGTCAGTATCCATGTGACGGTGATTGCTGATGAGATTTGTTTTGGCTGGATATTTTATCTATTTATTCATTACATTTTGTTTATTTATTCATCTTATTTATTCATTTTGTTTTGGCTCGACGTGGGAATTGGAATCGACTATACAGGAACGGCATCTGCACTTATTTCGCTATTGAGATAAGCCTTAATTTCAAGACGGAATTCCCTAAGGAGAGGAGAGTTATAAGTTCCAAATTAAATTCAACAAGTTTAGATGTTAAATTGGTAATTAGTGTGCCTAATTGAGATTTGATTTTTAATAAATCATATTTGTGATGTTTTCTTAATTAATTGCATTTTAATCATTTTGTTGATTTATCTCAGTTTTTACCATTTATTAAATTGATTTTAACAAAATTTAGTAGTTTGCACTATTTGCAAAAATCAAAATTTATGTATTTAAAACAAATTTGCAAATAATCAACAAGTCCTATTCTATCACTCACCCACATGAAGCAACACTAAGACTAAAGAATTGTTTCACCAAAAACCAAGTACAAGACATGGTTTTACCAAAACTGTCTTTGCACTTGTACCCAGCATCTAATTAATCCAAATCATCTAGCCTTTACTCCTTTACCCTCCCTTTCTTTTCCACGTCTCCCCCCTCTTGTAGATACACTTTTCTTTTGATTTCAAACCCCCAACACACTACTACAACACTCAACCAAAAACTCAAGGAAATTTAGGAGCACAAACACAAGTTCTAAAGACCAGCTAAAGACAGAAGCAAAGTTCTAGTATCTAAACCTTGTTTCTTTTCATCAATCTATGGTTAGATATTCCAAAGCCACTCAATCTTTCGTTCAAATTTTATTTAACTTCAATTAGCTCAAAAAACTTGAGTTTAACACATGAATTATGGTTTTACAATAAGTGGTTCTTGTTTTAGAAGTTTGCATGTTGTATATGGGTTCCATTGATAAAATCTGAGATTGAAGAATGCTTTAATGTCTGAACTTGGTGATAAGAGCTTGGATTACCCATGATTTACATTCTTTAAGGAAGTAGAATTCATCATCAACATGCATGCAAACCCAAATATTTACCTTAGTCATCTCTTTTTTTTGGTTTTCAACTAAATATATAATGTATGTTAAAGTTGTCAATAGAGATCGTGTTTTGGCAACTAAGTATGCAAAGAAAAAATGTTTAGCATGGTTTAGTAGAGAATATAGAAGTTTTGCAAACTAGATTTAATCATTAACACTTGTGCAAATTCGGATTTAACATGATCTTGCTCTATTATTTTCATCTTTTGAACAATGTGTAACTTTGAGTAATTAGTTATGAAATTGAGTTACAAAAGTCACAAACATAAATTTAGATGCCTTATATCATGTTTACAGATCATTAGAACATGTTTTGGATGCATTAAAATTGATTTGAGATGATTTGAACTCGAATTAAACTTGGGTGTTCAAAACAGAGCACGCTACTTGCGACAACGCGGTCGACCATGCACTATGTAATGCGGTCAATTGGGACACCATGAACACACGATCGACCACGTGAAGTAAAGTTCAATCAACCGCACTATACCTACGGTAGGTCGGACTCGTATGGTCGGCAAGCTGACTTTAACAGGTCCAGTAGGCCAAACTCAGTTGGTTGATAGGCTGACCTGACAGCATGAAGTGGTAGTTTTTGTCACGCCCCGGAGTACGGGAGGTGACGTGGCGGAATATTTAGATTAATTAAAAGATGATTTAATTAAAAATCGAGAATTTGAGAATCAAATTAAATAAAAATTAAGAAGATTTTCCACCACGTTTTATGAAAGAATTTATAAATATTAAGCAGGTAATAAAAATTAAATAAAAACCGCGAATATGGGTTCCACAACCCACAACTTGTGCACACACATGGATTTAACAATATCATAAATACAATTACAGTCCAAGTACAAATAAAGTTAAGTTTTACATGCCTTGATTAAATAAATACAGAATATAAATAAATTCTCCTATTGCTCCTGAGTTCGGTCCGAAGAATATTCTCCAAACCTAAAAGGGAAACCACCTAGGGGAAATTTAAAACAATAAAACGTGAGCGAAAGGCTCAGTAGGACTAAGTTTTATAAAAATAGTTTAACGCAAAGGAACATAGCATTATTAGAAGTTATTCCAAGGAAACTTAAATAAATAAATAAACAATTTGAGTAGGACCGTCCTGACACAGAACAGTCTACTCGTCAAATCAAAACACCATTTTACTTTTACCTAGGCAAACCATGAAATCACCACCGTAGTGGCCCAGCTGGGTTTCGGGACCTGCCCCCAAGGTTGATCGCTACACGACCCGATCTCTGATATGGCATCATGCCCATGTGTTTATTATCATTATCATTCAAAACCCAATTACCGAGTGTTGTCAATTACATTTATTATGAAATTCATTTCATAATCACGGTATATTAAAATATAACCGATAAAACCATTTTCAAACAACCGTTGAAAACATTTTTATAGAAATCATTTTCAAAGCCAAATCATTTTGAAAACCAGGCTACCAAAGAAATAGGATAGAAGTCCTACCTCAATACTCGTGCCGGTACCCCACACCGTAATCCTGGTCCGCTATACGTTAGCTCCACGGAACCACGAACGATCCTAGATACCAACTAAGTCAATCAATATCTAGTTTGAGATATTCTACGTTACTAAATCATTTCATGATGTCCTAGTGTGCCATTTGTACCTTTAAAATCATTCTATAAGGTTGGGGTTTAAATCAGGGTTCAAAACAGTGAAAACGGGTAAAAATCACAAAATTTTCCATGCCTCGGTCGGCCTGCCGGACTCCCTGCTTCGGCCTGCCGAACTGCACAATTCGGCCTGCCGGAAACAAGGTTCGGCCTGCCGAACATTTCCCCAGATTTGGCCTGCCGGTCGAAAGAACACCGGCCTGCCGATCATCACTCCGGCCTGTCGAACATAAACTCTGGCCTGCCGAACTAGGAAAACCCAGAAATCCCAGCCACGGGTTTCTCGATCCCCAAAATCCAAATCTTGTTTCTAACCTGTTTTTCTCAAATCCCAGGCATGAAAAACAACTATAGTTGATAGAAAAACATTCTAGAACATGTTTGGAATCATTTAAACAACATTTAAACTCAAAATCCTCAAAAATCTGAAAATGAGAAAAAGAGGAGAAAAATGAAAAATCTTGAATTCAATCCGTTTTTCTTCAATCTAGGCTTAGATTCTAGTTGTTCTAAGTTCATTTAACACAAATCCACGGTTTTCTAAGCTTAGACAACGCTAGATTTCAAAAATACACAAAATTGAAAATTTTGTAAAAACTTTAGAAATTTCGAATCTAACCTCGAATCGAAGCTTCAATCCGCGTTCTCGGTTGCCGAATCACATCCCCGAGCTTCCTCCTTGCTATCCCGAAGCTTGGATTCGAATGTGGTTTCAAAATTTGTGAAGAAATTAGAGAGAGAGAGGGAAGAGAGAGAGAGAGTGAAACCGGGAGAGAATGAGAGGAGAGAGAGAGGAAGGAAATAAATAGAGAAAATCGGTGGGGGTTTTACTGTGCGAAAACCATGTGCCGCCCACAGTTTTGCAAAACGGAGTATTTTTAACATTTTACAAATTGTGGTGTTTTAAAACTCAAAACATCATTTTAAAACAATAAGAAATCCTTCGAATTCATTAATTTAACAAAACAACCAAAAATTCAAAAATCCAACCAAATAGTCTAATAAATGTTAAAACGTTAATTATGGCACACTAATTCATCATTTATAGTACATTAACATTAAATAAATTTCGGGACGTTACAGTTTTGCCCATTATTTTTCATCGTTTCATGATTTAGAAATGTTTTGAAAAGAGAATATGAATTTAAGTTCAAAAACATTGATGATATGAAGGTTTCCTATATGATCCTTTTGAGTCTAAGGCACACTAAGAAACCATGAATAGCATAGTAATGATGTATGTTGACATTTAGAGATTAATGTGGTTAGTCTACTTCTAAGGTTGCTTGCGGTTATGAGGAGCTAACGTTTAGCAGAATGGAGATTTGTGGTGTAGGCATGAATGGTGCTAGGAAGCGAGGTAGGACTCTAGATCTTTCTTTTCGATGGCCATGATTTAAAAAAAAAATGAGTTTTAGCCATTCCATACTCTTGAAACGCTTTTGGAAAACAACTTGCTTGTTTTTATTTATATCTAGTAGATATAAGAAATGATGATAATGATTGGTAATATTGAATTACCATGATGAATGAATCATAATGAATATAAATGATAACCTTGTAAAAGAATACCTGGAGAATGACATAATTAAATGATGATGGACACTAAATGGACAAAAAATCCCGTTTGGAACGATATGATAATGCATGATGCCACAAAGAGATCGGGTCGTGCAGAGAGCAACCTTAGAGGTAGGTCCCGAAATCTAGCTAGGCCGCTTCGGTGGGGAATTAGTAGGCTTTGCACATGAAGGTTAATGATGTGTGATCCAACATATTTATAGATAATGAATGGTAAGCACAGATTTAATTAATCATTTATGATGAGTTTAGATGATTATAGATGGAGAGAGGTAGGTATGAGTTTGGTTAATAACTTATTATTCCTCCAAAAATACTTTAAATTCATTTACTTTATTCTATAAATAATAATTTTAAAACCTAAGTCTTATTGAACCTTTCGCTCATGATTTTACACTTTATTTTAAAATTTTCCCCCTCTAGGTGAATCGTAACATGCCATTGAGTAAAATGCTGTTGAAGGTTCGTGAGACATTGGTTTATTTATTTTTAATTTTCAAGGCATGTAATAATATGGACTGTGTTTACTTTTTTCTTGGACTATGGCTTGTATAATTTTTATATGTCTGTATTGTGTGTACATCGCATGTGGTCTGGTGAGGCCCAAATTGCCTTTGACGAACTTCACCACTTTAAACCTATTTTTTGAGGTTATTTTAGGAATTATATTGGTTAAATTTTAAAGATCGGTAAAGTTTTAAAAGGGTTCAAAATTTACCACATTTTCTTAAATTACCTAAAATGAAATTCTTAATTTATTAATTAAATAATCGACGAGTTTAGTTAAATCTGTTTAATTTGTTTTAATTAATCCACCATGTTACCACCTGGGTTTGGATTCGTGACACCCATGCAATGGCAGAAAACCACTATCCATGCCTAAGTATACACTAAACATTACTCCTATCGAGTTAATCATGTAGCTTGAAGGCAAAGACTATGTTTATTGGCCTGGTAAGATGACTCCAAGCCAATTTGATGATAAATCCAAGTGCCATGATTTTCATTAAGACAGTGACCAACTGACCATCAATTGCAAAGCATTAAGGACAAAAATAGTCGAGTATCGATGAAGGGGTACTGAGGCAGTACTTGTTGGAGCAAGGACAAAGAACTTATGAACTTGGTTATGAATGAGTTAAGTAGAAGAATGTTCAAATGCCCGAGAGACACCATCACATCCCCTAGTGAGGAAGATGATCGGGGCACTATACGGTTGTTCGGTTTACGGCAGTGATACAACAACCAAATAAAATCCCACCAAAGGAAGGTGAGTAATCCTATTTCAAGTTCAGTTCATGACGACGAGTTCAACAACCACTCGGATCACTTTTCACAACACTAAAGTTGCAAGGATTTGATAGACCTTATAACGTCATGTTGGTAATCACACTAAACTTAGTGAATTGCAAAATCAATAGGATTTTGGTCAACAAAAGGAGTTCAGCAGTCATTCTTTTTCTATCAACCTTGAAAGAAATAGAGAGTGATAAGAAATAAGTTGAAAAAACAAACACTACATTGATTGGCTTCAATGGTGAAACGACTTCGGCAATTAGGAGGATCAAGCTCCAAATATTCATTGCGGGAGAAAACAAGATGACTAAATTACTCATCATGGAATGCCTATCAGGTTGCAACATCATCCTCGGCAGACCCTGGATCCACATAATAATAGTTGTCTCATCCACTTCCCATTAGAGAATTTGATTTCTAATTAAGCAAGGAATTCAAGAAATTAAAGGGAGCCAAGAGGCCGCTAGAAGTTGCTATTTGACCATTCTTAAGTAGAAGAGCAAAGCCACGTTATAGCAAGTACAAACAAGCACGTCGGGCAGGCACAAGAAAGGGAAGCCGATCACAGAGGAACTAGATGAGGTCCAAATCAGCCCCGAGAATAAGAAAAGAAGTGTAAGCATTAGCTTGTAGTTGGATCTAGCCATTAAAGCTGCTATATTCAATTTTCTTTAGGAGAATAAAGATTACCAAGGGATCAACCTCATCGTAATTACACATCAGATGAACATCGACCCAACTCATAAACTAGTAAAATTCAAGAAAAGAAGATTCAAGATCAAGCATTGAAGCGGGATTTATTTGGCCAGTATAGTACCTAGACTTAAATAAATCTAGCCAAAGCATAACTATCTATTCCCGTACATAGACAGACTGGTTGATGCAATCGTAAGCCATCAACTTCTAAGTTTCATGGACAAGTTTTCGAGCTACAATCAGATCCTTCTCCACTCAGAAGGCCAAGAAAAGATTGCCTTTATCATATAGTATGGTATACTTAGTTTCAAGATCGTGCCCTTTAGCTTGAAGAATGTTGGAGTCACTTACCAAAGATTCTCAACCTCATGTTCAAGGAGCAGATCAGGAAACATATGGAAGTCTATATCGATGACATGTTGGTAAAGTTTCTCCAAGTACAACGCCATGTCTAGCGTTTGCAAGAATGTTTAGATGTTCTAAGAAAGAGCAATATGAAGTTGAATTCAGAGAAGTGTTTGTTTAGTGTGGTGAGTAGAATGTTCCTTAGGTACCCGGTTACTTGCAGGGGAACTAGGGTTGATCCATACCAATTCAAAATAAATAAATAAATAAACATGCCCTCTCCATCAAAAAGTTGGTCCTTACACTAATAACAATCATGAAAAATCTACGACTGTACCTCCAAGGCAACGCCAAAATTTGCTTTCCTTTGACCCCATGTGAGCCATCTTGAGCTTTCAACATTGTAAGTCGATAGCTTAACAAATGAGAAAGGCTAGAGAGTTGGAATTTTTTAGGATCCCCTATAGGCGAGGAGATCAAGGAGTCTTTCTAGTTGGGGTTCAATACAACATATAATGAAGTAGAGTATGAAGCCATGATTGTAGGATTAAATTTGGCAAGTACATTTAGGGCTAATAAAGTCAATAGTCATGAGTGATTCCTTGCTTATAGTAAACCAAATAATAGGGGATTTCACTGCACGAGATGAGAACATGGTGGCTTATCTCAATGTTGTACATTTTGTCTTTAAGGACTCGAACTCATAAGCAGATGCTTTGGCCAACCTTAGCTCATCAACTAAAGTGAAAGAAAAAATGATTATAATCCTTAGGTACATCGAGCCTCAGTGCAAAGTGGAAACAAAAGATGTCGACCATATCGACCTATGGGACACATGAAGAATGTCAATTAAGATGTACATCGAACAAGGATGATTGCTTGAAGACAAGCAAGTAGCCAAGAAGATAAAAGTGCAAGCTACCTAGTATTGCCTGATTAAGAGAAAAATTAATTGACTATCATGTACTGGTCTCGACATTCATTGCTCGATGGACGTTGTTGGACTGCTCCTACTAGCTCTAGGCCAAGTGAAGTATTTAGTTGTTCTAGCCGACTATTTTTCAAAGTGGGTAGAAGCCAAAGCTTATACAGATATAAGGGAGAAGGTTGAAGAGAGATTTATTTAAAAGAATATCATATGTAGATTTGGAGTGTCTAGAGAGATCATCATAGACAACAAATTTGAATTCATTTACAGCCTATTCAAGAAATTTTGCAAGGATTGGGAGATAATCCTAAGCTTTTCAACCCTAAGGCACCCACAGGGAAATGGACAAGTAGAGGCAACGAACAAAACGATTGTGAAGAACATAAAGAAGAAGCTCTAGGCCATAAAGGGTTATTGGGTGGAGGAACTACCAATGGTTCTGTGGGCATTTCAAATGATCCCTTTGTAAGGGACACGCAAATTCCATTCTTACTTGTTTATGGAGCTGAAACAGTCAATCTAGCTGAAGTGATCATACATGACCGTTACATTGACTACTCCTTTGAGAATGAGCGATTAAACAATGAAATTCTGAAAGATCATCTTGACCTGATCGATGAAAAAAGGGACAACGCCCTCTACCATCTCAGTCAATACCAATACGCAGCGACAAAGTATTATAATTCAAAGGTGAAGCTTACAAGATTCGCTGAAGGAGAGCTTGCACTCAGAATGGTGTTCCAGAGAAAGAGAGAAGCGAATATAGGAAAGCTTGTAGCAAATTGAAAACTTAATAATACCATGATCACAAAAGGTTGGAATGTGCACCACCTCTAGAAGTATTAAATGTAATTTCTTTTAATTTAATCAACCTCAAAGACAATTTTGAGTTTAAGTTATTTCATTCTATGGTTTCATTTTATTTCTTTCATGATAGGTTATGGTATAATATAATTCTGGAGTGAAAATTAGATAGAACGGTAGAATGGCTGCAACAAATGTAGGTTTGTAGAACAAACTACGACAGGTTTGAACCCAACATATGGGTATCTAGGCAACTTATGTCTTATAAATGAGTGCAACCACTTAATAAAAAAACAATCTATATTTTGTGCGATGCTTAGACTCACCACCGTTGGGTTCAATATGTTCACCCAACAACTCTATTAACCATCTTTATGGCTTTCATTTTCACCGCCACTAGGTTTGATCTACTTACCTGATGTATGGTTCTATCGACTATCTTCATGGCTCTTGTTTTTAACATCACTGGGTTCGATCTATTGAGCCAATGCATGGTTTGATCTACTCACCCCATGTACGGTTCTATTAGCCATATTTGTGGCACTAATTTTTGTCATTTAGGTTCAATCTACTCACTCAATGTCTGGTTCTATCAGCCATATTTATGGTTCCAATTTTCACCATTATTGGGCTCAATCTACTTACGCAGGTTTGGGTTTATTAACCATATTCATGGCTTTTGCTATTATCCTTATCAGGCTCAATATATTCATCTAAGATAGAGTACAATCGCAGAAAATTTGGATCCAACTTTTGGGTTTATAGTCATTATGATTGATTTATGACTTAAGTCAGTTTGACTCAGCCATGAAGAAAGTTGATATGGTCTTATAACCTCACATTTTTATTTATTACTCTCCAAAGTTCTTCATTCTTTTCCTAAACTAAAAGAACTTTTGGGGGGGGCAGTATGCGAGGAAAGCACAAATGAAAAAAGAATTTAACAAAGCGAACTCAAAGTCGGAATGAATATTCATTGTTCAAGCATAAAAAAGAAAAGGAAAAAAGATGTCCAAATTTTACAAATCTTAGTACTCACATTAGAGTATAGTATAAAAAAAACACACTAAAATAATTTTGTTAGTTCAAGGGGCTGCGAATAGCTTCCTTCCACTGGAGCTAGGGGCTAGAGAGAGCTTCCTTCAGCAAGGGGTTGTTACTCAGCAACTTCCTCAGAGGCCTCCTGTAGATTCGTTGTATCTTCTTCATCTTCCTAGGCGTCAAGTGCGAGCAGTGACTCTAGTTCCTTTATGACATGCCTCCTCCTTAGCTTTCCCTAGATCCTCTTCTGCAGCTTTTTTGCCTTCCTCGATTTGCTTTGCGTGTAAATCAAGTTTGGCGTTGAGCTTAGAGAGCTTTTCCACCTTAAACTCAGACTTATCATGAAGATTTTGTACATCCGGGAGGCCTCAACAGGAGACAAATGGGTAGGTAATAATAAATAGTAAGGCTGACTATTGATCGAATAGGAAAGATCTAGCATAAGAAAATAGTTGATTAATCTTAGTGTCAGGAGAAGGACTTCCCACTAAACTTAGACTCATCCATGGAGAAGTTTAGGCTCTTTCATGCTTTGAGAACTGCTTCTCTACCCAAAAGTATGCTCGCATATTTGGGCATGTGAAGCATTATGTCGTGAACATAGTCTTCAACCTCTTCAATGACCAGGGACTTGGGATATTCTAATGAAGTTGTTTTTCTCTTTTTAGGAGCGGGTTGTTGAATCTTGCAAGGAGGCAATGAAGGTAAATTGAATGTGTCTGTAGGCTTAGAAGGAGGAGTACTCAGAGCCTTCTTCTTCTCCTCCTCCTCCTCTTCCTACTCCTCCTCCCTTGCAATCGCCTTCGCGTCTAGTTTTTTCTTCTCAACATCCTCAGTAGAAGAAAGTGTAAACTTCATCGCAGCCAAAGCGAGCTATGTAAGGCATACATCGTTGTCAGATAAATGTGTAATAAACTTGGATAGTCGATACAATCGATGAAGAGAACTGAATACTCTATTAGGGAAGTGTATAGGGATATATGATGGGTGACTTGCATGTCTAAATGCACACTCTGATATAAACCCAAGTATAAGATTGTCTCATGTTTGTAATGCAGCAAAAACTCAACTTAATAAATGGGCAGCCTTTCAATATAATTTTACTAAAATAACAACCAAAATAATAAGCTAAGCATTATCTATCTATGGCTAATTAATGTCCACCCAAATGTTATCCGTGCTTAATAAATGGGTAGCATTTTAATATAACTATTATTTATCTATGGCTAATCAATGTCCTCTCAAATATTATTCGTACCAGTCTCTATTGTCGACAAATCAAAATAGAATTTTGGTACAGTTTTAGCTAAGAAAATATCAAAATTCTAAGTTTTTTTGAAAATATTTTAGCATTGTAATTGCATAAAAAACTAAGAAAAGACTAAAAATATTTAAGATAAATTTACCATAATTTTTTCTTTCATCTCAACTAAAAAGAAAACAAAAAGGCATATTTAATAAAATATTATAAATATTATTAGACATAATTTGTACAACATAATCTGGGAAATATTTTATAAAAACCTAGACTAAAAACTGAACGAAAAACTAAACTAAAACAAAATTTAAATAATTTTTTATTTTCGGATTACACCGTTGGGGTAAAGACCCCCGGCATTTATAGGCTTCAAAAGAAAACTATTTACTAGTTTTTTTTTTTTATAAATTTTAAAAAGTTGAATCGTTGAAAATCAGGGCGCCAGATTGTGCAAGTTAACAATTTTTTTCTCATTTTTCCATGCGGTCGGACTTCATGAGCCGAAGATTCCCTTCGTTATTTAGTGTGACATGGCAGTTGGAAGCATGGGTCAGGCGCGATCTTAGACGTCCATTGCGAGATCCAACAGATGGAGAACGTTGAAGAAAATAGGCGGCTCAAGTGGGACCAACTGGGACCCAGACGGTGATCGTTAAATCAGTCGAAGTATCTGATCGTGCAGCTCAAATAAATGCTTCACGTGGAGACGGCTACACCAGATTGGACAGCTCTCCATAGGTGGTGGGGCCCACGACTGATGCAGTGATGACAACGTGACAAATGGACGACTTAGATCAAATTGGTGGTGCATCTGACGATCCAAATAAAACGCATGTCACCTTCTTTTAATAATTCGGACGATTTGTATTTTTTGAGGCATTTGTTGTCTGATTTTACATATTTTAGTACCGTTTTGCTTTTTTTTGGCTAAATTTTAAATATAAAGATATAAGCTCTAAATAAAATTAATTATTTTATAAATATAATATTTACGATAATATTTAAAATATTTATTTTACATTAAAAAACATAAAAATATTTACAAACTTTTAAAAATTTTTAGCCTCTTTTGGTTTGACACAAGTATGATTTTTAGGACTCAAAAATATTTTTAGAAATTACTAAAATTATTATAGAACATATTTATAAACTTAAAAATTGTTGACAAACACTTTAAGACTTCAAATAAAATTACCACTTATTATTTTTACGGTTTTATCTATCTACAAACTAAACACATATTTAACATATTAAAATGAATCTAAAAATTACCAAAAATATTATTAAGCATAAAAACATACTAAAAATATATTTTTAAATATATTTTTACACTAGAACACTGCAATACTAGTTATCACATAATTGCTATAATTAAGAAGTTTAAAGAGAAATATTAATACAAAATGATTAATTTTAGCTTGTAGAAATGTATATTTTCTAAGTCTCATCATACCCCTAGCCAGCTTGTTGCTAATCCCATGTAATTAAATCGATACAACTTAAATACAAAGCAAAGGTTTTGATTTTTCAAAAGTTGGTGATTCCTCGCTGATTTTCTTTAGGGATTATCATAGATTCATACCTCAAAGTAAAGAAACAAATATTAATTAAGTTATAGTTCATTTCTAGAGTATGTCTAATATTTAAGATGGATTTTCTCGCATATATGTGATTTTCTATTACTAATCAGTGTATGCTAACTAGATAAATTTAAATTAATATAAACTGATTTATTTTAATAAATTCTTATAAATTTATTTTTCATCTCTCTCTCTACTAATATAGTACAATACTTTGTTAAAGATCATTAAGACTTTTAATCAACTTGTAATGTAAGGCTTGGGTAAAAGGTATGATGAAAGATAAATTTAAGGCTATGTTCACCTATAAAACATTTACAAAATAATTCTTGAACTTTTAAAAATGTACAATATAATTTTTGAGTTACAATCTTGATCTTGAAATAAAGTTTCATTATTATCCACTTTTATTCAACTTTTTTTTACACTTTTTTTTTCAATTTTTCACTTTTTATTTTTATTTTTTTACTTTTGTACATTTTTTTACAGAAATACAAAATAACTGAAAATTACAACAGAAATAAAGTAAATGAAATTACATACTTTGCAGACTTAACAGATATTCTTAACCCAACCTAAGCTCCCATAACATTAGCATAAATCTAATTACACTTGAAAGATCATATGTCTTATGCTGAAACTAGTTGCAAGCTTATCTTGAACAAAGTGGTAGTCTATCTCAATACGTTTGGTGCATTCATTTAAGGTAGGATTAGAAGCAATATGAACAACATCCTGATTATCACAAAAGAGCAAAGCAGGTGGAGAAGCATTAAAATACAAGTCTTTCAATAACTGTTGTAACCATACCAATTCACTGGTGGTGGTAGCTAAGGCACGATACTCTGCCTCTACTGACTTGAGGCTATGAGATGTAGTCATCGAGATCTCATGATGCAATACAAGGCAGAGGTGAAAGCACATGATTGGGGGGGGGTTGTTGTGGTGGGTGGGTGGGGAAGAAGAGGTGCATGTGCGAGTTATCAAGTTGGGGGTGGTTGTGTAATTTATTTGTTTAGTAAATCTTTATTTACAGTTAAATGGAAAGTTTTCTAAATTTTAACCTATTAATTTTTTTCTTATATTTCTTATTAGTGATGGAAGACCCAAGAAATAATAATTACACAAACTGTTTACTTTAGGAATCTTGTGTCTAAAAATGTTAACTTTTAAATTTTTAAACAATGTTACAAAAACATACACGTTTTACAAATATAGGACTTGTAATACCTGAAAAAACCCCTTTTATATATTTTGGTCACATTCCTTATATAATTATGTGGATATTCTAATTAAACGTGTGATAGGGTTGATTGTTTTGATTATCCCTCTCATATTTTTATTTTAAACTTTAAATTCAAACTTCATTCTCGCTTAACCTTTGATTTAGCGACTGTTCCTTGCTTAATATTTTTCAATCATGTTTGCTTCTTCTTCTTCTTCTTTTATTATTATTATTATTATTATTATTATTATTATTATTATTATTAACTTTCTTTTTGTTGTTTGATTTTTCTGTTTCATTTTCTCTGTTGGCCAACTTTCTTTGTATCAAGTTTTTTTTTTTTCATCTTTTTTCCCCTCCAATTGCCATTTGGTTTTAACTTGGTTCCTCTCTCTTAATGCTTTGGTTAATTTCTTTCTTTCTTTCTTTTTCCTTGTCACCTGATGCATGTGGTCTTGTCTTCATATGGATATCGTCTTCGCTTTAGATGGCTTTTCGATTTATGTGTTTTTGCAAGTACAACGTGTTTTATGTTTTAGTAGCATGTTCTTTTTGGTTTTTGTACGTTATTTTTTTCCCCATCCATAGGGAAATTATAAAGGCATACTGTGAAGATCCTCAACCTACAGACGCAAGAATCACATTCAATCATAGATTCAGGTTAGCTTATGCATCTTATCAATATTCTTGGTGATTTGGCATGAATGATCCTAGGTGGTGATGGTTTTCATCTTAATATTTTGTTCTAATAGGTAATTCGATGTCATTATGAACATGAACAAATTGAAAAACATTTTATTATGGTAAAATTTATGAAATTATTAAAAAGTCTAGGCTAAATATGTGGGTGACAAAGAAAAATTGAAATATTAAGCTCAACATAGCGATTAGGGATATAGAATATAAACAGGTAAGCTTAAAAAGGCTCAAACGATTTAAAGATAGCCTAAATTATATATTTAACTTAGTGTTATCTAGGATTTTGCCTCAAAAGGGATTTAAATAAGTTATAAGACTTTATAAAGATAAACCAAATTATATTAACAGAAACAGTCTCTAAATTAGTACAACAAATCATAGTTCAAGTTTAAGTGCTCAAATTTTGAGAAAATTACAACCAAATATAAGGCAAACTAAAGAAACTAACATAAACTTAAGCAATATTTAAAGTTTACCATAAGTCATGAAAATGATATAACCTTTAACGTCATCATCAAACAAGAGGCAAATCACCAAAAAACAAAATATTAACATATATCACAAAGTATCTTTTAAGATTTTTGAAATCTTTCTAATTTTTTAGATTTTTCAATTTTTAATTTTTTTAGTTTTTTTTAACAAAACAGTCAGATGCAATGCATATACATATTTTTTACAAACATGTAGAAATACATTTTAAGAATGCTAGTAACTCTTTTACTTAGCTATTTCTAGAAGGCAAAGATGTGTTTCAAGAATATTAAGTATTCCTTACCTCAGCCACCTTCAAGCATGCATGCTACAAAAGAAAGATACAAAGATATATACAAACACATAAGACTACATTTTTGGACCATATTGAGATACGTTTTAAGACAAATCTTTCACTTAGCCATCCTCACCTAGGAGAATATGAATCTTAAAGTTTTATTAATAGCACACTATTTTTTTATTTTTTAATTTTTGCTTGGTTTTTACAAAATTGAAACATTTTCACAAATTGTGAAAACTTTAGCTCAACCTTCTCCTCCAATCTAAATTGAACATTGTCCTCAATGTTTAATGATTAAATAGAAAGAGTAACAACATATATATAAAAGAGCAGTTATACAAAACAAAAACATTCACAAATATATATAATAATGTTGTAGGTAAAACTAAAAGAGATAGAGTTTAGAGAGAAAGATCCAAATCTCATTTGTGTTTCTCGCAAAACTTTGAAGTTGTAGTGTCTGCCTTGGGAGTAATGACTTGTATTTTCTTGAGCAATTCCTCAACAGTAGTGGCTGAGTTAAAAATCTTTCTACTTGACTCTTCAAGAAACCTTTGTTCCACAACATTATCTAAAAAACTAAACAAACTATCAAAGTGGCTATATATATTAAGCACACTTAGTGGTTTATTAATAATACCTAATTCATTCCAACTAGCTATGACAAACATTTTTTCTAAAGTTCCTAGTCTTCCTGGTAGAACAATAACTGCATTTGAATGACGAATTACCAATTTTAAATGTTTGGTGATATTTTTTACTATTCTCTCGATTCCTATGGTTGCACCACAAAGACTATCTTGAGAAAGAAAACAAGAAATAATACTTAGGACTGCTCCTACTTTGGCTTCGATTGTGATGGTTCCCATTAAACTAAGACTACCTCCTCCATACACAAGATTTATCTTTTTCTTAGCCAAGAAATGACCTAAAAGGAATGCAAAATTTATGTAGTCAATAACTTTTCCTAAACTAAAACCGCAAAACACATAAACGTTTTTGAAATTCAAAGTTGATTGGGACAAGGACTTTATAATGGTTTCTAAAACTAAGACTTTTTTTAGATTGACTCTATTTACACCGCTATGAGTAAAAATTTAAAATTAAGGGGATTTTATACACATCTAAGTAAATGTTAGGTGAAATTAGGTAAAAGCAACTGTGAGAATAGGTATGGACAGGTGGACAGATGTGACATAACTCTAGAACTTTTAAAAATTTTAAGCAATAAAACTACTTTACTTTTGACATACTAGACACTACTATACACCTTTTGACAAATTGGAACCAAATTTTAAAAATTGAGACAAAACTTATCTTACACAAGACACAAAACACCTATCGAAGAAAATAATGCATCTAAGAAAAAAAGTCAAAATATTATTTTTAAAAGATAAACTGTACAATTATAATTATTGAACAACTACTGTAAAGATCACACAAAAACAAAAATCTTTTTGTTGATGAAATTTTATTCATGAATGAATTGAAGAAAATTTATGTGAATCAGAATGTGTTTCCAGAAAATTTGTTAGCCATTCTGATAATTTTTAATTAAAACCAAGAACATTTCTTAAATAAATTTTCAACTTCTTTTAAAGTAAGGATAAACTGTACAATTATAATTATTGAACAACTACTATAAAGATCACACAAAAACAAAAATCTTTTTGTTGATGAAATTTTATTCATGAATGAATTGAAAAAAAATTATGTTAATCAGAATGTGTTTCTGGAAATTTTGTTAGCCATTCTGATAATTTTTAATTAAAACCAAGAACATTTCTTAAATAAATTTTCAACTTCTTTTAAA
Source organism: Artocarpus heterophyllus (assembly GCA_025403435.1). Taxonomy (NCBI): domain Eukaryota; kingdom Viridiplantae; phylum Streptophyta; class Magnoliopsida; order Rosales; family Moraceae; genus Artocarpus; species Artocarpus heterophyllus. The sequence goes on from CM046351.1 coordinate 21,303,192, forward strand.
GTAAGGAAAATCACACGAAAACAAAGAAAAACTTTAGAGGTCTTGTTTTGAACTAGAGGGATCTAGAGTATACTTCCTTGCTAACATTCTCGCAAATTGAACAGTTGGGTTTTTTATCATCAGATTCTTGAGATGTTCTTTCTGAGCATGAAATTGAGGCCAGAGATTTGAGATAGCCCCCTAAATGTATTTAATTGGATGTGACTCAAGAGAGGCTCAAAGATCTTCCAAGTTCTTGTTCCTAAGATCATTTTTACAAAACTGAATCTTATCTTCTATGTTTATGGACACATAACTAGGTGAGAGACATTTACCAAAACAGGTTTGATGAGAACATTTAGGACACTTTGATTCCATATAACGGGTTCTTCTTTTCCTAGCACATGAATTCATACCCATCCCAAGTAAACCTATATTATTTACATTATTAGGATGAAGAAGATCTTATATACACTTTAATATTAGTTAGAAGTTTAAAATGAAAAAAGTATATAAAGACGAGTAATTCTAATTTTGTACTTTTTTCTGATTTCTTTTTGAGAAAGGGAAGGAAAATATTTCTTAAGGTGCTCACACTTAGGATCCATGATGAAAGAGAGAAAAAGATGCGATTCTTGAGAGTGAATTGAAAAGCTGGTGATTTTGAGAGTTTTGAGAGGTTTGAGTGGATTTGAAAGAGTCTTGAGAAGATTTTTCATGAAGCAAGATACAAGAGATTGAAGATTTTCTAGAAAAACTGTATTTTAAAGATCAAAGAATTTTTAAGATTTCTGGAAAACTTCTAGGAATTTTAGAGAGAAGACAGAGAAAATTCAAAAAATAGAGAGAGAACAAGAAATCTAGAGAGAGAAAGAGCAAAGATTTTTGAACCTGAATGCACAATGACAAGATTTAGACAAATGGTATGTTATTGTTTAGGCATGGAAAAAACTATACAGATGCGTGTATAACACTATTATAAATAATGGTGGGCTAAACTAAAATAGGCTTAGTAAAAGTAATTTAATGGATTACTAAACAAACTAAAAACTAATTTAAAATATTTTTATGTTTTTGATTTTTTTAATTTTTATGCGTTTTTAAAATTTTTAATTTTTTGTGTTTTTAATCAATTTTAAAATTTTAAAAAGTCTAAAATTCAAAAAATTCTTTGATAACCATTTCACTAAAATGTGTTTTTAGAGGCCGTTGTTATAAAAATACCAACTAATTAATCATGATTATATCCTCCATAATTTTAGCCACTTTAATTGATTCTTGAAAAATCATTTTTTTGAATTTTAGGAAAAATAACACAAAATAAAAATAACATACTAAAAATTAAAACTAAAATTAAAGAAAAATAATATTTCTCATTTAGAGATTCTTCATCAGAGCCTAAAGTTATATAAATGAAACCAACAAAGGGAGTTAAACCATCTCTTGAACCCGATTTGTTAAAAAAAGAAAGTCCCTAAAAGCTCTTGTCATTTAATGCTTCTTAGTATTGCCTATCAAAATCATTCATGTCGTGATCAATCACTTCTAGTGGAATATGACTGGGTCTAGATTGACTACGAATGTAGACTTCCCACGAACCTAAGTTACCCTTGGCTTTCAAGAATTCTTTTATAGGATCATATTCTTCATTTTCAACATGTTCATTTTTAACAACAATTTGTTTTCCTCGATCAAGAATTTTCTTTCCTAAATCAAGTCTTTCAATGTCTATTCCCATAGAATTCTCAATTTGATGTATTTCATCAATTAAGGCAATCAAGGAATAAGTTTCAGCTTTTGATGGATCATTCATTTTAAAAGAGCCTGCTAATGGATTAGGCAATCCAGGAGAGGTACTTCCTTCAACAAAGTTGACTTCACAATTTTTGTGCTTAGGTTGCGACATGTTGAAAACGTTGAACTCTAAAGTCATGTTTCCAAAAGATAATTCCAGGATACCATTTCTACAATTAATCAAGGCATTTGAAATTTCAAGAAATGGATGGCTTAAAATAACAGGGACTTAAAAATTTGAAGTGGAAATAGGTTATGTATCCAAAAAAATAAAGTCTACCAGGAAGTAAAACTTAACAATTTAAACTAACACATCCTCAACTATTCCTCTTGAAATTTTCACAGAACGATCAACTAACTGAAGTGTAATAGAAATTTGCTTAAGTTTACCTAAACCTAATTACTGATAAAAAGAATAAGGTAAAAGGTTAATACTAGCACTAAGATCCAACAATGCATGGTCAATTTGAGTGTTTTGTATGATACAAGAAATTATAGGGCAACCTAAATCATTATACTTCAATAGCGAATCATCTTGAATGAAGGAACTAACATTCTCAGGTAAAAATCTAGTTTTAGTTACATTATGCTTTCTTTTAATTGTACAACAATCTTTCAAAAATTTAGTATAAGATAAGACTTATTTAATTGCATTTAAAAGTGGAATGTTAATTTTGACTTGTTTGAAAAGTTTAAAATTTTAGCATTCTTATCAAACTTCCCTTTTGAAAGCAAAGCTTGTAGAAAAGGAGCTTTCAAAACAAATTTCTCTTTAAAAAGAATATTTTTTTTTTGTCAAAACTTCCCTCAATACTATTAACTTTATCCTTACTTTTCAAAGTTGAATCAATAGTTTTATCAACAATTTTACCACTTTGAACAGTTGAAATAAAATTAACTGTTTCTTGTTGTGATGAAGAACTTAAAGAGGTAATTTCATTTACAGAAGGATAATCTACAAGTTTAGCAGGAAATTTGCCTTTTAAAATAATTACAAGTGAAGAAGTGAACTTTGAAATGGATTCCTTAATCTCATGAATGTGTTGTGCAATATGAGTGTTAATGACTTTCTATTTTTGAATAAATTTTTGCAAAACATCCTTAAGAGTTTTAACTCCTGAATTAAAACTTTCAAGAGGTGAAAATTTTGTGGAAGCTTCTGAAATTGTGGATTTGTTAGAAATTATGAATTTTGAGGTTGCTATGGAAATGGTGGACGATTTTGAAAATTTTGAGGTGGTAGTGGTGGTTGTGGTTGTGTTTGATCATTTTTCTAATTGAAATTAGGATGATTTCTCCATTTTGCATTAAATGAGTCAAAATGTGGAGATAGAAAAGGTTTCCTAAGTTGATCCATTTGATTTTTATAGTTTACTTGTTCATGGGACTCTTTCTTAAAATCTAGGCAGTCATAAGTTGAGTGACTTAGAGTTTAACAAACACTACACAAAGTTTCAATCTTGGGTTCCTAAATATTCTTATGTTCCAGTACTTCAATCTTCCTTGACAAACTGGCAATCTTAGGACTTAGATAATTCTTTTGACTAAGTTGATGAATACCTCTTTGAGCATTAGCAGTATTAGACCTAATTGAGCCTTTAGAATTTACATGTTTCCAATATTAAGAGTTTTCAACTAAGTTATCTAAAAAACTAACGCTTCATCATGTTCTTTATCAAGGAATTCTCCATTATACATTATTTCAATGAATTGACGGGTCTTAGGAGTTACACTTTCATAAAAGAAACTAACATAACGCCATTTATCAAAATCATGATGTGGGCAAGAATTCAACAAATCCTTAAAACATTCCCAACATTGAAAATAAACTTCCTTTGCATTCTAAGAACAATTTTGAATTTGTTTTTTAAAGCATTGGTTTTATGAGTTGGAAAGAATTTCTTTACAAACTAAGTTTGCATTTCTTGTCATATACCAATTGACTGTGGTTTCAAAGATGTAAGCCAAGTTTTAGCCTTGTCTTTTAAGGAAAAAAGGGAAAAGCTTTAGCCTAACAATTTCATTTGAAATTTCTCGGTCAGTGAAGGTAGCACAAACATCTTCAATTTCTCTAAAGTGCAAGTAAGGATTTTCATATTCTAAACCATGAAAACTTAAAAGCAAATTGATCATTCCTAGTTTAAACATAAAGTCATCGGCATTGAGAGGAAAAACCAAACATGACCGAGTGGATTCTTGGGGTGGTTGCAAATAATCTCGCATTAAACGAACAAGATTAATGACTTGTTGATTAGCAATATTTTCATTATGAACACTTTCATCATCAGCCATTTCAGGTGAATGTAAAGACATAGTAGAGACTAAAGGTGGTTCTAAACTATTCCTAATTAATCTACAAGTTTTAGAAACACCAGACCAAAACAGTATATTTAAAATGTTATTTACAAAATTTTATAGACAAGGACCAATCTTTTCTTGACTCGGGAAGAATAAAGTAGTGAATGAAAAGCATTCACCTCCTTAAAAACCAATCTCTTAGTCAAAACAACGTTTTTGGAATTACTGGTGTTAGAAGAATCTCCAAAAGTAGCTAGTTATGGGAAAGGGTTTCGAACCAATACCAGTCCTCAAACAGAACTTCCTTAAAGAACACTTTTCACAAAAACACAATTTATTAGTAATTATTATGAAAAAACTACTCTAAAATTTTATGAAGTTTTATTTTAAAGTCAAAAACCTAAAACTAACAAAATAAATATTTTACAAAGAAAAGAAAAAGAAAATAAAATTTTTATGATTCTTTAATTTTTTGAATTTATTTCAATTTTTTTATTTTTTTATGAATAGTGATGTGAATAGTACCTGGTGTGAATAGTAACTTCATGACTAGTCACATATAGAAAACACATGAAGATTTCTACGTGAATAGTACTTACTCCTACAAAACAACAAATGTTAACAAAAGAAAACAAATAAAACAGAAAAAGAGTTAGTAAAGTAGAAAATAAAAAGAAAAAATGATAATATACAAATATACAGCACTGAAAAAAATACCGTCCCTGGCAATGATGTCAAAAACTTGACTCATGTGTCTAAATGCTCACTCTAACATAACCCCAAGTATAAGGTTGTCTCAAGTAATAATTACTCAGTGAATCCGTGGTCGATCCCACAAGGAAGAATTTTATTTAGTCATAGTATATTTATTATATTAACTTTTTCTTTTATTTTAAACTAAAAACTATGAGAAATAATGTTTATTATTTACAAAATATATTCACAATATTAACACATTTTTACAGCATTATTCATTATCAAATTTTGATATTTTAGAACTTTAATAATAAGAAATGTAGATAAAATTAAAATGGAGTTTCAACAACAAATGCAATTCATTTAAAATAACTTTAGTAGAATAACAACAATAATAACAACAAATTGTAGAGGTAAAACAATGATTATCACAAAGCTAAGGTTCAAATGTTCCGTTATGGCTATCAACTTAAAAATATTTTAGTTTTTCTAATTATTTATTAATTTGATCAAGAATATATTATGCCATCCTATGTCAACAATAAATTGAGAATTATCAAGCATTTATTGTGTCATTTTATGTCTATAATGTAGCAAAAATTTAACTTAATAAATAGGCAACATTTCAATATAACTTTACTAACGTAACAACCAAAATAATTAGTCAAGCATTTACCAAGCCATTCTCTATCTACGGCTAATCAAATTCCTTTTAAGAATTATCCGTACTAGTCTATGTCGTTAACAAATCAAAACTGAAATTTTATAAAGTTCTAGCTAAGAAAATATCAAAAACCTATATTTTTTAGAAAATATTTGGGTATTATAACTGGTTAGAAAACTAAGAAAATACTAAAAATATGTAAAATAATTTTGTAAGAATTTCCTCCTTTCACCTCAACTAAAAGAAATTAAAAAGATATATTTAATAAAACACTACAAACATTATTTTGCATAATTTTTACAACATAATCTAAGAAATATTTTACAAAAACCTAGACTTAAAACTAGACAAAAACTAAACTAAAACAAAAATTAAATAGTTTTTTTTATTACATCACCAAGAAAGAGACCCCCAATATTTATAGGCTTTAAAAGTAAACTAGTTACTATTTTTTTTTTTAATTTTCAACCGTTGAATCGCTGAAATTCAGGGCACAGATTGTGCCTATTTTTAAACAATTTTTTCTAATTTTTCCATGCTGTTGGGCCTTCATCAGTGTCTAAGAGTCCCATCGTTATCTAGTGTAATGTCGCAACTGGAAGCATGGGTCAGGCGTGATCTTGGACGTCCATTATGAGATCCAATAGATGGAGAACGCTAAAGAAAATGGGCCTAAATGGGACGATCTAGGACCACAGACGGGGACCGTTAGAGGAATCAATGTACGCTGATTGTGTAGCTTTGATAAAAGCTTCACGTGGAGACAACTACACCAGATTGGATAGCACTCCTCAAGTGGTGGGGCCTGTGGTTGATGTAGTGATGATGGCATGATAATGGATGAATCAGATCAAATTTGTGGTGTATCTGACGATCTAAAACACGCCACATGCAACTTTTTTTTAATGATTCGGATAATTTGTGCTTATTGAGGCATTTGTTGTCTGATTTTACTCATTTTGGTGTCGTTTTGCTCCTTTTTCCATTAAATTTCAAATCTAAAGATAGAAAATTGAAACAAAATTAATTATTTTAGAAACATAATATTTACAATAATATTAAACATATTTATTTTTACATTAAAACATACAAAAATAATTACAAACTTCTAAAAATTTTCAGTCTCTTTTGTTTTGGAAATATTTTTAGAAATTACTAAAAATATTATGGAACATATTTTTAAACTTAAAACATGTTTACAAACACTTTAAGACTCAAAATAAAATTACCACTTATTATTTTTATGGTTTTGACTATTTACAAACTAAACATATATTTAACATACATAAACAACTTTAAAAATTACCAAAAATATTATCAAGCATAAAAACACACTAAAAATACATTTTTAAACACATTTTTACACGAAGATACTAAAATACTATTTATCACATACTTACTATAATGAAGGAGTATAACGAAAAATATTAATGCCAAATGGTTGATTTTAACTTTAAAAAATGTGTATTTTTTAAGTCTCATCAATGGAATACTATTAAACTAACTTTAGATAGATGAAGCATACAATCAATTGGGTTGAGATATCTTAGGCAGGTCTCATTCTTGATAGCCAAAATTTTGTTAATGTGTCTATTAAAGTTGATTCCCACTAAAGGGGGAAGTTTTAAGTCAAGATGTATAAGCAAAACAAGACATATAAGGTACTAGTTGTTACAAATGAACTACAATATACCTAAATGTTTGACTCAACAATGTAACCCCATGAAAAGGGAAAGTAAAATGTTTAGAAGTTGAGTAGATTCTTTGGAAATCCATATGAAAAAGTATCTCTCTTGCCACCCTCTATCTAGGTTGACAAAGTTGGAAATAAACTATTTAGTCTTCATAAATACGAAATAATAACAACTCAAGTGGTGGTCATTCTTCTTCATCCATTAATAGTTGAGAAAATCACCAAGTATGAAATCGATATCCGCTTCTTCAACGACTACAACGAGCCCAAGCAATAGTCTCATTATATTGGGCATTAGTTGCGATATGCATGTTCTGTGATGAGCCAGCACTTCGAGCATGAATTTGAGAATTAGGAGCCTTAATCCTATCTCAAAGTATTTTTCATACATATAGAGCCACCCATCATTTTGGGTGATTGGTCATTCGCTAGGATAAGGGAGCCTAATTTTCACTTTGTTAGGAATCCCATACCTTGTGCATATCCTCTCTAAATTTGCGAGGTCCATGACCGATTCAAGGAAATAAAGATATCCTTCTTGAGGAATACCTCCCCTTTGGTCACTAATTTGAGGGGGTGCTTAATGTTGGACGCTTCGTTCCTCATTATTGTCATGACCAGATGTGCTAGCAAGGGCAGTTCTTCTCTTATTTGTGTTAGACATGTACGCCCTAAGAAGTTAAATATTGTAATATGTTTTTAGAGATATTTTATTAATAAAGAATTTATTTATTATTCATATACCAAATGTTGTCCTCTTTACGCTCATATTTGTTGAATGTATGTTAAGTAAACAAAAGTCTAAGGCTGTCGATCTAAACCTTTAAGAATCAGGCATGTGATGGACATATTATGCCAAAGACATGATTCTAAAGGTGATAGTCTAAATCATAAGATCCACAATTGAGGGAATGAAGTTAGGCACTTTATTCATGCTAAGATTGTTATGTTGTCTACATCCCTAATGGGAAATGGTTGGACTCTGTTAGTAGAAATAGTGGTACATTGTCATAGGTGATGATATATTGGATCGAGACATAAAGTGGAATTGATTTGGATTAATAATTCCATCTGTGTAAATCAATTCACTTTAGACAATCATATGTGTTGTAACTTAATCTTGAAATGACTAATGAGCCTGTTATCTTGTCTTATGTCATTTGATGTACCAAAGGGTGAAATCCTGACTTTGTGATGGTGCACATACTAGTATGTTGGAGACATGACACTTGATAACGTAGACTTGTTATTCATAGATATGAAATCTATAGCTTCATTGGTAGAGTCAATGATATTATCTTCTATGAATTATCTTGTAATTGGAAAACTGAAGCACTCAACCATTTAGATGTATAAGTGTAACCGAACGGTATATTATCCTTGGATGGTAAGTTTTCTAATGGTGAGAAATGTAAGATAAAAATAATCGAGAAGGTAAGATAGAATTTATTCTTAAGCCGATTATGAATATCCTATAGGGATACGACACATTATGATATGTCATAGACACTTAGCTAATTTGGCCTTTGTAATTTTATATAGTTGGAGAGTGTAGCTCTAAGCTTTAAGTGAAGTAACGTAAGAGTTGATAATTATAAAATTTATATTTGGGATATTATATTTCATAATTATTAGAGCTTGAACTATATAGGTCCATCAGGTCCTCTTTGCTAGTCATAATAAATCCTGTAACGATACGACATGCTGTTCTAATAAATTAGTGACTAGTGTTAAATTATTAGATTGCTTGAAATTCGATAGGATTAGATAATTCATGTATGTTTATCGCTTGAATTAATTTATTGTAAATTAATTCAAGATAAACTTGTTGAATTATCAGAAATATTTATTTTTCCTAGAGATTATCTAGATATGACTGTTTTAATCAAATAACTTTCCTATTGGGTTATTTGAATTAAAACTGAAGCTCTATCTAAAAAATCTTGGGTGGGAAATAAAATATTCTTAAGGATCAAATTATAGCAAGTTTGGCTTGCCGAAGGGCGATCTGTTAGTTCAGCCTACTGATCTAACGATAATTTAACCACATATCTTTTATGTGATTTTATTAGAAGTTGATCTACATTCGAATTTTTAAGGCCTTATCTGATAATGACCAACCTTGGGGATTGCCTCTATCAATAGGAAGTGAGTTTTTTAAGTTATTTAGATTAGTTAAGAAGTTAAGAGTGAGTTGAAACTCCTTAAGAGCTTTTGTTCACAATTTTGAACCTTTGCTCTAGGTCTTCTCAATTGGTTGGAAGGAGAGTCACCGGAGAAGAACTGAACAACGTATGCTCACACACACTCTGATCATGGATATAGAACAACAAAGAAGACCAGTTGATTGAGACTCTTTTGGAACGTTCTTCTCTTGGCATATTATAGGACCTTTTTAGCATACAAATGTTAGTAAGATCTAGTTAATTTATGTATATAGTGTGTCAAACTTATGTTTTAGAAAATACTCTGATTTAAAATTTTTAAAATTCTGCTGCGTACTTATTTTTCAACAATTTGTCCCCGTTGCTACTACTCCCCCAATTTTTTAGTCCCATTCTATTCGGGGTTAAGCAACCACTCATTTAGTTTCTTCTCCGTTGTCTACGTCCTAGTGGGCTCATTGTCAGACCTATCAACTAGATCAACTAGAATGGGTCTATTTGACGTGATTTAGTTTAAATGCACAAGTTGCAAGGCAATATAGGGTTTGAAAGATTGAAAAGATCAAAAAATAAAGAACATAAAAGACCTTTTTCGAGTTCTGATGCAGGAAACGGCCAAAAGCCTAGAAATCAACATTTTATAAGTGAAATAATGGAAAAATGGTGCCAAATGCGTGAAATTAAAAGAGAAATAGCTCTATGGAATCAAAATTCCAAAAAGAAGTGAAATGGGAAGAGATCTTGCCTGAAATTGAAATCTGAAGTCACAAAGAAATTCTTTCCTCTTGCTCCTTTGAAATCTTAGAAATGCAAAAATCAAGGGAAATAAGAGGGAAATTGGGTTTTAATGTCTAGAATCGTGAGTGAATGACTCTAATCCAAGCTGTAGGGAATAATCCGATGGTCTAGATTAAACATCTTTTCAATCCCCCTACTTAAGAGGAGGCGTTGTCTTTTTAAGTTCAAAAGATGTCATCTTTTCGGCACCATCTTGAATTTGGAAAATGAGATTATGCCACGTGTTTCATCATTGACACTTGTACCTTCTCGAGAAGAAAGGCTATGATGGTCGCTTAGGAGGCTTTCATGTGGAAGCTGGAAAGGAAGATTTTGAGAAGCATTATCTTTTTGCTCGATGAGTTCGGTTTCACTCCTATGGTCAATTTAATCGACTAAGGAATAGGGGCCTGACTATTAAGGCCCAATTTGGAGAAGCTCGAATCAGGCCAAATCAAAGGACTAGTTAGGCCAGGCAGACATACAACCAAATTATGTAGCAAGTGAAGCAAATCCAATTATATTAATTGTTTTTAAATACTCATTACACTTATGTCATATGACCCATATCGATCTAGATCACTGTAGACATTTCAACTAATTTTCTAGTCATAGCAGGTGATGTGCTCGCTTCATTTAAGAATGCTAGGTTTAGAGTTAATAACCGCCGAGTAAAAGTTATAAATCACAAAGTCTAATGGTTTGTGAAGCTAAGGTGGTCTAAAGTATGAGGCCAACAGCCACCTAACACATGTCCCACTCCAATGATAATCACTCGAACCCACCAATGATAATCATTCAAACCCATTATCTTTTGGGCAAGAACTCCATTATACTAAATCTAGGCTCTATAAATAGGCCTATGACCTTCCATTTTACGGGGGACTCTAGTGAATATTCTCTCATACAAATAAGCACTCTTTTTATTTAGATTCTATAGAAATTATTGCAATTTGAAATGAAATTCCTAGAACAATGAAAAAGGCAACTTGAGAGTGGACGTAGCTCAAATAAGTAAACCATTATAAACTATAGATCCAACATCTATAGAAAATAAGAAAAAACACGAAAGTATATATTTTTTTTTTGACGTCCAGAGTATAATATTTATAAACACATTAGTTTAATATCATGTTTATAGGTTAATAATATTATTGTACATACTAATTTTAACTATGGCCGTAGAAGGATGTGTGAATTCAAAGTGGGAGGCAGGCTTTTATACTAAAAATTTCACTATTCATTTATTTTATTATATTTTATTCATTTATTTTTTTTATTTAACAAATTAACCGCCCTCGATTCACATGAATCACGCTGATTATATACACACACACACATATATATTGATGATGTCGTACTGAAGAAGCGTTGATGCAGGCACTATTTACATTTGTGTACACACACACACATATATTTTGATGATGTCATACTAAAGTAGCATTGATGCAGGCACTATTTACATTTGTGGTCTGTTTTTGCCCCTTTTATGTTGTTTTGCTCCGTTTTCTCTCTAGATTTTATATCTAAAATTCACAAACATACAACAATTAATTATTTTAAAAACAAAAGATTTACAATAAATATTAAGAATATCTATTTTATAATAAAACACATAAAAATAATAACAAACTTTTAAAAATTCTAGTCTTTTTTGGTTTGACACAAATATGATTATTAAGGCTTGGAAATATTTTTAGAAATTACTAAGATTATTATAGAAAGTATTTACAAACTAACTATTAAACATGTTTGCCCTAAGAAGTAAAAATATAATATGTTTTTGGAGACATTTTTTTTCAATGAACAATTTATTTATTATTAATATACCAAATCTTGTCATCTTTACGTTCATATTTGTTGAATGTATGTTAAGCAAACAATAGTTTGAGACTGCCAGTCTAAAGCTTTAAGAATTGGATGTATGATGGACAGATTATGCAGAAGATACGATTTTTAAGGTGACGGTCTAAATCATAAGATCCGCAATTGATGGAATAAAGTTAGGCGCTTTATTCATGTAAAGATTGTTATGTTGTCTATATCCCTATTAGAAAATTATCTGTCTTGGCCATCGGATGTGGACTCCTTGAATAGAAACATTGGCACATTGTCATAGGTGACAATGTGCTAGATCGGGACATAAAGTGAATTGATTTAGATTAATAATTTTGTCTCGGCAAATCGATTCACTTTAGACAATCATTTGTATTGTATCATAATCCTTAGATGAATAGTGAGCCCGTTGTCTTGACTTATGTCTTTTGATGTGCCAAAGGGTAACACCTATATTTTAATAGTGGTATGCATGCCGATACGTTAGAGGCATAACTCTTGATAGCGTAGACCTGTTATTCATAGATATAGAATCCATAGCTCCTCTTTAGGAGTAGTGATATCCTCTTATATATGTTATCCTGTAATTGGAAAATTAAAACGCTCAATCATTTGGATACATAGGTATAACCGAATGGTATATTGTCTTTGGATGGTAAGTTTTTCGATGGTGAGATAATAGAACTTAAGATAAAAAAATCGAGGAGGTAAGACAGAACTTGTCTTTAAGCTAGTTATAGATAATCCTATGGGGATACGATATATTAGGATATGTCATGGAGACTTAGCTATATGTGCTTTGTAATTCTATATAGTTCAAGAGTACAGCTCCAAGCTTTTAGTAGAGTAGCATTAGAGTTGATAATTATGAAATGTATATCTGGGATATTAGGTTTCATAATTATCGCGAGCTTGTACTATATAGGTCCATTTGGTCCCCTTTGCTAGCTCACAAAATCCTGTAACAATAAGGCGTGCTTTTTCAATAATTGGTGACTTATGTCAGAATTATCAGATTGGCTAAAATTAGAAAGAATCAAATAATTCATGTCAGTTTATCGGTTGAATTAATTTTATGACAAAATTTTCAAGATAAAATTTTTGAATTATCGGGATCAGATAATTCATGTCTGTTTATCAGTTGGATTAATTTTAAATTAATTTAAGATAAACTTCTTGAATTATTAGGAATTCATTTATTTTCCTAGAGATTATCTATATAATGTTGTTTTGATTAAATAACTTTTCTATTGGGTTATTTGAATTAAAATTGAGACTTTATCCTAAAGAATCTCGAGTGGAAAATAAAATATTCGCTGAGATTTTTATCGACAGTTCAGCATACTGATCTTCAAGTTTGGCCTGCCGATGGGGCAAATTCGGCCTATCAGTTAGACAGATCGCTTGCCTATGCGTGATAAAAAGATCACGCATTTTTACGCAGATTTCATTATATATTAATCCTAATTTTGAGGTATTATCTAATAAGGACTGACTCCTGGACCCAACCTGTATATAAAAGGAGTGAATCTCATTATTATTTAGATCAATTGAGAGATTAAGAGTGATACTTTACTGGTGAGAATCTAGAAACTCCCTTAGGGCTCTTGTTCACAAATCATGAACACTAGCTTTGGGTTTTCTCAATTTGTTGGAAGGAGAGTCACCTAGTGAAAGAGCTGTACATGTGAGCCCATACTCATTCCAATCGTGGATAGAGAATAGCAAAGAAAACCAGTTGGTTGAGGCTCTTTCGAAATATTACTTCTCTTCATAGATTGCGAGAGTTCTTCAGCATTCAAAAGTTAGTAAGATTTGGTTAATTTATAGATATAGCATGTCAAACTTATGTTTTAGAAAATACTCTAATATAAAAAAATTTTAAAATTCTATTAGTACTATTTTTCCAACAATTGGTATCAGAGTCATGGCTTTTACATAAATTTACGAGTTGATGATCATGCTATATGTGTAAATTATATGATCTTGATCTCTCTTATGCTTGAATTTAATTTTATAGAGAGTTGGCACTCTAGGATTTTTATATATTTATATGTTGTCATGGATTATATGGTGAATGCTTATTAATTAATTATGGCTGATTAAATTATTATTTATTTATTTATTTACTAATACTAGTTTTGGTTACTTAGGTTAGAAAGTGTATATAAGTTTTTCATGTAATTAGATGGTGGACTATCATCTCCGTCTAGGAATTATTATTTAATTTTAAATTTGTAAGAATTTTGTAATTAAATAATCATTTAGAAAAGATGGATCTATAAGCGAATCTAGAAGATGGATGTTGCTGCACCCATGTATTTTCTTAGTCTCTAATTTTATGTTTTTGAATTGTTGAAAATAAAATTGATGAATTGCATTAAAAAATTGTATTTTTTAGAAATGGTGATTTCTACTCGGTCGACATGTCGAACCCTCCAATTCGGCAGGCCGGACGTAAGGTTCGGTAGGCCGTCAGTGGGGCAGAAATCAAGTGACTCTAACGGCAAGCTAAACTTCTAGTTCGGTAGACAGAACTGCCATTAATCGGTAGGCCGATTTGTGAAGGTCGGTAGGCTGGTGAATCATGACCGGTAGGCCGATCAGGTCGATCATTCAGATCGGTTTGTTGACAGAGAGCTGAAAATTCTATCAGAAAAGGTGCAGTTTTAAATGTAGTTTTAATTTTATTTTTGGGACAATTCTAAAAAACATTAAATCTTAAATATTACTAGAAATTTAAAGTATTCGATTTATACGGGATTGAAAACTTGCAGATAGGCATTACTTGAATAAGGATATAGCTTGGAGATTCAAGGATGAAGAATCAATAATATGTTTCGATTATTCTCTTGTAATCTTTGTTTTCTATTCTCTAGGGTGGAACCATAATATTACGGTTATTTATTATTATTTTGCTTGTGGCTTTGCTTGTCTACATTATAATATGATTTGCCATGTATATTGATAACATGCCATATAGAATAGGGAGTGCCACTCAATTAAAATTTGTTCGTGCATGTTTTTAAAATAAAACCTTGATTTCAAAAGATTCAGTAGGAGAAGGTTTTCAAAGAGAGGACCTAAGGCCTCCACCGTTGATCCATAGGAAGAACATGGTGGTCCCGACCCCTAGGAAGAGATTTCTATCATGTACTAGATTGGATCTTTGAGAAGATAAGGTATTTTAGCACGATTTATGGTTGCACACCCCTGGTTGGTGATTATAAATCATGGATAAATTATTGAAATGATGGTTATACACTCATGTTAATTTTATTATTAACCTTCCCTAGGAGCTCTGTAAATAAAATTAATGGCCAAAGAAACGATTATTAATATATGTTGGATCATACGGGTCCTAGATGGCATATATTAATCAAGAAGGGATCCGTGATCCTGATTGAATTTGGCACGACTCCCCTAGGAGCTTGTTGAATTCTAAGTTGTGAATTATCGTTGTAAGGTTGTGATATTTTCAAGGTTTTGACACATAAACACATTTGTATGATTGTGTTATCTTACTAAATTATTATGATATTTTCAAGGTGAGAATCTAGAAACTCTCGTAGGGCTCTTGTTCACAAATCACGAACACTAGCTTTGGGTTCTCTCAATTGGTTGGAAGGAGAGTCACCTAGTGAAAGAGTTGTATATGTGAGCCCACACTCACTCCGATCGTGGATAAAGAATAGCAAAGAAGACCAGTTGGTTAAGACTCTTTCGAAACGTTACTTCTCTTCACGGATTGCGGGAGTTCTTCGGCATTCAAATCACAAACACTGGCTTTAGGTTCTCTTAATTAGTTGGAAGGAGAGTCACCTGGTGAAAGAGTTGTACATGTGAGCCCACACTCACTCTGATCTCGGATAGAGAATAGCAAAGAAGACCAGTTGGTTGAGACTCTTCCGAAACATTACTTCTCTTCACGGATTGCGGGAGTTCTTCGGCATTCAAAGGTTAGTAAGATTTGGTTAATTTATGCATGTAGCGTATCAAACTTGTGTTTTGAAAAATACACTGATATAAAAAATTTTAAAATTCTGCTGCGTACTATTTTTTCAAAACTAACAACTTATTTACAAACACTTTAAGACTCAAAATAAAATCACATAACATAATTTTTATCGTTTTGATTATTTTCAAACTAATTAGTTATAAAACACACATGGATGACTCTAAAAAGTACTAAAAATATTACAAAACATAAAAACACACTAAAAATATATTCTTAAACATATTTTCACATATACTAATTAACACACAAATTCTATAATTAAGGGATTTAATGAGAAAAAAAAGCATAAATAAATGATTTTATCTTTAAAAGATGTACATTTTTATGGTCTCATCAATAGTTTTCGATCTACTGAAGAAGTATGTAAGATCTTTTATTAATTTATGTACTTCATATGTCAAACTTGTTGTTTGGAAAGGACTTTGATTTAAAAATTTTAAAATTCCACTGCGAATTGTTTTCCAACACCCGATTCAAACTCAGTTTTCAACAATGTTTTGTTCCACATGTTATAGTGTTTTCAATTAAAAAAACTCATCTCCCAAATGGCCTATATATAATCTAATGTTGTCAAATAAACCCTAAGCAATCTTTCAAGGACATTGGTGATGTGCTATTGATAAACGTTTATAGATAAATGTTTATATGCTTAAGTGTGATTTGATCGAAGAGTTAAAACTTAAATAAATTAATAAGCGGTTTGGCAACTATGTTTGAACTATGAACTACATAGTTTACTTTCAAAATTTAAAGGAGAAAATATTGTAGTAAACTGTATTTAAACTACAAATTGTAGTTTAAACCATTTGTCAAACAACATATAAAAATTGGGGGTAAATATGATGCCTTTAAAAGTTGTATTGTTTTCAAAGACATCACATTGCGAAACGATATTGCTAAATGCCTTTTTGAACTATTTGATTTGACAAATTAACCTTTTACAATAATGCTATAGTTTACAGTTTTTGGCTTAGTTTAGCAAATTAGTTAAAACTTTAAGTTTTGTTTTACTATATTATAAAACTCTTATATACTACATCGATAAACAAAAGTTCTCACATGTTACAGTGTTTAAGTTCCAACTTTAAGTTTTAACTTTGCTTCCAAAGACTCTCCTTATGTTTTAAGAAGGGCACTCTGATCCTTTTCTCACCCTTAATCTTGAGATTGATAGCCTTAGGTTATTGTGAAAGCCAAAAAAGCATTTGGCAAATCATTAATTAATTTATTTTATTTTTCGGCTAAAATACTTGAAGCGATTTATAGGCTGAAACCAGTGAAGGCCTGTAAAAAAAAAAGACAAAAAGAAACGATTGTTGCGTGTTTTTTTTAAATCATTTAATTTTTTAATAAAAACAATTGCTATAACAATTATATTTACAATAATCAAACAAATTAAAATAAAAAATAAAAATAAGGCAGTTTATTTCAACTATAAAGAGATACTTAACTTGTAAATTTTTAGGAAGATTGGTTTAGTGATTAAAATCATTGTTTAGAATTATAAATAATATAGCATATAAAAATTTTATGTTACAGTAATTTTTTTATTTTTATTATAATAAATAAGATTTTTATACTATTGTTAACTTAAAAATTGTTAAAATCAACCAATATCAAATAAACTATTTGTAATTTTATCTTATTTTTCATAAACGGTCTTTTACAAATAATTTTTTCAACGGCAGCCGCGCCCTTTTTGCGGCGGAGACGTGCTCCTCTTCTATTTCTCACTTCTTGGTCTTAATATTCATTATGCCGGTCTCAATGTCAACCTCAATTCATAACTAACCCATACATTTTTCATTTTTCCCCCAAAAACCAAAACCTCAGATCGCCCAAAAGTCTCAAAGAATGGCTTCTTCGACGACCTCACAGATCATCTGCTTCTCCGCCATCAACCGCCGCCACAAGAATTGCTCTTTCCCTTCTCCAACTCTCCGTCCCCAGGTAACTAATCTAACAAAACTCTCCTAAATTTTCCTCTTTATTTTTTTTTCTCTTTTTTCCTTTTTGAGGTAATTAACTGGGAATCTATTGTTTTTGCGGGAAAAAGTCATGGGCTGTCATGGCCACTGAATTCGGTTCCGAGAGAATTAGCAAGACCAATCTGAGCTATGTATCCAGTTCGCAAAAAACCCACGTTGAAAGAGCAGAGGATTCTTATCCTTCTGAAGAACAAGAGGACGCGAATTTGGGGACAGTTGAGCAGAAAAGAGCGGCCAAGATCCATGATTTTTGCTTCGGCATTCCCTTTGGTGTGTTTTGTGTTTGTTCTGCGTGTGTGTTTTCCAAGCTTCCCATTTAAATTTTTCTTGCTGGGCATGTGAGAATTGGATCCAAAAATCGACTTTTATTGCCAAGTTCCTTTGGGGTTTTGAGATTGTATTGGCTAGTTACATGAATAGTAGTTCTACTTGGATCCCAACTTTAATCCTAAGTTTGTCGTTATGTTCGTAATTTTTAAATATTTCTGAAACACCTATCGGTAAAAGAACCGTGACTCCCATGTCAGATCAGTTGGTAAATATCAGGATAAAAGTTGGATTTTATTTATTAATACTCCTGTTTTGTTTGTGGGCTTAAGCTGTTAGGCAATAAGAAAGGAAAGTGCAGATAGCTGCTTCCACACAATCTAGTATTATTATTATTATTTTTTTTAATTCTCGTAAAAGCTTAAGTTTATAGGAGGTTGGCTGACAATGATTCTTATTTGCTAATAGTATCGTGTGTGATTGGAGGCAGGTGGGCTCGTTTTGAGTGGAGGGCTCATTGGTTTTGTGTTTTCGAGAAATCCCGCGACCCTGACCAGTGGTGTGTTTTATGGCGGAGCTTTGTTAGCCCTTAGCACTTTTAGTTTGAAGATCTGGAGACAAGGAAAATCTAGTTTGCCATACATTCTAGGTCAAGGAGGTAATGCTCTAATTCTTAACATTTAGCTAGACTTGCTGGTTTTTGTAAACACCCTTTTTGAGCAATGTGTAATTGTGTTAATTGAGAGTTTTTCTACGTTACCTCATGGTTGCAGCACTAGCAGCGGCTCTTCTCTGGAAGAACTTTCAGACGTTTTCTTTGGTATGATGTTGATATTGAGTTAGGATAATAAAGTACTCACTGTCAGTAAGCTAAGCTGAGCTGATTGTTTTCCCCTAACTTTATTGTTGCTTCTCTTGGTGCAGACAAAGAAAGTATTTCCTACAGGTTTTTATGCTGTTATTAGGTACTTCAAAATGTTGTTAATGGTGTTTCTGTGTTGCTACTACTTTTGAGTCCTTGTTTTCATCTATCAAAAGTGTGTTCTTAATTGCATTTTTTTGTTGGGTTCCTCGCAGTGGTGCAATGTTGTGCTTCTACTCATATGTGTTGCTCTCTGGAGGAAACCCACCACCAAAGAAGTTGAAATCATCTGCAAGTGCCGCATCATGATAGAAGAACTGTGAGGAGGTTAGATTTTTTAAGTGATAAGAATTTTGCACTGTCCTGCCTTTTAACTTGAACTAAGTTAAGGTCACTGATGGATGAAAGAGAAGTTGCTATCATTCATGCGCATAGGTTAGCTGTTTATCAAGCATGTGTTTTATCATATTCACGTGAAATCCACAATAAACATTTTTTCTTTAAAATGACAATAAATATGTTGCTTATAAAGTCTGGCATGATGTATCAATCTTGGAATGGTTGCTGGCTTGTTGACTGCTTTAAGAATACCCGCTGCAACAATGTGAACTCAAACATGTGAAATCTAATTTATCCTGCTATTCATTTCCATTTGCTGAAAGCTGCGTTCAAGATTATCTTCTGTTTCTATTAAACGCTTGTTTGGTGCAATTTCTGATCCTAAGATTCTAAGTGATACCATATATGGTGAGCTTTGACACTTTCAGCCAAAAAAGAAAAAAAAAAAAACTAAATGAGCAGTGACTTGACTGATAAGTAAAGATCAGAAGTTTTTTTTTTTTTTCTTTTTACTGTATGAATTATTGACCCAAAACTGTTGGAAAATGCATCTGTTAAGATATATCTGGAAAGCTGTAAATTTGTATTCCTAGGATTAGGAGATAGCAATTTTTCTGGAATCCCTTCAATTGAGGGATATGTTTTAGGATAGTCAATTTTTCCTTTTATATCGATGGCCACTTTGTGTATCTAAGTACGACTTTGTACAGATTTATGTTCGACGAGAAATTCTTTATTCTTTGATTTTGCCACAAAACCAAAAGAGACTTGATGTCCCATATTAATCCCAAACTCTTGGCCGTTTTGGAATATGGCTGAACCAAAAGAGGCTTGAGGGTAACTTGGACTTTAAATAATCACCAATTTCTAATAAAGGGGTAGTTTTAATAAGTGATTTGTTGGAGGACATTTTTAATAAGTTAAGGCATTTGGGGAGTATTTGTGTTTTTTTTTTCTCTTTTCTGATTGAGCGCCTCAATCTGAGGCACCCCTCGCGGTGTTCGAGGCACTTTGCAATGCATTGCTTGTAGAAATGATCAGATTTTCGTTCTTAATTTTTTTAAGACTCAATTGGTCCAATAAATTAAGTGCAACTTGTCTACTCTTGTGTTATTTTTGGGAAATTGTGTTTATAATATAGTTAAGCTCCCTAGGCAAGAAAGGCATGGGGCGCATGCATAAACCCTTCAGTCCGAAGTCTTATGGGGTACATACTGGACTTTTATATGCCGTATGTCCCAACTCCCATGGATTTGAGTAATAGATTGATTGAGGCTTAACCTTCAAAGTTTATTGTTGTTTACTTTTCTGAAAAACAATCAGGAATCAAGCCTAAGGTAGAAGGAGACCTAATATATTGCAGAAATTCAAACATATGTTGTCTTCAGAAATTAATTCCAATATGCAACATTTCAGCTGGAAAGAAGTACAGAATGGGCTACTTTTACCGCTGCTGACAGATTTGCAATGATGCATGGCATATTGCAGATTTTTCGGCTGCGTGTGCTGGATATTTGTTGCTGACTTATTGTTTGGAGATTTTTAACAATTTAATTTGATTTATGTCTAGGCTTCAAATATTGTCAAGCCTCAAGGCTTATTCCTCTCTCACCTAGCCTCGAAGTTTTAGGTGTGACGGGTCAAGTAATATTTGAGCATCAAGGCTTGGGCCTAATGCCTGATTATGCTTCCAAGGCTTCATCTTAAACCCCATGCCGTGTGAAGCCTCAAGGCTTAAGGCCTTGTGCCTCAATCGTAATTCATGCCTCATTAAGCCTTGACTCTTAAAGCTTTACACTTTTTTAAGCCTTGAGGCGTAAATTCTCAATGCCTTGTTGAGCCTTGAGGCTAAAGCCTCGTGCCACTTAAGCCTCAATGCTAAAGCTTCGCGTCTCGTTCAGCCTCAAGGCTTAAGCCTTGCGCCTCATTAAGCCTTGAATGCGCCTCATTAAGCCACGAGGCTTACGCCTCACGCCTCGTTAAGCTTTATCGCGCCTTGTTAAGCCTTAAGCCTCGCGCCTCATTAAGCCTCGAGGCTTAAAGCTTCGCACCTCGTTAAGCCTCGATCGCAGCTCATTAAGCCTTGAGGCTTAAGCCTCGCACCTTGTTAAGCCTTGATCACGCGTTGTTAAGCCTCAAGGCTTAAGCCTCGTGCCTCGTTAAGCCTCGATCACGCCTCATTAAGCCTCGAGGCTTAAGCCTCGCGCCTTGTTAAGCCTTTGATCGCACCTTGTTAAGCCTGGCGCCTCGTTAAGCCTCGATCATGCCTCATTAAGCCTCAAGGTAAGCCTCGCGCCTCGTTAAGCCTTGATCGCACCTTGTTAAGCCTCGAGGCTTAAGCCTTGCGCCTCGTTAAGCCTCAAGGCTTAAAGCTTCGCACCTTGTTAAGCCTCGATCATGCCTTGTTAAGCCTCAAGGCTTAAGCCTCGCGCCTCATTAAGCCTTGATCACACGTTGTTAAGACTTGAGGATTAAGCCTCACGTCTCGTTAATCCTTGATCGCGCCTCATTAAGAATTGAGGCTTAAAGCCTTGCGCCTCTTTGGGCCTTGAGGCTTAAGCCTTGCGCGCCTTGTTGAGCCTCTAGGATTAGGATTAGAGCCTCGTGCCTCTTTTAGCCTCAAGGCTTAAGCCTCGTTAAGCCTCAAGACTTGAGCCTTGCTCTTCGTCTCTTCAAGCCTCACACCTCTTTAAGCCTTGAGGCTTAAAGCCTCACACCTGTATAAGCCTTGAGATCTTAGGCCTCATTCCTCATTTAGACTAAAGTCTGCAAGGCTTCTAAAGCCTCTAAGCCTCGAGGCTCAACCCTTATGCCTCGTTAAGTCTCAAGCCTTAAAGCATCACCCATAGTAAAGCCTTGATAATTTTGCCTTAGACCTCATCAAACCTTAAGGCTCATGCTAATCCATGTTCCGTGAAGCCTAACAGATTATTCCTCACGCTTTGTCAAGATTCAAGGCTTAGGCCTCAAGACTAATAAAGCCTAATGCGTCATTGCTTATCTAGCTTTAAGGCTAAGGCTTGATGCGTTGGGGTTTACTCCTCACATCCCATCCTTTGAAGCTTAGGCTGCACGCCTAGAGCTTTTGACCTCTCTTCCCATCTTCTAATGCTAGGCCTCCTTTCTTTGAACCTCGAGATTGATGGCTCAAGCCTTAGGTGGGACCTCACACCTCATCAAGAGGCCTAGTCCCATGTTTTGACTTGTCTCAAGGCTTTGGCCTCATTCTTTATCAACTTGGAGGCTTGCAAGTTACAGTTTTGGGCTCCAGCCTAGAGGCACACTTGTAACTCAGGTTATACACATTGCATCCAGTCAAGGCCCGAGTTTATGCATCATGGCTTGTCAAGCCTCATTTCTTATATCTTGCTTCTCATCAAGCCTCGAGTTAGGCAATCGTCAAGGCCTCATCTAATACCAAGTTTTAGTATAGCTATGGGTGAATGGTGTTCTCATTTGAAAACCATTATGGAATAGTCAACTTAAATTGCGGCTATACAACATGTTCCTTTTGATATGTGTTCTTCCATGTCAAATTTCTGGGCATTTATATGCTTACTGTTTATATGCTTATTTCTAAATGATTTACAGACTACCTTTCTTTATGGGCCTTGATACTGATGCGTAGTGCATTATTTCACGTTTAATTTCCTTCCTATTGATTCATGCTGTTTATATCCGTCGTCAGCATATATGGTTCAATAGTTCATTTTGGAGACAACATTCTTGTTGACACTACTTTACATTCTTATAGAAGAGTTGAGCGGGTCCATACTGTGGCTTTAGTATATCTTGGCGAGCTGATTTTGGTTAATTTCCTACTAAATCCTCCTAGCAGGTTGTGGCTTCTTGTAAAATTGTTGAACTTTTTGTTTATTGGATGATGCAATGCCATTCCTTTCTAACAGGCATTGTCTTATCTCGCCCTCTGTATGCGTCCCGTCCGGCTACTATCAATCAGGCCGCAATTCTCTGTTGTCCCGACCTTGCATTGTTAGCAGAGCAGGATAGGTTTCAGACCCTCGGTAGTTCTATAGATCCGAGTAAAAATAAAAAGGCGACATTTTTTGTTCCTTTTTTTTCTCTGTTTTTTCAGTTCTCGTGTGCCTTTTTCTTACCTTTCTGATTTGTAGTGGAAAGATTTATAAGATCAAAAATGTTCTCTTGATACTGCTCACTCAAGAGCCTCTTTTATTTTTACTTTATTTTCCCTATTTTTTAGTGGTTGTGTATCAAAAGGCTTATTTTCTTACTAAGTTGTGGCATGAACTTTGGTGGGGTAACTTTTCCTTCACAATGGATTCAATTATGAAAACCGTGGTGTACTTTTTGTGAGTGTGAACCATAAGTTAGAACGAATTTACTGTAACATAGTTGAGTTTTATATTGCTTTTGTTTTACATTGTAATATGTAAGAGCTTTACACTATAACAGTTGTAATTATACAGGCTTCGTTCGACAACATCGTTTTAACTTTATAATTCTAAGTGTACTCGTAGTTGGAATGACGATGCAAAACAAAACATATACTTGTCAATTACAGGCGGTTGCTGTCGTCGTCGTTGTAATTTATTATACCTAACTCTTTGCTATTGTTACGTTGTTGTCCTACTACAATTTTTATTACTCTTATTGTTATGGTTTAAAATTTTAGTAGGATCCTCAGCTCGAATTACTGACTTGACTCTTTTGGCTCTTTTTTTTTTTTTTTTTTTTTAATCTCAACTCTGAATCAAAAAAAAAAAAAAAGTTTCTTGACTCTTAAAATAAAACAAAGTACGAAACTAATCTGTTTGACTCTTGCAAATTCAATTTAATTATTTTGAGGGTGGAATTAGTATTATCTTTCTCAGAAGATTCGATCTTCTCTACATAGGATTTCTCAATGCAACGGAAGAAACAAAATTGATAACCTTTTGGTGCCTTGATGGTCTATGATCTTTGTAGCTGTATATAATAT
The DNA here is from genome assembly GCA_025403435.1 of Artocarpus heterophyllus. Lineage (NCBI taxonomy): Eukaryota > Viridiplantae > Streptophyta > Magnoliopsida > Rosales > Moraceae > Artocarpus > Artocarpus heterophyllus. The sequence goes on from CM046351.1 coordinate 21,327,528, forward strand.
ATATTGGGGAAAATATGCCTCAAAAGAACTAAAGCGCATCCTCATTGTACTTCAAACATTATTAATAACTCACACTCTCTAAAAGAAACGATCTCAAAGGCAATTTAAAAATAAGAGTGATTAGAACTATTGTGTTGAAGGACATATTTGATACGTAGGATTAGAGAGAATTAGATTGGATTAAATCTTGATATTTTGTTTGTTAAAAAACTTTACAAGATTAGATTGGATAAGAGATTATCCAATCTATGCTTGACTCCCCATGGAAGGGAATTAGGCACTTTCTTACTAAAGTATGTGATTAATAACTTCTTGTATATTGTGAAAATTTTAAAGGACTTATTTGTAAAAATTTATAAAAATTTAGAGTCAAATTATAATTTTTAAAAAATGATAGGTCAAAATATAATTTTTTATGTGACAGAAATATGTTTGGTAATTATATTTTTACTGCTTAAATTTTAAAAAATTACAATTTGAACCAAATTTTGAAATTTTTTTACAAAAGACTCATATCTTAATAACATAACACCAAACATGAGATTAAATTAATTAAAATTTTATCCCATCAGTTCTAATACAATACAATCTAATCATCTAAGACTATCTTTCCAATGCCATCCTATTGAATGCACCAAACGGGCCTTAAAAGTATTAATAAGTGATAAATTAGTCTCCGATACTTTAAGTTTGATAATTTAATTTATAGACGTCTAATACTCGAATTGAAAATGAACGTTAAATTTTGGATAGAAAAAGACATGTGTTCTAATTGAAATTACTAAAGTTTCCTGGTTGAAAAAAAAAAAAAAAGTAGCCTAAAAAACAAGAAGAAAAGACTACAAATAAAGTTTAAAATGAGAAAAACAACCATGAAAAAACCATTAAGAAAAAACTGAGAAAAGAGAAAAACCCTCCTTGCTACAAGAGGGGTTTTTTATTTTTTATTTTTGTGGTTTCTTTTCATTTCTTTCTCAATAATGTGCTTGCTTATTAAAAAAATGGTTTTTTTTTTCAAAATTTTTTTTTAGTTATTTCTGTAATTTTCAAGTATTTTATGAGAAAATTAGTGGTGGAATGGTGAGCCACTACGGTACATATGGACGACCACAAAGTAGAGATCACACAGATACTGACAGTCATGGTAAAACACTGGCAGTCACCAATGGTTACTGCTAATATCTTTGTATGATCTATATATGATATTTTCTCCGATATATTTTTTCCTCATCACAAAAATGGATACAAGACATGGATCTGCAGCATTCCTCCTAAGTGCCCTCCTTTTTGGATCATGAATGGCGTTTAAAACACATTCATTTTTATCCTCACATAGCTAAATGCAAGCTTAATGATGAGAATATTACATTAACATGTATCATTTTTATATATATAATTTGCAATTTGTAGAACTCAATCGGTTTTATACGTTTTAGTTCCGCACCCTACCGACAAATTCTTAATTTTAAGGGATACACAGATCCTACATTAAAAGCTGAAAATGATAATACAATCATAAAATAGGAAACGACCAGGACCATGCTCTTGAGGAAGAAAGTACGTGTTTAATAGGGTGTTTGGTAAATTATTTTGAACTCAAAAAATTAATTTAAAAACTTAATATATAAAAATTTTATAATGTATCAACAATTTATGTTATACTGTAACCGGTTTGTCAAATAAAAAGTCACAATTTGCCAAAAGAAAAGTTATTAATTTGGATAGATACATGAGATGTATAAAAATCTTTTCTGTTTCTTGTATCAACATCAATATCCTATGCTTACGTAATCTCTCTTCACTGCTGAAAACATTGCAAAGGCAACTCATAAATTTGCTCATTACGAACTGAAAAGGCACATCACTTTCATTACTGGTGGAACATGAAAGGACCCTTCTTAAAGGTAGAATTCCAATCACATGGGTATTTGATTATTTTGAATTGCTATCCAAATCGAGCTGTTTTGAGCAAAACTAGGACACCACTAATTGCATAAACGGACCATTCATTATGTAAAAGATAGCACACGGTTTTCATAAATTTTTTTGGGTAGCATTAATTTAGTTGGTACAACTTCTTGTCCAGTCAATTACAATAAGTTTGGTTCACTTAATTAAAGAAAATCTCTTGGAGAAGGTACACGTGTCTAAAACCCAACTGCCCATAAGTTACTTGAGTTTTGGACCCGTCATCCATGTTGTGGCAATGTGGAAGTTTGGATTTCCAAACGCACGCTGCTTGTTTCTCCATCGCTTTTATCAAAACTAGTAGGGCATGCCAATATTTATTTGTGTCTTCTAGAACAGAAAGTAGGCCATGTGATTCTTTTTCTTTCTTTCCGTTTTTTTTTTTTTTTTGAATTAGGTAATAGGATGCAGGCTTTGTTTGGTAAAGCTTCTTATAAGTCATTTTTTTGCTTCTTAAGACCAAAAAGTTTTTTTTTAATAATGTAACACCCGTATTTTTAACGGGCATAATTTTGTAAAATTTAATGAATAAAATGTGACTATTTAAAATTACTAAGTTGTTTATGATCATTTAAAAAAAATACCATTTTAGTATTTTCTTACCAAGTCTTCCTAAGAAACATTCAAAACTTACCAACACTTACTTCTACCAATCTTGTCTCCCTAAATTATTGCTCAATTATATAGACTTCTTCTCATTTTGCTAAAGGTATCCGAAGGGGACATTGAATTATTTTCCGTCAATTCATAGAAGACATGGAGATATTTCTCAACCACCTAATTAATTATTTCCTTATCTTCTTCTATAATTCACTCCAATTATCCCCTCAATTATGTTGGCATTATTTGCTAAAAGTCTTCATGGGAGACAAGATGATATTTTCCTTTAAGACTCTTTTGTTTCTTCTTACAACTTTTCCCCGTAAACATCTCATTCCTCTTAAGCATTTTGATATCTTTTTATTTAACTATCACCACCTTCTTCTCTAGTTCTCATTCTCTCCCTTCTCACTTCAAATTTCTAACTAAAGACATAGAGCACAAAGCTCTCTTTGTGGCCAAGACAATTATAATTCCCAACGATGATCGAGGCGGTTTTAAAGTTAATTCAAGCTTGATTGATAACCCAAACTTTGGTGCTTTTCAAAGAAGTTTTGAGGTAGGTTTTCTTTAATCTAAACTTAGTTTTTAGTATGCATTTTCTCCATGTTTAATGCATAAAAATACTTTAATGGCACTAGTAGACGGGTTTACACATAACTCACTTATGAATGTGATTATACGTTGTGCTTTAGTTTTAATTGTCCTTATGCATGCCTTAGGGTCAAGGATGTGTGGAGCTAACGTTAATTGATTCCAGGATTAAAAGATTGTTGATAAGCTTGAAAGGTAGGGATTCTATTACTCATTTTTGTGAGGTTTTTATAGAATTAAAATTGATTGTTTTGCCGCAATATATATATATCTATGTTGAACTGATATTATATGAGTATCACATATGAAACTATGACATGGACTCGTCTTGTATTGTACGGCGAGGAACATAATGAATTGACATATGTTATAAATTGAGAAGCATGGTTAGGAAAACTGACTCTATTAATAATGATTTAATATAGAGAAATGGTGAGACATGAAGAGGGCGGCGGTTACGTCCTTGGGCATGAATACCCAAAAAGGTAAAATAGGGGGAAGGTGATGACGCTTCCTTGGGTTGAAAGTCCCAGAACACACTGTACAGGAATTGATTTGGTGAGGACTCAGGGCTTAATGTCCCCTCACCGGAACACCCTTGGAATGTTTATGGGGTGATCAAGTGCGCCCATTTGGGTTTCGATGAGTTGAGTGATACTCAATTTAACATGGATACCTAGGAACAATGATGATTGGTAATATTTGTATAAATGTGTAATTATGACACTTGGTAATGATTAACTACGGTATCCATAAGATGTGATCATAATAAACCTCATAATCTGGAATATGATGTAACCTACTAACCATGCAGTTTTTAATGTGGTAATGGATAAACCATAAGGTGAGTCATGATTTCCCTACTGGGCATGTCGATGCTCATCCCTATCATATCTTCATATCTCAGGTGGAACTCAGTGCAACATATTTGAAGAGGAATAAGCGAAAACAATCCTGCTGTTTTCGTGTTAGAAGACCCTGTTTAATTACAACTTATCTACAACATGTAAGAGTTGTATTATTTTTTTTTATGGCTATGTTAAGTTATTTGGGAATTGTACTATGGTGATGATGACTGTAATTATATATATTTGGTGCTACACTAAAAACTGTGGTTTGTATTTAAAACGTTTATTTTTATTTTTCTTGTTGTTTAAAGACCCATGGGCATTGTTTAATTGATTTAAATAATATAAAATTTAAAATTATTTTTATTTATTTAAAACTGTTAACCCCCACATAGGGGTGTTACAGAATTTTTGGTATCAGAGCCTAGGTTCGATTAACCTAGGGGGTATAGCACCACCTTAAAAATTAATCTTTGGGAATGGTTTTAAAGTTAGGTGTTAATGTCATCATCATTTGGTACTGATCCTAGTTAAATTTTCGCAGCCAGTAGAAACTATGCCACCAAGACGTCAAATGCAATCGTCTGAGCTATCACAACCGGTTGAACATGCTCAAGAAGTTGAGCAACCGGAACCGATGGAACAAGCTCAAGAAGATGAGCAACTACGACATGCAACACAATCCCCGCCAGCTGCACCAGAAGTAAATAATTTAGGACAAATTCTTCAAGCATTACAAAATGTGCAAAGACCTGTGGAGGTTCGTGATCCCGAACAACGACATCTAACTCTGTTGAAGGAGTTTATGAAGCAGAAACCACCCACATTTAGTGGAGAACCTAACCCGGTCATAGCAGAACAATGGCTAAAGGCAGTCAAAAAGAAGTTGGACACCTTGAGGATTCCACGGGAGTATTGGGTTAGCTTTTCAACATATATATTTGAGGGTAAAGCCGAAGAATGGTGGGATCTTCAGAAAGACGACTATGACGTGCCGAATCTTACATGGGAGCAGTTCGAAACCATTTTTCGCAACACCTATATTCCTCAGAGCCATAGGCAAGCAATGATGCGAGAATTTGAAAACCTGGTGCAGGGAGATACAACAGTTGCTGAATACCATGCTCGATTTATAGAATTGTCTCGCTACAATCCCGGGGCTGTATCGGATCCAATGGCGAGATGCGAAAAATTTAGAAATAACCTGAGGCCGAAAATCAGACAAATGATAGCTGCTGTTCCATCAACAGATTATCTTGATCTTGTAGCTGCGGCACAACGGGCAGAGACAGAACTAAATAACTCCTATGGAGAGTATAAGGGTTCTGGTGGGCGTCAAAGGAAAATAAGTAAGAAAGAGAAGTCACAAGGGCAAGTCATTCAGCATAGTGGAGTGACTATTGGTGGTGGATCTTCTGGCAGTGGTCGTTTCCAACCGTATGCTTGTCATAACTGTGGACAAGTGGGACATCTGAGGAGAAATTGCCCTAACCGCCCTACACAATCATCCTTTGCACCAAGGCCACAAGGAAGTCATTTTGGCTCCACTGTTTGGGGAGGGAGTCAAAATCGTGGAGCGCCTCAGCAAAACACTCCAGCTTCCCAAGTCTCAGTAACTCAACCTCGAGGGTTCCAGCCTCAGTACAACTATCAACAGCGGCCACAGGGTTCCAATTTTTATGCTAATCAGAACTTCCAACCGACTCCACAAGGCTCAGTGAATCAAAGGCCATATTTTTCTGGGAGAAATAATAACAAGGCTAGTAGTAGCCAAGGAAACCGAGGAAAAAGTGATAAAGGAAAAGCACCAGCACAAGCTTATGCAATTACGGCTACAACTGGACAAGGAAAACAGGCTGATCACTCAGTTGTAGACGGTATGATTCACGTGTCTCATTCTTGGGCTCATGTATTATTTGACACTGGTGCCACTCATTCATTTATATCTATGTTATTTGCTTCCGTACTACAATTAGAAACTGAGACATGTAGTTCATCATTAACCCTTAGTACACCAATGGGCGGGATAGCTGAAGTATCCATAATTTGTAAATCAGTGTGTATTGTTATAGGAGAACATAAACTATCGGCTGACCTATATGTAATAACTATGACAGAGTTTGATGTAATATTAGGAATGGATTGGCTAACTAAATACCAGGCAATAGTAGATTGTCATAGGAAACGTGTCTCTTTATTCACCAAGAATGGACAAGTCATCGAATTTCAGGCAAAAACAGGAACAGTGACGCCAGCCCCGGTGCTAAAGGCTTGTATTGGAGGACGAAGGAATTTCACCAATCTTGGGACGATCTTTGCTTCAGATGGAGAACTAAAGAAGAGTGACCTATCCTCTCACACTCCTGTGGTGGATGAATTTTCAGATGTTTTTCCAGATGAATTGCCCGGACTTTCGCCTGATAGAGAAATTGAGTTTGTCATCGACTTAACTCAAGGAGCAGCGCCTGTTTCTATTGCCCCGTATCGAATGGCACCTGCTGAGAAAGTGGAATTGAGGAAGCAGTTGGACGAATTACTGGAAAAAGGATTTATTCGACCAAGTACATCACCTTGGGGAGCTCCAGTACTTTTTGTGAAGAAACATGACGGATCGTTGAGGCTCTGTGTCGATTATCGCCAGCTTAATCGATTGACTATCAAGAACAAGTACCCTCTACCCCGAATTGATGAGTTGTTCGATCAGTTAGGAGGATCTTGCTATTTCTCAAAGATTGACTTACGATCCGGATATCACCAACTGAAGATAAGAGAAGAGGACATTCCAAAGACAGCTTTTCGGACTCGCTACGGTCATTTTGAGTTTCTTGTCATGCCTTTCGGGTTGACTAATGCACCAGCGGCTTTCATGGACTTGATGAACCGTGTCTTTCGACCGTACTTAGATCAATTTATCATTGTTTTCATAGATGATATCTTGATCTATTCTAAAAACGAAGAAGAACATGCTGAGCATTTGAGGATCGCTCTACAAACGTTGAGAGAACATGGTCTTTATGCAAAAAGAGAAAAATGTGATTTCTGGATGACGAAGGTCAAGTTCCTTGGACACGTTGTCTCTGAAGAAGGCATCTCAGTGGACCCCTCCAAAATTGAAGCAGTGCTAAATTGGGAACGACCAAAGAACGTGTCAGAGATTCGAAGTTTCCTCGGACTAGCTGGATACTATCGACGCTTCGTAGAGAATTTTTCAAAGATTGCTTCTCCATTAACAAAACTCACAAGGAAGAATGTCAAGTTCGTGTGGGATGATAAATGTGAAGAAGCATTTGAGGAACTGAAACGAAGACTCACTAGTGCACCTGTGCTGATTATACCTAACAACGAGGAGCCTTACACAGTATACACTGATGCCTCAGGAAACGGTTTGGGTTGTGTGTTAATGCAGCATGGACGAGTAGTTGCCTACGCCTCACGCCAGTTGAAACCCCATGAGAGGAACTACCCCACACATGATCTTGAGTTAGCTGCTGTGGTTTTCGCACTCAAAATTTAGAGATGTTATCTATATGGCGCAAAGTTCGAGCTATATTCAGATCATCAAAGTCTGAAATATTTGTTTACTCAAAAGGATCTCAATCTAAGGCAACGAAGATGGACTGAGTACATGGTGGACTATGACTTTAGTATCCAATATCATCCTGGAAAAGCAAATGCCGTGGCAGATGCTCTAAGTCGTAAGAACAACGGACGTATAGCCAGTTTAGCATTGGAAGATTGGAGACGAGTCACCATCGCCGACTTCAACTTGCAATATTATGAAGATAACGAGAGAGCTTTCTTATTCAATGTGATAGCAACTCCTACGTTAATTCAGAAAGTAAAACAAGGACAATGGCACGATGAAGGATTACGTAGGGTTTGGAAACAAATACAAAATGGAGAACAACTGGATGGATGGCAGATTGAGCCAGAAGGATTTTTACTTTACAAAGGAAGATTAGTTGTTCCAGAGGATCCATATCTCAGGCATGCGGTGCTAGATGAGGCTCACCGTTCAAAGTTTGCTATTCATCCTGGAAGCACAAAAATGTATATGGATCTAAAACGACAATACTGGTGGCGAGGAATGAAACGAGATGTAGCAACCTTTGTCTCTAAGTGCATGACGTGCCAACAGGTTAAAGCGGAACATCAAAAGCCTGGAGGCGAGTTGAGGAGCTTACCTATTCCAGAATGGAAGTGGGATCATGTGACAATGGACTTTGTTACTGGATTTCCTAAGACTCAAATAGGGCATGACGCCGTTTGGGTAATTGTAGATCGTTTAACTAAGACAGCCCACTTCATCCCAATCAGAACTAATTATAGTGTCTCAAAATTATGTCAATTGTACGTGGAAAAGGTAGTGACATTGCATGGAGTGCCAATGTCAATAGTTTCCGATAGAGATACACGTTTCACGTCAAAATTTTGGAGAGGATTGCAGAGGGCCTTGGGAACTCAATTGAATTTTAGTACAGCTTTTCATCCTCAAACAGATGGACAATCTGAACGTGTCATTCAGATTCTCGAGGATATGCTTCGGGCTTGTGTGCTGGACTTTGGAACAAATTGGGCTGCACAGCTGCCATATGTTGAATTCGCATATAACAACAGTTACCAAGCAAGTATTAGAATGGCTCCATATGAGGCCTTATATGGTAGACCTTGTAGATCTCCATTGTGTTGGGCTGAAAAGGAAGAGCGTCTTGAACTTGGGCCTCAGTTTATCAGAGAAACAACGGACAAGATCCAGATTATTCACGAACGTCTTCAGACAGCTCAAAGTCGACAAAAGAGTTATGCAGATAAGAGGAGGCGACCTTTAGAGTTCATGATCGGAGACTTTGTGTTCTTAAAAGTGAAACCAAAACGAGGTGTATCTCGATTTGGTGTTAAAGGAAAGTTAGCACCAAGGTATACAGGACCGTTTGAGATTGTGGAACGCATTGGAACGTTGGCATACCGTTTAGACCTACCACCACAATTGTCTCATGTACATAATGTGTTTCATGTATCGATGTTGAGAAAGTATGAACCCGACCCTTCACATGTGATCATGTGGACAGATGTGCCAATTCAAGGAGATACGAATTATGAAGAAATTCCAGTTCAAATACTGGATCATGAAATAAAATTATTACGTCGTCGTGGAATTCCTCTGGTGAAAGTGATGTGGCAACACCATGATGTGGAGGAAGCCACATGGGAACTTGAATCTGAAATGAGAGAAAAGTACCCACATTTGTTTTAACATTGTAATCAGTGTACGAAATTGCGAGGACGAAATTTTTATAGGAGGGGAGAGCTGTAACACCCGTATTTTTAACGGGCATAATTTTGTAAAATTTAATGAATAAAATGTGACTATTTAAAATTACTAAGTTGTTTATGATCATTTAAAAAAAATACCATTTTAGTATTTTCTTACCAAGTCTTCCTAAGAAACATTCAAAACTTACCAACACTTACTTCTACCAATCTTGTCTCCCTAAATTATTGCTCAATTATATAGACTTCTTCTCATTTTGCTAAAGGTATCCGAAGGGGACATTGAATTATTTTCCGTCAATTCATAGAAGACATGGAGATATTTCTCAACCACCTAATTAATTATTTCCTTATCTTCTTCTATAATTCACTCCAATTATCCCCTCAATTATGTTGGCATTATTTGCTAAAAGTCTTCATGGGAGACAAGATGATATTTTCCTTTAAGACTCTTTTGTTTCTTCTTACAACTTTTCCCCGTAAACATCTCATTCCTCTTAAGCATTTTGATATCTTTTTATTTAACTATCACCACCTTCTTCTCTAGTTCTCATTCTCTCCCTTCTCACTTCAAATTTCTAACTAAAGACATAGAGCACAAAGCTCTCTTTGTGGCCAAGACAATTATAATTCCCAACGATGATCGAGGCGGTTTTAAAGTTAATTCAAGCTTGATTGATAACCCAAACTTTGGTGCTTTTCAAAGAAGTTTTGAGGTAGGTTTTCTTTAATCTAAACTTAGTTTTTAGTATGCATTTTCTCCATGTTTAATGCATAAAAATACTTTAATGGCACTAGTAGACGGGTTTACACATAACTCACTTATGAATGTGATTATACGTTGTGCTTTAGTTTTAATTGTCCTTATGCATGCCTTAGGGTCAAGGATGTGTGGAGCTAACGTTAATTGATTCCAGGATTAAAAGATTGTTGATAAGCTTGAAAGGTAGGGATTCTATTACTCATTTTTGTGAGGTTTTTATAGAATTAAAATTGATTGTTTTGCCGCAATATATATATATCTATGTTGAACTGATATTATATGAGTATCACATATGAAACTATGACATGGACTCGTCTTGTATTGTACGGCGAGGAACATAATGAATTGACATATGTTATAAATTGAGAAGCATGGTTAGGAAAACTGACTCTATTAATAATGATTTAATATAGAGAAATGGTGAGACATGAAGAGGGCGGCGGTTACGTCCTTGGGCATGAATACCCAAAAAGGTAAAATAGGGGGAAGGTGATGACGCTTCCTTGGGTTGAAAGTCCCAGAACACACTGTACAGGAATTGATTTGGTGAGGACTCAGGGCTTAATGTCCCCTCACCGGAACACCCTTGGAATGTTTATGGGGTGATCAAGTGCGCCCATTTGGGTTTCGATGAGTTGAGTGATACTCAATTTAACATGGATACCTAGGAACAATGATGATTGGTAATATTTGTATAAATGTGTAATTATGACACTTGGTAATGATTAACTACGGTATCCATAAGATGTGATCATAATAAACCTCATAATCTGGAATATGATGTAACCTACTAACCATGCAGTTTTTAATGTGGTAATGGATAAACCATAAGGTGAGTCATGATTTCCCTACTGGGCATGTCGATGCTCATCCCTATCATATCTTCATATCTCAGGTGGAACTCAGTGCAACATATTTGAAGAGGAATAAGCGAAAACAATCCTGCTGTTTTCGTGTTAGAAGACCCTGTTTAATTACAACTTATCTACAACATGTAAGAGTTGTATTATTTTTTTTTATGGCTATGTTAAGTTATTTGGGAATTGTACTATGGTGATGATGACTGTAATTATATATATTTGGTGCTACACTAAAAACTGTGGTTTGTATTTAAAACGTTTATTTTTATTTTTCTTGTTGTTTAAAGACCCATGGGCATTGTTTAATTGATTTAAATAATATAAAATTTAAAATTATTTTTATTTATTTAAAACTGTTAACCCCCACATAGGGGTGTTACAAATAAATATTTGGATGTCTGTCAAAAGTATTTTGACTCTTCAGAAGAGCTTCTAATCGAAGTCATAAAATTTGGTTTCTCAAGAAAACTCTTTTAAACAGGCTCTATTCATACGAGAGTTTCAATAAAAAACTATAAACGTCGTTCTAACATTGTTATTGCTTATTAGAAAATTTAAAAACTATTTTAACTTATTTAAGCTCTCTTCTAAACATTCATTGAAAAGATACAACTTTCACTTCTCTTGTTCAGAATAAACCAAAAACAAAACAAAAGTAAAAACTCTCCTAATAGGCCCCGTAATCCTCTCATATATCCACGTTGAAGATGGAATTTAACCCTACATAGTTAAATTCAATACTAATTAAGATGCTTGATAAATAGAGTGAATAAAAGGGTGAATATATGGCTAAAAAAAGTGAAGAATCATTCTGCTTTCTATTGCCACGCCTTGTTCTTGCCAGTCTTTCCCCGATGAAAATTTCATCATGAAAAGGTTTGTCCGTCAGGATTTTTCGAAAAGATGTTATATTTCATTTTTTTCGACCGAGCTTTATCGACAAATTTTCTTCGGTAAATGTTACTTGTACAGATGAAAATCAAGTTGCACCAAGAAACAGCTGGTTTCTCATGGCGACCATGTTATCAAAATTTATAACCCGTTTGAATCGTTGATTCAAACTAAAAAAAGACTGTAACAATTTAAATTTTATAAAAAAATACATTATAGTAAAATTAATTTGAAATAAAATAACATGCTATTAATACTTACATTGTAATAGAACAATAACGTCATAATCACATAAGTTAGTATATATTTATTTTTCTCATAGCTTTATTATTATTATTATTACTATTATTACTACCAGCAGAAACAACTAAATCGTTAATTTACCTTTAATTGTTCTACAAAAAAAATACCTTCAAGTCTAAGTTACTAATGTTTATATCATGTCATTCATTTTTTTTTCCCGAGAGAATTCAATGACAGGACATCATATAATACAGTTTTTAACTATTTGATCACATCAAATAAAATGCAAAATGTTATAATTGAACGAATAAAAATCTGAGATTAAAAATGTTCCACGATTAGAATTTTTTTCATATCCTACCCCTCTCTCTCTCTCTCTCTATATATATATAACTTAAGAGGCACTCCATCACGTATATATGCAAATAGCGTATAATAAGAATTATTTGTAGCGTAACAAATACTATACCAAGAGGCTTTAATCCTTACTTACACTTATGTTGTTTGGGAGAAAAATTCAAATTATAATTGTTTGAACTGTTTATTGTAGTGTGTGAGAGTATTACACTACATTTAACATGTGAGAATTTTATGTTGTTTGTGATTAGGACTTTAGAATTCAAATTACTTTCCTAAATACCCTAATTATTAAAATTCTCGGTAGCATGTGGTCACATGCATAGTCTAAGATAAACTCATACCTGACTCTATCAAAAGGTGAAGATTTTAATTATCCCATCCTCCAAATTCAAAAAAAAAAAAAAAAAAATTCTCGGTACGCTTCTTTATTTTTGTGCAAGTTAGATTATAGGTGTAATCCTCTCTTACATCCTATACCCTCCTCTATATCCCTAACGATGGCAGAATTTGACACTAATTTTAATATCAATAATACTAACTAAGGGGCTTGACAAAGTAACTAAAAGTGTGAAAGCAATGGCAAAAACGGTTAGAACCGTGTTTTTATTAAAATATTTTTTCTCATAAAATATAAACTAAAAAATAATATTAGCTATAAAAAATGGTTCTGACCATTTTCCTAGACAAACGCATGATGTTAAAAACACAGTTATCTTTCCATGGGTATGCTTTGTCTTGGCAACCTTTTCCCTATGAAATATCGTCATTGAAAGGTCCTTATATTGGAACCTGTGTAATCTTTTTTACGGACCTTTACCGACATATTTTTGTCCTATGGGACCACAAATATAGTGGCAGCAAAACTTAAGATGTTTGACAGGAGTGGTTTTAAACACCAACTTAATTATAAATAGTATAAAACTCTTATATGTTATAGTAACAAAAAATGTTGCTACAATATAAAGCTCTCACATGCTACAGTAAAAATAGTTCTAACCAATAGTTTTAACCGTTATGTCAAACATTAACTTAGATCTTATTTATCGTGATTGGGACAATTTGATTGGTTTTTGACTTTTAAAACATAAACACTTTTAAAACAAGACACATTTTTGGTGTTTAAGAAAAGTATTTATGATTTTTTTTTAATTTACCCTTTTCCCATCTTATTTATGGATAACAAATTACAAATATCGTGTATATCTTTGTATTATATTACTCCTTGCAACGATAAGAGATTTTGACTTCTATAACCAAACAGGTTAAAAACTCTTTGGAAATTAAATAGCAATTTTGTATGAACTATCAATACACTAACTAAAAAGCTTCAATTTATGCTTCTTTTCTTCTACTACTTAATATTAAAAGCGTAAACTATCATACATGGACCCTTAATTTTTTTAACCTAATCAAGAAATTTTATTATCACAGAAGTACAACTATGCTTAATTATCTTTTTCTAATACTGCAAGAATTGCAAAATGAACTAGATTGTTAATTTACCTTAATTGTAAGTTACAAATGTTCATGCCATGTCATTTACTTTTCTTTCCTTTCTTTCTTTTAATTTTTTTGAGAATTTTGTTGTAAGGTAAAAATAAAATACCCATTTAGAGAACTAAATATTATGCCACTCTTTTAAAGAAATATATTTATTTATGCTGTATTTAGAAAAAAAAAAAGATTATGCCACTATACCATTCATATTATATGTTTCAATTATACTATACTTACATTAGTGCCATTTACAAAAATAAGTTTCAACATATTATATTTATGAAATTTTCCCTTTTTTTAACCATTAGGTGCATTGGGAATATGTAACTCAAATTTAGTTTATTGGGCTAAATTGTTGTTTTACAAGCGTAGACCAGTTAAAATTATAGCCTATTTAAGTCTATAAATATGCTATTTTATCTAGGGTGTTGGTTTGGAAAACACATGTTTGAACAAAAACGCATAGAACACAACGAAATAAATTTTATTTTATTTTATTTTTTCGAAATTCTCAGGATCCATATCATGTGCTTATATAAATATAAGTATTAAATAGTTGTCCTACCTATTGCGCAAAACAATTTTGAAATTTAAATGTTCCAAAACCTGTGGTCTTGTTATTCTCCACTTCTTAAATTTGCTGGCGTGTGAGCATTGGTTGGTTATATACTTATATTGGACTTGCTTAATTCTCTTTAAAATCTCACTTGACACTGATTTTAAGCTTTAAAGGAGAGAGCGCCCCAAAAATATCTAAATTAAAAATTGAAATAGGGCACCAAAGATCTACCTATAACACAAAACAATTTGTTGGTGTAAAACAATTTCAAATACCTCTTACCTGTGAAGAGTGGGCGTGTTCTGTACGAGTCACCATCTAGTATTTCTTCACTTATATCTAATAGATAACAAAATTCAATTTGGATTTAGAGTTGATTCTATACTTATCTTAACAATTAAAATAAGTAATTTTGATGATTATCATAATTATATTTCACCCGATAAAATAAATAATTACTGCATAATATTTATTCTAACTATTAAAATAAACAAAAAATACAATTATTGATCATTATCTCACATAAAATATATTGCATATGAATATATCAGTATTACATAAAAATACGTGCCGAGCATTTTTCTTATCAAAGGAACCGCATGGGCATATATAATTTAAAACTTCAATAGCTATTTATAATTTAATTATGCTCATAAGTTATTCCTTCTTTCATAGTTTACTAAATAAATTAATATGATTATTAGCTTTGATAACAAAATTAAAATCCTACTCCCACATTATATACATAAATTACAAGAAACGTTTAAAAGACAAATTTGAGGTCATCCATAGTTAATAATCCATCGCCATGTGAATTTACCTTATATAATAATATTCATAATTTGAGGTAGATTATCGAACTATTACTTCTATCTTTTTTCTTGATGAAGATATGGATTTTATATCTATGAAGTAGTATTCCCAACAATGCATAATATTGGATCCCTAACTTACTGGGTTTTTTGACGTGTAAAATTGATCTCTTTGCTAAATCAAAAGACACAATAAATAAATGTGAGTGCATTAATCACTCAGGATTAAGATAACACATAATATGAGCAACATTGATAGAATTTAATTATTATTGCATAACATAAAAGCATTAATGTCTCTAAATACACTAGTGTTTGTATTTACTAATCACCATGATCGCAATTAAGATAAAATTGTTCCATCAATTTGAAAATAGAAAATGCCACAATCTTATTGTAACACCCCGAAATTTATTTAATGTTAATGTAATATAAATGATGAATTAGTGTGTCATAATTAATGTTTTAACATTAATTTGATTACTTGGTTGGATTTTGAATTTTAGGTTGTTTTGTTAATTTGATGAATTCAAATAATTTCTTATTGTTTTAAAATGATGTTTTGAGTTTTAAAACACAACAATTTGTAAAATGCTAAAAATATTTCATTTTACAAAACCGTTGGTGGTATTTGGTTTTTGTATAGTAAAAACCGCCAACAAATTTTCTCTATTTATTTCCTTTTTCCCTCCTCTCTCCTCACTCTCCCTGATCTCACTATCTGTCCTCTCTCTCTCCCGTGAGACCTCTCTCACTCTCTCTTCCTCTCGGTTCCTCTCTTCTCTCTCAAATTTTCTCTCAAACTTTTGAATCAAAATTCGAATCCAAGCTTCGGGTTAGCAAGGAGGAAGCTCGGGAACGTGATTTGGTAACCGAGAACGCGGATTGAAGCTTCGATTCGAGGTTTGTTTTGAAATTTCTAAACTTTTTCCAAAATTTTCAATTTTGTGCATTTTTGAAATCTAGGTTTGCTTGAGCTTAGAAAACCTTTGACTTGAGTTAAATGAACTTAGAACAACTAGAATCTAAGCTTAGATTGAAGAAAAAAGGATTAGATTCAAGATTTTTCATTTTTCTCGTCATTTTTCCCATTTTTGGATTTTTGAGATTTTTGTGTTTAAATCTTGTTTAAATGAGTTCAAAAGTGTTCAAACATGTTTTTCTATTATCTATGAATGTTTTTCGTGCCTGAGATTTGAGAAAAATAGTTTAAAATCAAGATTTGGATTTTGGGGATCGAAAAACCTGTGGCTGGAATTTCTGGGTTTTCCTAGTTCGATAGGCCGAACTGCGTGTTCGGCAGGCCGAATTAAGGATTGGCAGGCCAGAGTTCATCTATCCGGCAGGCCAAACCTGGAGATGTCCGGCCGACCAGACCTGGCTTCCGGCAAGCCGAACTGCTCAAGGAGTCCGGCAGGCCGGCCGGACATGGAAAATTTTGTGATTTTTCACCCGTTTTCATTGTTTTGAGCCCCGATTTAAATTCCAACCTTGTAAAATAATTCTAATGATACAAATGGCACACTAGGACATCATGAAATGGTTTAGTAACATAGAATGTCTTGAATTAGACATTGATCGACTTAGTGTGTATCTAGGATCGTTCGTGGTTCCGCGGAGCTAACGTATAGCGGACCGGGATTACGGTGTGGGGCACCGGCATGAGTATCGAGGTAGGACTTCTACCCCATTCCTTGGTAGCCTAGTTTCAAAATGATTTGGCTTTAAAAAGGATTTCCATTAAAATGTTTTCAACGTTTGTTTGAAAATGAATTTTATCAGTTATATTTTAATATACCGTGAATTGAAAATGAACTTCATAATGAATGTAAATGACAATACTCGGTAAATGGGTTTTGAATGATGATAAAAATAAACACATAGGCATGATGCCATATCAGAGATCGGGTCGTGTAGCGATCGACCTTGGGGGCAGGTCCCGAAACCCAGCTGGGCCACTACGGTGGTGATATTCTTATGGTTTGCCTAGGAAACGAAAATGATATTTCTAGTTGTTTGAGTAAACTGTTTTGGGTAAGAACGGCTTTACTTGAATTTATTTATTTATTTATTTAATGTTCTTTTATATAATTCCTTTAATAATGAGATTTTCCTTGAAATTAAATGATTTATTAAAACATAGTCCTACTGAGCCTTTCGCTCACATTTTCCTTGTTTTAAACTCTTTCCCCCTCTAGGTGGATATCCCTTTAGGTTTGGAGAGGACTCAACGGACAGGACTCAGGAGCAGTAGAAGGACTAATAGATTTATTTGTAATATTAAATCAAGGCATGTAATGTTTTAACTTTATTTGTGCTTGGACTGTGGTTGTATTTTTATATTGTCAGTACCATGTGTGTGCACAAGTTGTGGGTCAGTGGGACCCATACTCGCTACGTTTATTATTTATTTTTCATGCAATGGTTTTCTTGAAACTTTCACATTTTATTATTTAATTTAATCCCTAAAATCCTTTGTTTTAATTAAATTCTCTTTTAATTAATTTAAATAATCTGTCACGTCATCTCCCGTACTCTGGGGCGTGAAAAAATGGTATCAGAGCCCAAGGTTATGAACCTTGGGAATTGTGCACACATAGGTATGACAATGAAATACCTCTGACAGTCCAAATTTTGTTTTCAGAAGTGAGAGAATGGCACCTAGACGTCGTTCGACAGCTGACGCTGAGTTTGGAAACGATGAGGGCATGATGAGGTCTATGTTTACGGCTTTCCGACAGATGGCAGCTAGGGCTAGACCAGAGGATTCTGATGTTGGTCGTCGGCACACATACTTTAAGAAATTTCGGCGTGCGTCTATTCTGACTTTTGATGGTAATGGGGATCCACAGTTGGCAGAGTATTGGTTAGATTCGATCATGAAGCACTTGGATACCCTTGGTGTGCCTGATGAGTATCGTGTTGAGTTTGCTGCGTATAAGCTCGAGGGTGGTGCTAACACTTGGTGGAAACAGGCTAAGCGTTTGGAACGCGGTGGCGATATCAGTTGGGACAGGTTCGAAGAGCTGTTCTATGATCGATATTTTCCGTAGGAGTATAGAGACTAGAAGGTAGTTGAGTTCTATAGATTGCAGCAGGGTGATTTGACAGTCTAGGAATATGAGGCAAGTTTTAATGAGTTGGCCAGGTTTGGTCCATCGATAGTGGCATCGGAGCGTAAAAAGTGCATTAAGTTTCAGGAAGGGCTCAAGGCTCCCATTCGGCGACAGTTAGTTGCTCTGCGACTTAGGAGTTTTGGAGAGCTTGTGTCGTCAGCAATATCCGTGGAAAGTGATTATGCACAGTATTGTGAGGATTGAGTGAAGGCTTCAGGAGGACCGCGGAGGAGTGGCAGGAAGAGCACCAGTAGCCGTCCAACTCCAGGGAAGAGCAAGCAGGGTGGCGCGAACAGCGATAGCAGCAGTTCGTCTGGCAGCGGGCATAGCAATCCTTATAGCTTCCATAGTCATTTCTGTCAGCAGCCTGGACACATCAAGAGGAATTGCCCGATCAGGAGTGCCCATCTTGGATCTCAGACAGGTGAGGATGCCAGTCGTCAGTCTTAGCCTCAGACCCTACCTCCGCCTCAGCAGTATCCGCAGCTGCAGTATCCCCAGTTCTCTCCCCAGCAGTTTTCATATCCGGTACGAGGGCAGCAGCAGCAGCATTTCTAGTGCAGTGTCCCTCAGTATCGAGTGCCGAATACAGTGAGTGTGCAGTCGTCTCCATCTCAACAACATCGGCAGAATAATCTCAGACCCAACAATGTTGGTAGAGGAAAAGGAAAGGCTCCAGTGCAGGTTCATGCAATGGCATCTGGAGGTTCAGATTCTTATGTTGGAAATGCGGTTGTCGATGGTATGATCTTAGTTTCTCGATCTTTAGCTCGTGTTTTATTTGATACAGGCGCCTCTCATTCTCTCATTTTGAGTTCTTTTGCACATGCCTTGGGATTAGAGATAGAAGAGTTTAATGAACCCCTGGTCATAACTTCTCCCTTGGGGCGGGTGTGTGTGAATTGTGTATGTAAATCTTGTAAAATAAAGATTGGGGATGAGATTTTGAAAAGTGATTTGATTATACTCCCCATGAACTCATATGATGTAATTCTAGAGATGGACTGGTTGTCCAAGTATAATGCAATTGTGGACTGCCAACTTAGAAAGGTAACCCTAGTGTCTGATAGGGGGACGATGATCACTCACCAAAGTGGTGGTGATTGGTTAATGAGTGAGCGTCTCATGAAGTCGTGTTTAGGAGGCGAAGGAATCTAGGTTGTTGTACTTTTCTTACCAATCTAGATTGCGATTCCTATGCTTCGAGTGGCATTGTAGCGATTTCGGTGGTTGATAAGTTCGAGGATGTCTTCCCCGATGAGTTGCCAGGATTATCATCGCATCGAAAAATTGAGTTCGGTATTGAGTTGTTTTCAGGGACAGTACCGATCTCTATGGCACCTTATCGGATGGCACCGACGGAAATGAAAGAATTAAGGAAGCAACTTCAGGAGCTTGTTGATAAATGGTATATTCAGAATAGCACATCTCTGTGGGAGCACCGGTTTTGTTTGCTAAGAAACATGATGGGACTATCAGGTTGTGTGTAGATTATCGACAGCTAAATCATGTCACAGTGAAGATTAAGTATCCCTTGCCTAGGATTGATGAGTTGTTTGATCAGTTGGGAGGTTCGCGGTACTTCTCAAAGATTGATTTGCGGTCGGGTTATCATCAGCTCAGGATTAAGGAAGAGGATATTCCCAAGACAGCTTTTAGGACCAGGTATGGACTTTTTGAGTTTCTGGTTATGTCATTTGGGTTGACGAATGCTCCGGCAGCTTTCATGGATTTGATGAATAGGATATTTAGGCCGCATTTGGATCAGTTCGTGATCGTGTTCATCGATGACGTTCTTGTGTATTCTAAGACTTGGGAGGAGCATGAGCAGCATCTCCTGATCGTGCTTCAGACTCTGCGGGAGCACCAGTTGTATGCCAAGAGGGAAAACTCCATGCTTCAGACTCTCGGAGCATGGTATTTTTGTGGATCCGTCCAAGATTGAAGCCATAGTGGAGTGGAAACAACCGAGGAATGTAGCGGAGATTCGTAGCTTCTTAGGCCTTGTTGGTTATTACAGGAAATTTGTAAAGGATTTTTTGAAGATTGCAGCTCCGTTGATGAGATTGATCAAGAAAAATGTCAGGTTTGAGTGGGATAAGGATTGTGAGCTTGCTTTTCAGGAATTGAAAAACCGGTTGACTTCAGCTCTAGTGTTGGTTATTCCTAGTAGTGACGAAGCATATGAGGTTTTCGCAGATACTTCAGGGCGCGGACTTGGATGCGTGTTGATGCAGCATGGACGTGTGGTTGCGTATGGATCGAGACAGCTACGGCCTCACGAGCAGAATTATCCTACTCATGATTTAGAGCTTGCGGCAGTGATTCACGCACTGAAGATTTGGAGGTGTTATTTGTATGGAGCATCGTTTTAGGTCTTCTCCGATCATAAGAGTTTGAGGTATTTGTTCACTCAGAGGGATCTTAATTTGAGGCAGCGCAGATGGATAGAGTATATGGAGGATTATGATTTTGCGTTGCAGTATCATCCCAAGAAAGCTAATGTGGTCGCGGATGCGCTTAGTAGGAAGTCTTCAGGAATTCTCGCTTGTTTGGCTTTTGAGGACTGGAGCAGGGATGCGACAGTGAGTGAGTATGGGTTACGGTATCGTGAAGACTATGATCGAGTTTCGGTATATCATGTGGAGGCGACCCCAGCTCTTGTTCAGATGGTGAAGCAAAGTCAGTGGCAGGATCAGCATTTGCAGGGGATTTGGTCGCGGATTCAGAACAGGGAGCAGTTTGAAGAATGGAGCGTGCATGTAGATGGATCGTTGTATTTCCAGGAGCGTCTTGCAGTTCCAGCTATCATTGAGGTGACGAAAGCCGTTTTGGATTAAGCCATAGGTCTCAGTTCGCTATTCATCCGGGGAGCACAAAGATGTATCGCGATTTGAAGAGGTAGTATTGGTGGAGAGGCATGAAGAAAGATGTTCAAGAGTACGTGGCCAAGTTTTTGACGTGTCTTCAGGTGAAAGCCGAGCATCAGAAGCCCGCAGGTCAGCTTCAGCCGCTTCCTATTCCAGGGTGGAAATGGGAGCATGTGACGATGGATTTCCTCACAGGTTTGCCGAGGATGGAGCAGCGGCATGATGCAGTTTGGGTCGTGGTCGACAGGTTGACGAAATCGATGCATTTCATTCCGTTCAGGTCAACATGTTCGAGGAGGATTCTCAGGGAGTTGTATCTGCAGAACATAGTGAGGTTGCATGGAGTTCCTTTGTCCATAACTTCTGATCGAGACACCAAGTTTAATGCTAAGCACTGGAGGATTTTTCAGGAGGCTTTGGGTACAGATTTGAACTTCAGTACGGCGTTCCATCCTCAAACTGATGGGTAGTCTGAGTGGGTTATTCAGGTTCTCGAGGATATGTTGCGTGCCTGTGCGTTGGACTTCAGCAGGAATTGGAAGAAGTATTTGCATCTGGCGGAGTTTGCGTACAATAATAGCTATCAGGCGAGCATTGGTATGGCACTCTTTGAGGCGTTGTATGGGCGACTGTATCGGTCACCTGTATGTTGGGCCGAGCCGAAAGATAGGGTTATTCTTGGACCGGATGAGATCCGTGATAGCAACGAGAGGGTCGCGGTGATTCGAGATCGATTGAAGGCAGCTTAGAGTCGACAGAAGAG
The DNA here is from genome assembly GCA_025403435.1 of Artocarpus heterophyllus. Lineage (NCBI taxonomy): Eukaryota > Viridiplantae > Streptophyta > Magnoliopsida > Rosales > Moraceae > Artocarpus > Artocarpus heterophyllus. The sequence continues at coordinate 21,349,543 of CM046351.1, forward strand.
TTACGCAGATAGGAGATGTAGAGCCTTAGAGTTCGCTGTTGGAGATTTCATTCTCTTGAAGGTATTGCTTCGTAAGGGAACTATGCAGTTCGGAGTGAGTGGGAAGCTCGCGCCGAGGTATATTGGGCCGTTCGAGATCACTCAACGTGTTGGTGTGGTTGCTTATCGGCTTGATCTTCCGCCCAAACTCTCTCATGTTCACGATGTATTTCATGTGTCGATGCTTAGGAAGTGTCTGCTTGAGCAGGGTAAGATAGTTTCATTTCGCGATGTGCAGGTTCAAGAAGATACGACGTACGAGAAAGTGCCGATTCAGATCATCGACTGGAAAGTGATCAGTTTGCATCGTCGTGAGATACCATTGGTAAAGGTCGTGTGGCAACATCACGGGGTTGATGAAGCCACTTGGGAACTAGAGTCGAGTATGCAGGAATTGTATCCGCATTTGTTTTGTTTCTGAAATGAGATGTAAATTTCGAGGGCGAAATTTCTTTTAGGGGTGGAGAGTTGTAACGCCCCAAAATTTATTTAATGTTAATGTAATATAAATGATGAATTGGTGTGCCATAATTAATGTTTTAACATTAATTTGATTACTTGGTTGGATTTTGAAATTTAGGTTGTTTTGTTGATTTGATGAATTCAAATGATTTCTTATTGTTTTAAAATGATGTTTTGAGTTTTAAAATACAACAATTTGTAAAATGCTAAAAATATTCCATTTTACAAAACCGTGGGTGGTATTTGGTTTTCGTACAGTAAAAATCACCCACAAATTTTCCCTATTTATTTCCTTTTTCCCTCCTCTCTCCTCACTCTCCCTGATCTCACTATCTCTCCTCTCTCTCTCCCGTGAGACGTCTCTTACTCTTTCTTCCTCTCGGTTCCTCTCTTCTCTCTCAAATTTTCTCTCAAACTTTCGAATCAAAATTCGAATCCAAGCTTCAGGTTAGCAAGGAGGAAGCTCGGGAACGTGATTTGGTAACCGAGAACGTGGATTGAAGCTTCGATTCGAGGTTAGTTTTGAAATTTCTAAACTTTTTCCAAAATTTTCAATTTTTTGCATTTTTGAAATCTAGGTTTGCTTGAGCTTAGAAAACCTTTGATTTGAGTTAAATGAACTTAGAACAACTAGAATCTAAGCTTAGATTAAAGAAAAACGGATTGAATTCAAGATTTTTCATTTTTCTCCTCATTTTCCCATTTTCAGATTTTTGAGTTTAAATCTTGTTTAAATGAGTTCAAAAGTGTTCAAACATGTTTTTCTATTATGTATGAATGCTTTCCGTGCCTGAGATTTGAGAAAAACAGGTTAGAATCAAGATTTGGATTTTGGGGATCAAAAAACCCGTGGCTAGAATTTCTAGGTTTTCCCAGTTCGGAAGGGTGAACTGCGTGTTCAGCAAGCCGGAGTTCATCTGTCCGGTCGGCCAAACCTAGAGATGTCCGGCCGACCGGACCTGGCTTCCGGCAGGACAAACTGCATAGTTTGGTAGGCCGAACTGCTCAGGGAGTCCGGCAGGCCGGCTGGGCATGAAAAATTTTGTGATTTTTCACTCGTTTTCACTGTTTTGAGCCCCAATTTAAATTCGAACCTTGTAAAATAATTCTAATGATACAAATGGCACACCAGGACATCATGAAATGGTTTAGTAACATAGAATGTCTCGAATTAGACATTGATCGACTTAGTGTGTATCTAGGATCGTTCATGGTTCCGTGGAGCTAACGTATAACGGACCGGGATTACGGTGTAGGGCACCGGCACGAGTATCGAGGTAGGACTTCTACCCCATTCCTTGGTAGCCTAGTTTCAAAATGATTTGGCTTTAAAAGGATTTCCATTAAAATGTTTTCAACGTTTGTTTGAAAATGAATTTTATCGGTTATATTTTAATATACCGTGAATTGAAAATGAACTTCATAATGAATGTAAATGACAATACTCGGCAAATGGGTTGTGAATGATGATAAAAATAAACACATAGGCATGATGCCATATCAGAGATTGGGTCGTGTAGCGATCGACCTTGGGGGCAGGTCCCGAAACCCAGCTGGGCCACTACGGTGGTGATATTCTTATGGTTTGCCTAGGAAAAGAAAATGATATTTTTGGTTGTCTGAGTAAGCTGTTTTGGGTAAGAACGGCTTTACTTGAATTTATTTATTTATTTAATGTTCTTTTATATAATTCCTTTAATAATGAGATTTTCCTTGAAATTAAATGATTTATTAAAACATAGTCCTACTGAGCCTTTCGCTCACATTTTTCTTGTTTTAAACCCTTGCCCCCTCTAGGTGGATTCCCCTTTAGGTTTGGAGAGGACAGTAGAAGGACTAATAGATTTATTTGTAATATTAAATCAAGGCATGTAATGTTTTAACTTTATTTGTGCTTGGACTGTGGTTGTATTTTTATATTGTCAGTACCATGTGTGTGCACAAGTTGTGGGTCAGTGGGACCCATACTCGCTACGTTTATTATTTATTTTTCATGCAATGGTTTTCTTGAAACTTTCACATTTTATTATTTAATTTAATCCCTAAAATCCTTTGTTTTAATTAAATTCTCTTTTAATTAATTTAAATAATCTGTCACGTCATCTCCCGTACTCTGGGGCGTGAAAAAATGGTATCAGAGCCCAAGGTTATGAACCTTGGGAATTGTGCACACATAGGTTTGACAATGAAATACCTCTGACAGTCCAAATTTTGTTTTCAGAAGTGAGAGAATGACAGCTAGACGCCGTTCGACAGCTGACGCTGAGTTTGGAAACGATGAGGGCATGATGAGGTCTATGTTTGGGGCTTTTTGACAGATGGCAGCCAGGGCTAGACCGGAGGATTCTGATATTGGTTGTCGGCACCATACTTTAAGGAATTTTGGCGTGTGTCTGTTTTGACTTTTGATGGTAATGGGGATCCGCAGTTGGCAGAGTATTGGTTAGATTCGATCGTGAAGCACTTGGATACCCTTGGTGTGCCTGATGAGTATCGTGTTGAGTTTGCTGCGTATAAGCTCGAGGGTGGTACAAACACTTGGTGGAAACAGGCTAAGCATTTGGAGCGCGGTGGCAATATCAGTTGGGACAGGTTCGAAGAGCTGTTCTATGATCGATATTTTTCGCAGGAGTATAGAGACCAGAAGGTAGCTGAGTTCTATAGATTGCAGCAGGGTGATTTGACAGTCCAGAAATATGAGACAATGCTTAATGAGTTGGCCAGGTTTGCACCATCGGTAGTGGCATCGGAGCCTGAAAAGTGCATTAAGTTTCAGGAAGGGCTCAAGGGTCCCATTCAGCGACAGTTAGTTGCTCTGAGACTTAGGAGTTTTGGAGAGCTTGTGTCGTCAGCAATATCCGTGGAAAGTGATTATGCATAGTATTGTGAGGATCGAGTGAAGGCTTCAGGAGGACTGCAGAGGAGTGGCAGGAAGAGCACCAGTAGCAGTCCAACTCTGGGGAAGAGCAAGCAGGGTGGTGCGAACAGCGGTAGCAGCAGTTCGTCTGGCAGCGGGCGCAGCAATCCCTACAGCTTCCATTGTCATTTCTATCAGCAGCCCGGACACATAAAGTGGAATTGCCCGATCAGGAGTGCCCATCTTGGATCTCAGACAGGTGAGGATGCCAGTCGTCAGTCTTAGCCTCAGACCCTACCTCCGCCTCAGCAGTATCCGCAGCTGCAGTATCCCCAGTTCTCTCCCCAGCAGTTTTCATATCCGGCACGAGGGCAGTAGCAGCAGCATTTCTAGCGCAGTGTCCCTCAGTATCGAGTGCCGAGTACAATGAGTGTGCAGTCGTCTCCATCTCAACAGCATCGGCAGAATAATCCCGGACCCAGCAATGTTGGTAGAGGAAAAGAAAAGGCTCCAGTGCAGGTTCATGCAATGGCATCTGGAGGTTCAGATTCTTATGTTGGAAATGCAGTTGTCGATGGTACGATCTTAGTTTCTCGATCTTTAGCTCGTGTTTTATTTGATATCGGCGCCTCTCATTCTCTCATTTTGAATTCTTTTGTACATGCCTTGGGATTAGAGATAGAAGAGTTTAATGAACCCCTAGTCATAACTTCTCCCTTGGGGCGGGTGTGTGTGAATTGTGTATGTAAATCTTGTAAAATAAAGATTGGGGATGAGATTTTGAAAAGTGATTTGATTATACTCCCCATGAACTCATATGATGTAATTCTAGAGATGGACTGGTTGTCCAAGTATAATGCAATTGTGGACTGCCAACTTAGAAAGGTAACCCTAGTGTCTGATAGGGGGACGATGATCACTCACCAAAGTGGTGGTGATTGGTTAATGAGTGAGCGTCTCATGAAGTCGTGTTTAGGAGGCGAAGGAATCTAGGTTGTTGTACTTTTCTTACCAATCTAGATTGCGATTCCTATGCTTCGAGTGGCATTGTAGCGATTTCGGTGGTTGATGAGTTCGAGGATGTCTTCCCCGATGAGTTGCCAGGATTACCACCGCATCGGGAAATCGAGTTCGGTATTGAGTTGTTTTTGGGGACAGTACCGATCTCTATGGCACCTTATCGGATGGCACCGACGGAAATGAAAGAATTAAGGAAGCAACTTCAGGAGCTTGTTGATAAATGGTATATTCAGAATAGCACATCTCTGTGGGAGCACCGGTTTTGTTTGCTAAGAAACATGATGGGACTATCAGGTTGTGTGTAGATTATCGACAGCTAAATCATGTCACAGTGAAGATTAAGTATCCCTTGCCTAGGATTGATGAGTTGTTTGATCAGTTGGGAGGTTCGCGGTACTTCTCAAAGATTGATTTGCGGTCGGGTTATCATCAGCTCAGGATTAAGGAAGAGGATATTCCCAAGACAGCTTTTAGGACCAGGTATGGACTTTTTGAGTTTCTGGTTATGTCATTTGGGTTGACGAATGCTCCGGCAGCTTTCATGGATTTGATGAATAGGATATTTAGGCCGCATTTGGATCAGTTCATGATCGTGTTCATCGATGACGTTCTTGTGTATTCTAAGACTTGGGAGGAGCATGAGCAGCATCTCCTGATCGTGCTTCAGACTCTGCGGGAGCACCAGTTGTATGCCAAGAGGGAAAACTCCATGCTTCAGACTCTCGGAGCATGGTATTTTTGTGGATCCGTCCAAGATTGAAGCCATAGTGGAGTGGAAACAACCGAGGAATGTAGCGGAGATTCACAGCTTCTTAGGCCTTGCTGGGTATTACAGGAAATTTGTAAAGGATTTTTTGAAGATTGCAGCTCCGTTGATGAGATTGATCAAGAAAAATGTCAGGTTTGAGTGGGATAAGGATTGTGAGCTTGCTTTTTAGGAATTGAAGAACCGGTTGACTTTAGCTCTAGTGTTGGTTATTCCTAGCAGTGACGAAGCATATGAGGTTTACGTAGATGCTTCAGGGCGAGGACTTGGATGCGTGTTGATGCAGTATGGACGTGTGGTTGCGTATGGATCAAGACAGCTACGACCTCATGAGCGGAATTATCCTACTCATGATTTAGAGCTTGCGGCGGTGATTCACGCACTGAAGATTTGGAGGTGTTATTTGTATGGAGCATCGTTTTAGGTCTTCTCCGATCATAAGAGTTTGAGGTATTTGTTCACTCAGAGGGATCTTAATTTGAGGCAGCGCAGATGGATAGAGTACATGGAGGATTATGATTTTGCGTTGCAGTATCATCCCGGGAAAGCTAATGTGGTCGCGGATGCGCTTAGTAGGAAGTTTTTAGGAATTCTCGCTTGTTTGGCTTTTGAGGACTGGAGCAAGGATGCGACAGTGAGTGAGTATGGGTTACGGTATCGTGAAGACTATGATCGAGTTTCGGTATATCATGTGGAAGCGACCCCAGCTCTTGTTCAGATGGTGAAGCAAAGTCAGTGGCAGGATCAGCATTTGTAGGGGATTTGGTCGCGGATTCAGAACGGAGAACAGTTTGAAGAATGGAGCGTGCATGCAGATGGATCGTTGTATTTCCGAGAGCGTCTTGCAGTTCCAGCTGTCGCTGAAGTGACGAAAGCCGTTTTGGACTAAGCTCATAGGTCTCAGTTCGCTATTCATCCGGGGAGCACAAAGATGTATCGCGATTTGAAGAGGCAGTATTGGTGGAGAGGCATGAAGAAAGATGTTCAAGAGCACGTGGCCAAGTGTTCGACGTGTCTTCAGGTGAAAGCCGAGCATCAGAAGCCTGTAGGTCAGCTTCAGCCGCTTCCTATTCCAGGGTGGAAATGGGAGCATGTGACGATGGATTTCCTCACAGGTTTGCCGAGGATGGAGCAGCGGCATGATGCAGTTTGGGTCGTGGTCGACAGGTTGACGAAATCGACGCATTTCATTCCGTTCAGGTCAACATGTTCGAGGAGGATTCTCGGGGAGTTGTATCTGCAGAACATAGTGAGGTTGCATGGAGTTCCTTTGTCCATCACTTCTGATCGAGACACCAGGTTTAATGCTAAGCACTGGAGGAGTTTTCAGGAGGCTTTGGGTACAGATTTGAACTTCCGTACTGCGTTCCATCCTTAGACTGATGGGCAGTCTGAGTGGGTTATTCAGGTTCTCGAGGATATATTGCGTGCCTGTGCGTTGGACTTCGACAGGAATTGGAAGAAGTATTTGCATCTGGCGGAGTTCGCGTACGACAATAGCTATCAGGCGAGCATTGGTATGCCACCATTTGAGGTGTTGTATGGGCGATCGTGTCGGTCACCTGTATGTTGGGCCGAGCCAAAAGATAGGGTTATTCTTGGACCAGATGAGATCTGTGATAGCAACGAGAGAGTCGCGGTGATTTGAGATCGATTGAAGGCAGCTCAGAGTCGACAGAAGAGTTACGCAGATAGGAGACGTAGACCCTTAGAGTTCACGGTTGGAGATTTCATTCTCTTGAAGGTATCGCCTCGTAAGGGAACTATGCGGTTCGGAGTGAGTGGGAAGCTCGCGCCGAGGTATATTGGGCCGTTCGAGATCACTCAACGTGTTGGTGTGGTTGCTTATCGGCTTGATCTTCCGCCCAAACTCTCTCATGTTCACGATGTATTTCATGTGTCGATGCTTAGGAAGTGTCTGCTTGAGCAGGGTAAGATAGTTTCATTTCGCGATGTGCAGGTTCAAGAAGATACGACGTACGAGGAAGTGCCGATTCAGATCATCGACCGAAAAGTGATCAGTTTGCATCGTCGTGAGATACCATTGGTAAAGGTCGTGTGGCAACATCACGGGGTTGATGAAGCCACTTGGGAACTAGAGTCGAGTATGCAGGAATTGTATCCGCATTTGTTTTGTTTCTGAAATGAGATGTAAATTTCGAGGGCGAAATTTCTTTTAGGGGTGGAGAGTTGTAACGCCCCAAAATTTATTTAATGTTAATGTAATATAAATGATGAATTGGTGTGCTATAATTAATGTTTTAACATTAATTTGATTACTTGGTTGGATTTTGAAATTTAGGTTGTTTTGTTGATTTGATGAATTCAAATGATTTCTTATTGTTTTAAAATGATGTTTTGAGTTTTAAAATACAACAATTTGTAAAATGCTAAAAATATTCCATTTTACAAAACCGTGGGTGGTATTTGGTTTTCGTACAGTAAAAATCACCCACAAATTTTCCCTATTTATTTCCTTTTTCCCTCCTCTCTCCTCACTCTCCCTGATCTCACTATCTCTCCTCTCTCTCTCCCGTGAGACGTCTCTTACTCTTTCTTCCTCTCGGTTCCTCTCTTCTCTCTCAAATTTTCTCTCAAACTTTCGAATCAAAATTCGAATCCAAGCTTCAGGTTAGCAAGGAGGAAGCTCGGGAACGTGATTTGGTAACCGAGAACGTGGATTGAAGCTTCGATTCGAGGTTAGTTTTGAAATTTCTAAACTTTTTCCAAAATTTTCAATTTTTTGCATTTTTGAAATCTAGGTTTGCTTGAGCTTAGAAAACCTTTGATTTGAGTTAAATGAACTTAGAACAACTAGAATCTAAGCTTAGATTAAAGAAAAACGGATTGAATTCAAGATTTTTCATTTTTCTCCTCATTTTCCCATTTTCAGATTTTTGAGTTTAAATCTTGTTTAAATGAGTTCAAAAGTGTTCAAACATGTTTTTCTATTATGTATGAATGCTTTCCGTGCCTGAGATTTGAGAAAAACAGGTTAGAATCAAGATTTGGATTTTGGGGATCAAAAAACCCGTGGCTAGAATTTCTAGGTTTTCCCAGTTCGGAAGGGTGAACTGCGTGTTCAGCAAGCCGGAGTTCATCTGTCCGGTCGGCCAAACCTAGAGATGTCCGGCCGACCGGACCTGGCTTCCGGCAGGACAAACTGCATAGTTTGGCAGGCCGAACTGCTCAGGGAGTCCGGCAGGCCGGCTGGGCATGAAAAATTTTGTGATTTTTCACCCGTTTTCACTGTTTTGAGCCCCGATTTAAATTCCAACCTTGTAAAATAATTCTAATGATACAAATGGCACACTAGGACATCATGAAATGGTTTAGTAACATAGAATGTCTCGAATTAGACATTGATCGACTTAGTGTGTATCTAGGATCATTCGTGGTTCCGTGGAGCTAACGTATAGCGGACCGGGATTACGGTGTGGGGCACCGGCATGAGTATCAAGGTAGGAATTCTACCCCATTCCTTGGTAGCCTAGTTTCAAAATGATTTGGCTTTAAAAAGGATTTCCATTAAAATGTTTTCAACGTTTGTTTGAAAATGAATTTTATCAGTTATATTTTAATATACCGTGAATTGAAAATGAACTTCATAATGAATGTAAATGACAATACTCGGCAAATGGGTTGTGAATGATGATAAAAATAAACACATAGGCATGATGCCATATCAGAGATCGGGTCGTGTAGCGATCGACCTTGGGGGCAGGTCCCGAAACCCAGCTGGGCCACTACGGTGGTGATATTCTTATGGTTTGCCTAGGAAAAGAAAATGATATTTTTGGTTGTCTGAGTAAGCTGTTTTGGGTAAGAACGGCTTTACTTGAATTTATTTATTTATTTAATGTTCTTTTATATAATTCCTTTAATAATGAGATTTTCCTTGAAATTAAATGATTTATTAAAACATAGTCCTACTGAGCCTTTCGCTCACATTTTTCTTGTTTTAAACCCTTGCCCCCTCTAGGTGGATTCCCCTTTAGGTTTGGAGAGGACAGTAGAAGGACTAATAGATTTATTTGTAATATTAAATCAAGGCATGTAATGTTTTAACTTTATTTGTGCTTGGACTGTGGTTGTATTTTTATATTGTCAGTACCATGTGTGTGCACAAGTTGTGGGTCAGTGGGACCCATACTCGCTACGTTTATTATTTATTTTTCATGCAATGGTTTTCTTGAAACTTTCACATTTTATTATTTAATTTAATCCCTAAAATCCTTTGTTTTAATTAAATTCTCTTTTAATTAATTTAAATAATCTGTCACGTCATCTCCCGTACTCTGGGGCGTGAAAAAATGGTATCAGAGCCCAAGGTTATGAACCTTGGGAATTGTGCACACATAGGTTTGACAATGAAATACCTCTGACAGTCCAAATTTTGTTTTCAGAAGTGAGAGAATGACAGCTAGACGCCGTTCGACAGCTGACGCTGAGTTTGGAAACGATGAGGGCATGATGAGGTCTATGTTTGGGGCTTTTTGACAGATGGCAGCCAGGGCTAGACCGGAGGATTCTGATATTGGTTGTCGGCACCATACTTTAAGGAATTTTGGCGTGTGTCTGTTTTGACTTTTGATGGTAATGGGGATCCGCAGTTGGCAGAGTATTGGTTAGATTCGATCGTGAAGCACTTGGATACCCTTGGTGTGCCTGATGAGTATCGTGTTGAGTTTGCTGCGTATAAGCTCGAGGGTGGTACAAACACTTGGTGGAAACAAGCTAAGCGTTTGGAACGCCGTGGCAATATCAGTTGGGACAGGTTCGAAGAGCTGTTCTATGATCGATATTTTCCGTAGGAGTATAGAGACTAGAAGGTAGTTGAGTTCTATAGATTGCAGCAGGGTGATTTGACAGTCCAGAAATATGAGACAATGCTTAATGAGTTGGCCAGGTTTGCACCATCGGTAGTGGCATCGGAGCCTGAAAAGTGCATTAAGTTTCAGGAAGGGCTCAAGGGTCCCATTCAGCGACAGTTAGTTGCTCTGAGACTTAGGAGTTTTGGAGAGCTTGTGTCGTCAGCAATATCCGTGGAAAGTGATTATGCATAGTATTGTGAGGATCGAGTGAAGGCTTCAGGAGGACCGCAGAGGAGTGGCAGGAAGAGCACCAGTAGCCGTCCAACTCCAGGGAAGAGCAAGCAGGGTGGCGCGAACAGCGATAGCAGCAGTTCGTCTGGCAGCGGGCATAGCAATCCTTATAGCTTCCATAGTCATTTCTGTCAGCAGCCTGGACACATCAAGAGGAATTGCCCGATCAGGAGTGCCCATCTTGGATCTCAGACAGGTGAGGATGCCAGTCGTCAGTCTTAGCCTCAGACCCTACCTCCGCCTCAGCAGTATCCGCAGCTGCAGTATCCCCAGTTCTCTCCCCAGTAGTTTTCATATCCGGCACGAGGGCAGCAGCAGCAGCATTTCCAGCGCAGCGTCCCTCAGTATCGGGTGCCGAGTACAACGAGTGTGCAATCGTCTCCATCTCAACAGCATCGGCAGAATAATCCCGGACCCAGCAATGTTGGTAGAGGAAAAGAAAAGGCTCCAGTGCAGGTTCATGCAATGGCATCTGGAGGTTCAGATTCTTATGTTGGAAATGCAGTTGTCGATGGTACGATCTTAGTTTCTCGATCTTTAGCTCGTGTTTTATTTGATATCGGCGCCTCTCATTCTCTCATTTTGAATTCTTTTGTACATGCCTTGGGATTAGAGATAGAAGAGTTTAATGAACCCCTAGTCATAACTTCTCCCTTGGGGCGGGTGTGTGTGAATTGTGTATGTAAATCTTGTAAAATAAAGATTGGGGATGAGATTTTGAAAAGTGATTTGATTATACTCCCCATGAACTCATATGATGTAATTCTAGAGATGGACTGGTTGTCCAGGTATAATACAGTTGTGGATTGCCAACTTAGAAAGGTAACCCTAGTGTCTGATAGGGGGACGATGATCACTTACCAGGGTGGTGGTGATTGGTTAATGAGTGAGCATCTCATGAAGTCGTGTTTAAGAGGGCGAAGGAATCTAGGTTGTTGTACTTTTCTTGCCAATCTAGATTGCGATTCCTATGCTTCGAGTGGCATTGTAGCGATTTCGGTGGTTGATGAGTTTGAGGATGTCTTCCCCGATGTGTTGCCAGGATTATCATCGCATCGAAAAATTGAGTTCGGTATTGAGTTGTTTTCAGGGACAGTACCGATCTCTATGGCACCTTATCGGATGGCACCGACGGAAATGAAAGAATTAAGGAAGCAACTTCAGGAGCTTGTTGATAAATGGTATATTCGGAATAGCACATCTCCGTGGGAGCACCGGTTTTGTTTTCTAAGAAACATGATGGGACTATCAGGTTGTGTGTAGATTATCGACAGCTAAATCATGTCACAGTGAAGATTAAGTATCCCTTGCCTAGGATTGATGAGTTGTTTGATCAGTTGGGAGGTTCGCGGTACTTCTCAAAGATTGATTTGCGGTCGGGTTATCATCAGCTCAGGATTAAGGAAGAGGATATTCCCAAGACAGCTTTTAGGACCAGGTATGGACTTTTTGAGTTTCTGGTTATGTCATTTGGGTTGACGAATGCTCCGGCAGCTTTCATGGATTTGATGAATAGGATATTTAGGCCGCATTTGGATCAGTTCATGATCGTGTTCATCGATGACATTCTTGTGTATTCTAAGACTTGGGAGGAGCATGAGCAGCATCTCCTGATCGTGCTTCAGACTCTACGGGAGCACTAGTTGTATGCCAAGAGGGAAAAGTGCGAGTTTTGGCTGACTGAGGTCAAATTTTTGGGTCACGTCATCTCAGAACATGGTATTTCTGTGGATCCGTCCAAGATTGAAGCCATAGTGGAGTGGGAACAATCGAGGAATGTAGCGGAGATTCGTAGCTTCTTAGGCCTTGTTGGTTATTACAGGAAATTTGTAAAGGATTTTTTGAAGATTGCAGCTCCGTTGATGAGATTGATCAAGAAAAATGTCAGGTTTGAGTGGGATAAGGATTGTGAGCTTGCTTTTCAGGAATTGAAAAACCGGTTGACTTCAGCTCTAGTGTTGGTTATTCCTAGTAGTGACGAAGCATATGAGGTTTTCGCAGATACTTCAGGGCGCGGACTTGGATGCGTGTTGATGCAGCATGGACGTGTGGTTGCGTATGGATCGAGACAGCTACGGCCTCACGAGCAGAATTATCCTACTCATGATTTAGAGCTTGCGGCAGTGATTCACGCACTGAAGATTTGGAGGTGTTATTTGTATGGAGCATCGTTTTAGGTCTTCTCCGATCATAAGAGTTTGAGGTATTTGTTCACTCAGAGGGATCTTAATTTGAGGCAGCGCAGATGGATAGAGTACATGGAGGATTATGATTTTGCGTTGCAGTATCATCCCGGGAAAGCTAATGTGGTCGCGGATGCGCTTAGTAGGAAGTTTTTAGGAATTCTCGCTTGTTTGGCTTTTGAGGACTGGAGCAAGGATGCGACAGTGAGTGAGTATGGGCTATGGTATCATGAAGACTATGATCGAGTTTCGGTATATCATGTGGAAGCGACCCCAGCTCTTGTTTAGATGGTGAAGCAAAGTCAGTGGCAGGATCAGCATTTGCAGGGGATTTGGTCGCGGATTCAGAACGGAGAACAGTTTGAAGAATGGAGCGTGCATGCAGATGGATCGTTGTATTTCCAGGAGCGTCTTGCAGTTCCAGCTATCGCCGAAGTGACGAAAGCCGTTTTGGACGAAGCTCATAGGTCTCAGTTCGCTATTCATCCAGGGGAGCACAAAGATGTATCGCGATTTGAAGAGGTAGTATTGGTGGAGAGGCATGAAGAAAGATGTTCAAGAGTATGTGGCCAAGTTTTTGACGTGTCTTCAGGTGAAAGCCGAGCATCAGAAGCCCGCAGGTCAGCTTCAGCCGCTTCCTATTCCAGGGTAGAAATGGGAGCATGTGACGATGGATTTCCTCACAGGTTTGCCGAGGACGGAGCAGCGGCATGATGTAGTTTGGGTCGTGGTCGACAGGTTGACGAAATCGATGCATTTCATTCCGTTCAGGTCAACATGTTCGAGGAGGATTCTCGGGGAGTTGTATCTGCAGAACATAGTGAGGTTGCATGGAGTTCCTTTGTCCATCACTTCTGATCGAGACACCAGGTTTAATGCTAAGCACTGGAGGAGTTTTCAGGAGGCTTTGGGTACAGATTTGAACTTCCGTACTGCGTTCCATCCTTAGACTGATGGGCAGTCTGAGTGGGTTATTCAGGTTCTCGAGGATATATTGCGTGCCTGTGCGTTGGACTTCGACAGGAATTGGAAGAAGTATTTGCATCTGGCGGAGTTCGCGTACGACAATAGCTATCAGGCGAGCATTGGTATGCCACCATTTGAGGTGTTGTATGGGCGATCGTGTCGGTCACCTGTATGTTGGGCCGAGCCAAAAGATAGGGTTATTCTTGGACCAGATGAGATCTGTGATAGCAACGAGAGAGTCGCGGTGATTTGAGATCGATTGAGGGCAGCTCAGAGTCGACAGAAGAGTTACGCGGATAGGAGACGTAGACCCTTAGAGTTCACGGTTGGAGATTTCATTCTCTTGAAGGTATCGCCTCGTAAGGGAACTATGCGGTTCGGAGTGAGTGGGAAGCTCGCGCCGAGGTATATTGGGCCGTTCGAGATCACTCAACGTGTTGGTGTGGTTGCTTATCGGCTTGATCTTCCGCCCAAACTCTCTCATGTTCACGATGTATTTCATGTGTCGATGCTTAGGAAGTGTCTGCTTGAGCAGGGTAAGATAGTTTCATTTCGCGATGTGCAGGTTCAAGAAGATACGACGTACGAGAAAGTGCCGATTCAGATCATCGACTGGAAAGTGATCAGTTTGCATCGTCGTGAGATACCATTGGTAAAGGTCGTGTGGCAACATCACGGGGTTGATGAAGCCACTTGGGAACTAGAGTCGAGTATGCAGGAATTGTATCCGCATTTGTTTTGTTTCTGAAATGAGATGTAAATTTCGAGGGCGAAATTTCTTTTAGGGGTGGAGAGTTGTAACGCCCCAAAATTTATTTAATGTTAATGTAATATAAATGATGAATTAGTGTGCCATAATTAATGTTTTAACATTAATTTGATTACTTGGTTGGATTTTGAATTTTAGGTTGTTTTGTTAATTTGATGAATTCAAATGATTTCTTATTGTTTTAAAATGATGTTTTGAGTTTTAAAACACAACAATTTGTAAAATGCTAAAAATATTCCATTTTACAAAACTGTGGGTGGTATTTGGTTTTCATACAGTAAAAACCGCCCACAAATTTTCTCTATTTATTTCCTTTTTCCCTCCTCTCTCCTCACTCTCCCTGATCTCACTATCTGTCCTCTCTCTCTCCCGTGAGACCTCTCTCACTCTCTTCTCCTCTCGGTTCCTCTCTTCTCTCTCAAATTTTCTCTCAAACTTTCGAATCAAAATTCGAATCCAAGCTTCAAGTTAGCAAGGAGGAAGCTCGGGAACATGATTTGGTAACCTAGAACGCGGATTGAAGCTTCGATTCGAGGTTAGTTTTGAAATTTCTAAACTTTTTCCAAAATTTTCAATTTTGTGCATTTTTGAAATCTAGGTTTGCTTGAGCTTAGAAAACCTTTGATTTGAGTTAAATGAACTTAGAACAACTTGAATCTAAGCTTAGATTGAAGAAAAACGGATTGGATTCAAGATTTTTCATTTTTCTCCTCATTTTCCCATTTTCAGATTTTTGAGATTTTTGAGTTTAAATCTTGTTTAAATGAGTTCAAAAGTGTTCAAACATGTTTTTCTATTATCTATGAGTGTTTTTCGTGCCTGAGATTTGAGAAAAACAGGTTAGAATCAAGATTTGGATTTTGGGGATCGAAAAACCCGTGGCTAGAATTTATGGGTTTTCCCAGTTTGGTAGGCCAAACTGCGTGTTTAGCAGGCTGGATTAAGGATTGGCAGGCCGGAGTTCATCTGTCCGGCAGGCCGAACCTAGAGATGTCCGGCTGACCGGACCTGGCTTCCGGCAGGACAAACTGCACAGTTCGGCAGGCTGAACTGCTCAGGGAGTCCGGCAGGCCAGCCGGGCATGAAAAATTTTGTGATTTTTCACCCGTTTTCACTGTTTTGAGCCCCGATTTAAATTCCAACCTTGTAAAATAATTCTAATGATACAAATGGCACACTAGGACATCATGAAATGGTTTAGTAACATAGAATGTCTCGAATTAGACATTGATCGACTTAGTGTGTATCTAGGATCATTCGTGGTTCCGTGGAGCTAACGTATAGCGGACCGGGATTACGGTGTGGGGCACCGGCATGAGTATCAAGGTAGGAATTCTACCCCATTCCTTGGTAGCCTAGTTTCAAAATGATTTGGCTTTAAAAAGGATTTCCATTAAAATGTTTTCAACGTTTGTTTGAAAATGAATTTTATCGGTTATATTTTAATATACCGTGAATTGAAAATGAACTTCATAATGAATGTAAATGACAATACTCGGTAAATGGGTTTTGAATGATGATAAAAATAAACACATAGGCATGATGCCATATCAGAGATTGGGTCGTGTAGCGATCGACCTTGGGGGCAGGTCCCGAAACCCAGCTGGGCCACTACGGTGGTGATATTCTTATAGTTGCCTAGGAAAAGAAAATGATATTTCTAGTTGTCTGAGTAAACTGTTTTGGGTAAGAACGGCTTTACTTGAATTTATTTATTTATTTAATGTTCTTTTATATAATTCCTTTAATAATGAGATTTTCCTTGAAATTAAATGATTTATTAAAACATAGTCCTACTGAGCCTTTCGCTCACATTTTTCTTGTTTTAAACCCTTGCCCCCTCTAGGTGGATTTCCCTTTAGGTTTGGAGAGGACTCAACGGACAGGACTCAGGAGCAGTAGAAGGACTAATAGATTTATTTGTAATATTAAATCAAGGCATGTAATGTTTTAACTTTATTTGTGCTTGGACTGTGGTTGTATTTTTATATTGTCAGTACCATGTGTGTGCACAAGTTGTGGGTCAGTGGGACCCATACTCGCTACGTTTATTATTTATTTTTCATGCAATGGTTTTCTTGAAACTTTCATATTTTATTATTTAATTTAATCCCTAAAATCCTTTGTTTTAATTAAATTCTCTTTTAATTTATTTAAATAATCTGCCACGTCATCTCCCGTACTCCGAGGCGTGACACTTATCAAGAAATTATGTTCAATTTTATCTACTAATGGTGAACTTATGTTTCATCTAAGTCCTTTAAAATTATATTTTTAGTATTTGAATACTTCATATACATAATTAAGGGCTTTCAACAAGTATTGACTAATAATGAGTTCAGGTAACTGGCATCAAAAGAAAGAAAAACAAAACATCACAACTAACACCTAATTCTTTCCTTATCTAATACCAAATCTCCCACTCTACTTTATTTTAAAAAGATAAAAACAAATAAAAAGCATTTTGAGATGCTGGCCATAGGCTACAAGAAAAAGTCCAAAAGGGAAAAACAATTCTATTAAATAGAAACAAAAATAAAATAACTAAAGAAAGCATTACAGATATTCTACTTTTCACGAGAAGGAATGGTTTCATTAAAACCTATTGCTAGCACCATGGGAAAAAGTGATAAGAGGAAAAAATAGTGCGTGAATCATTTGGTCTTTTTAGAAACATACAAACTAGACCGCGAGATGAATTTGTGAATCGGGTGGCCCGACATATTTCTTCCAACCATTGAAGAACAAAAATCTAGAAAGGGGCACCACCACCGATAAATAGATTGGGAAACAATAAAATTAGTAGTATTTTTAAAATAGGTGAAAATAATTTTGTTTTAAAATTTTTTTAAGAATTGTACTAAGAACGTTTTTGAAATTTTTGCCTCAAAAAACATGCAAAAACATTTTTAAAAACTATCAAACGGGGATGTTGCAAAGGTAATTAAGAGCCAACAAGCAATGAGCTTTAAATTTCTAAGGGACGCCTAAAGTTTTGAAAACAAGTAAGTTTACCACATATAAGAATCACAATCGAACCATAACAAGTCCATCCCAGTGTGCCAGCGTGAATTGCCCCCATAGTTTCTCCCTTGAAATCACAAAGAAGAGAGGCAAAACACCCTTTAATGAATCTGCTAACAAACAGAAACAATGATAACAACGTACGTGAGGTTGCATGTAAAGTTGAATAATTTTAGGAACTTTTAAAAGATGACCATTATGCCAAAAATCTTTTGAAATAGAAAGATTTTTCAATAATGTAAGAGATTTACATAAATACAGTGTTATGATTTTCATATATGTATAAACCAAATTGCATGTAAATCATCTAAATACGGGAACGTAAAGAACGAAAAACTAACCTCCAGCCATTGATATTCTGAAGAATGAATAGAAAGTTTCTCTGCAAGAATTCCTGAAGAAAACAAAACTTGTGAAACAAAAGGCTCTTCTAAACCTTCTGCAATTTTAGAGATGGTGTATTTTTGAAATAAACTACACAGGCATAGGGACCCTGTCTTACGTGATATTTATAAACAACCACCATCAGGGTGTGTTACTATGAAGAGGTATCTTTGAAACAATGCCTTCTTTCTGAAACTTTATATCAGTTCAGAGATAACCTTTAGTTGATACCCTTTAAAAAAATATGTATATTGGACCAATTAAATTTATTTATTTTTATTTATTTATTACCATTTAAAAAACAAAATAAATAATAATAAATAACATTCTCCCACTTGGTCCACATATATTTTCTGAATAACCAAAAAAACAACCAATCTCAAACTTAAGGAATAAACACATGAATCATGGCGATAGGTTCTCTTACAATAAGTATTATCTTCCATGTATTACAATGCATTATATCCTCATAAATGGTAACATAACTTAATGAATAAACCCTATGTTTATTCCAGGCCCAACTTAATTGATTTTTCTCAAAATAATTGAATATGTACACAATTGAATATGAGAAAACATCACAACTGAATATGAGTTTCATAAAATAACCAAATATACGTACAATGAAATTTACATCATGGAACTAAGTCCCATTCGTACTACATGATCCTTAAAAATCTTTGGTGGCATGCCTTTAGTTAAAGGATCGGCAATCATCAACTCAGTACTAACATGTTCAATGACCACTTTCTTTTCTCTAACATGTTCTCTCACAGCCAAGTACTTAACGTCGATGTGTTTACTTTGACTACCACTCTTGTTGTTCTTGGCTATAAAAACCGCAGTTGAATTGTCACAGTACAATCTCAATGGTCTAGAAATAGAATCCACATTTCTAATCCCAGATATGAAACTCTTTAACCATACACCATGCGAAGTAGCTTCAAAACAAGAAACGAACTCGGCCACTATGGTAGAGGTAGCAGTCAAAGTCTGCTTCGCACTCCTCCAAGATACAGCTCTACCAGCAAACATGAAAACATAACCAGATGTTGATTTTCTCAAATCGACACAGCCAGCGAAGTCTGCGTCTGAGTATCCAAGCACCTCTAGATTATCAGTCCGCCTATACATGAGCATGTAATCTTTAGTCCCTTGAAGGTATCTCATCACCTTCTTTACAGCTCTCCAGTGGTCAACACCTGAGTTACTTTGATATCTCCCCAACATTCCCACAGCAAATGCAATGTCAGGTCTTGTACAGACCTAAGCATACATTAGGCTTCCAATAGCTGAAGCATATGGAATGTTTTCCATTTATTCCCGTTCGAGCTCATTTTTCGGGCACTGGTTCAAATTGAACCTATGACCCTTCACAATGGGTGCTACACTTGGTGAACAATCTTTCATCCGAAACCTCTCTAGAACCTTGTTGATATAGGTCTCTTGAGACAAACCCAAAATACCTCGAGATCTGTCCCTATGGATCTTAATGCCAATGACATAAGAGGCCTCTCTCATATCCTTCATTTCAAAGTTCTTTGAGAGAAATTGCTTCACCTCATATAACAAACCCTTATCATTAGTTGCAAGTAATATGTCATCCACATATAGCACAAGGAAACAAATCCTACTCCCACTGACCTTCTGGTATATGTATTGATCCATGATATTCTCTTCAAAACCAAATGAAGAGATAACGTCATGAACTTTAAATGCCACTGATGAGAGACTTGTTTCAATCCATATATTGATTTCTTAAGCTTGTAGACCAAATACTCACCATCACTAGAGGAAAATCCTTTTGGTTGTTTCATATAAACCTCTTCCTCTAGATTACCATTAAGAAAGGCCATTTTCACATCCATTTGGTGCAAATCCAGATGAAAATAAGCAACCAATGCTATAATGACTCGAAGAGAATCCTTTTTAGATACAGGAGAAAAAGTCTCCGTATAGTCAATTCCTTCTCTTTGAGTGAATCCTTTGGCAACGAGTCTTGCCTTATGTCTCTCAATGTTGCCCAATGAGTCTTTCTTTGTTTTAAAGACCCATTTACATCCAATGGCTTTTACACCATCAGGCAACTTAACAAGATCCCAGACTCTGTTAGATGCCATAGAAACCATTTCATCTTTCATGGCACTGTACCATAAGTCAGATTCCTTAAAACTTATGGCCTGCGAAAACGTTTTAGGATTATTTTCAGCTCTAACATTGTAGTCAGACTCTTGTAGATACACAATATAGTCACTAGGTATCGCCGATCGCTTTTCTCTAGTAGATCTCCTTAATGTTGGTTCAACATTCTCCTGAGGAGCATGTTGTTTAACAAACTGTTCAACATGTTCCTGTATCTGTTGTTCAGCTGGATCTATTTCATGATCAGCAGTCTGTGGAACTTGAATGACTTGTTGTTGTTCATCATGCATCTGAACTTTAGGAGTGTTGTGCACAATAATCAATCTACCATAAGAAGTGGAAGGTTAAGCATCTGTATGATCTTTCTCAGGAACAGTGTTTCGGGATCGATCGCTCCCACTAATTAAGTAATTCTCAAGAAATTTTGCATTCCTTGATTCCACAAATCTAGTAGTACGAGATGGACAATAAAATCTGTATCCCTTAGACCGTTCAGCATAACCAACAAAATATCCACTTGTGGTCCTTGGGTCTAGCTTCTTCTCTTGTGGATTATAAACTCTTACCTCTGACGGGCATCCCCAAACGCGTACATGTCACAAACTCAGTTTCCAACCTTTGAATAACTCAAAAGGCGTCTTGGGAACAGTCTTGGTTGGAACTCAGTTCAATATGTACACTGCCGCCTTAAGAGCTTCAGTCCACAAGAACTCAAGAAGTTTGGAGCTAGCAAGCATTGCACCATGTCCATTAATGTTTGGTTTCTTCTTTCAGCCACACCATTCTGATCTAGAGAACCAGGCATAGTGTATTGGGCAACAATCCTATGTTCTTGAAGAAACTTAGAAAATGGACTAGGTGTTTGTCCATACTCAGTGTATCTACCGTAGTACTGTCCACCTCATTCGACCTCACGATCTTAATTTGCTTCCCGCATTGTTTCTCTACTTCTGCTTTAAAGACCTTAAAAGCATCTAGTGCTTCATTTTTATTGTTAAGCAAGTAGAGATACATGTATCGTGAGTAGTTATCTATGAAAGAGATGAAGTACCTTTGAGAGTACGTGTCCATGTCTGGACTACAAATATCTATATGTATGATTTCCAATAAATCAGAACTCCTCTTGGCACCCTTCTTTGACTTGTTGGTCTGCTTACCCTTAATGTAGTCCACACAAGTATCAAAATCAGTAAAATCTAAAGTACTGAGTACGCCATCATTTCTAATCTTTTAATTCTCTCAATGGAGATATGTCCCAATCTCCGATGCCACAACATAGAGGATTCATCATTTACAACACATCGCTTTATGCCAACATTTTCATGAACGTGCATAGTAGTATAATTGGCATCATTTTGTAAATTAAGATGAAAAATACCATCAGACAAAGTACCATCTCCAATAAAATCAAATTTATAAAACAAATTGAAAGAAGATTCTGAAAATTTAAAGGAATATCCAACTGATACAAGTCTGGAAACTGAAATTAAATTTTTAGAAAAACTAGGAATATAGAATGTCTTTTCTAAATACAAAATAAAGCCACTGCTTAAGACCAGTTTGCACGTTCCTATAACCTCCACATGTGAGCGCATCTTATTTCCACAATAGATACTTTGCTCACTTTTCACTGGCTTCCGTAGGTTTTGCAATCCCTGCAAAGAATTGGTAACATGGATTGTAGAACCAGAGTCAATCCACCATCCGTTATAATTAACATCAATCATATTGGATTCATAACAGACAAGTGAGAGTTGAGTACCTTTCTTATCAAGCCATTCCCAGAATTTGACGCAGTCCTTCTTCACGTGCCCCTTTTTTCTTACAAAAGAAGCACTTGAACTCCTTCTTATTATCCTGCTAGGAAGGAGCCTTGCCTTTCCCCTTTTGCTTAGTCTGAGACTTTTTCTTTTTACCTTGGGTTGCCAAATTTACTTTCTCTCCTTCTTCCATGATGAGTCTTCCCTCTTCCTGAACACACATGGTCAATAGCTCATTAATTGACCATTTATCCTTATGTGTATTATAGGAGATCTTAAAGGGACTATACTCAGAGGGTAGAGTGTTCAGAATGTAATGTACCCGAAACGAATTAGACATCTCAACCTCATGCGTCTTCAATTGAGCCGCAATGTCTCTCATGAGCATGATATGCTCACGCACGCCTTTTATACTAGTAAGCTTTAAGGATGAAAACTGCATTATCAGGGTACTTGCCAATGCCTTATCTGAAGACTCAAATTGCTCATCAATAGCCTTCAATAATGCTCGGACATTGTCAAATTGATCGACTGAACCCCTAATCCCAGTAGAGATCTTAGTCTTTATGAACATAACTGAGAGACGATTGGATCGCTCCCATTTTTCATATCGACTAACATCATTTGGAGTGCTGGTCTCAGTGATAGAGGGCGGTTCATCTTTCCTTATGGCATAGTTAATGTCCATCCACCCCAAATGAAGTAGAATCCTTTCCTTCCAAACTTTATAGTTATCACCTTTAAGCTTGGGAATATCACATTTCATATCAGATAAATTAACAGGTTAAATTAAACATACATGCTCATGTCAAAAATTTGAAGCTAATAACTATATGTCATGTTTTGCCAATGTAAATCATGCAACAAAAATTATGAACCATATGACATAAAAAACTGCCTATGGGCTAAGTTTCTAATTCACATTGATTCACATACAACCATATGATTAAACTATTAAACTACATTCCATGTCTTAATCCCTGTGGGCAAATTAAGAAAATAGTTTAATATTTCATCTTAACCAATCATATTTAATATAATAAAATTTTCTATGGGATAAATTTTATTATACTAAACATAATTAGTTACAATTAATGCCCGTTTAACTAAATGTGATTTAAAAAACTTAACGTATAATTTCAATATAATCTAAGATGCTGTGGCTACTCTTAAATTAATTAAAATTATACAAATCACTCAAGATATTTAATTTTCATCCATAAAAAATTTATGATTTTGCAAGTTTTAAAAGGAATAACAATTAAAAAATACAGGCAAAATAAATTATGCATAAATTCAATAACATATCTAAAATTAATTTCAAAATTTTATTTAAACATAAATAATAAAATTTTAGATTTCATTATAATTAATTTTAGATTTATTTAAGAAACAATTTTCCAAAATACCCAAATTAAAAATCTGATTTTTTTTTTATTTTTAACGCCTGGAAAACGACATGTCGTTTTGGGCATTAAGCCCCGAAACGACGTGTCGTTTTGACAGATGTTGGCCACCCCCCTCATCAGCAAAACGACGTGTTGTTTTCTTAGTGAAAAACGACGTGTTGTTTTGAGGTTACAAAACTCGGCCTTAAGGGGGCCAAAACGACATGTCATTTTTGGCCCCTAATTTTGTTTTTTTTTTTTGTTATTTCGAGTCTTCTTCGCTCGAATTTGACCCAAATGGATCCAATTGTAGACCCAGTCATTTCTATACCATATGGGCACCAAAATTGACGTTTTAAAAACCCAAAAATGTTAGAAAATTAATGTCCTAATGATTTCTAACATTGGTTTTCATCAAAAAACATCAAAAAACGATTTCAAATTCAACAAAGTTTTGGGTATTTTGAAAAACTTCATTAAAACTCCATTCAGATATATCAAGGCAGAGAAAAAACCACGCTCTTAATACCAAATGTAAGAGATTTACATAAATACAGAGTTATGATTTTCATGTATGCATAAACCAAATTGCATGTAAATCATCTAAATGCGGAAACGTAAAGAACGAAAAACTGACCTCCAGCCATTGATATTTTGAAGAATGAATAGAAAGTTTCTCTGCAAGAATTGCTGAAGAAAACAAAACTTATGAAAGAAAAGGCTCTTCTAAACCTTTTGCAATTTTAAAGATGGTGTATTTCTAAAATAAACTGCACAAGCATAGAGACCCTCTCTTACGTGATATTTATAGACACCCACCATCAGGGTGTGTTACCATCAAGAGATATCTCTGAAACAATGCCTTCTTTTTGAAACTTTATATCAGTTCAGAGATAACCTTTTGTTAATACCCTTTAGAAAAATACGTATATTGGACCAATTAAATTTATTTATTTTTATTTATTTGTTACCATTTAAAAAACCAAATAAATAATAATAAATAACAAATAAATCATACAAGAAATCATTATCTAGATAGTTTAATTCCCCACATAGGACCAAAACCAGGATACTACAACCTCATCCGGAATAGTTTTTACCCAAAAGAGTACACCAGCCATTTTATTTTTCAAATCAGTCAAAGTGAGGAGATAATAACCGAAGTCAATATAGTCGAAATCTGCTTTACTGAACTTAAATTTTTGAAATGACTCAATAATAGAATTTGCGTTACTAGTTAAATCAAGCTTGTATCCAAATGCATCTTCTACATGAAACGTAAAGAAAGACGAGACTCCACAAATTTCAGAGCCATCTCGGTCAGGAGTTTATCATATAAAATTTCCCAAGCCAAAAGACAACGCGAGGAGGAGTCTATGTATTCCAAATTCTCTCTCCCTGATTTACTACTCCATGTTCCTTGTAAGAGTTTTTGATGGTACCCTAACTAGTAGAGGAGTGGAAGAAAGCAATCCTCTAAAAAATCAATTTTCAAACAATTGAACGTAGATGTTAACGGCAGGCCATTTAGAGGAAGAGGAAAATCTCCTTCCAGGTTAATTAAAGCTAATTAAGTATTTGTTCCTTGAAAAGCAATAGGTCAACAATAGTTACAAAGTTCCAAATAATCTTACGAATACATATAACATTGACCGACAAGAGCCTACGGATTTCATACCCCCCCTAGGATTTTTGGAGGCAATATTTGTACAATGAAACTTGTATGATTTTACGAGTATTCACCATACTAACCCAAAGAAAATTCCTCATAAAAGAACCAAATTGTTGCGTGGAACTCGGCCAACTTTTGTGATTGAAAGACTATCCAAAAATCTAAACCCCTCAAAATCAAATGTCTAATTGGATGGCCATCCTAGGCCAAGTACCAAGTGGCCAAGAAGGCTGAGTACCAAGTGGCCGAGTAGGTCGAGCATTAAATGGCCGACCTACGCTGAATACTAAGTGACCAAAAAGGTCGAGTACTAAGTGGCTGACTAAGATACTGCCTAGCTCAGGTTAACACTCACCCTTCGAGTAACATTCCCACCTTTGGAATCTTGACACTTGTCACTTAGCCCAAAAGATTCTACACTTGACTCATGTATTAAACTTGGTCCAAATCTAGATCCAAGCTAAATTCTATAAGTTGGAGTATTAACTCCAACACAAATGTATGAATATTCTTCCCTTGCCTATTCTACCTATACTCATGCTTTTCCCAAATCAATAAACTAATGTGAGCGTTGGAATGCTCTTGGCAGATATCACATTGGTGTCTCCTTATTCTGATGCCTTTTCTTCTCTTACAAACCAAACTTGGCCCACCCGAGCAGAATAGGGAGCCTGTCCACCATGCGCCCCCTATATGTGGTGTTGTATCACTTTTACGAATCAAAATTGTGGCGTTAAACGAGGGCCCTATATCTTTTGAACAATCTTACCTCTCCCCCAACCATTACCTAGAAGTTAAAAGACCAATGAACTAGGAGGTCACCTGAATAAGTATTGGGATCCCTAGTATAGGATTTGTCTAACCAAAATAGTTTCTGTAACGATCCTAACTACGTGGCTGTTACTTTAACTACTTAAACATAGACTGATTAAGATTACCTAAATTTGCAAAACATTTTTCTCGCATTGTTCAAATTAGATTCAAACTAGATAACCTTACTAGTCAAATTTAATTAAACTATTCTTACTTTTGTTGCAACAGAAATTATAACGTATTGTACTAACGTGATAGTCTTGAAGTTATACAGACTGAGGCCATAAGGCTACAATCTCAGACACAAAAATATACATACATAGTTTCATCAGTACTACATATACTTAATTAAAATTTTTTAATTAAAAAAACTAAGTGCGGAATAAAATTATGAGTGGTATCTATTCCCTATTTCCACTGTTTGTCTACTGTTGAGCCCCTATCCATCAAATGTTACTCGAGGTAGCTTACCTATAGTATAAAAATACTTGGATGCGCATTCACTTAAACAAATAGGAATTACATCTCACAAAACATTTGAGAATACATATAGCAAAATATGCATGTGCAAGTTATACTTTTTTATGATCATCTCTTATGAAGCTGGTGGGCCCGAGTGTTCATATCGATTATGTGAAATCAATGGGAAATTAGGGTTTGTAAGATCCCCAATGACACCCTGATCTAAATTACTATACTATAACATAAACCTTCTTGCTGGTCGGAAGGTTGGTATGATACTCAAACTTAACTTGTTTTTATATGTTTTGCTGGACTTATTGGTGAGTATGCAGTATGACATGACATCATATACAATAACATAAGGCATAAACATGTATTTATTATTTTCATAAAAATATGTGACATTTTATTTTTAAATTATTCATACTATAGGCGAGATTCTTATTTACCTATTTTCTAACAATAAGATTCGCTAACTCGCCAAAGTTTCCTACTCATTATTGTTAAATTTTGTATAAGAACGCCCATCGAGAGTGCAAGGTTGGCTTATCTTATGCGATTTTTAATTTAGCATAATCGTAAAGGAATTATATCCTTTCATAGAACATATTTTCTTTATAAAAGGATTGTAAAATCATCATATTTATTGCAAGGATTAATTGATCTAATCCTTATAACTTAGTTTTTCTTAATTGCCTTTAATCATTCGCGCTAGAGTTAATCAACCAATTTAATAATTAATTACCTTATCTATTAATTAAGTCTAAGTAAAATCCCTTTTCATACTTATTGGGCTTAGAGTTGTATAAAAGCCTATGCTTAGATACTAGCCATTTTCATAAGCCAATATGACCCACTAGGTCTAGAATCATCTATGGTATTTTAAATGCTAAACAGTCAAAACTTTGATCTAGACATGGCTTATGAACTTGTATGGGCATTGGGCCTATATTTGGCATCGTAAAGTTATAAGCCTAACTTATCGGGCTTCTACAATTCCCTGCTTTAATTCTTGTTTGAAAAAACTATTGAAGTTTGTTAACAAAATCCATATTTCTTATGTATAAAGTTTCATGTAAAAATCACTGTGAATTGTCGACTCATATAACTTTTTGAGTGCTACAATTCCTTCTTGGTCATAAATTATAATTTTGCCACTAAATAGGAGTTTAATTTGAAACTAGTATCGAAAGGTACTTTTTGTTAGTTTTAAAGACCACCATAAACTGGATGTTATAGATAATTTTAAACTTCTTGTTCTGATGAGTTCTAGAACTTTTGTGTTTTCAGAAATTCCTCTTTTTGACTTAAAATATCCACTTACAGTGATGTTTTGTAAACTTGACTGACTTGATAATTTTTATAAATCTATATTAAAGTCCAATTTATAGGCAGAATTTTCAAACATTTTCTTCACAAAAGTTCTTCGTCTCATCGAGATTTAAAAATTTCATCTTTGCAAAAATCGTAATTCAAATGCTTTCAAGGGAAGTTTTCTCAAAAAATAAACGTAAACTGTGCTATAGATATTGCAACCAATGTTCTAACAGCTTGTAGAACACCTAATTAAATAGTCTTGGCAACAACCATAGATTGCATTGTAGTTTTTTAGAAACCATATGAACACAATAAATTGAGGGATTTAATATTTGAAAAAAAGAGAGCAATGTTTAAATAGAAAAACAATCTGCACTATAGGTGTTGTAACAACTCATAAAACACCTAATGAAGTAGTCTTCGAAACAACCACAGATTGCACTACAATTGTTATAGAAACCTTACAAACATAATAAATTGAGGGATTCAACATTTGAAATAAAAATCAAGCAGTGTCTAAACAAAAACACAACCTACACTATAGGTATGACAACACCTCTTGCAACATTAAGCGGAGCAGTATTAGAAAAATGCATGAAATATCGTTTTAGAGTTGAAATTTTAGTTTTCAACATTTCATTTAGAGTTATTCATATTGTTGAGACCAAAAAGACTTATGGTCAAGAAAGTTTCAAAACCAACCTCTAAAGGGTTTGATCCAAACTCAAAGTAAGTAGAAAATTTTTTGAGCATAAAACCATAATTTTGTCTAAACTAATCTATATTCAAACTTGCATAAACTATAACTACATCAAATTAAACTTACAAGAGCCATAACATATGCGCAAATAAAACCTTATTACATACTAAAATCATTAAAAATCATAAACCATTCTTAAAAAGAGAAAGGATTAGATTGTATACCCTTTTTGTTTTTAAGGGTTAGATTGTAAACCATTTTCATAAGCCTAATATGACCCATAAGGTCTAGAATCGTCTATGGTATTCTAAATGCTAAACTGACAAAACTTTATCTAGACATAGCTTATGAACTTGTATGGGTATTGGGCCCGTATTCAGCGTCGTAAAGTTACAGACTTAACTTATCATGCTTCTACAATTCCCAGTTTTAATTTCTGTTTGAAAAAACTATTGAAGTTTGTTGAGAAAATTTATATTCTTATGTATAAAATTTCATGTAAACATCTATTGAAAAAACAGTATGCAGCGGAATTTTAAAAATTTGTATACCAGAGTATTTTTCAAAACACAAGTTTGACACACTACATGCATAAATTAACCAGATCTTACTAACCTTGTAAATGTCGAAAAGCTCCTACAGCCTGTGAAGAAATGTGCGTTCTAGAAGGACCTCAACCAACAAGCCTTCTTTGCTATTCTCTATTCATGACCAGTGTGTATGTGGGCACACTCGTACAGCTCTTCTACCAGGTAGCTCTCCTTCTAACCAATTGAGAAAAACCCAAAGCTATAGTTCGTGATTTGTGAATAATAGCTCTCTGGGGAGTTATAGAGTCTCACCAGCAGAGTCTCACTCTAGATTTCTCAACTGATCTAAATAACAATGGGGGCATTTGGTATTGTTTTTAAAATAGGTGAAAATGTTTTTCTTTTGAAAAATGAAATTTTTTTGGGAATTGTACTGAGAGTGTTTTTAAAATTTTTGCCTCAAAAGGCATACAAAATTCCAAAAATATTGAGAACAAAACCAAACAGGCCACTGAGTCTCACTTCCCTTTTATAGAGGTTAGGCCTAGGAATCAGTCCTCATTAGATAAGGCCTCAAAAAATTAGAAACAGAATCAAATCAAGATCAATATCTAATAAAATCTATGTGAAAACGAGTGATCTATTTAACGCTCGGTTGGCAGGCCAAACTGACAGATTGGCCTGTCGAACTTACTCTATCGACAAGCTAGACTTAAAGATCGGCCTGCCGAGCTTACGATAATTGATCCATGCGAATCTTTATTTCCCACTTAAGATTCTTGGGATAGAGCCTCAGTTTTAATTCAAATAACCCTATAGAGAAGTTATCTGATTAAAACAATCATATCTAGATAATCTCTAGGAAAATAAATATTCTTGATAATTCAACAAGTTTATCTTGAATTAATTTATTCAAATTAATCCAACCGATAAACAAACATGAATTATCTGATCTCGACAATTCAACAAGTTTATCTTGAATTAACTTTCGCAAAACTAATTCAACCAATAAACAGACATGAATGATCTAATCCTTTCAAATTTTCAGCCAATCTGATAATTTGACGTAAGTCACTAATTATTAGAAAAGTACTTCGTATCGTTACAAGATTTTTATAAGCGAACAAAGGAGACCTGATGGACCTATATAGTTCAAGCTCCTGATTATTATGAAACCTAAAATCCCAAATATACATTTCATAATTATCAACTCCATTGCTACTCCACTAAAATTTCAGAGATGCACTCTCGAGCTATATAGAATTACGAAGCCCGTATAGCTAAGTCTCCATAACATATCATAATGTATCATATCCCCATAGGATTATCTATAATTGGCTTAAGGACAAGTTTTTTCTTACCTTCTCAATTATTTTTTATCTTATGTTCCATTATCTAACATCGTAAAACTTACCATCCAAAGACGGTATACCATTCGGTTATACCTATGTATCCATATGATTGAGCACTACAGTTTTCCAATTACAGGATAACACACATAAGATAATATCAACTACTCCTAAAGAGAAGCTATGGATTCCATATCTATGAATAATAGGTCTACACTATCAAGAGTCATGCCTCCAACGTACCGGCATGCGTACCACTATTAAAATGTGAATGTCACCCTTTGGCACATCAAAAGACATAAGTCAAGACAACGGCCTACAATTCATTTCAGGATTAAGATACAATACATATTTGTCTAAAGTAAATCGATTTGCCAAGACATAATTATTAACCCAAATCTATTCACTTTATGTCCCGATCCAATACATTGCCACCTATGGCAATGCGCCAATGTTTCTATTCGTAGAGTCCACCTCCGATGGCCAAGACAAACCATCTCCAGTTAGGGATATAGACAACATAGCAATCTTTATATAAATAAAGCACCTAACTTTACTTCCTCGATTGCGAATCCTATGATTTAGACCATCACCTTAAAAATCATGTCCTCTGCATAATCTGTCCATCATATGCCCAATTCTTAAAGGTTTAGATCGACAGTCTCAGACTTTTGTTTGCTTAACATACATTCAACAAATATGAATGTAAAGAGGACAAGATTTGGTATATAGATAATAAATAAATTCTTTATTGATAAAAAAAGTCTCCAAAAACATATTACATTTTTACTCCTTAGGGCATGCATGTCCAACAAAATCACATTTTCAAATGAAGTGTAAATTGACAAAACTGTGAATTATAGACTCATATAATTTTTGAGTGCGACAATTCCTTCATTGACTGTTGTTGACATGAGTAATTATACACAGTTGCAAGTAATGAAGTGATCTGGAGTACCAATGTTGATCTCATGAGGATTGTGTTTAATTTGTGTTAATTATTGAAATTAATTAGCTCTAAGATTATTTGGACGACCATATAAATGAAACTAATAAAAATGGCTATGCAAATAAAATAATGTAAAAAAAATTAACTAAAAATACTAGAGTATCGACTTCACCATAATTAATCCGCGTTGATTTTTATTATTAAGTGAATCTTATGAATGATTAGTCGAGAACCTCATAATTGACCCAATTACCACTCTTGAGTGTTAAATTGAATAATATGCTCAAAACCTGATTCCAATATCTCTATATAGAACTAAACAATTAATATCCATTAAGCTCTAGTTCTTCTAATAACTACAAAGGAACTATAAATCTCTCAATCTTATAGTCGCCTAGGTTGTGTTTTCCACAATCCATACATAGAATTTCCCTCTCTTGAGCGTCAAACCCTACGTACTAAAACTATCTAATTCATTGGCCAAGTGAACTAGAAGTATTAAGAGTAGGACAATACAAATAAACCATGAAAATGTACTAAAAATAAACCAACACTTTATATAAGGCAAAATCAAAGCTATAGAAAAACAACTACTCTATAAGTAAAATTAAAGGCACATAAGGTCCAAAAAAAAAAAGCCTCAATCATCTTGCAAATGACACCTAAACCTAGGATTTCACGTCTAGTTTTTCAAAAATGAGTTCTAAAGTTCATGAGATATAAAAAGCAATCCAATGCACACAATTTTATCCCGAAGTTCAAATTTAAAGTTCAAAATTTCATTTAAATTTCAAAATTTTTTGAGTGATTATGATTCATGGTGCTTAAGTATAGAGAGTAAAAAATGAAGATCAATGATGCAAGTTAAGCACACAAAAACTCAATGAATTACATTTCAAAAGAACAAAAAGACACTACTAAAAGCTAAAGATTACACGATGGTTTTGAACCATCGTGGAAAGCATTAACGACAATTAAAAAACAGTCATGAAATTGTCCGTTGTGATAGCAAATAGACCTTTCATGATGGTTTTTTTACCATCATGGAATGCTGCTAATGGCGAATATTGAGGTGTTCTATAGGAGGCTACCATGACAGTTTTGAGAAAAAAACTGTCATGAAATAGGTAGATTACATGACGGTTTTCATTGAAAACCGTTGTGTAATATTGGTAATTTTCTATCATACACAACGGTTTCTATAAAAACTGTCATATAAGGTATAGTTTTCACAATGGTTTTTGATATAGTTTTTATCAAAAATTAAAGTGAAAGATTGGTCATTAGCTAAACACATCACCCAAATTTTTAATTTCCTACAAGATGGCTAGTCTCGTGTTATCTATTAATACAAGGCCCTGATTGCAAAATTATATATTTACAATCAACTATAAAATTTTTACAAAATCATATATCTACTTTACTACCTATATCTAAGTAATCTTGCCTAAATAAAAATTCACACAAACATATACTAACAATGTTGAAACTAAAACTAAACCCTAAATAATTCACACTAACATATATACAAACACATGTAATTTATGCAAACACATATAGAAAATAATTCACATAAACACATATAGATTGTGTCACGACCCGACTTTTCGAGTCATTTTTTAATACTTTTTTTTTACTTACTTAGCTATAAAATTAGGAAACATTTTTTTTACGTAAAATCTTAATTACATATATTATGAATGCATCATTGTTGCCAAAAGAGTTTAGAATACTCACTTATCTTATATTACACATCATCATACTTAATATTTTCTATCAAAGCAACACATCTTAAAATACTTAATATACAGTGGAAACATTCTTGCGGCAGTATCCATACCCATGATACAGAATTGCTCATCCATCACTACCAGCTCAATAGTGATTATAGTTCGACCTCTTGGCTGGATTCCCTACAACATGAAATAACTAGGTGAGCTATTTTTCAATAAGTCCAAAAATAGCCCACCAAATAATTCCTATTTGTATGCACCATCCAATTATGCTTACTTATGAACTTTAATTATTTTTTTCATATACTTAGCTTATGTAGGGCCTAAGTGTTTGTGCTAAATGTGTACTAGGGTCATCATAACACTAAGACCATAACATAACTTAAAACTCCTCCTGGGTCGGGAGGTTGATACGATACTTTCTTTTCTTATCTACTGACTCATTACCAATTTATTAAATTATAGTGACACACCATTCATGATACTTTATTTACTTAAAAAAATAAGCTCATTGTAAAGGCATTTACTTAAAAGGAATAAATAGCATTTTTGAAAACCATTTTGTCCATGCTGTAGGTGGACTAAATTGTACTGATCCAATTTTTCGCTCCCTTCTCTACCCTTCTAAGTGTCTTGCTTAGGCAATTTTACTGTCATTAGCTAACTTATTTATTATCAACTTCATGTCGATAATAAATCTTAAACATTAAATGCCTTATTCATTATTAGTTGGTTTTCTAGAAACCCAAGTGTAACAAAACTTATTTTTTCTTATTTCATGTTGCCTTTCTATTACTAACAGAGCATGGAAAAAATTCCCATTAAGGGATGTTTTTCTAATTCTGACATTCAGGGATCCATTCAAACCGTTTCAAGAAAATGACATTTTTGCCCTCAATGGGCCTTAGAAAACTTTTTGAGCCCATTTTCATTAAAAAGTTGCCTTTTTTTTTTTTTTTTTGCTTATTGTAATAGGGAAGGTAAAATAAAGCATCAGTTCTCTTTTTGCAAAAAAAAAAAAAAAAAAACCCAATTTTAACAAAAGTTTATAGTTGTAACCTGAACTATGAAAATTTTGACAATTTTGTCCCCGGAACCAAAGACAATGCTTTTATACTATGAAGCTCAATTTTTCAAAAGGATTAAAACTTCCTAAAATACTCTGGTCAAATTCTTTTAATTTTAAAATGTTTTCTTTTTACATTGTTTTTTTTTTTTGAAATGTTGTGATTAAGACTTGTAAAATTTTTAACTCTTAAACTATGCTGAATTTTGACAAGTTGTTCACAGTCATCGTTAGTTTCAATGAGATCTACAACTTTTGTTTTAAATTTTCTAAAATTCTAACTATATAGTAGAGTTCTCAAGAATTTTTTTTAAATCAACTGAGTTTTAAATAAAACTTTTCCATTTAGTCCTTTAAAAATTTCACAATACTTTGATTGCAAAAAATGTTGATCTCACTGTTTTAGACAATTTTCAGGCCTTTATTCAGTAAGTTAATTGCCTCTAAATATGTGAAAATTTCATTTTCTTTAAAATAATCCAAATTTTGCATTTAAGCATTTTTTTCCAAACTTGCTTTATAGCATAAAAACCCTAGTTTATAATCATCGAGCATCATCATCATATACATATCAAACCACATAACCACACCACAGAGCTCTTTTGACATGCCATCGTCCATATTTATACAATTACATACAAAATTTATAAAAAACAACAAACTTTAAAGCATAAGTAAAGGGTTTTACAAAAGGGTTTTTCCTTGCTTTTTTCGTTATTTGTGAAGCTCAAGGGATTGCTACTTCTTTTTACTAACATCATGATAAGTGTTAGACATGTATGCCCTAAGGAGTAAAAATGTAACAAGTTTTTGAAGACATTTTTATCAATAAAGAATTTATTTATTATTTATATACCAAATCTTATCCTCTTTACATTCATATTTGTTGAATGTATGTTAAGCAAACAAAAGTCTGAGACTGTCAGTCTAAACCTTAAGAATTGAGCATATGATGGACGGATTATGAGGAAGATATGATTCTTAAGGTGATGGTCTAAATCATAAGATCCGCAATCGAGGGAATAAAGTTGAGCGCTTTATTCACGCAAAGATTGTTATGTTGTCTATATCCCTTTTGGGAGATGGTTTGTCTTGACCATCGGAAGTGGACTCCGTGAATAGAAACATTGGCACATTGTCATAGGTGACGATGTGTTGGATTAGGACATAAAGTGAATTAATTTGGATTAATAATTTTGTCTCGGCAAATCAATTCACTTTAGACAATCATTTGTGTTGTATCTTAATCCTGAGATGAATAGTAGGCTCGTTGTCTTGGCTTGTGTCTTTTGATGTACTAAAGGGTGACACCTACATCTTAATAGTGGTATGCATGTCGGTACGTTGGAGGCATGACTCTTCATAGCGTAGACTTATTATTCATAGATATGGAATCCATAGCTCCTCTTTAGGAGTAATGATATCCTCTTATATGTGTTATCCTGTAATTGAAAAACTAGAGCCCTCAACCATTTGGATACATAGGTGTAACCAAATGGTGTACTGTCATTGGATAGTAAGTTTTCTGATGGTGAGATAACAGAACGTAAGATAAAAAAATCAGGAAGGTAAGATAGAACTTGTCCTTAAGCCGATTATGGATTATCATATGAGGATACGATACATTGTGATATGTCATGGAGACTTAGCTATACGAGCTTCGTAATTCTATGTAGTTCAAGAGTGAAGCTCCAAGCTTTTAGTGGAGTAGTGTTGGAGTTGATAATTATGAAATGTATATCTGGGATATTGGGTTTCATAATTATCAAGAGCTTGAACTATATAGGTCCATTTGGTCCCCTTTGCTAGGTCACAACATCCTGTAACGACATGGCGTGCTTTTCCAATAATTGGTAACTTATGTCGGATTTATTAGATTGGTTGAAATTTAGAAGAATCAAATAATTCATGTCCGTTTATCGGTTAAATTAATTTTGTGATAAAAATTAATTCAAGATTAACTTGTTGAATTGTAAGGATTAGATAATTCTTGTCTGTTTATCGGTTGATTTAATTTTTGGATAAATTAGATTAGGATAAACTTGTAGAATTATTGGGAATTCATTTATTTTCTTAGAGAATATCTAGATAAAGTTGTTTTAATTAGATAACTTTTTTATTGGGTTATTTGAATTAGAACTGAGAGTTTATCCTATAGAATCTCAGGTGGAAAATAAAAGATTCACTGAGATTTTTTTTCGGCAGTTCGGCATGTCGATCCTTAAGTTCGGCCTGCCGATGGGGTAAGTTCGGCCTGCCTATGTGTGAATAAAAAATCATGCATTTTCACGCGGATTTCATCCGATATTGATCCGAATTTGATTCTGATTCAAATTTTTGCGACATAATCTGATAAGAGTGACCCTAGACCAAACCTCTATAAATAAGGGGTAAGTCGCACAAGTTATTTAGATCAATTGAGAGATTAAGAGTGATACTCTGCTAGTGAGAATCTAAAAACTCTCTGAGAGCTTTTGTTCACAAATCACGAACACTTGCTTTGGGTTCTCTCGATTGGTTGGAAGGAGAGTCACCTAGTGGAAGAGCTGTACGTGTGGGTCCACACTCACTCCGGTCATGGAAAGAGAATAGCAAAGAAGACCAGTTGGTTGAGGCTCTTTTGGAATGTTACTTCTCTTCACGTTTTGCGAGGGTTCTTCGGCACACAAAGGTTAGTAAGATCTGGTTAATTTATACATATAGCATCTCAAACTTGTGTTTTAGAAATTACTCTGATGTAAAATTTTTAAAATTCTGCTGTGTACTATTTTTTCCAACAACAAGAACCCATCAAAACCCTACACCCATAAGTTCAAGAAGATATGAAAACTCATAGAAGAACACTAGAGTTTTTACCTTCAAAGTTGACAAATTCTTGGACTAGAATGCTTGGACTTGACCTAGGGCTTAATTAGAAGATGCTTTCTTGAGTAAATTTTTGAGAATGGTCTAAAGGAGCTGCTAGTTTTAGACAAGGAAAATGGAGTGTGTTTGGCTTAACTTTTGCATGAAAATGATGACTAAAACTTAAAATATTTATCTACTTTTTGTGACTCACCATCTTAGTCATCACTTAAGGCTTTTTGTGGTGAAAATCTAGCTCCATTTGCATGGTAAAAAACTGGCCACAAGAAAGGGTGTTGTGGTTCTTTTTTCTTCCTTTTGGGGTGTCCTATTGGTGGGTCCCACTAACCTTTTACACAGTGTAATTTTACACTACACGGTAATTGTCCTATATTGAGTTTTTATATACTAACTTACTTTTTACCTACCTTTTCTAATCCTAACACAGTTTCTCATATATTTGTGTTTGTATTTTATAGGTAAAACTACACTATATTGTCAATCTTTTTACTTTTGTATGTCTTTCTATATTTTTTCCCATTGACTAATAAATCATGGACACAATATTTTTTATCAATTTAACTTACCATTTTTATACTGTTTTGGACTATAGCATGATTTTCTACTTTAATTAACATATTTTCCCTTTATTAGTTTATATTATAAAATTAAAATTAATGTGATATAAATTTCACTTTAAGAGTATTTCATAAATTTTTGAGTATTTATACTCACAAAATTTGTATAAAAAAAAAAACTTTGAATTGCACAAAATTTTTAGGCATAATATGTATTAATATTGTCCGTAAAAAATTTACATTTTATCATAGTTTTACAAAATACAATTTACCAATGAAAATTCATTATTTAAATCTAAATTAATTCTAGATTTAAATTAACAACTTTTCTCAAACGTTACAATCTATCCTCCTTAGAGATTTTTTTCGTCAAAAATGAGACCAATTCCAAGTAGTTCTTTCTTATATAATCCTCTTGCTCCTAAGTGGTTTCCTCTACCAATTAGTTATACTATAAGACTTTAACAAGTGGCATCTTCTAGTTCTTCAATTCCTTTTCTTCTCGTGCTAAAATTTGGACTGTTTTTTCCTTATAAGACACATCAAGCCTTCTAGGACTTCAATTGGTTCATGTTGAAGTATATGTAATGGATCTAGTACATATTTCTTCAGCATTGACACATGGAATACGTTGTATAAAAATGCCAATTCAGGAGGTAAAGCTAACTTGTAGGCAACATTGCCCACTCTTTTCAAAATTTCATACAGTCTAATATACCTTGGACTGACTTTTTTCTTCTTTTCAAACCTCACCATTCCCTTCATTGGTACTACATTGAGAAAGACCAAATCTCTAACTTGGATTTCTAAAGGTCTTCATCATCGATCAAAATAATCTTTTTGACAGCTATAAGTAGTTTCCATTTGTTGATGGATTAATTTCTCATCCTTTGTGGTCTTTTTCACAAAATCCATTGTTGATAATATCTTTTCTCTAGTTTCACACTTATGAAGTAGGGATCTACATTTTCTACCATAGAGAGCTTCATATAAAGCCATGCCAATTGAAGCATGATAACTGTTGTTGAACATAAATTCTATTAATGGAAGCTTCTTGTTCCATACTCCTTTGAAATCAAGCACATATGCTCCAAACATATCCTTCAAATTCTGAATAGTCCTTTCAAATTTAACATCAGTTTAAAGATAAAAAGCTTTACTAAAAGTTAGCTTTGTACCTATTGTCCGGTGTACATTCTGCCAGAACTTGGAAGTAAATCAGTTGTCCCAATTAAAAATAATAAATTTTAGCACTCGATGATATCTAACTATTTAAGCAATGTATAGCTCAGCCAATTGTTCCATAGAATTGCTTAGCTCAAAATTGCTTAGCTTGATGAGCAAAAGGTGTGTGGATTTGGTTAATCTATCCACAATTACCCATATAGCATCATGTTCTCTGGTGATTCTAGGTAGTCTAAGTATAAGGTCCATGGTTAATTCGTCCTATTTCTATTCTAGAATTTTAACATTATGTAATTCTCCTATAGGATGTTGGTGTTCCGCCTTCACCTTCTGACACGTAAGACATCTGTTGACAAACTGGATGATATCATTCTTCATTCCATGCCACCAAAAGTTCTCTTTTAGCTCTCGATACATCTTAGTAACTCTTGGATGAATTAAATACGGTGTCTCATGAGCTTCTTCTAATATCGTATCTTCAAATTCTCTTCATGAAGAATGCGTAATCTACCCTTATAGTAGGGAACTCCATCTTTTGAGATGCTAAATTTTATGATTTTATTCTCCAAAAATTTATTCTTAATCTTGAGCAATGAATAATCTACTTCTTGTCAATCTTTTATGTTCTCAAGGATGGTTGGCTGAAAAGATAAATTAGATAGTCTTCCTATAATTAACTCAATTCTTGATTCTTAAAAATCTTTCTAAAAAGGTATGGACAACGATCGTATAGTCGTAAGAGCAGATATTGCCTTCCGGCTAAGAGCATCGGTCATTTGGTTAACTTTCCCAAGGTGATACAAGATTTAATAGTCGTAATCCTTGACCAACTCAAGCCATCTTCACTGCCTCATGTTGAGCTCTTTCTGAGTGAAGATATACTTAAGGCTCTAATGGTCAGTAAATATCTCACATTTAGCCCAATATGAATAGTGTCACCAAATCTTTAATGCAAATACTATCGTTGCAAGTTCCAAATCATGCATTGGGTAATTTCTTTTTGCGATCCTTTAGCTGACAAGACGCATATGTAATCACTTTTTCTTTCTACTTTAGTGCATCTTCCAGGTCTACCTTCGACACATTGTTGTATATTACAAAACTTCCAAAATTTGGACCGGGTACGGTCAATACGAGTATGTTCCATTCAATGTTGGCCACTTGTACACAGCTTCAACTTTAGTAGGATCAACAAAAACTCTCGTCTCGTGATACCACATGCCCTAAGAAATGGACCTTCTCTAGCCAAACTTCACACTCGAGAATTTGGCATACAGATGATGTTCTCTTAATAGCTGAACTGTAATTCTCAAATGCTCCTCATGCTCTTCTTGAGTCCTCAAATAGTTTAGAATATTGTCTATGAAAATGACAATGAATTTGTCAAGATAGTACTTAAAGACTAGATTTATTGAATCCATAAATGTTGCTAGAGCATTGGTCAATCCAAACGGCATAACACAGAACTCACAATATCCATAGCATATTTGAAATGCTGTTTCTAGGACATCTCCTTCTTTGACTTGGAGCTGGTGACGCCCAGAGCGTAAGTCAATCTTTGAGAATATGGCTGCTTCCTTCAATTGATTAAACAAATCATCTATTCTTGGAAGAGGATGCTTGTTCTTTATTGTGATTTTATTCAACTCTTGATAATCTATGCATATACATAAGGTTCCTTCTTTCTTCATAATGAACAACACAAGTACTCCAGATGGAGAGTAGCTAGGACTAATGAATCCATTATTTTGCTGCTCTTGTAACTGAATCTAGAGCTTTTCAAGTTCTACTAAAGCTATGTGATAAGGTGACTTTCAGATTGGTACAATATCGGGCATCAACTCCATTTCAAACAAAATTTCTCGTTCTAGAGGTAACCAAGTAATTCATCTAGAAACACATCGATGAACTCTTTAACTATCAAAACATCCTTTAGTTCTAACTAAGCTTCCTGATCTTTGTTTACCAGATTCACAAGATAACTCATTTTTTGACTATTCAGCAACTTCTTTGCCCTTAGAATAGATATCAATGCTTTTGGTATCTTAGGGGTTTTTTTGGTGTAAACAAACTTCTCGCTTCCGATCCATCGAAATGTAACTTTGTGATTTATGTAA
Organism: Artocarpus heterophyllus; assembly: GCA_025403435.1. Classification (NCBI taxonomy): domain Eukaryota; kingdom Viridiplantae; phylum Streptophyta; class Magnoliopsida; order Rosales; family Moraceae; genus Artocarpus; species Artocarpus heterophyllus. The sequence goes on from CM046351.1 coordinate 21,389,723, forward strand.
TTAATCTTGGCGTCATACTTCCCTAAGAAATACATTCCCAAAATTACATCATAATCTTAAATATCGATTATTATTGAACCGATTAACAATTCTCTACCGTAAAAGATGATTGGTACATGATGTTACCAATAATCAGAACTTAATACCTCACCAAAGGGTAGTATGGTTCTAAAGGTCTAATCTATTCTATCTCCCTCAAATTATTTAAGCAATGCAAATAAATGGGTCGCTTCAGAATTAAATAAAAACAGCTTTGGCTATGCAAACTTGACCTATAACCACTGTAGAAGTTCCTACTTCCGCCTCATTCTTGGTGTAGGTATAGATCCGTCCACTTGTTTCTAGAGCTTCAAGTCAGCCCTGATTGATACTAGGACCCTCAATCTATACTTGAACTGCATGAACCTGTGTTCCTTGAGACCTCTGCTTGTTTAGGCTAAATTGGTTTTGCTTAGACTGATTTTGATGGTTGGAGAAGCAGTTTTGGCATAATCTCTTTTTTTTTTCCATAAATAAAACACTTGTTAGTGCCAGCTTTGTATTCTCGCACATGTCTTTTTCCACATTAACCATATAAGGGTTTACCATTCCCTCCATCATTAGTCTTCATCTAGGGTTGACCTTTCTGGTTGCCTTTGTTACTCGAATTCCATTTCCTTTTGTTACTTATGTTGTTGTTGTTACGTTTGTGTCCGAACTAACTAGCTTGTCCTTGCCCTGAGTTACTGCCTTTTCCTTTTGTCTGTAAAGCTAGCTCTACTTTGCTAATGCTCTTTCTTCCCTTTAAGCTTTAAAGATCTTAGCTTTCTCTTCCTTATCACAGTTAATTTTGAACTCTACTTGAGATGCTCATTCAACTGAGTCTTCCACTCCTTTAGTTGCTTGACTCCTATTGTTTTTTATCACTACAATATATGTTCAAAACATCCTTCATCAATCTCCTTATCCTTTCTCTATCAATGAGCACCAGTTTAGGACACGGTCATGCAAAATGATTAAATCTCTTCACAACATCCATAACTGACAAATTGTGTTGTTGGGAGTTGTTGAATTCTTCCTCCTGAGCAGCCATAGTTTCAACATCGAAATACACAACCCAATTCATTTCATCCATATTTTTCTCACGTTCTGTTGATTCCCACCATCTTTTTGCTTCCTTGGTGAGAGAAAAAGAGGCACATAACACCTTCTCATGGTCACTAAGTCCCATAAACTTCAAAACCTTTTCTATTTCAATGGTCCAGTCATTAGCATCCAATGGGTCTGTAGAACCATGAAACATTGCTGCTTTCATGTGTTGGAATTTCTTATAAAATTTTGTGACAAAAGTAGTAAGGGTTGTTGGGGCCGTTGGACCTGCTTGCAGTGTTGGTGGAGCTGGTGGTCGAGGGTTTTCTCATATGGGTGGTACTTGAACTTGGTGAGCCAGCTGCTCAATTTGTCTTTGCATTTCCTACTCCTAGGCTTAAAGATGCTCTTGCAATTCAGTAATCAAGTTCATAAGTTTAGAATTTGAGGGAGCTTTAGTTGCTTCAACCATCATGGTTAATTAAAATCCTACCATAGGATGTTAAAACTGTGTTAACATAAATTATTGCTTAATAAAAACTTAATTGTAATTTTCTTAAGCTACTCAAATTCCTAAGAAAACATAAACATAAATATAAACATTACATTATTTCATTATGTACATTTATTGTTAACAAACATTTCTAGTATGGCTAACATGGCATATATGGTTAACATACATACATAACTTTCATAGCATATTCAGTAGTAGTCATCCTTTTCTATCTGACATGGACACTACTATTGAAAGTGATGCTACTTACCGGGGTACTTACATATATGGTTAAAACGATCAAAATTTGTTAGCCATAAGATTACATAAAAACAAAAACAAAAAAGGCCATCAAGAGAGTCATTCTTCCTAATTGGAGTCGATATTTGACATATCATTGTTTATCAGATCTTCCTTTTACTGGAGTCGGTGGACAAGTCATCACTAGCATACAAGGGCTCAGGTGGTCTTAGGACAAGGTCAGGCACAACCTGATCATCCTCATTCTTGTCTCTATCCATAAGGAAATCATCAATTGGAGCTAATAGGCTTGGCTTTGTGTGTAATAACTCGGTTATTAAGTCCTCTGGACTAGGGAAATCTCTAGGATAAGGAACTAGCTGCTGAATCTCACCCAAAATTCCAAGCCATAAAAGGTCACAAATTCGCAATATTGGCATTCCTAAAAGAATGGTCGGTACTAGAGTATGGTAGAATCTCATGACATAATGCTCTACTGACTCTCCCATATATCGTCTCCAAATTATCTTTAATTGAGTGTAAGATTGATGTTGCCAATTTGCCCAAATCAAGGGATAAGTATGCATCGGTAAATTATTTACAGGTGGAGGTGGTTGAGGCACAAACTTTGCAGAGAGTTGATCTTTGAAACCCTGCCAATCAGGGCACTGTTCATTGGGCTTGAGTCCGATCCTCCAAGCTAGAGCCTCCTCTTGTAGTCTTGCTAAGACTAAAAGGACTTGAAGGTGCAGTGGCATGTGGCAAGACCTAAAAGCAACCTCAATGGAATTAAACCATTCCAGTAGCACCTTTGGTTGCCTATTACCATCGTAACAAGGTGGTACCATATCTTGAAATGCCACGTTTGCTCCTATATTAGCATCCATTTGACGCTCATTGGGAGGGTTGCCATTTGGCTATAGTCATATCAATTTAATGTTACATCTCATAAAAAGAAAAACTTCCTAATATTACATGCTTAGGAATAAACTATCCCACTTGAGCTATAGCTAAATGACATATAAAAAAGCGTAGTAGGATGATAGGATACCTGCTCTGATATCAACTGTTAAGACCTAACTTTTTGAATCGTTTCTTAATACTTTTCCTATTTATTTAGCTACAAAATTAAGAAACTTTTTTTTTTCATGAAAACCTTAACTAACATATATTATGAATACATTATTGTTTCCAAAATAGTTTTGAATACTTATTTTATATTACATACCATATCCTACTTAATATTTTCTATCAAAACAACACATCTTAAAAGACATAATATACAACAGAGATATTCTTATATCAATATCTATACCCTTGACCACACAATTACTCAACCATCGCTGCCAGCTCAATAGTGATTCTATTCTAGCCTTTTGGCTAGATTTCCTATAGCATGAAATAACTAGGTGAGCTATTACTTAGAAGTCCAAACATAGCTCACAAATAATTCTTATTTGTATGCATGATCCAATTATGCTTACTTATGAACTTTAATTATTCTTTTTAGTATCCTTAGCTTATTTAAGGCCCAAGAGTTTGTACCAAATATGCACAAGGGTCATCATAACACCGAGACTGTAACATAACTTAAAACTTCTCTTGGGTCGGAAGGTTGGCATGATATTTTCTTTTTGTTGGATGTGTATGCCTTAAGGAGTAAAAATGTAGTATGTTTTTGGAGACATTTTTATTAATAAAGAATTTATCTATTATTCATATACCAGATCTTGTCCTCTTTATGTTCATATTTGTTGAATATATGTTAAGCAAACAAAAGTCTGAGACTGTCGGTCTGAACCTTTAAGAATTGAGCATATGATGGACAGATTATGCGAAAGACACGATTCTCAAGACGACAGTCTAAATCATAAAATCCAAAATCAAGGGAATTTAATTTAAATAGTGTAAAATATACTAACTTACTTTTTACCCACCTTTTCTAATCCCAATACAATATCCCATATATCTATGTTTATACTTTATCAATACAATTACACTGTGTTGGCCCCAAGGTTTCATTAGGAAAATTAATTTTGATTTTGATGATAAAAACACAAATTTTGCTTATATGTATATATACTATACAACTGTGGCTAATAAATTTCTTGAGTATTGCTAAGTTTAAAATCATAGCAAATTAAAAGAAGCATACTTAAATCGCAAGAACAATCAAATGTTGGAATCAAAAGTGGAAAGGATTGACAAAGACTTGAAGATCACAAGAATTTATTTTTCTTAGTCTTCATATAAGTGAACAATTATCTAAAGTTGTCTAGTTTATGTAAAACTCAAATCACACACACACACACACATATTTCCATTTCATAAATATTTTACAATTAGCATAAATGTTTTTTTTAACTTGTAAAAACATTTTATTGTTTTCATATTTAAACTTTGTATCTAAAAAACAGACTTAAATTTAACATAAAGTGCACACAATTCAAATTAGCACAACTTTATGAAAACTGCATTTCAAAAAATTTTGGGAGGTTCTGTCTAGCAGGACCAGCCTGCCAACCATTTCAGGTCAGCCTACTAGTTACACATGATAGAGAGTTGTTTTTTTAGCTCTCTGATGGCTTGTCGGTTTTGAAAACTGGCCTATTGGTTGCCCTCCTTTGGCCTGCTGGTAGTGCATTACAAAGAGCATGTTTTTCCGCTATCTGATGGCATGTTGATCCTTTGTATCGGCCTATCACCTCTACCCACCTGCCTGCCAATGGCCCTATTTTGACATGTCTATCTTGTGACCGTTGGAGATATTTTGGCTTAATTTCAACTTTTGGTTTGCTAGTTTCTATCTCTGGCCTACCGGTAAGTCTATAATGGTTAGTTTTCCAACCATTAGAGTGTGTCTCTAACAACTATATTGAGCAAAAATTGATATTTTAAGTTGAGCCCAATAAGGCTATATATACCCCTCCATTCAATGTGTTCTTCACCAAGCATTAACTGCAATCTATCTTACATTGTTTCAATCATAAGCATCTATTTCTTACACTCTTGAGCTTACATATTCTATATTCTTTCTTGAGAGTTGTTCACACCCTCTAAATAAGCTTTATCTTGTATTCATCATTTCTAGAGAGTTTATTTTGTGAGCCAACTATTTCATACTAGCCTTATAAATTAAGGTTATTAGTTTGTCAATCTCCGTAGAAAATTGACGATTGTAAGAGGTTGTGGTGAGCCTCGGGTAAACCAAGTCACCGTTTTTGTACAATGAGTGATCGTGCAGAAAAGGCGGTTAGTATAGTACAAGAGGTCCAATGAAAATTTGCTCGGCTACAGTGGAAGTAGGCATATTGCCAAACCACTATAACTAGCGTTTACATTCATCTTTCCTTAACTCTTTACTTTAACACATTTATAGTTGCCTATATTATTTGTCATTATAATTTGTGTGCTTATAGCTTGAGCAAATTTATCTAGAATTTTTCAATAATCATAAAAAGTTTTAAAAACCCAATTTACCCCGTTCTTGGGTAGTCATTATGGGGCTAATAGTCATTATGGGGCTAACACACTGTACTGTGTATCTTTACTTTAGTGTTTTACTCTATACTGTCTTCCATCGACTGATGGATTGTAGACACAAAATTCTTAATGAATTTAACTGACCATTTTTATATTGTTTTGGACTATTGCATGATTTTCCACTTTGATTAACATAATTTCCCTTTATTAAGTTATACCACCAAATTATAATTAATATGATATGAATTTCACTTTAAAAGTATTTCACACATTTTTTAAGTATTTAAACTCACAAAATTTGTATAATAAATACTCCAAATTGCACAAAATTTATAGGCATAATACATATTAATATTATCTGTAAATAATTTACATTTTATTGTAATTTTACGAAATATGATTTACCTAGAAAAATTATTATTTAAATCCAAATTAATTCTAGATTTAAATTAATGAATTTTCATGGACATTGTAGATTGTAATTCACACAAACACATATACAAACATTAACTAAGTAACAAATGTTAACATAACTGACATAGTACAACAATATTTCTAACCACAAACTAGATATTAAATAACAAAACTAATTAATAGAAATAAAAACAAATTAACATAATAAATTAATAGAATTAATTTTCAAACAAAAACTAATCAGTTTTATAAAACTAAAATTAAACCAAAAGAACATGAAATTAACAAAAAAAAAAACTAAAATTAACAAACCTAAGTTACAAAACTAATTAACAAACTACCAAAAATAATTAATTCACACAAACTCTAAATAATTGCTATTGAGTTTTGAGCACCAAAAAACAAATAATTACTATGATGGCCATAGAGGATTTCCATCAAACATATAGTAGTCATCACATATACAAATAAATACATAAATACATAGAAAGTAATTAAAACTAAAACTAAAATTAGAACTAAACAACAAAAACTAATTGATTCGTCGCTCGTGTAGTGGAGGCCTTAGGGTTAACGACTGCACTTTGGGTCAAGGCAAAGATAGCGATGGTGACAGTCATGGTAGAGAGAGAAAGATAGGGTTTAAAAGTTAGAAAGAGAGGTAGGGCTGGCTTTAGAGAAAGAGAGGGTTGGGTTTGAGTGTTAGTTCAAATCATAAAGAAAGAGAGAGAGAGAGAGAGAGAGAGAGCGGGCTTTTAAAATTTCATCGATTGTAATGAAGGCAGGCTTTTAAAATTTCGCTAATTATCGGTCATGATTGGTTTTACTAAATACCGTCATGTAAAATGCTGCCTATGGTTTTTTGTAAAAACCGTCGTGTAATCTTTCATTCATTACCATGACAATTTTTGTGTTTTATGCATACTCCCCACATGTTTTTCCCGCTTAACACGACAGTTTTTAAGAAACCGTCATTGATTAAGCGACGTATATTCTACAATTTCTAATAGTGAGAACAATTTATGGCTAACATCATAATCCAGTTCTAGTTATCCAATTTCTCAAAACTCATACTTTATTCAAACAAATAATGAAAACGCTAATAAAAGAATTGAACAATCCAAAGAAACAAAATCATCATAATCAACGGAAAATCATCATGGAAGGAACTAACAAAATAAGAATGATGAAAGGAAAATCATCATAATCGACGGTAAAATTTTAAAAAAATTTAAAGCAAAATCCCAACAAAATAATTTCCTTTCCCCACACTTAAACTAAACATTGTCCTCAATGTTTGCAACAATATAAGAACAAGGGCCGAGATCATATACCACAGGGGTTTGTAGTCCAACTTTCGAGTTCCGTCCAACTTCTAGAATCATTTTCCATTAAAACCCAAGTTCTTAAGCTCTTGCTTATTTCATCACCTAACAAAATACACCAAAAATCAAACATTAATGTAAAACCTTGGGATCAACTAAAACACCAATACAAACACAAACTAAAACTAAACTAAAAAGTGAAAAGGGATAGAAAGCTTGCAATGTCTTCCAAGAGCGCTATACTTAAAGTCGTCGGCTTGACTTTTGGAGAAGCGCTTGTCAAAAAGCAGCTTATGCTCGTGTCGTACAACACTACAAATGGGTCTTGTGATGTGACGCCCTCAAGCTTGGCGAGATGTGGAAGTGTGAGGCATGTGGCACCAACAAGATTCGACTTCGGAGGATGTAATTGGTGGGCTTGGAGAAACGTTGCTAATGCTAGTGGAGAAGGTGTTGGCTACATTGGATCATCATAAATGTGATTTTCATTACTACCGTGGACATAGTCAGATGAGCCTCATAGACTTCTTGTGATATGTTTCAAACACCAAGTCTTTGGTCTCTTCTTCACTTGAGGAATCTTCAAACTTTAGCGAATCATTTTCGAACATCTTTAAGTGATCCTCACATTGGGTAGAGTCCTCAAAGTGGCAATCTTGCTTATATCCAATTGGAACATCCATAGTAGTAATGGATGCTACCGATTCTTCAATTTGTTTTCTCATTGCCTCTACTTTTTTTAAGGTTTCAAATGATTCCTCTACTATTGCATTCGATATTATCGACTTCTGATTCAACCTCTCTATAAATTGATGAGTCTCCCCATAAAGTCTGCGAATATGGCTTGAAGTTTTAGGGATACACCTATCCCTATCATTGCATTTAACCTTATCAACTTCTCATCCAACCTCTCCATATTTTGGCCATTCCTCTTTATACATTGGCGAGTATCCAACATAAAGTCCGTGAAAATGGCTTGAAGTTTTAGAGATACACTCGTCCCTTGAGGTTGGGTTTGAAACCATGGCTAGAAATTGTTGGCATTGTTCTAGCACCAATGATCATAATCCACCATGTCTTCCAACAAATAATAGGTGTCGTCCATAGATAGTTGATAGAAAGAGGTGGTACTATTTTCTCTTTCCAATGAAAAAATTGTGAAGTTGCTATTCCGTTGAAAACCCACGGTAAGGAAATTAAATGAACAACTCCTTATATCTCCACTAGTATTATGAATTGGTTCCAAATCATGTTGGACAAAACTTGAGAGAACTTGTTGATGATACATCGCCAAGTACCTCGCCAAATGAACAACATAACAAAAATAAAACTAAAATCAAAGAAAACTAAAAGCAAATAAAAGCAAGAAAAATATCCAAATTAATCTTAGAGCGAATTAGTATCAACATTAACCAAAACTAAACAAAAATCCTAACAACAACACCAAAAACTTGTCGATGCATGCAAGTATACATGGTTGCAAGTAATAAAGTGATCCAGAGTACGAATGTCGATCCTATGTGGATCGTGTCTAATTTACATTAATTGCTGAAATTAATTAGCTCTAAGATTATTTGGATGATCGGATAAAAGAAACTAACAAAAAAGGCTCATAAAAGTGGCTAAGCAAATAAAATAAGGTAACAAAAACAAAAACAAATAACTAAAAATACAAGAGTATCGACTTCACCATAATTAATCTACATTGAAATTATTATTAAGTGAATTTCATGATTAATTAGTCGAGAACCTCTTAATTAACCCAATTACCTGTCATGAGTGCTAGATTGGATAATATGCTCGAAAACCTGATTCCAAATATCTCTATCTAGAACCAAGTAATTAACATTCATTAAGCTCTAGTTCTTCTAATGACCATAAAGGAACCATAAATCTCTCAATCTTATAGTCGCCTAGGTTGTATTTTCCATGATCCATACATGAAATTTCCCTCTCTTGAGCCTCAGACCTCACATACTAAAATCATCTAATTCATTGGCCAAGTGAACTTGAAGCATTAAGAGTAGGACAACATAATAAACCATGAAAATGTACTTAAAATAAATTAACACTTCATAATAAGGCAAAACCAAAGCTCTAGATTAGCAATTACTCCATAAGTAAAATTAAGCAAACCAACATCAAGGGTTTGACATTTACAAATTATAAAAATACAAAGAAGAAAATAAGAATGAAAAACCCATTTTTGGAGTTGTCACAAGCTCCAAGCACTTCTTCTTCTTCTCCTCCTCCTCCTCTCCAACTCCTTGATCTCCAAATACTTTCTCCCATGATAATTTATTTAAAAGAAAACCTCAATCTAAAAAACTAGAACTAAAATTCTAAGGTAAAACAAAGAAATATTTTTTTCTTTTCTTTTCCCCATTTTTTCTTTGGAATCAGCCCAAATTCTCTTAGAAATGTGTGCCCTTCCTCCAAAAATGGAGACTTCCCCCTTTTTCTTTTAGGTCTTTAGGGTTTTAAGGCATTTGGACTTCCTTTAGGAGCATTTACAGCCGTCAAATCGAAGTTTGGACCAAAATCAGCCCTACATCAGCATTTCTACATAATGGGAGGCCCCTAGAGCACACTAGGCGCGCCCCAATGCAGGCGGCCATATAATAGCTTACATGTAGGCACGCAGCCTCTCAATAGCTTGCATGTAGGCACACGGCCGCTCAATAGCTTATGTGCAGACCCACGAGCTACGCCAAAGGCCACACAAACACACAGTCCTTTTGGCCTGGGCTGCTTACTACATGGATCAGCGGCCTCGGGCATGTGAGGGGCCCTGTTGGGCACCTAAGGTGTGCTGCACATGCCCATACCATACTGCGTTGGACTGTTCCACTTGAAATTCTCGTTTTCACTCCTTTTTTAATGTCTTTTTTCAAGCCACATTTTTTTAGTTTCCTACAAAATAACACTTACACATCAAAAAACACAAAAGCTTGAGGATTTTTATAATATTCAAGATAAAGAAATGATTGATTTGTGAGTAAAATACTTATTTATCAAATACCCGTAAACTTAAGCATTTGCTTGTTCTCAAACAAAACACAACAAAAACTAAACCAACAATAAAAATGAAAGAAAAAAAAAACCAAGTTGGAATTTTGTATCCATTCGGTAACTAGCCAAACATCTCAAAAGCCACAAAATGCTTTAAAGCTTAAAAGAAATGCAAGCGTTGAGAATCTCTAGAATTTTAACATTAAATATTGACTTCACCTCATTTAAGAATCCCTAAGTGTAACTGTGTGCTGAATCACTCTCACTCTACGAATTAAACACCGAATAACCTTGTGTCATTAGATGGATAATGAGAGGCCTTTAGATAACAAAATTTAGAATTACCATAGGCCTATTTTTTGATTCACTCTCCACTAATATAGGTTACTGTATCATCAAAGATCGAGGACTTTCAAGGCTTGTAATGTAAGGCTAGGGCGACAGGTAGATGAGAAAGGAAACTTTTCAACGCAGATCATAAATCATTCTTAAAAAAGAGAAAAGGTTTGATTGTATACCCTTTCTCTTTTTAAGATTATATACCCTTTCACTTTTTAAGCGTTAGATTATAAACCATTTTGTAATCCCAATATAGATCTAGAATCATCTACAGCATTCTAAATGCTAAACTATCAAAATTTTAATCTGGACATGGCTTATAAACTTGTATGGGTTTTGGGCCAGTATTTGGCATCGTAAAGTTACAGGCCTAACTTATCAAGCTTCCACAATTCTTGGTTTTAATTCCTATTTGAAAAAACCGTTGAAGTTTGTTGTGAAAATCCATATTTCTTATGTATGAATTTTCATGTAAAAATCATGTTTTTAATTGGTGTCTCAAATTGACAAAACTATGAATTATAGACTCATATAACTTCTTGAGTACTACGATTCCTTCATTGTTCGTAAATTGCAATTCTACCACTAAAGGGTATTTTGTTTTGAAATTAGTATCAAAAGGTACTTTTGGTTAGTTTTTAAAGCCGCCGTAAAAAGTTTGTGAAAGTTCTTCATTGTGATGAGGTCTAGAACTTTTGGTTTTCCAAAATTCTACTTTCTAACTTAAAATATCTGCTTATGGTGATTTTTTGTAAACTTTACCAACTAGATAATTTTTATAAATCTATTTTAAAGTCTAATTTAAATGCAAAATTCAGAATTTTCAGGGGTCATTTTTTTCAAATAAAGTAAGCTGCACTGTTGGTGTTGTAATCAATGTTGCAATAGCTTATAAAAACCTGACAAAATAGTCTCGAAAACAACCACAGATTACACTGCAATTGTTAGAGAAGCCTTATAAACACAATAAACTAAGGGATTCAACTTTTGAAATAAAAAGGAGTAGTTTTCAAGCACAAACACAATACACACTATAGTTGTTGCAACATTCATAGAACATCTTACGAAACAAACTCAAAAAACAACCCAATACTGTGCTGCAATTGTTAAAGAAACCTTATGAACACAATAAACTGAGGGATTCAACTTTTGAAATGAAAAACAAGCAATGTTTAAATAGAAACGCAAACTGCTCTATAGGTGTTGTAACTCTTGAAACATTAAGTGGGGCAATTTTAGAAAGACGTTTAAAACATTGTTTTAGGGTCAAAGTTGTTCATATCGTTGAGACCAAAAGGTCTTGTGTTCAAGAAAATTTCAAAACCGACCTCTAAAGGATCTAATCTGAACTCAAAGTGGAAAATTTTTTTAGCATAAGACCATAACTTAGTTCTAAACTTATCCATATTCAAACTTGCACAAATTAAAACTACATCAACTTAAAATTATAAGGGCCATAACATATACACAAATAAAACCTTATCGCATGCCAACATCACTAAAACAAATTCATAACCATTCTTATAAGAGAAAGGGTAAGATTGTATACCCTTAAAGATCAATCTTTATGTGGCTCTACCAAAGCCTCCTTCTTTGTCTTTATGTTTGGCTAGTGATTTTTTTTATGGGTGCGAGAATAAAATATTTGAGAAATGAAGGAGTAAAGAACCGATATTTCTTTTAGAAGAAATTAGAGATAAAAAGAGAAAAATGAGCTATTGTTGTTTAGGAACCTATTTATAGACAAAAGGTTAAACTTGGTTAAGTTTTCCATTTAGTTTTTTACTCATGATTAATAGGTTTTATAGACACCTAAATAGAACAAAATCTTGGTCTAAAAAATGCTTAAAGTTTGCACCATATGCTTAAGAAAATGGAGGAAAATAGATCATCAATTGCTTAATTTTTAGACCTAACCTTTAGACTATTCAAGGTCAAATCATGCTTATTTGTCATACCACTTCACCCACAAGAGTCCTCTAATTCAAGGAAGCGGAAAATTTTTTGACTAGTTGATGGAACTAACTAGCTATCAGGAGGTTTTTGGTTCCTGTCAAGTTTACTTATCATATTCCAAAGCTTTCCTTCGAATTTATTGATACCAATGTTAACATTTAATCGCATAATAAATTAGATAGTTTTTCATCTTAAAATTATTTCTAGACTAAAGAAAATCTAAACTTGACTTGTCTAGCACTTTACCTTAGTAATGACATAATTTTCGATAGTGTCAATTCCCAAGATTGGATCGCATTCTTTACCGAAAATGCTACTCATGTAATTCTATTTTTTAACTAATAGGTAATTAAAGACTTGCTATACCTTAGAGTGTTTCCTAGTATACTACCAAAGCTGCTATGCACTTGAAAATTCTTGTAATTTAAATTTTCAAGTTATTTATGGATTGAAATTTCTTTCGCTTTAGATCGCGATGAAATTATCAACTAAATTATTCAATCATAAAAGTTAATAAATTTAACTTTGAGAATTTTGGAATATTTATATTAATTCCACAAATCCTTCAACTACAAAAATTTAAACATGATATTTTTAAGGAAAATCCTTGGATTAAATACGTAAATTACATTATTTAATTCTAGAATTTTTTTTGGTCATTACAGCTTCGATCTAAAATTCAAAGAGGATAGGTCTGACCAACTATTGGACTAAGTATAGGAATAGATCAGACTAGGCTCCCTAGTTCATCCAAGAGTCAACCAACCTGGATAGGTCAGACCAAGTGCCTGAATAGGTTCAACCAAGTCCACGAGGTCTAGCCATGAGTCCGACCAAGAATCTGACCAAGTACCTGACTAGGCTCTAAACCAGGTGCTCGATCAACAAACCTAAGGGTCAAAAAAGGCTATGACCTACCTAAACACATAGGTTACAACCAACTAGAAAACAGCATGTGTTCGATTACGGCTAATCAAGTCCAAAATCAAGTGTCCAAATAGACCAATTAGGTCTACTACCAATTGTCTGGCAAGGTTATAGCCTACAAAGAAACCACAAGGTTAGAAAATGCTTTGGCTTACCAAGCGATCATAGGGTCCACACAGGCTATGGCTATAGAAAAGACCATATGTCAGTTATAGCCAACTAGGTCCAACACCAAATTTCCAAATAAGTGGATCAAGTCTAGGACCTACAAAGAAACCATATGGCATTCTAAGAGACCTAAGGTCTATACAAGAAATTGCCAACTAGAGAAGACCATGTATTCGATTGCGGCCGACCAAGTCCACGACCAAGTTTTTGAATAAATTGACTAGGTCTGGGACAAGGTGTTTGACAAGGCTACAACTTATCAAGAAACCTTAAGGTTTGAAATTGTTACAACCTGCTAAGAGAGTCAAGGGTCTAAACAGGATACATACTACTAGAGAAGACCATATGTTCGGCTATGGTTAACCAAGTTCAAGACCAATTGTCTAAATCGACCAGGTCTAGGACCATGTCCAACAATGCTATGGCCTACCAAGAAACCTAAAGGTTCACAAGGCTATACAGCCTGCCATGAGACCTAAATTTTCAAACAGGTTATGGCTAACTAGGCCTAAGATCGATTGTCCAAAGACACCCACAAAAAAATGTATGTCCCGACTATAGTAAGACTTTGGTTTTAATGATCTCCATTACCAAAGTCATTGGGGGGGCCTTTTATAGGGTGATTTTTTTATTATTGGAAGACCATACAAAAATTTGAACTTCTTCATAACCAAGCCTCCAACTAGATGGCCGCCCGAGGCCGAGTACTAGGTGGCTGAGTAAACCGAGCACTGAATAGTTCGCCTAGGCTGAATACCAAGTCGCTGAGAAGGCTGAGTACTAAGTGGTCAACTTAGCCTTAGTGGCCTACTAAGATGTTACCTAACTCGAGTAAACATTCACCTTTTGGGAGGGCATCCTACCTTTAGGATCTTGACACTTGTCACTTAGTCCAAGGGCTCTATATAACTATACACTTACATAACGAGTCAAACACGATCCATATCCAAATCTATGCTAAATTCTACAAATAGGAGTATTAAGTCCACCAGAAAGGCAAGATATTCTTCCACCTTCCTACTCTGCCTCTCCTTTGGCTCTTACTGATCAATAAATTGACTTAAGCATCAGAGTACCCTTACTCTGAGGCCTTTTCTTCTCTTAAAGACCAAACCAAGCAAAGTCGAGTAGAACAGAGAATCTAATAACGGTGCACCCCCTGCATGTAATATTGTGTCACTTTTAGGCATTAATAGCCGTGATTAAGAAGCTACAAATAACTGAGTTAATTAAAGATGGTCCTTTGTCATGGAAAGATAACAACCTTTTTTATTTAAGAATTTTGCTTTAACCTTATCTACAGTTTCTAGTAACATGTTCACCTCCGAATAGTGAAACACTCAAATAAGCAAAAGAAAGATCTCCTCTTCGCATGCTCAAATATTGGACAATCTCCATCTTTTACTGGAAGGAAATACATTTGTCAAGTAAACATCAATTTTCTCTTTATCGAGCTATTAAGACAACAAATACATCTCTTAGAAGCGTTGCAAAATAAGATGACATATATATATATATATATATATGTAATGAAGCATAATAGAGAATATAATTTAAGAATATTATAGAAAGATTAGTGTGGCATACTTTATGAGCATCAATAATCTTAACATATAGGTTTAAAGAGTTGATATTATGGAGAGCGAACGTGCGCTCATTATTAATGGGGAAAAATAGAAAAAAGAGAAAAGCAAGACAAATGATGTAAGAGGTTTTGGGTGAAGAGGGGTTAAGAGAGTTTATTGATCATGTAATGTTGTAGTTAATGAATTTGCTCTACCTCTTTTGTGGACGTAGGCCATTATACGTAAACTATATAAATCTGTTTTCTTTTAAGAAATCTAACATGTATTCCACGTATGTATGGCTATAGTATATTGTAAGTCCCAACAGACGAACCTGTTTAATTAGTCTAAATAAACACACTAATTATAACAAAAACAAATAGTTTTGATAGGTTAATTTATAGTAAGAGTAAAATAAAAATAATTACAAACATGAATATGAGAAAATAAACACCAAATTTGATTATTTAACATGGCCAAAATCCAACTTAGAAAAACTCACTGGTGCTAAGCACATCGTCTTGAAAGACGGGACTTTTATTATTTTGAATGGTTGTTACAAGGAATTGAAATTGTAAGAATGCCTAAACTCTCGACCAATTCTAAACTCATAAAACCTACCCTTGTTTACAAGCCCTAGCTCGTGTAACACCCCGAAATTAATTAAGTATGATTAGTGTATTAGTGCGCCATAATGTAATTTGAAACTTAATTTAACCATTTTGTGATATTTTCAAATTAATGTTCCTTCAAATTATTTTTAATTACTCTTAATTATTTTTATTTGTTATTTTAAATTTTTAAACAAAACAATTTGTCAAATTCCAAACATGTCCTATTTGAAACCTATACACTGAATGTGGTTTTCATGTTGAAAACCACCTTCCCTCTCCTCTATTTATCTCCTCTCTCTCCCTCTCTCCCTCACTCTCATGTTCTCTCTCTCCCACTCTCAGACTCTCTCTCGTCTCCCTTTCTCTTACAGCCTCTATCTTTCTCTTTTCCCTCCCTTGATTTTATTCAAATTGAGCTCAAGTCTTCGATCCTCAGTTGGATTGGAAGCTTGAGAATGCATTGGAATAATCACAAACTCGATTTCAAGCTCAAATTTAAGGTTACTTTAACTTTTTTACAAATTTCAAACTTTTTCTCCATACTTTCAATTTCTTTAAAATGTTATAATTCGAGTTTTATGAGCTTAGAAAACCTTTAATCTAGGTTAGTAGAACACAAACCCTCATGACTCTAAGCTTGATTTGGATAAAATCAAGCTTAATTAACTTTTCTCTTTTTTCTGCATTTTTGGATTTCTTTGAAATTTTCTATGTAAAACTTGTTTAAAGTTGTTTAAATGTGTTCTAGCATGATTTTCTATTATTTATGAATGTTTGTATGCTCTAGGAATTGAGAAAATAGGCTTAGATTGAGATTTTGGACTTGAGGAGGCCGAGGCTTGAAGTCTTAGACCTCATAGATTTTTCTAGTTCGGCAAGCCGATGTTAAGCATCGGCAGGCCAGACTCATATAGTCGGAAGGCCAAATCTGAGAAAGTTCGGCAGGCCGATGTTGAACAACCAGTAGGTCGAAATGTGTGGTTCGACAGGCCGGATCTAAAAGTTCAACAGGCTGACCAGACTTTATGAAAACTGATCGTTTTCACCTGTTTTCACTGTTTTAAACCCAAATTAAGATTTTAACATTATAGGATGATTTTACGGATATAAATGACACACTAGGATACCATGACATAGCTTAGTAGTGTAGAATATCTTAAGCTAAATATTGATGGACTTAGTTTATATTTAAGGTTGTTTGTTGTTCTGTAGAGCTAATGTATAGCGGATCAGGACTACGGTGCTGAGTTGTAGTGCCAGATATTGAGGTAGGACTTTTACCCCTTTCTTTGGTAGCCGTGTTTTTAAATAGTTTTGGCCTCAAAATGATTTCTTTTGAAAATTTTTCAATGAATGATTGAAAAAGACTTTTATCAATTGTTTTCATGAACTGTTGAATGAGATGATATTCATAATGAACTGCATAATGAACAAAAATGAATACACTCGGTAAAGTGAGATTTTAATAACTATAGAGATGCATAGAAGGGCATGATGCCATACTCAGAGAGTGGGTCATGTAAAGTGTGACTTTGGGGGTAGGTCCCGAAACCCATTTGAGCTACGATGATGGTGATACTTGTGGTTTTGTAATGCCCCAAAATTTATTTAATATTATTGTAATGTAAATGATGAATTAGTGTGCCATAATTAATGTTTTAACATTAATTAGATTATTTGGTTAGATTTTGAACTTTTCATTGTTTTGTTAAATTGATACATTCAAATGATTTCGTATTATTTTAAAATAATGTTTTGAGTTTTAAAACGCAACAATTTGTAAAATGTTAAAAATACTCCGTTTTACAAAACCGTGGGCGGCACATGGTTTTTGCACAGTAAAATCGCCCATTGTTTTTCTCTATTTATTTCCTTTTTCCCTCCTCTCTCCTCACTCTCCCGATTTCACTCTCTCTCTCTCCTCTCTCTCTTGATCTCTCGGCAATCTCTCTCTCTCTCTCTATCTCTCTCAAAATTTTTGTACCAAATTCGAATCCAAGCTTTGGGTTAGTAAGGAGGAAGCTCGGGGACGTGATTCAGCAACCGAGAATGCGGATTGAAGCTTCGATTCGAGGTTAGATTTAAAATTTCCAAACCTTTTACAAAAGTTTCAATTTTGTGCACTTTTAAAATCTAGGTTTGTTTAAGCTTAGAAAACCTTGGATTTGAGTTAAATGAACTTAGAACACCTAGAATCTAAGCTTAGATTAAAGAAAAATGGATTGAATTAAAGATTTTTCATTTTCCTCTCTATTTTCTCATTTTCAGATTTTTGAGATTTTTGAGTTTAAATCTTGTTTAAATGAGTTTTAAAGTGTCTAGATATGTTTTTCTATCATCTATGAATGTTTTCTATGCCTGGGATTTGAGAAAAACAAGTTAGAATCAAGATTTGGGTTTTGGGGAAATCGAAACTCGTGGCTGGAATTTCTGGGTTTTCCTAGTTCGGCAGGCCGAACTGCGTGTTCGGTAGGCCCGAATAGGGATCGGCAGGCTGGTGTTCTTCAGTCCGGCAGGCCGAACCTGGAAATTGTTCGGCCGACCGAACTTTGCTTCCGGCAGGCCGAAGCAGGGAGTCCGGTAGGCCGACCGAGGCATAGAAAATTTTGTGATTTTCACCCGTTTTCACTGTTTTGAACCCTGATTTAAATCCCAACCTTATAGAATGATTTTAAAGGTACAAATGGCACACTAGGACATCATGAAATGATTTAGTAACATAGGATGTCTTGAACTAGATATTGATCGACTGAGTTTGTATCTAGGATCGTTCGTGGTTCCGCGGAGCTAACGTATAGCGGACCGAGATTACGGTGTGGGACACCGGCACGAGTATTGAGGTAGGACTTCTACCCCATTTCTTTGGTAGCCTGGTTTCGAAATGATTTGGCTTTGAAAAGGGTTTCTATTAAAATTTTTTCAACGGTTGTTTGAAAATGAATTTATCGGTTATATTTTAATATACCGTGATCTGAAATAAACTTCATAATGAATGTAAAGGACAACACTCGGTAATTGGGTTTTGAATGATGATGATAATAAACACATAGGCATGATGCCATATCAGAGATCGGGTCGTGTAGCGATCGACCTTGGGGGCAGGTCCCGAAACCCAGCTGGGCCACTACGGTGGTGATACTATGGTTTGCCTAGGAAAAAGAAACTGATATTTCTGGTTGTCTAAGTAAACTGTTCTGGGTAAGAACGGCTTTACTCAAATTTATTCATTTATTCATTTGAGGTTTCTTTTAAATGTCTCCTGAATAATGACCTGTTTCTTTAAATTAAATTATTTTATAAAATATAGTCCTACTGAGCCTTTCGCTCACGTTTTATTTGTTTTAAATTTCCCCCTCTAGGTGGTTTCCCATTTAGGTTTGGAGAGGATTCTTCGGACCGAACTCAGGAGCAATAGAAGGATTATTTTATCTTTTGTACTATTTAATTAAGGCATGTAAGATTTTAACAATATTTGTATCTTGGACTGTGATTGTATTTATGATATTGTCAGTACCATGTGTGTGCACAAGTTATGGGTCTGTGGGACCCATACTCGCGGTTCTTTATTGATTTTTATTATTTGCTTAATATTTATAAATTCTTTTATAAAAATGTGGTTGAGATCTTCTTATTTCTCACTTAATTTGATCCTTAAACCATTGGTTTTAATTAAATTTTCCTTTAATTAATTTAAATAATCTACCACGTCACCTCCCGTACTCCGGGGCGTGACAGAATGGTATCAGAGCTTAAGGTTATGAACCTTGGGAATTGTGCACACATAGGTTTGACAATGAAATACCTCTGACACTCCAAATTTTATTTTCAGAAGTGAGAGAATGGCACCTAGACGTCGTTCGACAGCTGACGTCGAGTTTAGAAACGATAAGAGCATGATGAGGTCTATGTTTGCGGCTTTCCGACAGATGGCAGCCAGGGCTAGACCTCAAGATTCTGATGTTAGTAGTCGGCATGTGTATTTTAAGGAATTCTAGCGGGCGTCAGTTCTGACTTTTGATGGCAATGGGGATCTGCAGTTAGCAAAGTATTGGCTAGATTCGATCTTGAAGCATTTAGATACTCTTGGTGTGCCTGAGGAGTATCGTGTGGAATTTGCTGCTTATAAGCTCGATGGTGGCGCTAAAACTTGGTGGAAACAGGCTAAGCGTCTGGAGCGCGATGGTGATATTAGTTGGGACAAGTTCGAGGAGCTATTCTATGATCGATATTTTCCGCAGGGGTATAGAGATCAGAAGGCAGCTGAGTTCTACAGGTTGCAGCAAGGTGATATTTCAGTTCGGGAGTATGAGGCAAAGTTTAATGAGTTGGCTAAGTTTGCTCCATCAGCGGTGGCATCGGAGCGTGAGAAGTGTATTAAGTTTCAGAAGAGGCTCAAGGCTCCTATTCGGCAACAGTTGGTTGCTCTACGGCTTAGGAGTTTCAGAGAGCTTGTGTCGTCGACGATTTCTGTGGAGAATGATTATATGCAGTATTGTGAGGACCGAGCCAAGGCTTCAGGAGGACCGCAGAGGAGTGGCAGGAAGAGCACCAGTAGTCGTCCAGCTCCAGGGAAAGGCAATCAAGGCGGTGCGACCAGTGGTAGCAGCAGTTCGTCTGGCAGCGGGCGCAGCAATCCCTACAGCTTTCATTGTCATTTCTGTCAGCAGCCCAGACATATCAAGAGAAATTGCCCGATCAGGAGTGCTCGTCTTGGAACTCAGACCGTGGAGGATGCCAGTCGTTCGTCTCAGCCTCAGACCCTACCTCCGCCTCTGTAGTACCCGTAGTTGCAGTATCCGCAGTTGCAGTATCCGTAGTTCTTTCCTCAGTAATTTTCATATCCAGCTCGGGGGCAGTAGCTGCAGCATTTTCAGCGTAGTGTTCCTTAGTATCGAACACCGAGTACAGGTAGTGTGCAGTCGTCTCCATCTCAACAGCATCGGCCTAGTAATCCAGGACCTAGTAATGTCGGTAGAGGAAAAGGGAAGGCGCCAGTGCAGGTTCATGCAATGGCATCTGGAGGGTCAGATTCTCAGACTGGTAACGCGGTTGTCGATGGTATGATCTTGGTTTCTAGATCTTTAGCTCACGTTTTATTTGATACCGGTGCCTCTCATTCTCTCATTTCGAGTTCTTTTGTACATGCCTTGGGATTAGAGGTAGAAGAGTTTAATGAACCCCTAGTCATAACTTCTCCCTTGGGGCGGGTGTGTGTAAATTGTATGTGTAAATCCTGTAAAATAAAGATTGGGGATGAGATTTTGAAAAGTGATTTGATTATACTCCCCATGAGCTCCTATGATGTAATTCTAGGGATGGACTGGTTGTCCAGGTATAGTGCAGTCGTGGACTGCCAACTTAGAAAAGTGACCCTAGTGTCTGATAGGGGGACGGTGATCACTTACCAGGGTGGTGGTGATTGGTTAATGAGTGAGCGTCTTATGAAGTCGTGTCTAGGAGGGCGAAGGAATCTAGGTTGTTGTGCTTTTCTTGCCAACCTGGATTGCGAGCCCTATGTTCCGAGAGGCAGTTTAGCGATTTCGGTGGTTGATGAGTTCGAGGATGTCTTCCCCGACGAGTTGCCAGGATTACCACCGCATCGGGAGATTGAGTTTGGTATCGAGTTGTTTCCAGGGACATCACCGATTTCTATGGCACCTTATCGGATGGCGCCGGCAGAAATGAAGGAATTGAGGAAGCAACTTCAGGAGCTTGCTGATAAAGGATATATTCAGAATAGCACATCTCCGTGGGGAGCACCGGTTTTGTTTGCTAAGAAGCATGATGGGACTCTCAGGTTATGTGTGGATTATCGGCAGCTGAATCGTGTTACGGTGAAGAACAAGTATCCCTTGCCTAGGATTGATGAGTTGTTTGATCAGTTGGGAGGTTCGCGGTACTTCTCAAAGATTGATTTGCGTTCAGGTTATCATCAGCTCAGGATCAAGGAAGAGGATATTCCCAAGACAGCTTTTAGGACTCGGTATGGGCACTTTGAGTTCCTGGTTATGTCGTTTGGGTTGACGAATGCTCCGACAGCTTTCATGGATTTGATGAACAGGATATTTAGGCCGTATCTGGATCAGTTCGTGATCGTGTTCATTGATGATATTCTTGTGTATTCTAAGACTTGGGAGGAGCATGAGCAGCATCTCCGGATCGTGCTTCAGACTCTACGGGAGCACCAGTTGTATGCTAAGAGGGAAAAGTGTGAGTTCTGGTTGACTGAGGTCAAGTTTCTGGGTCATGTTATCTCGGAGCATGGTATTTCTGTGGATCCGTCCAAGATTGAAGCTATATTGGAGTGGGAACGACCAAGGAATGTAGCGGAGATTCGCAGCTTCTTAGGTCTTGCTGGATATTACAGGAAATTTGTAAAGGATTTTTTGAAGATTGTAGCTCCGTTGACGAGATTGATCAAGAAAAATGTCAGGTTTGAGTGGAATGAAGATTGTGAGCTTGCTTTTCAAGAATTGAAGAACTGGTTGACTTCAACTCCAGTGTTAGTTATCCCTAGCAGTGACGAGCCGTATGAGGTTTATGCGGATGCTTCAGGGCGCGGACTTGGATACGTGTTGATGCAGCATGGACGTGTAGTTGCATACGGATCGAGAGAGCTACAACCTCACGAGCGGAATTATCCTACTCATGATTTAGAGCTTGCGGCGGTGATTTACGCGCTGAAGATTTGGAGGTGTTACTTGTATGGAGCATAGTTTCAGGTTTTCTCTGATCACAAGAGTTTGAGGCATTTATTCACTCAGAGGGATCTCAACTTGAGACAGCGTAGGTGGATCGAGTACATGGAGGATTATGATTTTGCGTTGCAGTATCATCCCGGGAAAGCTAATGTGGTCGCGGACGCGCTTAGCAGGAAATCTTCAGGGAATTCTAGCTTGTTTGGTTTTTGAGGACTGGAGCAGGGATGAGACAGTGAGTGAGTATCGGCTACGGTATCATGAAGACTGTGATCGAGTTTCGGTGTATCATGTGGAAGCGACTCCAGCTCTTGTTCGGATGGTGAAGCAAAGTCAGTGGCAGGATCGACATTTGCAGGGGATTTGGTCGCGGATTCAGAACGGGGAGCAGTTTGAAGAATGGAGCATGCATGCAGATGGATCGTTGTACTTTCGGGAGCGTCTTGCAGTTCCAGTTATCGCCGAGGTGACGAAAGCCGTTCTAGACGAAGCCCATAGGTCTCAGTTCGCTATTCATCCGGGGAGCACCAAGATGTATCGTGATTTGAAGAGGCAGTATTGGTGGAGAGGCATGAAGAAAGATGTTCGAGAGTACATGGCCAAGTGTTCGACGTGTCTTCAGGTGAAAGCCGAGCATCAGAAGCCTACAGGTCAGCTTCAGCCGCTTCCTATTCCAGGGTGGAAATGGGAGCATGTGACGATGGATTTCCTCACAAGTTTGCCGAGGATGGAGCAGCGGCACGATGCAGTTTGGGTCGTGGTCGACAGGTTGACGAAATCGGCGCATTTCATTCCGTTTAGGTCGACGTGTTCTAGGAAGGTTCTCGGGGAGTTGTATATGCAAAACATTGTGAGGTTGCATGGGGTTCCTTTGTCCATCACCTCTGATCGAGACACCAGGTTTAATGCTAAGTACTGGAGGAGTTTTCAGGAGGCTTTAGGTACAGATTTGAACTTCAGTACGGCGTTTCATCCTCAGACTGATGGGCAGTCTGAGCGGGTTATTCAGGTTCTCGAGGACATGAAGCGTGCCTGTGCGTTGGACTTCGGCGGGAACTGGAAGCAATGTTTGCATTTGGCAGAGTTCGTGTACAACAATAGCTATCAGGTGAGTATCGGTATGGCACCATTTGAGGCGTTGTATGGGCAACCGTGTTGGTCACCTGTGTGTTGGGCCGAGCCGGAAGATAGATTTATTCTTGGGCCGGATGAGATTCATGATAGCAACGAGAAAGTCACGGTGATTCGAGATCTGTTGAGGGCAGCTTAGAGTCGGTAGAAGAGCTACGCGGATAGGAGACGTAGACCTTTAGAGTTCACGGTTGGAGATTTCGTTCTCTTGAGGATATCACCTCGTAAGGGAACTATGCAGTTCGGAGTGAGTAGGAAGCTCGCACCGAGGTATATTGGGCCGTTTGAGATCACTCAGCGTGTTGGTGTGGTCGCTTATCGGCTTGATCTTTCGCCTAAACTTTCTCATGTTCATGATGTGTTTCACGTGTCGATGCTTAGGAAGTGTCTGCTTGAGCAAGGTAAGATAGTTTCGTTTCGTGATGTGCAGGTTCAGGAAGATACGATGTACGAAGAAGTGTCGATTCAGATCATCGACCAGAAAGTGATTAGTTTGCGTCGTCGTGAGATACCGTTGGTAAAGGTCGTGTGGCAGCATCACGGGGTTGATGAAGCCACTTGGGAACTAGAGTCGAGTATGCGGGAATTGTATCCTCATTTGTTTTGTTTTTTAGATGAGTTGTAAATTTCGAGGGCGAAATTTCTTTTAGGGGTAGAGAGTTGTAACGCCCCGAAATTTATTTAATATTATTGTAATGTAAATGATGAATTAGTGTGCCATAATTAATGTTTTAACATTAATTAGATTATTTGGTTGGATTTTGAATTTTTAGTTGTTTTGTTAAATTGATACATTCAAATGATTTCGTATTATTTTAAAATAATGTTTTGAGTTTTAAAACACAACAATTTGTAAAATGTTAAAAATACTCCGTTTTACAAAACCGTGGGCGGCACATGGTTTTCGCACAATAAAACCGCCCACCGTTTTCTCTATTTATTTCCTTTTTCCCTCCTCTCTCCTCACTCTCCCTATTTCACTCTCTCTCTCTCCTCTCTCTCTTGATCTCTCGGCAATCTCTCTCTCTCTCTCTCTCTATCTCTCTCAAAATTTTTGTACCAAATTCGAATCCAAGCTTCGGGTTAGCAAGGAGGAAGCTCGGGGACGTGATTCGGCAACCGAGAACGCAGATTGAAGCTTTGATTCGAGGTTAGATTTGAAATTTCCAAACTTTTTACAAAAGTTTCAATTTTGTGCACTTTTGAAATCTAGGTTTGTTTAAGCTTAGAAAACCTTGGATTTGAGTTAAATGAACTTAGAACACCTAGAATCTAAGCTTAGATTGAAGAAAAACGGATTGAATTCAAGATTTTTTATTTTCCTCTCTATTTTCTCATTTTCGGATTTTTGAGATTTTTGAGTTTAAATCTTGTTTAAATGAGTTTTAAAGTGTCTAAATATGTTTTTCTATCATCTATGAATGTTTTCTATGCCTGGGATTTGAGAAAAACAGGTTAGAATCAAGATTTGGGTTTTGGGGAAATCGAAACCCGTGGCTAGAATTTCTGGGTTTTCCCAGTTCGGCAGGCCGAACTGCGTGTTCGGTAGGCCAGAATAGGGATCGGCAGGCCGGTGTTCTTCAGTCCGGCAGGCCGAACCTGGAAATTGTTCGGCCGACCGAACTTTGCTTCCGGCAGGCCGAAGCAGGGAGTCCGGCAGGCCGACCGAGGCATGGAAAATTTTGTGATTTTCACCCGTTTTCACTGTTTTGAACCCTGATTTAAATTCCAACCTTATAGAATGATTTTAAAGGTACAAATGGCACACTAGGACATCATGAAATGATTTAGTAACATAGGATGTCTTGAACTAGATATTGATCGACTTAGTTTGTATCTAGGATCGTTCGTGGTTCCGCGGAGCTAACGTATAGCGGACCGAGATTACGGTGTGGGGCACCAGCACGAGTATTGAGGTAGGACTTCTACCCCATTTCTTTGGTAGCCTGGTTTCGAAATGATTTGGCTTTGAAAAGGGTTTCTATTAAAATGTTTTCAACGGTTGTTTGAAAATGAATTTATCGGTTATATTTTAATATACCGTGATCTAAAATAAACTTTATAATGAATGTAAATGACAACACTCGGTAATTGGGTTTTGAATGATGATGATAATAGACACATAGGCATGATGCCATATCAGAGATCGGGTCGTGTAGCGATCGACCTTGGGGGCAGGTCCTGAAACCCAGCTGGGCCACTACGGTGGTGATACTATGGTTTGCCTAGGAAAAAGAAACTGATATTTCTGGTTGTCTAAGTAAACTGTTCTGGGTAAGAACGGCTTTACTCAAATTTATTCATTTATTCATTTGAGGTTTCTTTTAAATGTCTCCTGAATAATGACCTGTTTCTTTAAATTAAATTATTTTATAAAATATAGTCCTATTGAGCATTTCGCTCACGTTTTATTTGTTTTAAAATTTCCCCTCTAGGTGGTTTCCCATTTAGGTTTGGAGAGGATTCTTCAGACCGAACTCAGGAGCAATAGGAGGATTATTTTATCTTTTGTACTATTTAATCAAGGCATAAAAGATTTTAACAATATTTGTATCTTGGACTGTGATTGTATTTATGATATTGTCAGTACCATATGTGTGCACAAGTTGTGGGTCTGTGGGACCCATACTCGCGGTTCTTTATTGATTTTTATTATTTGCTTAATATTTATAAATTCTTTTATAAAAATGTGGTTGAGATCTTCTTATTTCTCACTTAATTTGATCCTTAAACCATTGGTTTTAATTAAATTTTCCTTTAATTAATTTAAATAATCTGTCACGTCACCTTCCGTACTCCGGGGTGTGACAGGTTTGCCCAAGAAAAGATAAAAATATCCTTTCTGGACGAACAATGAACTATTTTGGTAAGAATGATTTACTTGGATTTATTTATTCAACTCTATTTTCTAAATATCTTGTTTGAATGATAAATTTTTCTTTCAATTAAATGCATTTAAAACCTAGTCCTATTGAGCCTTTCACTCCTATTTTTCTTGTTTTAAATTTTCCCCCATCTAGCTGGAATTTAGCTTAGGACCGATTGAGAGGCTATCAATCGGACTCGTGAATAGTAGAAGACCTCAAATAGGTATTTGTATTATTTAATCAAGGCATGTATTATTTTAATTTCTCCTTTTTATATTAGACTGTGGTTGTAATTTAATTATTGTCAATACCATGTGTGTGCACAAGTTGTAGGCCTGGTGAGACCCAACACATATTTCTCTCTCTCCTTATTATTTTCTTTCATTTTTCTTTATCTTACTTGTTCTATCATTTTAAATATTTGTTAGATTGGTAATTTTTAATAATTAACTTATTCCTTAAATTGGTAATTTTTAAGAAAAATTAGATTAATTAGTCTGTCATGTCACTTTTTAGATTTTGGGGCATGACAGAATGGTATCAGAGCTCTAGGTTATAAACCTTGGGAATTATGCACAAATAGGTATGACAACAACAAACCACTAACAATCTAATTCTATTTTTAGAATTAAGAGAATGGCACCAAGGCGTCGTTCAACTACTGATGATGCAAATCCGGCAAATGAGGAAAGCATGATGGGAGCGATATTTGCTGATTTTCGGCAGATGGCAGCGAGGTCTAGACAGGAGGATTCTGAGGCAAGTCGCCAACATGCGTACTTTAAGGAATTTTGGCGTGCATCTATTCCTACCTTTGACGGAAATGGAGACCCGCAGATGGCGAAGTATTGGTTGGACTTCATAGCAAAACATTTAGATACCCTTGTTGTACTAGTGGAATACTGTGTGGAGTTTGTAGCTTACAAATTTAAAGGCAATGCTACTGCTTGGTGGAAGCAAGCCAAACATCTGAAAAACAACGGGAATATTAGTTTGGACAAGTTCAAAGAGTTGTTTTGTAAGCGTTACTTCCCACAAGGGTATAGAGATCAGAAGGCCGTCAAATTTTACAGATTGGAGCAGGTGACATGTCGGTCAAGGAATATGAAGCAAAATACAACGAGTTGGCCAGGTTTGCTTCATCTACCGTGGCATCTGAGTATGAAAAGTGCATTAAGTTCTAGGAAGGACTTAAAGGATCCATTCAACGGTAGTTGGTTGCTTTACGACTCTAGAACTTTGATGAGTTGGTGTCATCAGCCCTATCAGTGGAAAGTGATTATGCCCACTACTGTGAGAACAGAGCAAGGACAACTAGAGGACCACAGAGGAGCAATAAGAGAGGTAGCAGTCACCAATCACAGGTGAACAACCAACAAGGTAATGTAAACAGTGGGAGTAGCAGTTCATCAGGCAGCAAACGCAGCAACCCCTACAGCTTCCATTGCCATTATTGCCAGTAGCCGGGACACATCAAGAGGAACTACCTGATCAGGAATACTCACCTAAGACTTCAGCCAGGAGAAGGTGCTAGCAGTCAGCCTCAACCCTAGTCCTTACCTCTACCTCAGCAACTTCCCCAGTTGCAGTTTCATCAGTTCACTCGTTAGCAACTGCCATACCCCACGCAAGGATATCAACCGTAGAATTTCCAATGCAATACCCCATAGTATTGAGCGCCAAGTATGACTAGTGTGCAGTCTCCCCCAATGCAGCAGCAGCATCAGCCGGCTAATCTAGGAACCAATAATGCTAGTAGAGGAAAGGGGAAACCTCCAGCTCAGGTTCATAGCATAACCTCAGGAAGCACAGATGCTCAGACCAACAATGCATTCATCGATGTTATGGTTTTAGTTTCACAGTCTTTAGCACATGTTTTATTCGATACTAGTGTCACTCATTCTCTCATTTCAAGCTCTTTTATACATGCCTTAAGATTAGAAATAGAAGAGACCGATAAGCCCTTGGTTATTACCTTCCCCTGGGGCAAGAGTGTGTGAATTGTATATGTAAATCTTGTAAAATAATGATTGGGGGTGAAACTCTAAAGAGTAATTTGATTGTAACCCCCATAAATACATATAATGTAATCTTAAGAATGGACTGGTTGTCCAAGTATAATGCTGTTGTAGATTGTCAACTTAGGGAAATGACCCTATTGTTTGATAGGGGAACAACGATCACTTACCAAGGTGGTAATGATTGAATGATGAGTAAGCGTCTCATGAAGACATATCTCGGAGAGCAGAAGAATCTAGCCTGCTATGCCTTTCTTATGAACTTAGAAGAAGAGTCCAATGTATCGAAAAGAAATGCATTGATCCCAGTGGTTAATGAGTTCGAAGATGTCTTTCCCGACAAGTTACTAGGATTACCACCGCATCGTGAAATTGAGTTTGGTATTGAGTTGCTTTCAGGAACCACTTCAAGTTCTGTAGCACATTACGGATGGTGCCGACAGAGATGAAAGAGTTTAGAAAGCAGAGTTTAGAAAGCAACTTCAGG
Organism: Artocarpus heterophyllus; assembly: GCA_025403435.1. Lineage (NCBI taxonomy): Eukaryota > Viridiplantae > Streptophyta > Magnoliopsida > Rosales > Moraceae > Artocarpus > Artocarpus heterophyllus. The sequence continues at coordinate 21,418,528 of CM046351.1, forward strand.
AGCTTGCTGACAAATGGTATAATCGAAACAGTACATCGCCATGGGGTGCATCAGTTTTGTTCACCAAAAAGCATGATAGAACCCTCAAGTTGTGCATTACCAACAGCTCAATCGAGTCACCATGAAGAACAAGTATCCACTGCCCAAAATCGATGAGTTATTTGATCAGTTAGGAGGTTCACGATACTTCTCAAAGATAGATTTGCATTTGGGATACCACCAGCTTAGGATTAAGGAAGAAGACATCCCCAAGATGGCCTTCAAGACCTGATATAGACATTTCAAGTTTCTGGTGATGCCGTTTGGGTTGACAAATGCTCCGGTAGCTTTTATGGGCTTAATGAACAGGATATTCAAGCCTTATCTAGATCAGTTTGTGATTGTGTTTATTGATGATATCCTGATTTATTCCAAGACCTGGGAAGAAAATGAAGAATATTTGAGGATCATGCTTCAGACTTTGTGGGAGCACCAACTATATGCTAAGAGGGAAAAGTGCAAATTTTGGTTGACCGAGGTCAAATTTTTTGGACATATCATCTCTAAGCAAGGCATTTCAGTGGATCCTTCTAAGGTAGAAGCCATAGTAGAATAGAAACGACCGAGGAATTTAGTAGAGATCTGTAGTTTCTTAGGACTCGCAAGATACTACAGGAAATTTGTAAATGATTTCTAGAAGATAGCGGCTCCATTGACGCGGTTGATCAGGAAAAATGTTAGATTCAAATGGGATAAAGAATGTGAGTTTGCTTTCCAAGAATTGAAGAATCGATTGACTACTCCTCTGGTGTTGATTATCCCGAATAGTGATAAGCCATATGAAGTCTACACGAATGCCTCAAGATGAGGACTTGGGTGCTTGTTGATGCAACATGGGTGCGTTGTGGCATATAGATCGAGACAACTGAGACCTCACGAGCGAAACTAGCCCATTCATGACTTAGAGCTCACAATGGTGATTCATGCGCTAAAAATCTGGAGATGTTATCTATATGGGGTGACATTTTAGGTTTTCTCAGACTATAAGAGTTTGAAGTATCTATTCACTCAGAGGGATTTGAACTTGAGGCAACGAAGATGATGGAGTACATGGAAGACTATGACTTCACGTTGCAGTATCATCTAGGAAAGGCTAAAGTAGTCGCAAATGAGCTCAGTAGAAAGTCTTTTGGATTTCTTGCATGTTTGGTACTTGAAGACTAGAAAAGAGATGCTATCATCAATAAGTACAGGCTCCAGTACTATGAAGACTGCGATCGAGTTTCGGTGTACTATATGAAGTCAACCCCAGCTCTTCTCCAAATGGTAAAGCAAAATCAGTGGCAAGACCAACACCTATAAGGAATATGGACACAGATCAAAAACGAGGAGCAATTTGAAGAATGGAGGATACATGCAGATGGGTCGTTATACTTCAAGGAGCGTTTGGCAGTCCCAGCAATCGCAAAAGTGACAAAGGCCATAATGGACAAGGCTCACAAATCTCAGTTCGCCATTCATCTAGGGAGCATAAAGATGTATTGTGATCTGAAGAGGCAATATTAGTGGAGAGGCATGAAGAAGGATGTCCGAGAGTACATGGCTAAGTGCATTACTTATTTCCAGGTGAAAGCTGAGCACCAAAAGCCAACAAGTCAACTTCATCCGCTTCCCATTCCAGGCTAGAAATAGGAGCATGTCACGATAGATTTTCTCACCGGTTTGCCAAGAACAGGACAAAAGCATGATGCAATTTGGGTCGTGGTTGACAAATTAACAAAATTGATGCATTTCATCCCTTTCAAGTCGACATGTTCGAGGAGAGTTCTTGGGGAGCTATATCTGTAGAATATAGTAAGGTTGCATAAAGTTCTTTTCTCCATCACTTCTGATAGAAACACCCAGTTCATCGCCAAGAATTGGAGCTTCTAAGAAGCCCTAGGCATAGATTTGAACTTTAGCATGGCCTTTCATCCTTAGACCGATGGGCAATCTGAGCAAGTCATGCAGATCCTCGAAGATATGTTACGTGCGTGTGTCTTAGATTTTGGCAGGAATTGGAAGAAGTATTTGCATCTGACAGAGTTTGCGTACAACAACAGTTATCAAGCAAGCATCGGGATGGCACCGTTCGAAGTGCTTTATGGATGACTGTGTCGGTCACTGACATGTTGGGTAGAACCGAAGGACAGGATTGTTCTTGGGCCAAGTGAAATCCATGACAGCAACGAGAAGGTAACCATAATTTGTGATCAACTAAAAGCGGCTTAGAATAGATAGAAAAGTTATGCAGATAGGAGACGCCGACCCCTGGAATTCAAAGTAGGAGATTTCGTTCTCTTGAAGGTTTCATCGTGCAAGGGTATATCGCGTTTCAGTGTAAGCAGGAAACTTGCACCGAGGTACGTTGGTCCGATCGAGATTTCTTAACGTGTTGGTGTGGTTGCTTATCGCCTTAATCTTCCTCCCGAGCTCTCTCATGGTCACAACGTATTCCACGTGTCAATGCGTCGGAAGTGTCCACCCAAGCAAAGCAAGATAACTCATTCCATGATGTGCAAATCTAGGAAGACACGACATACAAGGAAGTGCTAGTCCATATTATTGATCGGAAGGTGGTAAACTTACGAGGTCATGACATACCATTGGTAAAAGTCATGTGATAGCATCATGGAGTTGACGAGGCAACATAGGAGTTAGAGTCAACTTTGCGGGAGTTGTATCTACATTTGTTTTATTTCTAAGTTGGTTTGCAATTTCAAGGATAAAATTTCTATTAGGGGTAGAGAGCTGTAACACCCCAAATTAATTAAGTATAATTGTGTATAAAATGATGAATTAGTGTGCCATAATGTAATTTGAAACTTAATTTAACCATTTTGTGAAATTTCCAAATTAATGTTACTTCAAATTATTTTTAATCACTCTTAGTTATTTTGATTTGTTATTTTGAATTTTTTTAAAAAATTGTTAAACACCAAACATGTCCTATTTGAAACCTGTGTGCTAAACATGGTTTTCATGTTGAAAACCACCTTCCCTCTCCTCTATTTATCTCCTCACTCTCACCCTCTCTCCCTTACTCTCACATTCTCTCTCTCTCACTCTCAGACTCTCTCTCTCGTCTCCCTCTCTCTCATTGTTTGTCTCCTTCTTTCTTCTCTCCCTCATTTTAGAATCAAATAGAGCTCAAGTATTTGATCCTCGGCTAGATTAAAAGCTCGAGAACGCGTTGGAACAATCACAAACTCAATTTCAAGCTCGGATTCAAGATTAGTTTAACTTTTTTTCAAATTTCAAACTTCTTCTCCAAACTTTCAATTTCTTTAAAATGTTATAATCCAAGTTTTATGAGCTTAGGAAACCTTTAATCTAAATTAGTAGAACACAAACCCTCACAAATCTAAGCTTGATTTGGATAAAATCAAGCTTAATCAACTTTTTCCCTTTTTCTCCATTTTCAAATTTCTTTGAAATTTTCTATATAAAACTTGTTTAAAGTTGTTTAAATGTGTTTTAGCATGTTTTCTATCATTTATGAATGTTCGTATGCTCTGGGAATTGAGAAAACAGGTTTAGATTGAGATTTTGGACTCGGGGAGGCCGAGGCTCGAAGTCTTGGACCCCTAGATTTTTCCAGTTTCGCAGGCCAATATTGAGCATCGGCATGCCGGACTCATGAGTTCGGCATGCCGAACTCATATGGTCGAAATGCCGAACCTGGGAAAGTTTGGTAGGCTGGTGTTGAACGACCGATAGGCTGAATTATGTCGTTTGGTAGGTCAGATCGAAAGTTCAACAGGTCGGATCGAAAGTTCGGTAGGCCGACTGGACTCCATGAAAAATGATCGTTTTTCACCTGTTTTCACTATTTTAAACCCAGATTGAGATTTTAACTTTATAGTATGATTTTATATATAAATGGCACACTAGGACACTATGACATAGCTTAGTAGTGTAGAATATCTTAAGCTACATATTAATGAACTTAGTTTATATTTAAGGTTGTTTGTGGTTCCATAGAGCAACGTATAGCGAATCGGGACTACGGTGCCGAATATTGAGGTAGGATTTCTACCACTTTCTTTGGCAGCCATGGTTGTAAATAGTTTTGGCCTCAAAATGATTTCTTTTGAAATGTTTCAATGAAAGATTGAAAAAGATTTTTATCAGTTGCTTTCATGAACTGTTAAATAAGATAATATTCATAATGAACTACATAATGAACATAAATGAATACACTCGGTAAAATGAGATTTTAATAATTATAGAAATGCATAGATGGGCATGATGCCATACTCAGAGAATGGGTTGTGTAGAGTGGACCTTGGGCGTAGATCCCAAAACCCAATTGAGCCACTACGATAGTGATACCTATGGTTTGCCCAAGCAAAGATAATAATATCCTTTCTGGACAAACAATGAACTGTTTGGGTAAGAATAATTTTCTTGGATTTATTTACTCAACTATTTTTTCTAAATATCTTTTTTGAATGATAAATTTTACATTCAATTAAATGTATTTAAAACCTAGTCCTATTGAGCCTTTCACTCCCATTTTTCTTGTTTTAAATTTTTCCCCCTTCTAGGTGAAATAAAGCTTAGGACCGATTGGGGAGGCTACCGATCGGACTCTTGAATAGTAGAAGACCTCGAATAGGTTATTTGTATTATTTAATCAAAGCATGTATTATTTTAATTTCTTCTTTTTTATATTGGATTGTTGTTGTAATTTAATTATTGTCGATACCAGGTGTGTGTACACAAGTTGTAGGCCCAATAGGACCCAACACGTTTTTCTCTCTCTTCTTATTATTTTATTTCATTTTGCTTTATCTTGTTCTATCATTTTAAATATTTGTTTAAAAGTTTTAAATCTATCACATTTTTATTAATTAACTAATTCCTTAAATTGGTAATTTTTAACAAAAATTAGATTAATTAAATTAATTAGTCTGCCACGTCATCTCCTGAATTTCGGGACGTGACAGCTTGTGCATCTCACTTTTAGTCTAACTAACCTATTCTGAAAACAACCACTCACCTCATATTTACTAACTTACTCTAAGTAGACAACCTACCTAGATCGATTTTTACATGGCTTTAAAGACAATAGTTCAGCCCAACTATGTTCTTGTTTTCTCTCACACTTTAAGCTCAGAATAAAAACACCCCCAATACAAAAAAAAATTACACAAGTATCTTTAAGTGTCTCTTTAAGACTAAGGATCTGTTTATAGTGCAGGTCCACTTCATCCCTACTACTCAAAAATAGATTCAAATCTGCTGCCATCAATTCGGATAAGGATCATCCTTCAATTCCTAGGATTTGTTATTAATTCCTGTAGTTGACTGTACCTATCCAGCGCAGTCTTGTTGAGACAGATAAGCTAAATATGGCCGGTCAACACACACCCTGCAGCTAAATGACGAAACTCGAATTTCTTTGATTTTCATTAAATTAATTTGAAATGAGCACCATAATAAGTCCCCAAGGTAGTCCACATTAAAGTTAATCAAATCCAAAATTAAGTGAATCAATATAAGGGAGTTTCCTTATAAAAGATTTGCCTTTTTAATGATAAGAAAACTTGAGAACAAAGTAAATCCGTAACCATCGTGCAGGATAAAAGTTACCAAAAATAATTCACTCGAAATTTACTGATTGAACTTACCTTGAAAAGCTTCATATGACAAACCTGATCAGCAAAGATAAACTTTTCATCTCTGTGTCAGTGTGTTCACACGGAATAGTCAACCGGAGTGACAAAAAGAGAAACCTAGACTTACCATGAATAAACCAATCTATCCTGATGGGACAGAATCATTGACCTACACATTTAAGAAAAGTTGCTTAAAAAAATCTAAATATGCAAGTCAATCATATTCAAATTTCACTGTAAATCTGAATATTTCAACTAGAAATTGACTTTTCAAAGATCAAAATTAACATAAAATAATTTACAATTAATTTTTAAAGTAACAATAAACCTCAAAATTACTCTCATAGAACTGGCAAAAATAATGCCAATTGAAAGCCCCAATTGATAATAAGATGACAAAAAAAAAGCATAGAAATAAAATCCTTAACATATATAACAAATATTTAGTAGGTGCCCAAAAAAAAATGCCCTTTTAGTCTTTAAGGTACAATTTTAAATAATCAAATAAATAATATTAAGTTTTATTAAATCGTCGTACATTTTTTATTTGGCATAATCGTAATGATGGTGCGATTTGCGGTGTAGAATATACCCAACTCTAAAATTTTTCAAAATGTATAAAAACAATAAAGTAGGACCAACCCCAAAAGTACTTCACAAATGATCATAAGATAGAAAAAGAAGTTTGCAGATGTTTTAAAAGTTATGCCCCACTAGACAATTTTTTTAGGCTTTGGAATCAGACCCTTGGAATCACCCGGCCCCTACCATCTCTCTTGCTCTCTTCTGTCTCACTCATAAAAAATCCTCCCCAAAAAAAAGGTGATTTTAGAAATCTACAGAGGAAAGGATAGCTACATGATGAAATATGGTTTAATTAATTAGAGTACTGCTATGTAGCTAGTTTATAACTGTTGTTGCAATGAAAAGTTTCAAAAGAGTGACTAGGAAAGCAAAACGCTGTAGATACTTTGTTTGAATCGGTGGTGCCCATTTGTTCAACAATGAGATCTAAACTGATATATATCTTGGAAAAAGAGAAAACTACTTCTACCAAACTTTTCTAGCCTCCTTTGACTTGGAGCATTTTAGCACGTGAAGAAGAAAATAAAATGATGACTTTGATCAAACCACATGGGCCAAATTTCCGATTTGTAGTATGCTTTGTATTTTTTCACTTCTAATCCTTCTTGCAGGACCCCCACTTATTTGGATAGCTATTTCCAAATCTCTTCCACTAGTTCTTCCATGTTATAATCGCTAGACATGTTCATTTTGGGCAAGAAAAATAAACCTCTTCCTCTTGCCGCATGCAATAACTTGGGGGCCATACTAGCTATATATGGCTAATACATAACCTAGCTAGCTCCTTCAGTACATACAAACACCATGGCTTATGGCTTATGCAATAACCAATTTGAGTGATCCATATAAATTTATGTAGTCATATATAGAGACTTCCACTAAGGCAAAGCCATTAACAGTCGTTGTACTTGGGCAATGTTGTGGCCATGATGACGAGATTCAGTGAACACCATTAGCTCATTAGCGCCTTGTAAACTTACAACAATATTAATTGCACAAATGATTTATTCCATCTGAGTTAGGTTCCCTCCCACCAATCAGACACTTTACACCTATACCATATTAGATATCTCAATCTTGCATTTACCTTTTAGATTTATCAATTAAAAAATAACAACACACTTAGGGTGTTTAGAAGGGCAGTAGGAACCACTTTTACTGTAACATGTGAGTTTTATACTGTAGCATATTTTTTATTGTTACTGTAGCATGTGAGAGCTTTACACTGTTCATAACTGAGTTTGTGGTGAGAATTGAGTGGTTTCTACCACTGCCAAACACCCTCTTATTATATCATTTTTTGAATAAGAGAAAATTTTAAATTAATACCTCATGTTATATCAAAATAATACATTTAAAACTCTATATTTTAGAATATGTTATATTTTTTTAAAAAGTCTTTTCTTAGTACTCAGTGACTTCTTCTTTTTTTTTAAACACAAAAACCTTTATTATATACTATAATAAGTTAACTCAAGATTTTTAATCAAAAACATATTTTTAAAGCTCTTATTTTTAACATCTCCGCCTGAACACGACAGCTTAAAATCAGTACCCAGAGGTGTTTTAAAACTCTTATCTTTAAAACGACGGCTTAACATCTCCAGGGATGGAACCCACAGCCGCCGCCACCAAACCCATCGGAACTGCCATGGAACTCGACCTCATCATCATCGTTTGCCTCATGTCAACAGCGTCATCTTCATCCTAACCTCCTTGATTCTCACCCCATTTGCTCTTTTGAAACCTGAACATGGACCAAAACATCGAGGATTTCCCCGCCGATGGCGGCTCGCTTCGACCACCTATCTTGGTGTCCTTATCATTGTCGACGAACGTCGATCCCAACAGGAGGAATAGGATCGCCATAGACCTTAAGCACTAGAAAAATGGCTCACTCTCGATGAAACTCGACAACCTCCTGAAGGATCTGATGCCGTCGACGGAGGAGGACGACGAAGAAAATGTCGTCGCACGGCATTCACATGGCTGGACGTTGGCGCAGTCGGGGCATGTCACGCCCCGGAGTACGGGAGGTGACGTGGCGGAATATTTAGATTAATTAAAAGCAGATTTAATTAAAAATCGAGAGTTTGAGAATCAAATTAAATAAAAATTAAGAAGATTTTCCACCCATTTGATAAACGAATTTATAAATATTTAGCAAATAATAATAATTGAATAAAAACCGCGAATATGGGTTCCACAACCCACAACTTGTGCACACACATGGAGCTGACAATATCATAAATACAATTACAGTCCAAGTACAAATAAAGTTAAGTCTTACATGCCTTGATTAAATAAATACAGAATGTAAATAAATTCTCCTATTGCTCCTGAGTTCGGTCCGAAGAATCTTCTCCAAACCTAAATGGGAAACCACCTAGAGGGGGGAAATTTAAAACAATAAAACGTGAGCGAAAGGCTCAGTAGGACTATGTTTTATAAAATAGTTTTATACAAATAAACATAACATTATCAGGAGTTATACAAAAAGGAAACTTGAATAAATAAATAAATAAATTGAGTAGAACCGTTCTGACGCAGAACAGTCTACTCGTCAAATCAAAACACCAGTTTACTTTTACCTAGGCAAACCATGAAATCACCACCGTAGTGGCCCAGCTGGGTTTCGGGACCTGCCCCCAAGGTCGATCGCTACACGACCCGATCTCTGATATGGCATCATGCCTTTGTGTTTATTATCATTATCATTCAAAACCCAATTACCGAGTGTTGTCAATTACATTTATTATGAAATTCATTTCATAATCACGGTATATTAAAATATAACCAATAAAACCATTTTCAAACAACCGTTGAAAACATTTTGGATAGAAATCCTTTTCAAAGCCAAATCATTTCAAAACCAGGCTACCAAAGAAATAGGATAGAAGTCCTACCTCAATACTCGTGCCGGTACCCCACACCGTAATCCCGGTCCGCTATACGTTAGCTCCACGGAACCACGAACGATCCTAGATACAAACTAAGTCGATCAATATCTAATTTGAGACATTCTATGTTACTAAATCATTTCATGATGTCCTAGTGCGCCATTTGTATCATTAAAATCATCCTATAAGGTTGGGATTTAAATCAGGGTTCAAAACAGTGAAAACGGGTAAAAATCACAAAATTTTCCATGCCTCGGTCGGCCTGCCGGACGCCCTGCTTCGGCCTGCCGAACTGCACAGTTCGGCCTACCGGAAACAAGGTTCGGCCTGCCCAACATTTCCCCAGATTCGACCTGCCGGTCGGAAGAACACCGGCCTGCCGATCATCACTCCGGCCTGTCGAACATGAACTTCGGCCTGCCGAACTGGGAAAACCCAGAAATCCCAGCCACGGGTTTCTCGATCCCCAAAATCCAAATCTGAATTCCAACCTGTTTTTCTCAAATCCCAGGCATGAAAAACAACTATACTTGATAGAAAAACATTCTAGAACATGTTTGGAATCATTTAAACAACATTTAAACTCAAAATCCTCAAAAATCTGAAAATGAGAAAAAGAGGAGAAAAATGAAAAATCTTGAATTCAATCCGTTTTTCTTCAATCTAGGCTTAGATTCTAGTTGTTCTAAGCTCATTTAACACAAATCCACGGTTTTCTAAGCTAAAACAAACTTAGATTTCAAAAACACACAAAATTGAAAATTTTGTAAAAAGTTTAGAAATTTCGAATCTAACCTCGAATCAAAGCTTCAATTCACGTTCTCGGTTGCCGAATCACGTCCCCGAGCTTCCTCCTCGCTAACCCGAAGCTTGGATTCGAATGTGGTTTCAAAAATTTTTGAAAGAGATTGAGAGAGAGTGAGCTGCCGAGAGAGAGAAATAGAGAGAGAGCTGCGTGAAAGTGAGGAGAGAGAGAGAGAAGAGGGAATAAATAGAGAAAATCGATGGGCGGTTTTACTGTGCGAAAACCATGTGCCGCCCACGGTTTTACAAAACAGAGTATTTTTAACATTTTACAAATTGTTGTGTTTTAAAACTCAAAACATCATTTTAAATCAATAAGAAATCTTTTGAACACATCAATTTAACAAAACCACCAAAAACTCAAAATCCAACCAAATAGTCTAATAAATGTTAAAACGTTAATTATGGCACACTAATTCATCATTTACATTACATTAACATTAAATAAATTTCGGGACGTTACAACTCTCCACCCCTAAAAGAAATTTCGTCCTCGAAATTTACAACTCATCTCAAAAGCAAAACAAATGCGGATACAATTCCCGCATACTCGACTCTAATTCCCAAGTGGCTTCATCAACCCCGTGATGCTGCCACACGACCTTTACCAACGGTATTTCACGACGACGCAAGCTAATCACTTTCCGGTCGATGATCTGAATCGGAACTTCTTCGTCCGTCATATCCTCTTGAACCTGCACATCGCGAAACGATACTATCTTACCCTGCTCAGGTGGACATTTCCTAAGCATCGACACATGAAACACATCGTGCACATGAGAAAGTTCGGGCGGAAGATCAAGCCGATAAAAGACCACACCAACTCGCTGAGTGATCTCGAACGGCCCAATATACCTCGGCGCGAGCTTCCCACTCACTCCGAACCGCATAGTTCCCTTACGAGGTGACACCCTCAAGAGAACAAAATCTCCAACCGCGAACTCTAAGGGTCTACGTCTCCTATCTGCGTAGCTATTCTGCCGACTCTGAGCTGCTCTCAATCGATCCCGAATCACCGCGACTTTCTCGTTGCTATCACGAATCTCATCTGGCCCAAGAATAACTCTATCTTCCGGCTCGGCCCAACACACAGGTGACCGACACGGTCGCCCATACAATGCCTCAAATGGTGCCATACCGATACTCGCCTGATAACTATTGATGTACGCGAACTCCGCTTAATGCAAACATTGCTTCCAATTCCCGCCGAAGTCCAACGCACAAGCACGCAACATATCCTCGAGAACCTGAATAACCCGCTCAGACTGCCCATCAGTCTGAGGATGAAACGCCGTACTGAAGTTCAAATCCGTACCCAGAGCCTCCTGAAAACTCCTCCAGTACTTAGCATTAAACCTGGTGTCTCGATCAGAGGTGATGGATAAAGGAACTCCATGCAACCTCACAATGTTCTGCATATACAACTCCCCGAGAATCTTCCTAGAACACGTCGACCTAAACGGAATGAAATGCACCGATTTCGTCAACCTGTCGACTACAACCCAAACTGCATCATGCCGCTGCTCCGTCCTCGACAAACCTGTGAGAAAATCCATCGTCACATGCTCCCATTTCCACCCTGGAATAGGAAGCAGCTGAAGCTGACCTGCAGGCTTCTGATGCTCAGCTTTCACCTGAAGACACGTCGAACACTTGGCCACGTACTCGCAAACATCTTTCTTCATGCCTCTCCACCAATAGTGCCTCTTCAAATCACGATACATCTTGGTGCTCCCCGGATGAATAGCAAACTGAGACCTATGAGCTTCATCTAGAACGAATTTCGTCACCTCGGCGATAATTGGAACTGCAAGACGCTCCCGGAAGTACAACGATCCATCTGCATGCACGCTCCATTCTTCAAACTGCTCCCCGTTCTGAATCCGCGACCAAATCCCCTGCAAATGTCGATCCTGCCACAGACGTTGCTTCACCATCTGAACAAGAGCTGGAGTCGCTTCCACATGATATAATGAAACTCGATCACCATCTTCATGATACAGTAGCCGATACTCACTCACTGTCGCATCCCTACTCCAGTCCTCAAAAATCAAACAAGCGAGAATCCCTGAAGACTTCCTGCTAAGCACATCCGCGACTACATTAGCCTTCCCGGGATGATACTGCAACGCGAAATCATAATCCTCCATGTACTCTACCCATCTGCGCTGCCTCAGATTGAGATCCCTCTGAGTGAACAAATACCTCAAACTCTTGTGATCGGAGAAGACCTGAAACGAGGCTCCATACAAGTAACATCTCCAAATCCTCAGCGCGTAGATCACCGCCGCAAGCTCTAAATCGTGAGTAGGATAATTCCGCTCGTGAGGTCGTAGTTGTCTCGATCCGTACGCAACTACATGTCCATGCTGCATCAACACGCATCCAAGTCCGCGCCCTGAAGCATCAGCATAAACCTCATACGGCTCATCACTGCTATGAATAATCAACACTGGAGCTGAAGTCAACCGGTTCTTCAATTCCTGAAAAGCAAGCTCACAATCTTCATCCCACTCAAACCTGACGTTTTTCTTGATCAATCTCGTCAACGGAGCTGCAATCTTCGAAAAGTCCTTTACAAATTTCCTATAATATCCAGCAAGACCTAAGAAGCTACGAATCTCCGCTACATTCCTTGGTCGTTCCCACTCCAATATAGCTTCAATCTTGGATGGATCCACTAAAATACCATGCTCCGAGATGACATGACCCAGAAACTTGACCTCAGTCAACCAGAACTCACACTTTTCCCTCTTAGCATACAACTGGTGCTCCCGCAAAGTCTGAAGCACGATCCGAAGATGCTGCTCATGCTCCTCCCAAGTCTTAGAATACACAAGAATATCATCGATGAACACGATCACGAACTGATCCAGATACGGCCTAAATACCCTGTTCATCAGATCCATAAAAGCTGCTGGAGCATTCGTCAACCCGAAAGACATAACCAGAAACTCGAAGTGCCCATACCGAGTCCTAAAAGCTGTCTTGGGAATATCCTCTTCCTTGATCCTGAGCTGATGATAACCTGAACGCAAATCAATCTTCGAGAAGTATCGCGAACCTCCCAACTGATCAAATAGCTCATCAATCCTAGGCAAGGGATACTTGTTCTTCACCGTAACACGATTCAGCTGCCGATAATCCACACATAACCTGAGAGTCGCATCGTGCTTCTTAGCGAACAAAACTGGTGCTCCCCACGGAGATGTGCTATTCTGAATATATCCTTTATCAGCAAGCTCCTGAAGTTGCTCCCTCAATTCCTTCATTTCTGTCGGCGCCATCCGATAAGGTGCCATAGAAATCGGTGATGTCCCTGGAAACAACTCGATACCAAACTCAATCTCTCGATGCGGTGGTAACCCTGATAACTCGTTGGGGAAAACATCCTCGAACTCATCAACCACTGGAATCGCTACACTACTACTCGGAACATAGGGCTCGCAATCCAGGTTGGCAAGAAAAGCACAACAACTTAGATTCCTTCGCCCTCCTAGACACGACTTTATAAGGCGCTCACTCATTAACCAATCACCACCACCCTGGTAAGTGATTACCGTCCCCCTATCAGACACTAGGGTCACCTTTCTAAGTTGGTAGTCTACAACTGCACTATACTTGGACAACCAGTCCATCCCTAAGATCACATCATAGGAGCTCATGGGGAGTACAATCAAATCACTTTTCAAAATCTCATCCCCAATCTTTATTTTACAAGATTTACACATACAATTCACACACACCCGCCCCAAGGGAGAAGTTATAACTAGGGGTTCCTTAAACTCTTCTACTTCTAATCCCAAGGCATGTACAAAAGAACTCGAAATGAGAGAACGAGAGGCACCGGTATCAAATAAAACGCAAGCTAGAGATCTGGAAACCAAAACCATACCATCGACAACTGCGTTACCAGTCTGAGAATCTGACCCTCTAGATGCCATTGCATGAACCTGTACTGGCGCTTTTCCTTTTCCTCTACCGACATTACTGGGTCCTGCATTACTCGACTGATGCTGCTGAGATGGAGACGACTGCATACTACCTGTACTCGGCGCTCTATACTGAGGAACACTGCACTGAAAATACTGCGGCTGCTGCCCCCGTGTCGGATATGAGAATTGCTGAGGAGAAAACTGCGGATACTGCAACTGCGGGTACTGTGGAGGCGGAGGTAGGGTCTGAGGCTGAGGCTGAGATGAACGACTGGCATCCTCCCCGGTCTGCGATCCAAGACGAGCACTCCTGATCGGGCAATTCCTCTTGATGTGTCCAGGCTGCTGACAGAAATGACAATGAAAGCTGTAGGGATTGCTACGCCCGCTGCCAGACGAACTGCTGCTGCCACTGGTCGCACCGCCTTGCTTGCCTTTCCCCGGAGCTGGACGACTACTAATGCTCTTCCTGCCACTCCTCTGCGGTCCTCCTGAAGCCTTGGCTCGGTCCTCACAATACTGCACGTAATCATTCTCCACGGAGATCGCCGACGACACAAGCTCTCCGAAACCCCTAAGCCGTAGAGCAACCAACTGTCGCCGAATAGGAGCCTTGAGTCCTTCCTGGAACTTGATGCATTTCTCGCGCTCCGATGCCACAGCTGATGGAGCAAACCTAGCCAACTCGTTAAACTTCGCCTCATACTCTCGAACTGATAGATCACCCTGCTGCAATCTATAAAACTCAGCTGCTTTCTGGTCTCTATATCCCTGCGGAAAATACCGATCATAGAACAGCTCCTCGAACTTGTTCCAACCAATATCGCCACCGCGCTCCAGACGCTTAATTTGTTTCCACCAGGTGTTGGCGCCACCCTCAAGCTTATACGCCGCAAACTCCACACGATACTCCTCAGGCACACCAAGGGTATCAAGATGCTTCAAGATCGAATCCAACCAATATTCTGCTAACTGCGGATCCCCATTGCCATCAAAAGTCGAAATAGACGCCCGCCGAAATTCTTTAAAGAAAGCATGCCGACTACCAACACTAGAGTCTTCCGGTCTAGCCCTGGCTGCCATCTGCCGGAAAGCCGCAAACATAGACCTCATCATGCTCTCATCATTTCCGAACTCGGCGTCAGCAGTCGAACGACGTCTAGGTGCCATTCTCTCACTTCTGAAAACAAAATTTGGACTGTCAGAGGTATTTCATTGTCAAACCTATGTGTGCACAATCCCCAAGGTTCATAACCTTGAGCTCTGATACCATTCTGTCACGCCCCGAAGTACGGGAGGTGACGTGGCGGAATATTTAGATTAATTAAAAGCAGATTTAATTAAAAATCGAGAGTTTGAGAATCAAATTAAATAAAAATTAAGAAGATTTTCCACCACATTTGATAAACGAATTTATAAATATTTAGCAAATAATAATAATTGAATAAAAACCGCGAATATGGGTTCCACAACCCACAACTTGTGCACACACATGGAGCTGACAATATCATAAATACAATTACAGTCCAAGTACAAATAAAGTTAAGTCTTACATGCCTTGATTAAATAAATACAGAATGTAAATAAATTCTCCTATTGCTCCTGAGTTCGGTCCGAAGAATCTTCTCCAAACCTAAATGGGAAACCACCTAGAGGGGGGAAATTTAAAACAATAAAACGTGAGCGAAAGGCTCAGTAGGACTATGTTTTATAAAATAGTTTTATACAAAGAAACATAACATTATCAGGAGTTATACAAAAAGGGAACTTGAATAAATAAATAAATAAATTGAGTAGAACCGTTCTGACACAGAACAGTCTACTCGTCAAATCAAAACACCAGTTTACTTTTACCTAGGCAAACCATGAAATCACCACCGTAGTGGCCCAGCTGGGTTTCGGGAGCTTGCCCCCAAGGTCGATCGCTACACGACCCGATCTCTGATATGGCATCATGCCTTTGTGTTTATTATCATTATCATTCAAAACCCAATTACCGAGTGTTGTCAATTACATTTATTATGAAATTCATTTCATAATCACGGTATATTAAAATATAACCGATAAAACCATTTTCAAACAACCGTTGAAAACATTTTGGATAGAAATCCTTTTCAAAGCCAAATCATTTCAAAACTAGGCTACCAAAGAAATAGGATAGAAGTCCTACCTCAATACTCGTGCCGGTACCCCACACCGTAATCCCGGTCCGCTATACGTTAGCTCCACGGAACCACGAACGATCCTAGATACAAACTAAGTCGATCAATATCTAATTTGAGACATTCTATGTTACTAAATCATTTCATGATGTCCTAGTGTGCCATTTGTATCATTAAAATCATCCTATAAGGTTGGGATTTAAATCAGGGTTCAAAACAGTGAAAACGGGTAAAAATCACAAAATTTTCCATGTCTCGGTCGGCCTGCCGGACGCCCTGCTTCGGCCTGCCGAACTGCACAGTTCGGCCTGCCGGAAACAAGGTTCGGCCTGCCAAACATTTCCCCAGATTCGGCCTGCCGGTCGGAAGAACACCGGCCTGCCGATCATCACTCCGGCCTGTCGAACATGAACTTCGGCCTGCCGAACTGGGAAAACCCAGAAATCCCAGCCACGGGTTTCTCGATCCCCAAAATCCAAATCTGAATTCCAACCTGTTTTTCTCAAATCCCAGGCATGAAAAACAACTATACTTGATAGAAAAACATTCTAGAACATGTTTGGAATCATTTAAACAACATTTAAACTCAAAATCCTCAAAAATCCGAAAATGAGAAAAAGAGGAGAAAAATAAAAAATCTTGAATTCAATCCGTTTTTCTTCAATCTAGGCTTAGATTCTAGTTGTTCTAAGCTCATTTAACACAAATCCACGGTTTTCTAAGCTAAAACAAACTTAGATTTCAAAAACACACAAAATTGAAAATTTTGTAAAAAGTTTAGAAATTTTGAATCTAACCTCGAATCGAAGCTTCAATTCACGTTCTCGGTTGCCGAATCACGTCCCCGAGCTTCCTCCTCGCTAACCCGAAGCTTGGATTCGAATGTGGTTTCAAAAATTTTTGAAAGAGATTGAGAGAGAGTGAGCTGCCGAGAGAGAGAAATAGAGAGAGAGCTGCGTGAAAGTGAGGAGAGAGAGAGAGAAGAGGGAATAAATAGAGAAAATCGATGGGCGGTTTTACTGTGCGAAAACCATGTGCCGCCCACGGTTTTACAAAACAGAGTATTTTTAACATTTTACAAATTGTTGTGTTTTAAAACTCAAAACATCATTTTAAATCAATAAGAAATCTTTTGAACACATCAATTTAACAAAACCACCAAAAACTCAAAATCCAACCAAATAGTCTAATAAATGTTAAAACGTTAATTATGGCACACTAATTCATCATTTACATTACATTAACATTAAATAAATTTCGGGACGTTACAGGGCAGAGGCTGCCGAGGTGCTTGCGGAGGCAGACCAGAATTTTGCCCCTTTTATGAGATACATTATGAGATTATTTGTCTTTTCCCTAAGGATTTGATATACTGTCTTTCTAAATACGGCTATTGTTCGACTTTGAATGTAATCTGCAAATCATTTAAGGCAAAAAAAATAGAAGAAAAAAATAGATGAAACAAATAAAAGAAGAAGATGGGCATGGCCGCACAACATTGTTGGAGAAGAAGAAGAAGAGGGCAATTATTGTATAATACAAGAAGAAGAAGAGTTTTAATTTTTTTTTTATTAAAAATTTTGGGTCAAATGATTATATTATATAATAAAAATATTTGTATCTTTTTATATAAAAAAAACCTTTAGGTATTAAAAAAAATTTTGTAAAACACTGAAGCATCGGTATAAAATATTTTAAAATATATAATACTAAATACATATTTTAATATAATATAAAGTACTAATTTAAAATTTTTTCCTTTAGTAAACTTACTATATATAACTGTTATCAACTGTAAGACAAAATTTACAGCTAATGTTAATTATTCAGTTAACTAATGTTAATAGTTTTTTTTTTTAACAACTTTTTACGGTAAAGGTCAGAAGAGAAAAACCGAAGAAAAGAAAAGGAGTGCAATATTATTTTTGAACTGAAAATGCCGATGACGTTACCAATTCATGCCAATCCATCATCGTCATCACTAGCATGGGTCACGAAAGGAATACAAAAATCTAAAATGATTTTTAAACCACACAAGGTGGTCTTCATTAGCAGAAACGAAAATTCATTTTTACAATTTGAAGCCCTTCCCTTTTCGAGCACAAATTGCATTACCTTTTTCCTTTTAGAATCATTAACCTTTTGCATTTAATTAAGGTATCTAGCAAATTTACCCAGAAGCCTTTGACAACTGTCTGTGTGTCTTTCTGAGCAACTGTGTAATTGCAATTCTTCATCAAAATATCAGTTTTGAACGCTTTCTTTTTACTTGTTAAATCAACAGCGCTAATCTTGTTAATATTATCTTCTTCATTAACAAGATGAAATGTGAGTTTAGCCCCGAAACTTCCTTCACTATAAAAATTAGACTTTTAGTTATAACAGTTTTTTATAAAACTTTTAATCACTACATTTGTTGTAACTAATGTGTATTTAGTCATAAACTTTAGTTCAATTTTTATAGTGATTAAAACATCCAGCCATAGAGTTATTAGTTACGGAAACATTTTTTAGTTAAAACCCCGTGACTAAAAGTTTGTTATAACAAAAATTAAACTAAAGCTTGTGACTAATTGCACTAGTCATAACATTTTGTTGTAACTGAAAAGTTTTACTAAAATTATTGTCACTCAAAGTCTAGCTTTTGTAATGCTTGTTGATTAGTGACAATGAATTGAGAAAAGTTTCCAAAATTTCTAACCTTGTATTTTGCAATTTGTCATTTAAATTGTAAAATCCTCAATTAGAGAAGATTAGCTAGGATCTTACCAGATGTAAAAATTAGCTAAACTTGTATATACTTCTAGCCCATCAATGAAAAATATAGAGCCAATTTTCGCAATTCTCTCTTGCTCTCACTTTCTATATGAATCATTCAAACATTCATGGCATGATTACAAGTCAGATCCCTCTTTTAGCATAGAACTCAATAGGTAGCTACTTCCTGAGGTTATCAGTAAAAATTGGCCTTTAGGCTTATCAACATTCACGTGGATAATATAACTCTTCCAACCAAATGTTGCCATAATTAGCACTCTTCTCTCTTTGATATGATGCTGGAAAAGCTATGATTATGGATCCATTATGTTGTTAAGGAAAGAGCACCACCAAAGACATGGACCAAGTATTAATGTAGTGCATCTCGTTGGTTGAGCATGAGAATAGATGTCCACACTACAAGAAAAACTATATTTAATGACATATTATTTATGACATGTAGTTTTTGAATGTCGTTGAAAAGTACATACAACGACATCTCCAACAAACATGTCATTAATAACATTTGAAACAATAATTAACGACATCTATATAGATGGTCGTATTAAAAGTAACATTTTAACGACAATAGTTTAGTGTCGTTAAATTATTTAATGACAAGTAGGAGATGTCGTCAGAGCCTTGAAGATTCCACGACACCCCTTATAGACGACATCTTGACCAATATCTTCTATAAGGACTGTCATATAATCTCCAAGGCTTTGACAACATCTCCTATTTGTCGTTAAATAATTTAACGACACTAAACTATCATCGTTAAAAGGAGACCTTTAATACGACATTTATATAGATGTTGTTAATTATTGTTTCAAATGTCGTTAATGACATCTTTGTTAGATATGTCGTTGTATGTATTTTTCAACGACATTCACAAACAACATGTTGTAAATAATATGTCGTTAAATGTAGTTTGTCTTGTAGTGCCAATTAGATACTTGAGGAGAGTCGGTGTTGAAACGACTTTGATAAGCTATGGTGATATATAACATATACACACACACATATATATTTATCCTTAATTTATTATGTAATATAAATTTGTTATAATTATTTCATTGGACCTACCAATCCTTGTATTGAAATCCTCAAATCATTCTAATGGCAAAAGGGGCTATGAAAAAATTAGAAAAATTATAAATTATTGTACTAATGATGATAATGCTTCCAGCTAGCTATATTAGGAAGAAACTATTACATAGTGGTAGTTGAGTTATCAAATAGTTGAGACATTTATAGTGGGGAAGCAAGAAAGGGCACTAAATTGCAAGCCTATAAGATCAACGTGCCAATATGGGATTTTTCAGGCTTTCACATGAGTAGAGGATCAAAGTACTATCTAATTCGTTGATGAGTAGTTTTCATGAAAACCAAATCCAATTCAAGATGACATGTTATATGGAGGCCCTTATATATGCCGCATAAGATTATACAAGCGATCAAATATAATATATATATATATATATATATAAAAAATTTTCAGGCAACAGTTGCATATAGAACTCTGTGTTTTGATACCGGACTGATCATGCAACTTTTTTTTCCCCTTTTAGGTTTTTTTCTATAGGTTTTTCTAAGAGAGGGTTTTAACGAGGGCTTTCTTAATAAGCTTTATTAAGATTTTTTTTTCTCTTTTGTTTCTCTTGTTTTCCTTTTCTTTTTTTTTTTTTTAGTTTTATGCTTTTAGCTTTTCGACAGATTTATAATTCCAAACTTTGTTGTCTTTTTTTCTTATTCTAATAATATTTGAGTGGTAGGTTTGACATGAGGTATAATTTAAGTGCCAACTTAGTTAAGATATTTTTTCTGATACTAATTTTCCCCTCTCATCATTTATTGTATGTATGTGTGAGAGAGAGATATATATATATGCTTGTTCTTTTCCTTAAAGTGATCATGACATGTGAGAAGATCTCTTTTAAGTTCATTTTTCGCGTATCTTTGATCAATACAAGATTTAATGACTTTTTCGTTTGGATAACCTACTTTGAAGTGAAAAATACAGTTATTTGGAGAATATTGTATCTGAATAAGGCCTGGTTGGGCCAGCTCTAATCTAGTCAAATATTGACCATTTATAATTTTTAGCCAGCGCCATGACTTGTGTTTAGTTAACCCACTTATACGAGCCCACTTTTAAGCCCATGTCTTTAGCCTCATGAATTTATGAAATCATGATACTTGTTGAATAGGCATGGCAACAAGAATGACATGACCACTTATATCTTAGATCATCATTTCTGAGAATTTTAGGTGAAGAGAAATACAGACAGGGTCTTCCTCGCTCGTTGCTATTCACTTTTTGCTAGCTAGCTTGCTAGCTAGTTATTATTATTTTTTTTAATGCATTAAATTAGTCATGAAGTGAACTGTGAAAATCAACTATATGGGTTAGCATGACGCACATCCACTAATCATTTACTCTCTTTTTTTTTCTAATTTTCAATTTTTGGATGATGCACACACCAAAAAAAAAATTGTCTTGTTATTTTTTTCTTTTTTTCCTTTTATAAATAAAGTGAATAAGATCTTCACAGATTTGATTATCATCAGCATTCAATCTACTTGAATATACTGCCATAAAGATATTCACGGAGACATTAAAATTAAGGGGGAAAAATAAAAGATTGTGGACACTGGATAAAATTTAAGGGGTTTAGTTAAATTCCTTTAATGTTGGTCAAAAAATCCAAAGATAGAAAAGAAGAACAATAGTACTGGATGTATAATTAAAGTGGGACAAGATTAAATATCAGAAGTGATATATGGTCTAATTTACTTGATAATGCAATCTAACGCTGGAAAATTCAAATGCTTTCCTTCAAATATAAACCACATTAAAATGCATTTTTAAGGTAACAAAGCAATCATAGAAATAAATAGAAAATGAAAATTAAGGATTCTAATTTTTACCAACTTGATCGTGTTGCTCCAAGCAACAAATAGGCATAAACCATTTTATAAAGTATGTGTCCACATGGCCCAAAGTTTTAATAGTTAGCTCTTGGTCTTCTAGTCAAAAAACAACGTCCATAAAGACATATAGGTGCACTGTTACGTGGTCATGAAATTTTCCATTTCTTCATTAAATAAAAAAAAAATAGAAACGCAATTAAGACAAACATACTTTTCTTCCATTAATTACAACTGTCTTTCGTTAATGTTATAATTTTTCCAATTCTTCCATGCTTATATCTCATCTTGATTTGGTTCAATTTGACATATTGATTGACCCACAGGATTCATTTGGCGGGTTGATGAGAATCCGTGGGTCTAAAATTGATCTTCTTGCTTTCTGAATGCCTTGTGAGTTGTGACCTCTAATTTAGCAGGTAGTTATGATTTTAACTTCTACAATTTAGCTAATTTTTTGGTGGAACCCTTATGTCCCCACTTCTTTCATTAATTCAAACGTGCATGTTGCTTTATTAGTAATCACTTGAATCTCACATTTTGACAATTTTTGTTTTGTTTCTTTCTCATCTTTTTCTTTTTTGGAACATAAACTGTGGAAATTATCATACTATTGGTATCAAGGAATTGTGAATTATCACAGCTAGTTTTGGAACATTTTAAAAGCACATATCCTGCACTAAAACCTCAATTGTCCAATCCAATCTTATTAAAAAGAAAAAAATTGAAAAGTTAAACAAAAGGACTTAAAAAAAAAAAAACCCAAAAAGATCACAAAAGAAAAAGCTTAAGCTAGAAACTCATTATATCAAAGGATAAAGCTGAAACTTATACCTTGAAAAGAAGCTGCAAATATACCTCATCAAAAACCCACAGCCAAAACCCAAAAGTATGCAATGTTAATGCCACTAGTCTAATTTTTTTTATAATTTTTTTCAACTTCTAAGTCTTAGAGTATATGCAGTATTTTCACAAAGAAAATTACACCTATCCTATTTGTTTTTGGAGATTAGAATTTCAAGCCCGTTTAATAAGCCGTTTAGAAGAAATGTTAGAATCATCCATTACAACTGTGATCAGTATAAAGTTCTCACATGCTACTATAAAAAAGCAAAAAATTATTACAGTATAAAGCTCTCACATGCTACAGTTCTCAAACCAAAATTATTGGTTCTAACCTTTCTTTCAAATGGTCTATAAGTACAATAATATGACTGTGGTTTGGCTGACGTAGGACAATTATTGCCAATTGCAAGTAGCTAAGTTATAACAACTTTGCTTTTATTTTTTAAAATTTTTTTGGCCCCAAGTGACTAGATCATATGAACATAAAGATACAGCTAACTAGACTGTGCCTTCCCCAACGAGAAGCAAATCAATAATTGTCCTTTAAGAACTTTTGACATTGTAAAGAGAAGCAAGAACACTCTTCACAATTTTCTTGAAAAAAAGTATATTATATGATACTTGTAGTTATGAACAATATTAAAAGACATCAGTATTATTTAACACCACACACTCATAGAGAGTGGATCCCACATTAAGGCCTACTATCCGATACTTATACTTGTGGTGCCAAACACTTGTGGCACCTCCAAGAACTTTTTATAATTATAGTTAACAACTCAAATTTGTTTTGTATTCACACATTAATAAAGTAGTTCCTTCTCTTGTTGATGTTCGTTTACTCCATTTTGCCTTTGAGGATGGTGAATATGGTCGTCAATTATTTCTGAAGAAGGATGTTGCAAAAAACTTAGGCATGCTTCACTTTCTCTTTCTTATCAAAGCAAAAGCAAAATTGAAAATTTGGAAGTGCTGAAAATAGCGATGGAAGCTGCAAACAGCTCTCACTAATTGAAGGTTCCTGACTACTGACTTCCTCCATTTTGCTTTCAATACTGTAAGCCCAAAAAAATAAATAAATGTTGACAAAGTTACATGAAAAAAAAAAAAAAGATTTCTCCAAAAAAGATGGTGTAAAGACAAATTTACATGACAAGAGTGGAGTGTAAGTGATCAAGGGAACATGATAAGAATAAATAGGGGTTTACAATTTCAAACACTCTCACTCACTTTATGAAAATATTAGCTAGCCCTTGGATTACCTTGTACGTACCCTATATAAATATGTAGCCACCCTTTTGAGACCCTAATATTTCAAGTTGATTTATGACCTTAAGAGACATAAATTAGCAGCTGATCACTTAATCCCAAATTCATGCACAGAAACGCCATTAGTCAATTTATGTAAACAACAAATAGCTACTATATAGAAACAAGATATGATTTGAGATATGAATCTGTTAGTGAACTTGTTGTAATGATCTAAACTTGTTTGGGAACAAAGAAACTAGCTGCTATCACACAAGTTGAATCATCATTGCTTGTGTTTCCACCTCTAATTAAAAATTGTGGACAACTAAAGCCGCAGTTGGATTTGCTATATTATGATTTGTCCAAAAATGTTATTATATTATCATTTGTGACCCTTCTTGCTCTTAAGGTTGGTCTACTTTCAGAGAGCATGGTGGCGGTGTTTTTGTTTATTTTATGGTATATATGTCCAACTATTGGTCTCTTCATATTCTAGTGCAAGGAAGATGTACTTTGGTCTTTAGACCAAATCATACTTAGACTTGAAATTTTTAATACATGTTCCCCTATTTGGTCAACAAAAAATTAATGTGAAACCTAATTATACCAATAACATCTAGCAATTTCAGCTTTATGTGGCCAAGAATTAATTGATAATTTCGGTACTCCATGATGATCATCACAGTATTGAAATTTGGAAATTAATGGAGGTGCTAATTAAATAAATTAATAGAGGTAAAGGTTAGTTTTTGTTGGTGCTTGTAACGTTGCTCATTATCAAATTTTATTCACGATCACAACTAATTTGTTTTTAAGTGGACGTTACATGTGCTCACATGAATAACATAGCACACAACAACTTAAATTTTTATAGGCATACTTGAAGCCTACGCACTTTCTTTTGTAAGGTCACTTCTGCTTTTAAAGATCATACAAATAATGCACAAAATGTGGGCCAATTCAAAGTTTTTATTATAGAGTAAGAAAAAAGAAAACATTTGAGTGATTGCGTACAATTTTAAAGAATCAAATCTTATTAAATTATCATATTTTTTTAATCTTATGCAATTTTGATGGTATCCATTTCTCTCTCTACATTTGTCTACTCTACTAAGATACGTGTATCACTTGATTTATTACATAATATTCACACGAAAATTTTACGTATAGCAAGAATTTTCTTCCTTGTCTCTTACAAAGTAAAAGGAAATGAGAAAGACACGTGCACAAATGTTACCGATCTCAGCTCCTAAATCCGCTAGACACAAAAGCGGATCAATCTCTCTCCCTCTCTCTCTGTTACTTTTTTTGAGAAAGGTACTCTCTCTCTCTCTCTCTATATATATATATATATATCATCTCTCTCTAGCACAAAAGAGTGGACCATCATCAACTGCTCAATAAAGAGAGCAGAGTACATAGGGATATAATTCCTAGAACACAGTAGGTTCCCCTTTTTTTCGGAAACGAATTTGTTGCATTTAATAAACGAAATGTCAAAAAAAGGAATTATTCTGGATTGTCTAAATGTCGGGATCCAGAGCTCCGAACTCTTCCTAAATAATCGACCCCTTTGGCTTGAAAAAGTCATCGTCTTCAATTATCAGGGGTCTTCTTTCTTTTTTTTTTTAAGTTACAATTAAAACCACTCATGAAATATTATATATTTATTTTCTTAACTCGAAAAACGTCTTAAGTTTTCCATGCACCAAATTTCCCAAGACAACAATGTGGAACACTTCTTAAGTTATGCACATGCACGATATCCAGTTTTACCACATTTCAACTCCAGTAATTCTGAGGCTTTATTGTCAATTTTCAGTAACTTTTAGAAGCTTGTATTTCTCAAGGTTAGTTGGGCTTTGCTTTGTTTCCGTAATAATTGACCATAAAAATTCGTGATGCATGGCACATCTTTTAACAAAGAGAGTTAAGGGCATGCCAAGGACATGTTTGGCAGTGCATTCTTGAAGCAGTAAAAAATTCTTGAAGCAGTAAAAATTAATGCATGTATAATTAGCCTACGGGTTATACATTTTAATGTTTTAGACTTTACTAAATGAGATAATAATACTGGACAATTATTGGAAATAAATTACTGGTGATGCTGACCAATATATCCATTATGAAAATGGTTAAGAGTCATTTTGAGGCCTAATTTTAGTGGACCCACTTTGTAAAAGTGATAGGACTTGATAGATTTGTGTTCTCCGTCGCAAGGAGATCGAAATTATATATTTATATGCTCAAAATGGTAATCAGGCAAATGTGAAATTGATGCTCAAAGTGTGCTTATTGACCTTTGAATTTTGTTAGAAAAAGCCTATATATGGAATCTCACATCGGTTAGGCATTAAAATTTGACATCTCCTGATACGTATAAGTACTAAGGTAATCCCACATCGGTTAAACATAAAAACTTGGCATCCCCTGACCTGTATAAGTACTAGGTCTTTCTCAACATCTAGCAACCTACAAAAATTACACACAGAAAATAACACACAGCTATCTTTCTCATAGAGGAAGACTTTTGAGTCTTTGAATACTCGTGCACAACCCCTTGTTCTAGGTTTTTAATTTCATAGTAATATTTCTTCTATTGTATTTATTTGTTGTTTACCTCCTATACATTTCTATCTATTTGTTATTTACCTCCTATATATTTCTAACAATCTTAAAATAGATTATAGCTTTCATTTGATGACGAAGAGGTTCATCAGAGTCGAACATGACGAAGAAGTTCATCGGAGTCGAACATGACGAAGAAGTTCATCGGAGTCGAACATCCAGTTTTATATATATATATATAATAGTTCCTTTCACTTATACTTTTGTTTAACTTATATATATAATTGTTTAAGTTATATATGTTTTATGATATTAATATTCTGTTTACGTTTTTGGTTTTGTTATATTATATTATAAAAACCTTTATATATACTATGTTTATATATTTAAGTTATATAACATTTACATAAAAAAAAACCTTTATATAAAGTTTGTTTACGTTTTTTTTCCAAAAAAAAAAAAGTTTAACAAATTGTTTAAGTTATATAATTTGTTTTGTTTTTGTTGTTAATAGCAGATTGTTTACGTTTTGTTGTTAACATATGTATAGTTTCTTCTTTAATAAATTAAAAAAAAAAAAGCATGAATTTCTATTTGGTGGATGATATAAATTCTAAGACTTGGATTTTGGTATTTTTAGAAATGGCTAATAACATGAACGTTATTTCAACTAAGAATGTTCCAATTGGGAGCACTTCTGAGACACCGGTGCTATCTCCTTGGGTTCATGCCTCAACCTCGACACAACCCTTGTCGGTTTCGGTTCCTGTGAACCACAATAAGAAACTTGAGAAATTCACTGGACTGAATTTCAAAACTTGGCAACAAAAGATGTTGTTCTATTTGACAACACTAAATCTTGTGAGATTCTTGAAAAAGAATCCTCCTACTGTTAGAGAGGAAGAAACAAATTCTCAGACAGACTTTGTTTACTGTTGAAGCATGGAAGCATTCTGACTTCTTGTGCAAGAATTATATTCTGAATGGCTTGACTGATGCACTTTATAATGTGTATAGTCCAAAAAAAAGGGCCAAAGAAGTGTGGGAGTCTTTAAACCATAAGTACAAAATAGAATATGCTGGTGCTAAAAAGTTCATAGTTGGATAGTTCATGAACTATAGAATGATGGATTCCAAAGACTGTAAGTAGTCAAGTTCAAGAACTACAATTACTCATTTATGAAATTCATGCAGAAGGAATGGAATTAGTGAGTCTTTTTAGGGAACTGCAATTATAAAGATGTTGTCCTTGCATGGAATGACTTCAAGAACTATCTGAAGCACAAGCGTAAGGAGATAAGTGTTGAAGATCTTATTGTTCAACTTTGCATTGAGGAAGACAATAGAAGATCTGAAAAAAAGAATTTTGACAAGTCTGTTGCCGGAGCAAATGTGGTGGAGCATGATAAAAGCTCCAAGAATAAGAAGAACAAGTCATAGTTCAAGCTGGGACCTAAGGAAGAAATTTCAAAGAAGCAAAAATTTCAAGGGAAGTGTTTCAACTGTGATAAGGTGGGTCACAAGTCGGCAGATTATAGGTTGCCAAAGAGGAACAAGAAGAAAGAGGCCAATGTAGTGGATACCATTGCACAAGAAGTGTCAAACATCAGTCTTTCTGTTGTGGTCTTTGAAGTCAACATGGTGGACTCAAACCCAAAGGAGTGGTACTAGACATAGGGGCCACATGCCATGTTTGCTGTGATTGAGCTACCTTTAGTGATCTCGTACCGTCAGATTTTGGAGAGAAGCTGTATATGGGTAACTCTACCACATCTGAGATCAAAGGCCAAGGGATAGTATTTCTGAAAATGACATCAGGCAAGGAAGTCAAGCTGCAAAATGTGTTGTATGTGCCTGGTATCCGGAAGAATCTTATTATTGGAACTCTATTGAGTTCACATGGCTTCAAGATGGTTTTTGAGGCTGATAAAATAGTTTTGTCTAAACATGGGATGTATGTGGGAAAGGGATATGTGAAAAATGAATGTAATGGCTGTTAAGCCCAATTCCATTAATAAAAATAAAAACTCTTCCGCTTATATGCTTGAGTCTTCTAATTTATGGAATGGTAGACTAGGCCATATTAATTATGATACTTTATGTGGGCTAGTTAACTTGGATCACAAACCCACGTTTAATATTGATTCCAACATAAGTGTGAAATATGTGTAGAGGCAAAACTAACGAGATCTTCGTTCTAAACGATTGAGAGAAATACTAAGCCACTTGATTTGACACAAAGCAATGTTTGTGACTTAAAATTTGTTCAAACTAGAGGTGGGAGTGAATATTTTGTCACATTCATAGATGATAAAACAAAATATTGCTATGTATATTTGCTTAAAAGCAAAGATGAAGTTATAGAGAAATTTGCTCTTTATAAGCAAGAATTTGAAAACCAACTTAATAAGAAAATTAAGATGGTAAGAAATGACCGTGGTGTTGAATATGTAGAACTGTTTAGTGAATTTTGTGCACTAAATGGTATTATTCACGAGATTATGTCACCTTATTCACCTCAGTCAAATAGTGTGGCTGAACGCAAAAATCATACCTTAAAAGATATGATGAATACGATGTTGATAAGTTCTAGATTGCCACAGAATATATGGGGGGAAGCCATTTTATCAGCTAATTACCTTTTAAATAAGGTACCCCAGAAGAAAGAAGACAAGACCCCTTATGAATTGTTGAAAGGTAGAAAGCCTTCCTACAAATACTTGAGAGTGTGAGGTTGATTGCATCTTCATTAGTTATGCCCACAACAGTAGTGCATATCGGTCCCTTGTGTATGAATTTAAAAGCCCTGAGATTTACAAGAACACGATAATGGAATCTAGGAATGCATCGTTTTTTGAACATGTATTTCCTTGTAAATCAAAAGGGGATGGTTCAAGTTCATCTAAACGAACGTATAAGACTATTGAAGAGAATAGTTAGGATCACCTAGAAGTTGAAACCCAACAAGAAGAGGAAGAGCCTAGATGAAGCAAAAGGGCAAGGACTAAAAAGTCATTTGGACCAAATTTTTTGACCTATATGCTAGAGGCTAAACCTTAAACTTTCCAAGAAGCTGTAAGCTCATCTGAGGGTCCTTTATGGAAAGAAGCCATAAAGAGTAAAATTGATTCCATCATACAAAATCATACTTAGGAATCAGTGGACTTTCCTCCAAGAAGTGAACCGCTAGGTTCTAAGTGGATTGTCAAACGAAAAATGAAAGCAGATGAAACAATTGACAAATATAAGGCTAGACTTGTTATAAAAGGTTATAGACAAAAAGAAAGCCTTGATTATTTTGATACTTATTCTCCTGTGACGAGAATAACCTCCATGAGAATTATTTTAGCAATTCTCGCTTTGCAGAATCTTGAAGTACATCAGATGGATGTAAAGACTGTTTTTCTTAGTGAAGAACTTGAAGAGGAAATATATATTGAACAAGCTAAGGGTTGTATTGCTCCAGGACAAGAAAAGAAAGTCTAAAATTGGTGAAGTCTTTGTATGGACTTAAACAAGCACCAAAGCAATGGCATGAGAAATTTGACAGTGTCATGATGTCAAATGGTTTCAAAATTAATGAGTGTGACAAGTGTGTTTATGTCAGAAGTACATATGATGGATATGTCATTCTTTGTTTGTATGTAGATTATATGCTAATTATGGGTAGCAATGATTAGATGATCAAATCTACTAAAGACATGTTGAACTCTAGGTTCGACATGAAAGACATGGGACCTGCTGATATGATTTTGGGAATCAAAATTAAAAGGTCGCCTGATGGACTCATCTTGAGTGAGTCACACTATGTAGACAAGATACTTGACAAATTTAGTAAATATGGTACTGGCGTGACCAGAACACCAATTGATATTAGTCAAAATCTGTCCAAAAATAGAGGAGAAAGTATATCCTAGATGGAATATGCTAGAGTGATAGGTAGTTTAATGTACTTAATAAGTTGTACAAGACCAGATATTGCCTACGTCTTGAGTAGTCTGAGTAGATTCACAAGTAATCTAGGAGATGACCACTAGAAAGCAGTTGTTAGAGTACTTAGGTACTTACAATATACTAGTGATTACGGGCTATACTATACAAGAGATCTTGTTGTTCTTGAAGGGTATTCTGACGTAAGTTGGACATCTGATATGTAAGATTCTAAAGCTATAAGTGGATATATATTCACTTTGGGAGACACAACAATTTTATAAAAGTCCTCAAAGTAGACGGTAATAACCAGATCCACTATGGAATATGAATTTGCAACTTTAGATAAAAGCGGTGAAGAGGTTGAATGGCTAAAGCATTTCTTGGAAGATATTCCTGAATAACTGTCACGCCTCGGAGTACGGGAGGTGACGTGGCGGATTATTTAGATTAATTAAAAGAGAATTTAATTAAAACCAATGGTTTAAGGATCAAATCAAGTGAGAAATAAGAAGATTTCCACCACATTTTATAAAAGAATTTATAAGTATTAAGCAAATAATAGAAGTTAATAAGGAACTGCGAGTATGGGTTCCACAACCCGTAACTTGTGCACACACATGGTACTAACAATATCATAAATACAATCACAGTCCATATACAAATAAAGTTAAATCTTACATGCCTTGATTAAATAATACAAAATATAAATCAATCCTCCTATTGTTCCTGGGTTCGATCCAAAGAATCCTCTCCAAACCTAAATGGGAAACCACCTAGAAGGGGGGGGGGGGGAATTTAAAACAAATAAAACGTGAGCGAAAGGCTCAGTAGGACTATGTTTTATAAAATAATTTAATGCAAAGAAACATATCATTGTTTAGAAGTTACTCAAAAGAAAACTTAAATAAATAGATAAATAAATAATTTGAGTAGAACCGTCCTGACCCAAAACAGTCTACTCACACAATCAAAATACCATTTTTCTTCTACCTAGGCAAACCATGATATCACCACCGTAGTGGCCCAGCTGGGTTTCGGGACTTGCCCCCAAGGTCGATCGCTACACGACCCGATCTCTGATATGGCATCATGCCTATATGTATTTATTATCATTATCATTCAAAACCCAATTACCAAGTGTTGTCAATTACATTTATTATGAAGTCCATTTCAGATCACGGTATATTAAAATATAACCGATAAATCCATTTTCAAATAACCGTTGAAAACATTTTAATAGAAATCCTTTTCCAAAGCCAAATCATTTTAAAACCAGGCTACCAAAGAAATAGGATAGAAGTCCTACCTCAATACTCGTGCCGGTGCCCCACACCGTAATCCCGGTCCACTATACGTTAGCTCCACGGAACCACGAACGATCCTAGATACAAACTAAGTCGATCAATATCTAGTTCGAGACATTCTATGTTACTAAATCATTTCATGATGTCCTAGTGTGCCATTTGTACCGTTAAAATCATCCTATAAGGTTGGAATTTAAATTAGGGTTCAAAATAGTGAAAACGGGTAAAAATCACAAAATTGCCATGCCTCGGTCGGCCTGCCGGACTCCCTGCTTCGGCCGGCCGAACTGCACAGTTTGGCCTGCCGGAAGCAAAGTTCGGTCGGTCGAACAATTTCCAGGTTCGGCCTGCCGGACTGAAGAATACCGGCCTGCCGATCCCTGTTCTGGCCTACCAAACACGCACTTCGGCCTGCCGAACTGGAAAAACCTAGAAATTCCAGCCACGGGTTTCGATTTCCCCAAAACCCAAGTCTCAATTCTAACTTGTTTTTCTCAAATCTCAGGCATGGAAAACATTCATAGATGATAGAAAAAACATATTTAGACACTTTAAAACTCATTTAAACAAGATTCAAACACAAAAATCCCAAAAATCCAAAAATGGGAAAATTGAGGAAAAATGAAAAATCTTGAATCCAATTCGTTTTTCTTCAATCTAAGCTTAGATTCTAGTTGTTCTAAGTTCATTTAACTCAAATCCACGGTTTTCTAACCTTAAACAAACCTAGATTTCAAAAATGCACAAAATTGAAAATTTTGTAAAAAGTTTAGAAATTTCAAAACTAACCTCGAATCGAAGCTTCAATCTGCGTTCTCGGTTGCCAAATCACGTCCCCGAGCCTCCTCCTTGCTATCCCGAAGCTTAGATTCGAATTTCTTTCAAAAATTTTGAGAGAGAATTGAGAGAAGAGAGAGATTGCCTAGAGACCAAGAGGAAGAGAGAGAGAGGTGGCCGTGAGACTGAGGAGAGAGAGAGAGAGGAAGGAAATAAATAGAGAAAATCGGTGGGCGGTTTTACTGTGCGAAAACCATGTGCCGCCCACGGTTTTGTAAAACGGAGTATTTTTAACATTTTACAAACTGTTGTGTTTTAAAACTTAAAACATCATTTTAAAACAATAAGAAATCATTTGAACGCATCAATTTAACAATACAACCAAAAATTTAAAATCCAACCAAATAATCTAATTAATGTTAAAACATTAATTATGGCACACTAATTCATCATTTACATTACATTAACATTAAATAAATTTTGGGACGTTACAACTCTCCACCCCTAAAAGAAATTTCGCCCTCGAAATTTACAACTCATTTCAGAAACAAAAAAAATGCGGATACAATTCCCGCATACTCGACTCTAGCTCCCAGGTGGCTTCATCAACCCCATGATGCTGCCACACGACTTTTACCAACGGTATCTCACGACGACGCAAGCTAGTGACCTTCCGGTCGATAATCTGAATCGGTACTTCTTCGTATGTCGTATCTTCCTGAACCTGCACATCGCGAAATGAAACTATCTTATCCTGCTCAAGCGGACACTTCTTAAGCATCGACACATGAAACACATCGTGAACATGAGAAATTTCGGGCGGAAGATCAAGCCGATAAGCGACCACACCAACACGCTGAGTGATCTCGAACGGCCCAATATACCTCGGCGCGAGCTTCCCACTCACCCCGAACCGCATAGTTCCCTTACGAGGTGATACCCTCAAGAGAACAAAATCTCCAACCACGAACTCTAAGGGTCTACATCTTCTATCCGCGTAACTCTTTTGATGACTCTGAGCTGCCCTCAACCGATCTCGAATCACCGTGACTTTCTCGTTGCTATCACGAATCTCATCCGGCCCAAGAATAACCCTATCTTCAGGCTCGGCCCAACACACAGGTGACCGACACGGTCGTCCATACAACGCCTCAAATGGTGCCATACCAATGCTCGCCTGATAACTGTTGTTGTATGCGAACTCCGCTAGATGCAAACATTGCTTCCAATTCCCGCCGAAGTCTAACGCACAAGCATGCAACATATCCTCAAGAACCTGAATAACCCGCTCAGACTGCCCATCAGTCTGAGGATGAAACGCCGTATTGAAGTTCAAATCCGTACCTAAAGCCTCCTGAAAACTCCTCCAGTACTTAGCATTAAACCTGGTGTCTCGATCAAAGGTGATGGACAAAGGAACTCCATGCAACCTCACAATGTTCTGCATATACAACTCCCTGAGAACCTTCCTAGAACACGTCGACCTAAACGGAATGAAATACGCCGATTTCGTCAACCTATCGACCATGACCCAAACTGCATCATGCAGCTGCTCCGCCCTCTGCAAACCTGTGAGAAAATCCATCGTCATATGCTCCCATTTCCACCCTGGAATAGGAAGCGGCTGAAGCTGACCTACAGGCTTCTGATGCTCGGCTTTCACCTGAAGACACGTCGAACACTTGGCCACGTACTCACGAACATCTTTCTTCATGCCTCTCCACCAATACTGTCTCTTCAAATCGCGATACATCTTGGTGCTCCCCGGATGAATAGCGAACTAAGACCTATAGGCTTCGTCTAGAACGGCTTTTGTCACCTCGGCGATAACTGGAACTGCAAGACGCTCCCGAAAGTACAACGATCCATCTGCATGCACGCTCCATTCCTCGAACTACTCCCCGTTCTAAATTCGCGACCAAATCCCCTGCAAATGCCGATCCTGCCACTGACTTTGCTTCACCATCTGAACAAGAGCTGGAGTCGCTTCTACATGATACACCGAAACACAATCACAGTCTTTATGATACTGTAGCCGATACTCACTCACTGTCGCATCCCTGCTCCAGTCCTCAAAAATCAAACAAGTGAGAATCCTTGAAGACTTTCTGCTAAGCGCGTCCGCGACCACATTAGCTTTCCCGGGATGATATTGCAACGCAAAATCATAATCCTCCATATACTATACCCATCTGCGCTGCCTCAAATTGAGATCCCTCTGAGTGAACAGATACCTTAAACTCTTGTGATCGGAGAAGACCTGAAACGACGCTACATACAAGTAACACCTCTAAATCTTCAGCGCGTAAATCACCGCCGCAAGCTCTAAATCGTGAGTAGGATAATTCCGCTAGTGAGGTCGTAGCTGTCTCGATCCGTACGCAACTACACGTCCATGCTGCATCAACACGCATCCAAGTCCGCGCCCTGAAGCATCCGCATAAACCTCATACGGCTCGTCACTGCTAGGAATAACCAACACTAGAGCTGAAGTCAACCGGTTCTTCAATTCCTGAAAAGCAAGCTCACAATCTTCATTCCACTCAAAACTGACATTTTTCTTGATCAATCTCGTCAACGGAGCTGCAATCTTCGAAAAATCCTTTACAAATTTCCTGTAATATCCAGCAAGACCTAAGAAGCTACGGATCTCCACTACATTCCTTGGTCGTTTCCACTCCAATATAGCTTCAATCTTGGATGGATCCACTGAAATACCATGCTCCGAGATAACATGACCTAGAAACTTGACCTCAGTCAACCAAAATTCACACTTTTCCCTCTTAGCATACAATTGGTGCTCCCGTAGAATCTGAAGCACGATCCGGAGATGCTGCTCATGCTCCTCCCAAGTCTTAGAATACACAAGAATATCATCGATGAACACGATCACGAACTGATCCAGATACAGCCTAAATATCCTGTTCATCAAATCCATAAAAGCTGCCGGAGCATTCGTCAACCCAAACGACATAACCAGAAACTCAAAGTGCCAATACCGAGTCCTAAAAGCTATCTTGGGAATATCCTCTTCCTTGATCCTAAGCTGATGATAACCTGAACGCAAATCAATCTTCGAGAAGTATCGCGTACCTCCCAACTGATCAAACAACTCATCAATCCTAGGCAAGGGATACTTGTTCTTCACCGTAACACGATTTAGCTGCCGATAATCCACACATAACCTAAGAGTCCCATCGTGCTTCTTAGCAAACAAAATCGGTGCTCCCCACGGAGATGTGCTATTCCGAATATACCCTTTATCAGCAAGCTCCTGAAGTTGCTTCCTCAATTCCTTCATTTCTGCCGGCGCCATCCGATAAGGTGCCATGAAAATTGGTGATGTCCCTAGAAACAACTCGATACCAAACTCAATCTCCCGATGCGGTGGTAATCCTAGCAACTCGTCGGGGAAGACATCCTCGAACTCATCAACCACCGAAATCGCTACACTGTCACTCGAAACATAGGGCTCGCAATCTAGATTGGCAAGAAAAGCACAACAACCTAGATTCCTTCGCCCTCCTAGACACGACTTCATGAGACGCTCACTCATTAGCCAATCACCACCACCCTGGTAAGTGATCACCGTCCCCCTATCAGACACTAGGGTCACTTTTCTAAGTTGGCAGTCCACGACTGCACTATACCTAGACAATCAGTCCATCCCTAGAATCACATCATAGGAGCTCATGGGGAGTATAATCAAATCACTTTTCAAAATCTCATCCCCAATCTTTATTTTACAGGATTTACACATACAATTTACACACACCCGCCCCAAGGGAGAAGTTATAACTAGGGGTTCATTAAACTCTTCTATCTCTAATCCCAAGACATGTACAAAGGAACTCGAAATGAGAGAATGAGAGGCACCGGTATCGAATAAAACACGAGCTAAAGATCTAGAAACCAAGATCATACCGTCAACAACCGCGTTACCAGTCTGAGAATCTGACCCTCCAGATGCCATTGCATAGACCTGCATTGGCGCCTTTCCTTTTCCTCTACCGACATTGCTGGGTCCTGGATTACTCGGCCGATGCTGCTGAGATGGAGACGACTGCACACTACATGTACTCGACGCTCGATACTGAGGAACGCTGCGCTGAAAATGCTGCGGCTGCTGCCCCCGTACCGGATATGAGAATTGTTGAGGAGAAAACTGCGAATACTACAACTACAGGTACTACGGAGGTGGAGGTAGGGTCTGAGGCTGAGGTTGAGACTGACGACTGGCATCCTCCCCGGTCTGAGATCCAAGATGAGCACTTCTGATCGGGCAATTTCTCTTGATGTATCCGGGCTGCTGACAGAAATGACAATGAAAGCTGTAGGGATTGCTACGCCCGCTGCCAGACGAACTTCTGCTGCCACTGGTCGCACCGCCTTGCTTGCCTTTCCCTGGAGCTGAACGACTACTGGTGCTCTTTCTGCCACTCCTCTGCGGTCCTCCTGAAGCCTTGGCTAGGTCCTCACAATACTGCACGTAATCATTCTCCACGGAGATCACCGACGACACAAGCTCTCCGAAACTCCTAAGCCGTAGAGCAACCAACTGTCGCCGAATAGGAGCCCTGAGCCCTTCCTGAAACTTAATACACTTTTCATGCTCCGATGCCACAGCTGATGGAGCAAACCTAGCCAACTCATTAAACTTTGCCTTATACTCCCGAACTAAAAGGTCACCCTGCTGCAACCTGTAGAACTCAGCTGCCTTCTGATCTCTATACCCCTGTGGAAATATCGATCATAGAACAGCTCCTTAAACTTATCCCAACTGATATCGCCACCGCGCTCTAGATGCTTAGTCTGTTTCCACCAAGTGTTAGCGCCACCCTCAAGCTTATACGTCGCGAATTCCACACGATACTCCTCAGGCACACCAAGAGTATCCAAATGCTTCAAGATCGAATCCAACCAATACTCTGCTAACTGCGGATCCCCGTTGCCATCAAAAGTCGAAATAGACGCCCGTCAAAATTCCTTAAAGTACGCATGCCGACTACCAACACTAGAGTCTTCCGGTCTAGCCCTGGCTACCATCTGCCGAAAAGCCGCAAACATAGACCTCATCATGCTCTCATCATTTCTGAACTCGGTGTCAGCAGTCGAACGACGTCTAGGTACCATTCTCTCACTTTTGAAAACAAAATTTAGACTATCAGAGGTATTTCATTGTCAAACCTATGTGTGCACAATTCCCAAGGTTCATAACCTTGAGCTCTGATACCATTCTGTCACACCCCGGAGTACGGGAGGTGACGTGGCAGATTATTTAGATTAATTAAAAGAGAATTTAATTAAAACCAATGGTTTAAGGATCAAATCAAGTGAGAAATAAGAGGATTTCCACCACATTTTATAAAAGAATTTATAAGTATTAAGCAAATAATAGAAGTTAATAAGGAACTGCGAGTATGGGTTCCACAACCCACAACTTATGCACACACATGGTACTGACAATATCATAAATACAATCACAGTCCAGATACAAATAAAGTTAAATCTTACATGCCTTGATTAAATAATACAAAATATAAATCAATCCTCCTATTGCTCATGGGTTCGGTCCGAAGAATCCTCTCCAAACCTAAATGGAAAACCACCTAGAAGGGGGGAAATTTAAAAAAAATAAAACGTAAGCGAAAGGCTCAGTAGGACTATGTTTTATAAAATAATTTAATGCAAAAAAACATATCATTATTTAGAAGTTACTCAAAAGAAAACTTAAATAAATAAATAAATAATTTGAGTAGAACCGTCCTAACCCAGAACAGTCTACTCGCACAATCAAAATACCATTTTTCTTCTACCTAGGCAAACCATGATATCACCACCGTAGTGGCCCAGCTGGGTTTCGGGACCTGCCCCCAAAATCGATCGCTACACGACCCGATCTCTGATATGGCATCATGCCTATATGTATTTATTATCATTATCATTCAAAACCCAATTACCAAGTGTTGTCAATTACATTTATTATGAAGTCTATTTCAGATCACGGTATATTAAAATATAACTGATAAATCTATTTTCAAATAACCGTTGAAAACATTTTAATAGAAATCCTTTCCAAAGCCAAATCATTTTAAAACTAGGCTACCAAAGAAATAGGATAGAAGTCCTACCTCAATACTCGTGCCGGTGCCCCACACCGTAATCTCGGTCCGCAATACGTTAGCTCCACAAAACCACGAACGATCCTAGATACAAACTAAGTCAATCAATATCTAGTTCGAGACATTCTGTGTTACTAAATCATTTCATGATGTCCTAGTGTGCCATTTGTACCTTTAAAATCATCCTATAAGGTTGGAATTTAAATCAGGGTTCAAAACAGTAAAAGCAGGTAAAATCACAAAAATTGTCATGCCTCAGTCGGCCTGCCGGACTCCCTGCTTCGGCCGACCGAACTGCACAATTCGCCCTGCCGGAAGCAAAGTTCGGTTGGCCGAATAATTTCCAAGTTCAGCCTGCCGGACTGAAGAACACCGGCCTGCCGATCCCTGTTCCGGCCTGCCGAACACGCACTTCGGCCTGCCGAACTGGGAAAACCTAGAAATTCTAGCCACAGGTTTCGATTTCCCCAAAACCCAAATCTTGATTCTGACCTGTTTTTCTCAAATCTCAGGCATGGAAAACATTCATAGATGATAGAAAAACATATTTAGACACTTTAAAACTCATTTAAACAAGATTCAAACACAAAAATCCCAAAAATCTAAAAATGGGAAAATTTAAAGAAAAATGAAAAATCTTAAATCCAATTCGTTTTTCTTCAATCTAAGCTTAGATTCTAGTTGTTCTAAGTTCATTTAACTCAAATCCACGGTTTTCTAAGCTTAAACAAACCTAGATTTCAAAAATGCACAAAATTGAAAATTTTGTAAAAAGTTTAGAAGTTTCAAAACTAACCTCGAATCGAAGCTTCAATCCGCGTTCTCGGTTGCCAAATCACGTCCCCGAGCCTCCTCCTTGCTATCCCGAAGCTTGGATTCGAATTTCTTTCAAAAATTTTGAGAGAGAATTGAGAGAAGAGAGAGATTGCCGAGAGACCAAGAGGAAGAGAGAGAGAGGTGGCCGTGAGACTGAGGAGAGAGAGAGAGAGGAAGGAAATAAATAGAGAAAATCGGTGGGCGGTTTTACTGTGCGAAAACCATGTGCCGCTCACGGTTTTATAAAACGGAGTATTTTTAACATTTTACAAATTGTTGTGTTTTAAAACTCAAAACATCATTTTAAAACAATAAAAAATCATTTGAACGCATCAATTTAACAATACAACCAAAAATTCAAAATCCAACCAAATAATCTAATTAATGTTAAAACATTAATTATGGCGCACTAATTCATCATTTACATTACATTAACATTAAATAAATTTTGGGGCGTTATAATAACCTAATCTTGTGCTTGCAATATGCATACATTGTGAT
This sequence comes from Artocarpus heterophyllus, assembly GCA_025403435.1. Classification (NCBI taxonomy): domain Eukaryota; kingdom Viridiplantae; phylum Streptophyta; class Magnoliopsida; order Rosales; family Moraceae; genus Artocarpus; species Artocarpus heterophyllus. The sequence goes on from CM046351.1 coordinate 21,458,362, forward strand.
AATCAATTTGCTATTGGCAAGGTACCAAATGTGATGTACAACAGTAAGTCAAGACATATACGTTATCGACATAAAATCGTTATACAACTGATCTTGACTAGAGTCATGACATTAGACTATGTAAAGTCTAAAGAGAATATTGCGGATCTGTTAACCAAAGGACTGAATAGAGATCAAACTGAGAAAACATCAAAAGGAATGGGACTTAAACTCGAAACAGTGGAAACCCAACCTTGTCGACTAGAGATCCCAAGATTTAGATTCAATGGGATAATTAAACTGAATAGACCGAGTTTGATCACTGTGAAGGCTACCCTAATCCATTCCTATAATAAAAACAGTAATACCCATAGGGAAAGATTAAGCAGCTTGCTTTTAATGATTCTTATGCATCGAAGACAATGGGAATTCGAGCAGAGTAATGCAGGTTACTCTTAAAGTAAGAAATCACCTATGTGAGAAGGAAGTGGGGCAGCTTCAAAGGAGAATTGCTAAGGCTTAATTCTTTAAAAACTCTTGCAGAACCAGGGAGATGTTCATGGCCAAAATGAGCATAACCATGAGACTAAAACTATGTCAAGAAAATATCTGTGTGAGGTATGTTATCGTTTACACAAACAGTAGAACAGTTCAAGGACATCGTGTCTACTGATCAGTCAGTAAAGTAAACATACTTTCACACAGGAAGGTTCAAGGGTTAACGGCTACCTATCCTATGCAGGTATTAACTGTAGAACTCTATTACCGTGTAGTGTCTTTGTTTTATTGTGTCGTCGATCAATTCTTTTCATGTGGGGGATTGTTGGAAAAAATGGTTAATAACCTTTTTGATGAGTCATTTTAAGGCCTACTTTTTGTAGGACCCACTTTGTAAAAGTGATAGGACTTGGCAGATTTGCGTTCTCCGTCACGAGGAGATCGAAATCATATATTTATATACTCAAAATGATAATCGGGTGAATGAGAAATTGATGCTCAAAATATACAAATTGACGTTTGAATTTTGTTGGAAAAAGCCTAAATGTGGAGTCCCACATCGGTTAGGCATTAAAGCTTGACATCCCCTAACATGTGTAAGTACTAGGGTAGTCCCACATCGGTTAGGCATAAAAGCTTGACATCCCCTGACCTGCATAAGTACTAGGGTCTTTCTCTACATCCAGCCACCCACAAAAATTACACATAGAAAATAACACATAACTTTCCTCTTGTTTGCGAGTCTTCTTGCTCTCTCTTTTTTTTTTCTTTTTTGAGTCTTTTTGGTGATAGAGGAAGACACTATTTCATGTTTGCTAGAGGCGATGTTCGATCGTGCATAGACCATCATTGTTTGTCATTGTCCGCTCGAGCACAACCAAGTGTGAGCCACACGTGCCTCGACTACCATCCTTGTTCTTCTATTGTTTCTTTAATATTGTATCTGTTTGTTGTTTACCTCCTATATATTTCTAACATAATTGACCATAAAAATTTATGATGCATGGCACAACTTTTAACAAAGAGAGTTAATGGCATGCCGAGGGCATGTTTGGCAGTGCATTCTTAAAGCAGTAAAAATTCATGCATGTATAATTAACCTACGGGTTATACATTTCAATGTTTTAGAATTTATTAAATGAGATAATAATATTGGACAATTATTGGAAATAAATTATTGGTGATGGTGACCAATACCTATTATGTGAACATTATAAGAAGAAGATTATCTTTAGTCGTATACAATTAAGTGACCACATAGATTTGCAAATTTTTTGCACAAAAACTGTTGCATGATGGATCTAAACTACATGTTTACATCACAACATGTCAAGAGAAAGGCTTTAGTTGAAGATTATGTCCTTTAATTTCTAATATAGGTTTTAGTTTTTCTTTAATTTATTTATGTTTTATTGAATTATTTGTTAAGGATTGAATCCCTTACCAATACAACAATAAAATCAAAGTGCAAACAAACAAACATACACAAGACGTAGGGTGAATTTACAAATTCTTCCAAAAACTTGACTTATTTAGAAGATCGGTTTATGTATAACTTTATTCTCACACTCTCCCACACGTGTCGTGTGGGAGAGAGATAAGTAATATTAATGGAAAATTTAAAGAAATGCCCTTTTTTTTTTAAGGTCATAGGATTTCTGCCCTTTTTAAATATTGTAGGACTTGTATCTTACTTTTTCCTATTATATTCAACTTAAAGATGACACAGTGAAAAAAATGAGCCAAGAGGGACCAATTCTCTAATTTACTTGATATAGCATATGAATACATAACTGTAAGTACGGGATATATTAAAGTGGACACAGAATATGACAGTTTCAAAAGTCTAATTACAGTGACTAAAATTGGTGACATCACCTCTTTAGTTTAACAATTCTTTCAAATACTTGAACTCTTAAAAAATAGCCCACAATAGTTTTATATGCTATATAGAAATTCACCTTTGATATGATAGCTATATCTACCTCCGGCGGCTTTAGAATTGCACCATACAAATCAAGAAAATCACAAGAGAAAGTACACACTTCACATATCTTATACTTACAAGGCCGATTCGCGTGACCTTGCTTAGAGATAATAATTAGGCCCTACCCACTCAACCTTACCGAAAACCACATATATTTAGAAGACCCAAATATGGTCTCAACCAACGAAAGACACGATAGTATTATCAGAGTCATGGTCCCCCAAGCGTGACAAGCCTTTAAGGCCATAAAATTGACACTTAAAGAGAGTAATTATTCATCTCTCTTGGGGCTCCTAATCATACCAATTGTGAAGACAGTGACACGTTGGCTAAAATAAATGAAACGTCACAAAGCCCAGAAAATTTGGAAAGCGTCACAAGGCATTGCGCAACACTCAAGAGTTCTAATAATTAATGCATACTGTACGTAATTGCACATCATTTGCAAAAAAATTGCTAATATCAATTCAAAGGTATACCTTTCATCGTTAACAGCAGCCAATGCAGTCAGCATCATATTACTCCCATCACATTTTGCACCGGAGTAACTCAAATATCCTAATTTCGAAGTGTTAAATAGGCCGGATACCACTTTTTAAATCTAATTATTTGAGTCAGATTCAAATCCTTTGTCCAATTTTTAGTGTCTCAAAATATGTGTAACCAATCGTATGATGGCACTTCATTTAATAAGACATGAAAACATTATTTAGATATTACTTTAAAATTTTTAAATAATGTGTCATAATACGATTGGTTTAATACCTTTGAGATAATAAAACTAGACAAGTGTCAAACATCCCAATACTTTTACATGTAAATTAAACCTAAATTTTCTACAAAAAGTGGTATATTCAAAGCTGACTCTTCAAGAGTGATATGTCTCTAATTCACCCAAATTCGACTCACTAAAACTAAACGTTAGTTTCATAATTGTTTTTTGCATTTCTCAGGATAGCTGTTTTGAAACGAATTCCTAAATAGTTTTTATTTGGTATATATTTTCAACTATGACTTGTATAGTCGGCAAATGATCTCATGCTTTGTATAGAAAAAAGAATTTTCTGTTTTTATTTTCTAGGACTCGTCATCATCGCGATATTGAATAAGTAATATTTTGCGAAACTTTTTTTTTTATTTTCCAGCCAAAACATTTTTTTCCTTGTTTTTTGAAACTTTTTTTTTCTTTTAACTGCTTTAAACATTTTTTTCCTCCAAAAAAAAACTTTTTTTTTTATTTTTTGGTTGCTTCTTTTTTTCTTTTTATTTTTTTGTTAACATGTTTAATACACTCGCACAAAATGTGTGCTTTTCAACTAGTTTAACTCTGAAAAGAGGGAGAGAATTTTCATAGCATATTATTAGAGAAACAATAGAAGTAAAATTTAGCATGTATTTGAAATGTTAGAACTAATTATTTCTAATTAACTATAATGTTGTAAAGCTTTCAGCAACTACAGTAATAAACAAAAAAATTACTACAGTGTAAAGCTCTCACATACAATAGTTTTTAAATTTAAAATTTTAGTTGTAACCAATTAGTTAAACAGTCCATTATTATTATGATCTCTGATAGCCTTTAAAAAATACTGTACCCTTAACTTACTATTTTAAACCGTCAGATTTTTATCAACCTAACTATCAAAGAATGTGCTAATATTTCCCATCTTGAAAATCACAAACTGGTATATGGACTCACAACTTACGAATTGCTGCAAAATAGATAACAATATAATACATAAAAGAAACAACCCAACAAAAATCTTAGGGGTAGGGAGAGTGGTCCTAGGGTGACAAAGCTTGTGTTTTTCCACCACTGCTCAAAGTAAGTGCTTATCAAGTACTCTCCTGTCTCAGCAAAGAGAAACCGAGGGCCAAATGATCCCAATACAGATAGTTTGCTGATGAAGAACATAGGGTAGGGAATTCACCAGTGTTTGGGGATCATAGGCCAATAGCTAATAGTCTATTTTACACCCCCCCCTCTCTTTGTTTTTTCTCCGTCAAACCATCATCCATACACGTCCACTACTTGCATTGCATGTTCCAATCTCTTATCTTTTCCTTCACCATTTCCCTTCCTGGAGAATAAGCTCACCAACCGGCCCCTACACAGGCAATCGCACGAATTAAAGCACTTATGCGCTTTCGCACTGTGCTTTTGTTCGTGCGTGCTTGCGTGCGCGTGTGTGTATATTTATGTATGTATGTATGCATGTACATGAAACCAACAATCCCAGCAAACAGAATATACCAGCCGAAATCCATATTGTCCCGAACTAAAAAGTAAAAAATTCGTGAGCTAGTCGGAAGATCAAATTTGAGTCAGCACCTTCCAACTTTGTAATAGTGATTCATCAGGGAAGACTACACACTGTTCATTGGGAAAATATTAAGCCATTGAACAGTGCACGTCTATATTGTTTCACGTGCCCTTGACTATTCAAATGCTGATGAAAAACGAGCAAACCCAAGCCAAAAGTACGATATCCAACAAGAATCTATACGGCTTATCTCACATGTTTCCACTTCAGACCCAAAGTATTTTGTTGTGTGTGTGTGTGCGTGTATCATAATACATGAGAGGCTGCCTGATAGTTATACCAAAAACAAAGATCATGACAGGCATTTTCTTTTTCCACAAGAATCTCATGAGGGTCACGTGCAGGAGGCTCCACATGACTCCCTCCCTAGCCATGCAGTAGCCTTTAACTTATTATTCTATCAAATCTTGTCACGCGAATGTGACAACGACTACACTATACAAGGTCCTAATAAAGCATGCTCGCAAAATCAGCCCCATCACCTATCTTATTTTCTCTCTTTTTACTCTATTGGGTCTGTGGCATTTACTGAGTGATGCATAAAATGCCATAAACGTGAAGAAAATAATTGAAGATAGATCAACATAATCAGAAGCTCGTCCTCATGGGGGCCGTCTAGTCTCATATCGTGTCCCGGCTTCAAAATTTGGACAGTGATTGTTCAACTATTATTTGAACCAGAAAAAGAAATAATTAAGATTGAGCTAAAATAACAGAACATACCTTTGGCTGAAGAGAGAGTTTCAGTGGACCCAATTTCTGGCTCGGTAGACTCTCTGTCCTAACACCATGCAACGAAATAGAAGGGCCAATCAAAGCCGATTGCGCTGCAACCGGAAAATTGATGCATATTGTTGCGTACTTGTAAGAGACCCGACAATAGTAACTTATACAACGTATGAAGTCCTTTCCAGACAAGGAACTGTCAGATGGTTTCTTGAAAGTGGATTCCTTGCTGGCTCTGGTGTATATTTTTTTTGCTTGAAATAGCTAATTAGTACACCAAAGGCAACAGGGTAAAAAAAGCCTCTCTTAACTTTTAAAGTGATATTTTATCTAAAAGCTTTTAGAACCCAGGAAAGAAAGCTCAAAGAAATTTTCTTTAACAAGAAAGAAAAAAATAAAACCAGGAGCAATATATAAAAAGCTAGATGGCTTTTTATTTTTGTTCTATTATTATGGCTTCCCATGATCAACGTATGTATTGCGATACGAGAGTGTGTAACTAGACCACAAAAAAATATGATGACATGTGACATTTAATATTATTTTTATTTTATTCACATATCACAGCCAGCTAAAGAAGTTTGACTATGACGCCCGAAACTCTCTTTAAATACTCGTCTCCAGCCTTCTAGCTCTTCTACACCACTCCTGCTTTGCCTAGCAAAGAACAGCCGAGTCAAGCTCTCTCTCTCTCTCTCTCTCTCTCTCTTCTCTTCAATACGTGGTTGGATAAATGTTGTCCCACGTTTACAGATTCCTCAAACAGAACAACGTTATTCACCTCAAGTTTCTGATGATCTTACTAATGAGTTGTATACCAGATAGAATCGACCTATCTTCCAACCATTTGTTGGCAACTCCACCAAGACCATCAAATGTCAACTCCTCTAATATCCTTCCGTCTTTGAAAACACTATGCCTAGATGGCTACTTTAGCTTTGAGAACAATCAATACGCAGCCAAGGACTTTGGTAACACACACCATTTCCTACCATCCGCAGTTCTCCATCCAAAATCAGTTTCTGATATTTCCTCCACAATAAAACATATTTTCGAGATGGGGTCTGGTTCGGAACTCACCGTTGCTGCCAGAGGCCATGGTCACTCCCTTCAAGGTCAAGCGCAAGCCCATCGAGGTGTAGTTATCAACATGGAGTCACTTCAAGAACAAGAAATACAGGTTTACGCTCGGAAGCACCCCTATGCAGACGTTTCTGGCGGCCAGTTGTGGATAAATATCCTGCATGAGACGCTTAGATATGGGCTCACACCCAAATCTTGGACAGATTACCTTTACCTCACTGTAGGCGGCACGTTATCGAATGCTGGCATCAGTGGGCAGGCATTCAAGCATGGACCTCAGATCAGTAACGTCTACCAGCTCGAGGTCATCACAGGTGAATTCAATCAAACCAACTAATTTTCTCACAAACAATATTTGCCAATATAATCCTATGTCAAGTCTACTGGTTGGCACATTTGCAGTCCTTGGCAAACAAGAAAGGCGGGAATAACAGTCTGATGCTTTTTATTGCAGGAAAAGGTGAAGTAGTTACCTGTTCGGAAAACCAGAATGCTGACCTCTTTTACGCTGTCCTGGGAGGGCTCGGACAGTTTGGCATCATTGCTCGGGCTAGAATCCCCCTTGAACCGGCTCCGAAGATGGTACAGCAGAAAATGATAAAAATAGTGTACTGACTTCCTAAGAGTATCGACAATCCTCTTACCTAATAAATTGTCTCGATTTTCACAGGTGAAATGGATAAGAGTTCTGTACTCGGATTTTACATCATTTTCCAACGACCAAGAACACCTAATATCATCCCCAGATTCATTCAGTTACATTGAAGGGTTCGTGATTTTAAACAGAACGCAACTTCTTAACACCTGGAGGTCCTCCTTTGATCCTAAAGACCCGATTCGAGCAAGCATGTTTAGTTCAGAAGGAAGAACTCTCTACTGCTTAGAAATGGCCATATACTTTACCCCAAATGACGTGGATGTTATGAACAAGGTGAGCATCTCCAACAAATGCATTATATAGAACTTCATCCGGATACATTGTTTCTGCTAACAAGATCCTCGAGCAAAAACCTTCTGAATTTGGATGCAGAAGCTGGAACGCCTGTTATCAGAGTTGAGTTATATTCCATCTACTCTCTTCCTATCCGAGGTTTCTTACATTGAATTCCTAAATAGAGTGCACATCTCGGAAAAAAAACTCCGAGAAAAAGGATTATGGGAGATTCCTCACCCATGGCTGAATATGCTGGTCCCGAAAAGCAAGATAAACAACTTTGCTAAAGAGGTTTTCGGCAACATTCTTAACAACTCTAGCAATGGTCCCATCCTCATATACCCAGCGAACATCTCCAAGTACTCGTTAAACATACTAATCACTTTGTTTCTTCTTTTCTTTTCCTCTTATTATCCGATGTCATAATCAAAAAGCAACACTAATTTATTAGTACGTAACAGGTGGAACAATAAAACATCCTTGGTTACACCAGATGAAGATATAGTCTACCTGGTAGCATTCCTATCCTCTGCAGCACCATTTTCCACAGGAAGAGATGGCTTAGAACACATATTGAATCAAAACAAAAGAATTCTAGAGTACTGTGCCAAAGCTAGTCTTGGAACCAAGCAGTATCTGCCTCATTACACCACCCAAGAAGAATGGCAAGCTCACTTCGGTCCTAAATGGCAAGTTTTTAGACAGAGGAAATTGGCGTATGACCCTTTGGCAATACTTGCTCCTGGACAAAGAATATTCCAAAAGGCAATATCCCTCTCATGACACCTGGCAACCAGCCACGGAGAAAATACCTTGCGGCCTTTGGAGCCTAATAATTCCCATACCTGTGAATTGGTGGCAGTCACGTCGAAATGTTCTTGGTCTCCGCCCATGACATAGAGAAAAATAGGGAGCCAGGGGCTACCTGACAATTTTGTTGGGAACTTAAAGACATCAAATCTATAATCAAATATCATGCTCTAAAAAAAATACCTGTTCAAGGTTGTTTCTGAATTCTTAAGATAATGCAAACGACGCTGTATATGCTACCAGTTAGCCGTTTAATTGTGTGATAAGTATGCAATATCCCCAAATCAGTTAAAAAAATTGGGGCACATTAAAATGGAACTGTGTCATAGTGTATAGTCTTGCATCGGAACATTTTTAAAACATGCCAAGTTCAAATTGCACAGAAACATACTGTGAGTATACCTATGAGTCCTACAATACGGGCAAAAAGTAACAGAAAGCTAAGTACTACTAAACACATACATGGCAGTAAGTAGATACTACTTTGTTTTTGTAGTTTCGCTCCAGCCAAGACCTGGTCTGCTTATTTCACCCTGTGGTTCCTCATATTCTCGAGCATCACGTATCATAGCTTCGAAGTCAGTAGAATCACTTGCCACTGGAAGAAAACTGCTAATATCATCTCTAGCTCCAAAACCTCCAGCGCGTATAACATCATCTGCCATTATGGAAGCTTCCATGTTTACTTCCCCAGAAGCATCCATCCCTGCTGGGGGTGCATCCTGGTAAAATTCTTGTCCACTTCTCCTACTGACAATTTCAACTTGCTTATTGTCTGGGGAACTTGAAGCTGGTTTTGGAGCCTCTTTACTGTTAACTTCGGTCTGAATCAATTCAGCTGCCTCACCTTTTAGCCTATTAGCATTCTCATCTGGTAAAATGAAGGTTCAGACAACCACAAATTTCTAGTGGAGAGTTAAAATGCATACCATATCTATGTTAAAAGAAAACAAAAAAGGAAGTGAAATCAATGAAAAAAAAATTGAAATTAAAACTTGACCCTAGAGCAAGATAAGCAATTAAAAAAAAAAAAGAAAAAGAGAAATTGAGTTCGAAGTTAAAACAAAGTGCCAATTTATAGAAATTGGACAGCTATATCAGATTTTGATTTTAAGAACTTGCAAAACGATTTTTCAATAGTATTGTTATGATGAAAGATTTCCCATGTTTGATCTAAATCCAAGAATCTATATATGCTTTCAAAAATGTTGAGATTGACCATTGTGTTTTTCTAAATATATAAAATCCAATCATGTTTTTCTTCTCACAAGAATGTAGCATTTACTCAAACTTAACTATGCAAAAACACCTTTGTAGTATCAAAGAAATTGTGCCTTTGATAAGGACAATGTTGTCAAATATCAACAAAAATAAAAATTTCCAAAGAAAAAAGAGAAAAGAATAAAGTTTATTATTCTCAAATGCTAAAAAATTTGAACAAAGGTATTGCACTTGGGATCCCTTAAAACAATAATTTCTTTTATGAAGGGTACTTGTGTCTTTCTCACGATGATTTTTCCTAAACCTGACATCATGGGTGAATTTTGGGATATTAGAAAAACCAGGGTGATTTGTCTGATTAAAAAAAACACAATGACAATCTTATCACTTTTGAAAACACAAGCTAGATTCTTGCATTTGCAAGACTTTTGTCGTCATTCCTTTTAAGTATCGACTGAAGCCTCGAAAGCAGACACAACCTAATTTTCAATTACTTTAAGTCTACCCAGAACTGTAGGCATGCAAATGTGCAAATCCAAACATTTGATACCATTTATCTTCATGACCGGATACAATTAGATCTGGATGAGAATATGCACAAGATGCACAAGTAAGTCGTCCAAATATGATCAGACGTATACCATTAGGCATTACTACTGGTGAGGCTAGTAACTTGTGAGACTTGAACTATAAGGAGGAATGGAAGAAAAAATTCCTTTGATGTTAATTGTTGATTATTGCCTCAGTCTTCATTTTTTTTTTCTTTGTTCCATATCTCACCACAATATTCCCCATGTTCAGTCCTCAAGAAAGAAAAAGTAAAAGTCAAAAGTCCCTACCTTCAAGAAATTTAAAAAAAAAAAAAATTGTATGTGATGCGTATCAAAGTTTCCGATCTCTATTTACACTGTATTTTTTGTAGTTCTAAAGAAGAATGATATTGACTCGTTTAACCTTCTACACAGGTCACAGTAGCTCTAGCAAATTTATTCTACCTCTACAAACTTCCACATAAATTTAACTCCTGCTTCAGTATATACAGGGACCCATGATAAAACTGAATAATTTAGGAACCAAGGTTGACTAAATAGAGAATTAAGATAAAGATAATAAAAAAGAAGAGTAAAGGACAAAGTAATTTCATTTTTTTTTATTATGTTTGACTACAGGAAAACTAAGTGTGGGAAACATCATTAGGGGGCTGAGATACTCATACATCAAAGTTAAATGTGGACCTTTGGTCTTCTTTTTCTGTAAACAAACAAAAGTCCCATTTCATTAACCTTTGTCTTTCTTGATGACAACAAGACCCCTTGTTGAGTTCATGTTACTCTTTAAGTGACAATTAATCTTTTGGGTCAGAAAATATATTACCGTAATGCCATTCTTTAACATACATTGAACTCTCCTATATATTTTTCTCTGGACAAGAACACTTCAACCTAAAACACCCATGAAAAACAATATCAAAAAACTAGAAGAAAATGTTCCAAATAATACAAACATGTGCACATATTCAAAGAACAAAATGAATGTCGTGCCAGGATTGCAATCCTATAGAAGTACGCAAACAATAAAATCTGTGTGTGTATTCATTGATAGCTTTCTAACCCGCTTCTCAAAAGTCAAAACTGTCACTCTTGTTATCACAACAAGAATCTTTATCCAGAGTGGAAGTGAATTCCAGGAATATTGACTTTAATGTTTCACATAAAATTTTCAAGGAAAGAAAAGATGGATTCCAACTAAATACACAATGTCAAACAAAAACACATAAGCAAAAAGCTTGATAGTGAAATCCAAAGAGCACGAGTACCCTGTAAAAGTTCATCCTGAGTTCTTTCCATAGTCAAGCAAATCAGGAAATGGAACGGAAATGGAACAGCAAGCAGATTCCAGTATATTGTTTTTCTAATCTCTTTCTCGGCTGTTCAATTTCCCTGCTACGGGACCTAAATTAACCAAAGTTAGCATAAGAAACTACATAGAATATATCAATGAAGGCAGTAAATTAATTGCCTACAATATAGCATGCAGATATGCTTACAAAAGAAACACATTGTTCAAAAATTAGAGGAGGACAAAAAACACAATAAATGACGCTTAAGGCTTAGGTAACAAAAAATTGCTTTTCCTCACTTCTTTTCTTTCCCTCACTTTGACTAGTCAAAGCAATCAAATTTTCTATAGGTAAATCAACTTTTATTTTAAATCAAAAGGGCAAAAAAATTAATTGCAGAATCATATGAATAGAAAAAAGAAGAAAAATAAAAATTTAAAAATTATCCGTTTCAACAAAATAACAAGAATTAGTTTAAGGAACAAGAATAATAAAATAATAAAGCATAGAAAATGTGAATTATCTTATTAAATATAAAAGTACGATGGGCTCCAGAATATCTTATCATGCATCACACAATAGTATAGCCTAGTTCTTCTCATTGTGGTATAGGATAACAACAACCTTAAGGAAAATGTATTGGGAAAAAAAACTAAGGTAAGATCCCAAATATCTTAAAGATGCCCATGCATAACACGACATTTTTAGCCTAATTCTTCTCATTTCGTTAAAAGACAATGAATATCTTGAAGAAAACCAATTGAAGGAGGAAATGAAGGACAAAGTACGCGGCTAAACAAGCTTTAGTTTAGCATGCTATTCTGCTAAGCACAAAAAAAAAAAAAAAAAAAAGAGGAACATATAGAAATGAACTTAGCTGAAATGATAAACAATTTTTATTCTCGATTGACGTCTAGTGAAGCATATTATTAGCCTGATTCCTTAGAGTTCGCTATAGCATTGTCTATCATCTTTATTATCGATTAAATATAGTTGAGACAAAAACCAATCTTTGCACACAGAAATATAATGCAGACATAAAAAAACTAATATAGTACAACATAAACAAGCTCACCATCAGAAACGAACCGATCAAACGAAAATTCTATTCTAATCTAACAAAAGCAATGTAGTGAAGCAAAGCAATAAAATAATGCATTCATAATTTCAACTCTAATCCGTAAACCTAAATCGATCAATACTCAAAATCCAATCCCGTAATAACTGACAAAAAAAAAAACTCAGAATCTTTAAGCCTTAAAGGCAACAGAGACAAAAAAATAATGAAGATTCACTTCGAAACGACAAACTCACAGTCTCTGAAAAAATCTAGGGTTTCCAAGATTAAGAAAAGGAATCATACCAGTGAAGAAGACGAAGACGAAGACGATAACGAAGAAGGTCTGAAATTATTTATTTATTTATTTATTTTTGTTGTTGCCCTGTTTTTCCGCTTTGTCAGTCTGTTTGTTTGATTTTTTGCCCTTTTTTCAGTTTTTTATTTTTTTTGGAAGGCTAATTGGCGCGATGGACGTGTTCGGTTATGACAGAGGACACGTATCACTGTTCGGAGACTCGGGAGTATGCGCTGGTGGAGAATCATTGGTTGGTGAATAATGTGGGGAAACTTTTCGTACGATTGATGGTTGAAAAGGACAAAAAAAGATCTGGGAAGGTCAGCATCAACCCTGACAAGTTTTATTAGACAGTATTTTTAAAATACTTAAAAATAATTTTATTTTAAAAAATAAAAATTTTCAATGGACCGCATTAAAAAATTTTGTAAATTTTTGCTTAAAAAAAATACAAAAATATTTTTAAAAACTTTCAAAATAATATTAAATGGGCCAAATTTTTACACCATTAATGGTTGACAAGTGCTTTGTTTGTTGTTTGTTAATCAAAAGTTTGCTCGTGTTTGGTATTTTTAACAGCAATTTTAATATTATAAAAAACAATTTTGTTCTATTAATAAGACATGAGTGTTTTAACTGTTTAACTTTTTAATGGTTTGATTTGCGATCAAAAACAGTTATATATCACACGCTGTAAATTTTAATATGGATAATCGCAAATAAAAACTTTAAAATCTTAAGCCTGCAATTAACACACCTTATTCTAGCAATGGAGAGAGATTATCTTTTCACTATAAGTATTTTTATTTTTTATGTTGTCGTGCATATTAAAAGCAAAATTTGTAATATTTAATAAATTACTAATAAAATTGTTGGGAGATACATAATAACAAAAATAAATAGATTTAGTTTTTAATTTTAATTTTATGTTAAAACATTGGTAACATTCTTATATCAAAATAATAAAAAGAATTTAATTTTAATTCACATTTTTAATATTCTTAAATATAAACGGCATTTAATTTTAATTTTATCTTTTATAATATTTATAGAAAGATAAATTACTTTTTTCAGGGTACAAAATTATACAACTGATAAAATTAAATTAAAAAAATTAAAAATAAATTTAAATATCACACCTCTATCAAACTTGCAACGATTTACTTTTCAAGTTTTCCATTTCTTGCTCACACACGTTGTGATATTGTCCCTTATATGATCAATTTCTTGTAACCTTTGACTGTTAGTAGTAGGATATTCTTTTCCATTGTTAATCTCATCTTGTCTATGTTACAACCCGCCTTTTTCGGACTGTGATAAACATTTTTCTTATTTACGTATAGGTAAAAACTTAAGAAATTTTTTTTTCAATTCTTTTTTTTAAATATATTATCCATGCATCCTCAAAATGCAAATATAAATATATATTTACATAAACACACTTTCTTTTATAATACTGTTTGCCAAATACTCTCAAGAGAGGTTTTGTCTTACTTAATTATGTTTCAGCCTTTATACAACACGTTTCAAAATAACTTAAAATATATTACAGCGAAAACATAACTGTGGCGGCATCCATACCCATTCTGCACACTACTCATCCCTCCGCCAGCTCATCAATGAAATTATTCTGACCTTTTAGTGGGAATACCTACAGCATAAAATATTAAGTGAGCTTACGCCCAGTAAGTCCCAAAACAGCCCACATGCACATTCACTAAAATGCATAATCCAATTATGCTTTCTTATGAATATTCTTTATCCTTAACATATCTTATATTTAACTAGGGCCTAAGTGTTCGTACCATTGTACACATAGGTCTACGTGACACCGAGACCATACTATATCCTTAAACTCCTCTTGAGTAAGGAGTCGATACGACGCTCTTCTTAATTCTGGTTATATATTTACTAGTCCAATTATTATGGTTATCATACAATGCATGAAGTTACAATCACATGTTATACACAAAACATTAATACTCTTGTACGATATAGTACACACAAGTATATACTTTATATACTCACAGGTACACATTAATATACACACAGGTATATGACATAATATACATACAAGTACTTATTTTGTATACTCATAGGTACACACTAATACACTTATAGGTACTTATATTATAGCATACGCACAAGTATACACCTTGATATACACACAGGTATACCTATATATATATATATATCATATTCTATACCTACAATTTCACACTATAGGTGGGATTGGTACTTACTTGGTTTTGGGTTGCTGTGTAAGTCGACCTCAGTCCCCTTTTCCCCAGTCTTCTAGGGTCCTGTTTGGCCAATTACAATGCTATTAGCCAAATTTCACTATTTCCTTTATGTCTCAATGCAAAATGATCGTTAATTAATAAATCGAGTTGTATAACTGTTTACAACTATGATAATCCTGGTTTTCTTACTCCTATCTTACTCTACCTTATCGTCTCTAACGAAGGGCGAAAATCTTTCTAATCATTCCTTTTTCCCTTTTGAAACGTTTCAGAGTTATTCGGGTTACTCGGGAAGAAAATGATGATCTTGCCCTCGGTGGGCCTCCTAAATTTTTCGAGCTCGATTTTGCTATTTTAGCGAATATAGCTGCGTATCGATCTTAGAATAATACCTTGGGGTATCGGGTCTCCTTATTTTACATCTATACCCTATTTTAATAAAACTTTATAATTTTGCCCTTATTTGAAAATTTTGATAATTTTACCCCCGGGACTAAAATTAATCTTTTTAAACCATAATTTTCTATTTTCCATGAGGATCATTTTTGCTCAAAATACCATATCCAAAATCCTTTTGCAAAATGACATTTTTGCCCTTTTAAAATTTTTTCTAATTTTAACAAATTTTTGAAAAATTAATATCTCATAAATGAATGCAATTTTCGACTAACCGTCTATAATTTCTAATAGTTTCGTCAAGATCTACAACTTTTATGTTTTAGCTTTTTTGAAATTCTCATTGCATAGGGGTGTTTTTGGGAATTTTTTAAATTTGCCAAGAAAAAACTTTTTCTTGCAATTTAGTCCTTGGGTCATTTTTATAAAAATCTGTTTTAAAACAGCATTTCCACCCCTGTGAAGGCAGTGCCAACCTTTGTCTAAACCATTTTCATGCCCAATCACCATTTTTACAAAACTAACATTAAAATTATCCTATTTTGCATAAACTAACATTTTGCACATTCAGCCCCTAATTTCAACAATACCAACATGCCATAAATCATATACCCATGGGATTTAATCAAAACTTTGCTTGAATACCCACATGCTTTTTGAAATATCAAAAATCGAAACAAAAACCACAAAACTTTAAGTTTAAGGAATCAAAACTTACCTAAATGAAAACGTTGTGCTTCTAGCCTTCCAAGGGCTCCTTTGAAACTTTTTTCGTAGGCATTTTCACATAAAAATTCCTTGAATCAAATTTTCCCCCTTAACCCAAGAAAATCCCTAAGAAAACTTGAAAAAAGTTTAGGTTTTTATCTCAAATTTGGTAAAATTTTTCGAACTTTGCTTTTTGAACTCACTTGGGGCCAATTTTGCAAAGATTTGGGTTTGAGAAAATTTTTGGAAAGGTGCTTCAATGGCTGCCATGGGGTTGGAGGAAGAAATGGAGAAAAATTTGGTTCATTTCAAATTTAATTCATGCTTATCTTGGTGGGTGACTCATCAAGTAATCAATTAGCTTACCTAAGGTGGCTTGGTGTGATTGGGCCACCTTTCATGGCATGGTGGCCCAATGAAATTTTAATGGGTGTCCACTTGGTAGGCCCTAAAAATTTTACATAGTATAATTTTTCACCACACAATATTTTTCTTATACTGTCACGGTAAAATTAGTGCAAAACATATTCTTACACTGTATAAAATATTTTACTTGCCTTTGGTTTAATTTTGGAGGCCAAACATAACATTTCTTATACCTGTGTTTGCACTTAGCAGTATACCTATACCGCATCAGGCCCCCATTTTACATTGGTTTAGGATTTTGGTGGACTCTCTATCTTATTTATACCTTAATTACCCATTCATTTATATCACAATTTTATAATTAATTGTGATATTATTTACAAATTTTTGAGTATTTAGACTCACAAAATCCGTATTAACAATATCCAACATTGCATCAAGTTCGCAGTGGAGTTTCCTATTGATACTGCTTATTTATACATTATCACAATTTTTACAGTTCTTAGCCTAAACGATTTTATTATGGAAGTATTGCATGCTGAGCAAAATGTGGCCACACCTTTAGAGGATCCCCTAGTGGAAATGGAAGAGGATGATGAAGACGATGATGATGATGGTGATAACGATGATGATGAAGAGCTTGAATTTGTTCCAGTACCTTTTGAACCTATCATTGCTAGTGACAATGAGTTTATTGATTCTAGCTGTAACACCCGCCAAATTTCCATGTAACGAAATAGGTTAATAAGTAACGACGTTAAGTAATTTCCTTATTGAAATGATATATTGTTACTGACTATTTTTATTTTTATTTTAAGTATTATGACAGGTGACTGCCACGTGGAATTGATGTGCTCAAGTGTTCAAGTGTTCATGTCATTTATGTAGTATGTTTAACTTTTTATCTAATGTTATAAATATGGCAGTTCGGCAAGCCAAATTGTTCTCACAAAACGGGAGGCCGATGCAATTTCATCGGCAAGCCGGACTTCATGCCTTTGGTAGGCCAAGCTGAGCGGTCGGCAGGCCGAAGACTATTGACAAACAGTCAATAGAAATCTCTCCTAAAATTTGTGACAAGGATGATTATGTGATTGGATATAATTAGATGATTAATTGTGATTGATTGGTATATTTTTGGATTGATTCCTCAATTTTGATAATAAAAAGGTTTGACTTTCATTGATGATTGGATTAATTGATAAGGTTTCCTATTTTTAGAAATTGAAATATAGTAAGTGGAGCTTAATTGTTGACTTTCCCCTAATCCCCTCCATTCCTCACATGAATTGCCGCAATTTTAGTCAGAAAAATCCTGTCATATTAGAGAATGTTGACCCTCTCTTTATTGTCCTCATTTACGATAATTTTACTCCTCTTTCTATCACGCTCCCTCTCTCTCTCACGTATTCTCTCTCACCCTCTCTCTTCTTCATGTTTTTCTCCTTCATCTCCCTCTCAATTCTCCTGCAAATAATTGAAAGAAATATTGAATTTCTTTGGGCGAATTCGAAGGAAGCTTGAGAAGAAATTGTTTTGAGGTAAGAGACTCTTCTCAGCAATTTTGGAATTTTGAACACCCTGTAATCCGACTACTATATCTTTCTCTACAAAATTCCTTTTGCTCTAAATTTTTAATATGTTATTCATGCATGTGATAGTGCTAACGCTCAAAATTTCACCTCAATTGGATTTTTCCACAATGAGATATGAATTTTCTTCTCTCTGCCACTCACTTCCAATTAATGCTGATCGATAATGTTGTATTTTCTCTATGTTCTGAACCCCATAACTTCATCTATAAATCTCCGTTTGCTTTAAAATTTTAATATGATTTTCATGTATATGCTATGTGATGTTCCTCCAAATTTCGTGCCTTTTGGTGCTGTCTAGGTTGAGAAATTAAATGTTCATACTCTGCACCTCATAATGAAATGTTGTTGTTTGTTAGTGTGCATGAAAAATATAGGTGTTGTTCATGATAAATATGAATGTTATTTTCCATGAAATCTTTACAAATATGTTCATGTATATGTTAATTTATGGACTGGAAAGTTTGGTGATGAAATGATAAATGTTTTATGCATTATTGAATTTTCATGGGATTAGGTTCAGTAATTGTTCTATCAATGAATTGTTGGAATTCTTGTTGTGTGATGTTTTTGTATGAACAAACGATTTTATTTGTCGATGAGAATTTTTGTACTGTATTTAGATGATAAGAGGTTGTCATAAAAATTTTGGAGGCTAAGTAATTTTATTTTAATTGTTTGAGAATAATTATCGCATGTAATTCACTTACCGAATTGTTTATAGTTATTTTTGCATCTGAATTCAAACACACGTTTTGGATTGTATGGAATTTATTTAAAGGTGATTTTTGGATATGTTATAGGTCTTAGTGTCTATTGCATGCAGGATTTTTCTGGTATTATTTTGGGATGAAAATAATTTATTATGTGAATGTTAGTAGGGACTGCTCATTGTGTTATTATTGCTGGCAAATTTTGTATTGTATGATATGTGATTTATTTAAATTGCTAAATGGAATTTTTATGACCAAGGAAAAATCATGAAAATATGTTTATGTTTTAACTTTGTCCCTGTCAAGTGTGGTGCTCAAATTATGCATGAATTTTAAGTTATTGAACTATGAATACATAAAGGTTAGCTAGAAAATTTTGTGTTCATGTATTTCTTGAATTTGAGTTGTATATATATTATCGTAATGAATGATTCCTTGAATGATAATTTTATTCTTAAATGAATGTATGACATGAACACACTAAGGAGTGAGCACATCGAGACTATGGCGACGTCACCTACAAATTAAGGTTAAGTAAGCTACACAAGTAAGTACATTCTCACCTGCAACATGATAAAATTTACAAAAGTTTGAAAATCAATGTTTATGATGATTTTATGATAAATTCTCATGATGATAATGCATGATGTATTATTATGAAATTTTCAATGTCAAGAAGTTTATGCATGTTTTGATGATGATGTTTGCTAAAGTATAAAAGTGTATATATATATATATGTATGTATCACTTAAATAAGTGTTGCACACTCATGTTTATGTTATGTTATGATGTCATGTTTGGTTTAGGATTAGCTACCCTTCTCTTCTCATGACGGCGCGCCTACAATGATGATTATGATGCAACACTTGGGCCCTTAAGATAAAATGTAACAAAGTTTTAATACGGACAATATGATGAAAGATATGTTCCTTATGAAATTGTGCATGGTGCACTATTATGAAAATGTATATGATGATGATGTTCATAAATTTTCTTACTTGTGAGATATGAAATGTACTTACTAAGCTCTAACTTATTTTAGTTTTACATCATGTTGCAGATAAGGGTAAGAAGATCATGGATTAGGTGGAGGGCAAGGATAGGCGTGTGAACCAAGAACGATGAATTGCAAACGGAAGAACACCAAAGAGGAAATTTAAAGATATTCATTATATTTCAAAATTTTGAGTATGTTCATTTGATGAATTTTAAAGATTTGAACTATGACACCTTATCTTTATAATAATATTAATTGTTTGTTGCCTTTGAAATTCATTGAGACTTGTTTTAAAAAAAAATTTCAATAGTTTGGCCTGCCGATCATTATTGGTCAGTATGCCCATGTCATGTTCAGCCTGCCGATCCCACTTTGTCGGCCTGTCGGACTTAGGGATTTTAAAAACCTCGATTTGCAGAGCCTCAGGCGGCCTGTCGGAGGTGGAAGTTCGGACTGCTGGACAGGTTTGGCATGCCGATGTCCGAAGTTCGGCCTGCCGAACTGTGAATGTAGATTTTCAAAGATGTTTTAAAAGTTTGTTCAACTTACATTGGTATTGATAAACTATTTAAAGAATGTTTATAATTAAGTAATTTATGAAATATTGTTAAAAAAAATGTGTATGCATGGATCCTGGGGTATGTTTTCCAAAATTATGTTTTATTTAAATAGTTTATCTTAAATAACGGTAACAAGAATGAATGTAACGATATCTGTGACGTCTGTAAGGGGGCGTTTCACTAGCGAAGACAAGGAGGAGGATCCCGAAAATAGCGATATGTCAGGTATAGAGTTAGATTAGGAAGAAAATGGACCTATGAAGACTTTCATGTATTAAGATGTATGTAGATGTGTAACTAGTACAGTTTTGGCTTTATTGCCCTTGTATACAAGTGTACTTTGGTAAGTGGTATCCTTCTCGGTGGTAGGGTATATGTTGCCAGAAGAAATATCTGCTCCCGGGAATGATATATATAGTTTATGTAAGAAAGAAAAGTAAGTATGTATGTTAGTCACTTATGTAATGTTTTGGGAATGAAGAATGTAAAAGGAAAAGAAAGAAGTTAATGAAATGAAATGTATGAGATGAGATATTAAGTTTATGTTATTGTTCATGTTTGCATGTATTTATATTACTTAAAAAAAATTAATAATACTATTAAGTTAATAGTATGTGCTGATGTAATGACGAAACTGTATGGTAGGCATATAAGATTATTATCGATGGCTGATGTACACGGAAGACCTGCGAACTCGGACCTGATGGCCATGATCGTTGAATTGCAACAGAAACTTCAGGCCCAAGAGTTAGAAATGCAAGGATTAAGAGAGCAATTAGCAAACCAGAATCCCGTAACACCGGCACATGTGAACTCTCCACCCCCCGTACCACCACCTCAGCAAGCAGAACCAGCTGCTCTGATAGTATCTGCTACTGAATTTTATGAAAGATTCTGATGGATGAAGGCCCCAGAATTTAACGGATCAATGAACCCACTGGAAGCCGATGATTGGCTTATTGGCATAGAGAGGGTTCTGAAATTTATGGGACTCAGTGATTGCGAGAAAGTCTTATATGCCTCATTTTCTCTCACTAAGGATGCCAGGAGATGGTGGGAGTCAGTTGAACGTAAAAGGAATGTAGATGAAATGTCATGGCCAGATTTTGTGGAGGAATTTGGAAGAGCTTATTTCAATGTGGAAACGATGACAGTACAGCAAGAAGAATTTAACAATTTCAACGAGGTAATATGTAAGTGGCCGACGCTGTGAAGAGATTCAATCAATTGGCACATTTATGCCTCAAACTGGTACCTATTGATCGAGAGCAGATAAGAAGACTGATACGGATGTTTCGAACTGACATTGCCCTTGTAGTTGATAGTGGAGGGCAAGCTCCTAAGGATATAGAGGATTGTATCGAACGGGCTACTAGAGCTGAGTTTGGAATTGCTCGTGATAAGGAGGAGAGAGCAAGAATTTTTAAAGCTCAAAAGGAGGAAAAAGCTTTAGCTAAATAGTGTCAAGCCATACAAGCAAAAGGACAAGGAAGCATTCCGAGTCAGGGGCAGTCATAGAGTCACCCAGCTAGACGTAACCACAACACCAATAATAAGAGGAAATGGAGTGTGAACAATCCAAAGAATCAGAAGGGACAACCCCAAAAGAGGATCAATGATGGAGGGAATAGCAAACCTCTCAGTGGTCAATCCGGGAAGAGGCATGTGGGAGAGTGCAAAGCTAGCACCAATAAGTGTTTTATCTGTGGCAAAGAAGTACACTCTGCCAAAAGCTGTTTTTCCAATCCCTAGAATCAGAATAATCAGAGTTAGCAAAGGTCCTAGGAAACTCAACTACATGCAGTCCAAGAGCAGATTGAAGGCCCTAGCATTAGTTAGGGATGTCTGAAGGTACTGGAACCTAGTGGACGAATTTATGCTTACACAAAGAAAGAGGATGATGCGGGAACTTCAATAGTGATGATAGGTCAGTTTTCTGTTGCCAACACTGATGCTTATGTTCTATTCGATTTTGGAGCAACGCATTCATTCGCATCACTTAAGTTTGCTAAACGGATAGGAAAGAAAGGGGATAGGATAGAATAGACTTTTAGAACTGTACTTCCCTCTGGGGAGGTATTAAATTCTGATTATTGGTTACGTCATGTACCCATCACCATTTGCGGAAGGGAATTGTATATCGATTTAATAATAATTGATATACAAGATTATGACTTCATCTTGGGAATGGATTTCCTGGAAAAATACATTGCTAAGATTAACTGCCGACATCGTAAGGTTACGTTTCGACCTTCCAGAAGTGAGAAGTTTGTATATTCGGGGAGGATTCCCAAGGCTCCAAAAGCACTAATCTCAGCATTGAAAGCAAGGAAAATGTTGGAGAGTGGATGCACCGGTTATCTGGTGAATTTAGTAAACAAAAATCAAGAAGCTCAGTTAGGACCATAGAATGTCCCTATAGTAAAAGAATTCGTCGACGTGTTTCTAGACGAGTTACCAGGTTTACCACTAGAGCGGGAGATTTCATTCGAGATTGAATTGACGCTGGGTACAGCCCCAATTTTGAAGGCACCGTATCGTATGGCTCCAGGAGAACTCAAAGAGCTTTAGGTCCAATTACAAGAATTGTTGGACAAAGGGTTTATTCAGCCGAGTCATTCCCCATAGGGAACGCCCGTTTTATTCGTCAAGAAGAAAGATGGAACCTTACGGATGTGCATTGATTACCAAGAATTGAACAAGGTTACGATTAAAAACAAGTATCCACTCCCAAGGATTGACAATTTATTTGATCAATTGAAAGGAGCGTCTGTTTTTTCAAAAATTGACCTGTGCTCTGGATATCATCAACTTCGAGTTAAGGAAGAGGACGTGCCAAAGACAATGTTTTGAACACGTTATGGACATTATGAATTCTAAGTTATGCCATTCGATTGACTAATGCCCCGGCAGCCTTTATGGATCTTATGAACCAGATTTTCAAGGACTATCTTGACAAATTTGTCATTGTGTTCATTGACGATATCCTCATTTATTCAATAACGCCGGAGGAACATGAGAAACATCTGAGGATTGCGCTACAGTTGTTAAGAAAACATCAGTTGTGCACCAAGTTCTCAAAATGTGAATTTTGGTTGGAAAAAGTTCATTTTCTAGGACATGTGATGTCACGAGATGGAGTATCTATCGATCCTTCTAAAGTTGAAGCAGTAAATAAGTGGCCTACATTGAAGAGCATTACCGAAATTAGGAGTTTCTTTGGTTTAGCGGGCTACTACCGACGTTTTGTAGAAGGATTCTCCAGACTTGCAGCACCGCTTACGACTCTCACACGGAAAGCAGCAAAGTACGAATGAACTAAGAAATGTGAAGAAAGCTTTCAAGAGTTAAAAAGGCGACTCACAAGTGCACCGATACTCACCATACCTGATCCGAACCTAGGAAATTTCGTGATCTATAGCGATGCATCAAAAAGGGGTTTGGGAGCCGTACTTATGCAAAATGGAAAAGTGATTCCATATGCATCCCAACAACTAAAAGATCATGAAAGGAACTATCCGACGCATGACTTAGAGTTAGCGGTGGTCGTATTTGCATTAAGATTTGGCGCCACTATTTGTATGGAGCTAAATGCGAGATTTATACCGACCACCAGAGTCTGAAGTATATTTTCACCCAAAAGGAGCTCAATATGAGACAACGAAGATGGCTCGAGCTTAGACTATGACTGTGAAATTTTATATCACCTTAGAAAGGCTAATCGAGTAGCTAACGCACTCAGTCGTAGAACAATGTCCTCGCTTGCAATGGTGCAGTTAATACCAAAACCTTTTCAAAAAGACTTGATAGAAGCAGGAATAGAGATAATCACAGGAGGACTAGCCAATTTATTATTCCGACTAGTTATCTTGGAAAATCTGAAGGAGCGACAAGAAGCAGATCCATCACTGCTCAGATATAAGACTGAGGCCCTTGAGAACAAAGAAGCAAAGTTTAGCATCTTAGAAGATGGCATTCTCCATTACAAAGGCAGATTATGCGTTCTCAATAATGAAGAGTTAAAGAGGCAGATATTAGAGGAGGCTCATGAGGCACCGTATGCTGCTCATCCAGGAGCTACCAAAATGTACCAAGATCTGAAGGAGCACTATTGGTCGCATGGAATGAAGAACGATATCGCATGATTCGTCAGCAAATGTCTCACGTGTCAAAAAGTGAAGGCTGAACATTAACAACCGGTAGGCGAACTGCAAAAGATTGAAATCCCGGAATAGAAATGGGACCAGATAACTATAGATCTGGTGACTAGGTTACCCAAAACTACAAGAGGACATGATGCTATATGGGTAATCGTGGATAGATTGACCAAATCGGCACACTTTTTACCCATTAAACTTAGTAGTTCTGTAGAACGACTAGCTGAACTGTACGTTGGTCAAATAGTTAGATACCATGGAGTTCCAAAATCCATTATTTCTGATCGTGATGGCTGGTTCACTTTCAAGTTTTGGAGGAGTGTTCATCAAGCAATGGGAACGAAGCTGACCTTTAGTACAACCTTCCACCCTCAAACAGATGGTCAGTCTGAAAGGACCATTCAAATTCTAGAAGATATGCTGAGAGCCTGTGTGTTAGATTTCAGGGGGGGATGGGATAAAAAGCTTCCATTGATCGAATTTGCTTACAATAATAGCTATCAAACCTCAATAGGAATGGCTCCATACGAAGCTCTCTACGGGAGAAGATGTAGATCGCCACTGCATTACTATGAAACCAAAGAAAAAGTATTGTCGACTATGGATTTTGTGAGAAAGGACAACAGAGGACGTGAAACTAATCCATCGACGGATGGAAACTGCTTTTAGTCATCAGAAGAGTTATGCCAATCAGTGACGAAGACCCTAGGAATTCTAAGTAGGGGATTTGGCCTTCCTGAAGGTAACGCCAATGAAAGGGGTAGTAAGATTTGGGAAGAAGGAAAACTTGGACCAAGATATATTGGACTATTTGAAATTCTAGAAAAGGTAGGTAGTGTGACTTATAAGTTAGCTTTACCCCCTGAAATGGTATCGGTACGTAACATGTTTCATGTATCAATGCTAAAGAAGTATGTACTTGATCCTTCACATGTTCTGTAGCCTGAAGAAATTGACGTACAAGAGAATTTATCCTATAAAGAGAAACCAATATAGATTTTGGCTCGAGAAGAAAAGGAATTAAGAAACAAGAAGATACCTCCCGTCAAAGTTTTGTGGCTCAACCAACAAATGGAGGAGGCAACTTGGGAGCGAGAGGATGAAATGAGAAAAGTCTATTCCAAATTGTTTTGATTTTAGAGGACGAAAATTCTTGAGGGGTGTAAGTTGTAATGACTAAGGAAAATTCATTAATAAAATCTAATATATAATTGGGTTTAATTAATGAATTTACGCTTAAAAATTGTATTTTCTGTAAAAATTGTGATAATATACAAATAAGTAGTATTAATAGGAAACTCCATTGTGAACTTAATGCAATGTTGGACATTGTTAATACAGATTTTGTGAGTCTAAATACTCAAAAATTTATAAATAATATCAATAAAGTGAATTTTATATCACAATTAATTGTAGAATTATGATATAAATGAATAGGTAATTAAGGTACAGATAAGATAGAGAGTCTACCAAAATCATAAACCAGTGAAAAAAGGGGGTCCGATGCGGCATAGGTATACTACTAAGTGAAAACACATATATAAGAAATGTTATGTTTGGCCTCCAAAAATAAACCAAAGGCAAGTAAAATATTTTATACAGTCTAAGAACATGTTTTGCACTGATTTTACTATGGCAGTATAAAAAAATACTGTGTGATAAAAAATTATACTGTGTAAAATTTTAGGGCCCACTAAGTGGACACCCATTAAAATTTTATTAGGCCACCATGCCATGAAAGGTGGCCCAATCACACCAAGCCACTTAAGTAAACCAGTTGATTACTTGGTGAGTCTCCAAGTAAGATAAGCATAAAATAAATGTGAAACAAGCAAAATTTTTTCTCATTTCTTCTTCCTCACCCACGGCAGCCATTGAAGCTCCCTTTTAAAAATTTTCTCAAACCCAAATCTTTGCAAAATTGACCCCAATTGAGTTCAAGAAGCAAAGTTCAAAGGATTTTATCAAATTTGAGGTAAAAACCTAAACTTTTTTCAAGTTTTCTTAGGGCTTTTCTTGGGTTAAGGGGGAAATTTGATTTAAGATACTTTTGTATGAAAAATGCCTAGGAAAAAGTTTCAAAGGGGCCCTTGGAAGGCTAGAAGCACAAAGTTTTCATTTGGGCAAGTTTTAATTCCTTAAACTTAAAGTTTATGTGGTTTTTGTTTTGATTTTTATTTTTTCAAAAGCATGTGGGTATTTAAGCAAAGTTTTGATTAAATTCCATGGGTATATGATTTATGGCATGTTGGTATTGTTGAAATTAGGGATTAAATGTGCAAAGTGTTGGTTTATGCAAAATAGGTCATTTTTGTAATTTTAATGTTAGTTTTGTAAAAATAGTGATTAGGCATGAAAATGGTTAAGACAAAGGTTGGAACTGCCTTCATAAGGGTAGAAATGTTGTTTTAAAATGGATTTTTACAAAAATGACCCAAGCACTAAATTGCAAGAAAAAGTTTTTTCATGGCAGATTTGAAAAATGCCCAAAAATACCCCTGTGCAATGAGAATCTTGAAAAAGTTAAAACATAAAAGTTGTAGATCTTGATGAAACTGTTTAGAATCGCAGACGGTTCGTCAAAAATCACGTTTGTTTATGAGATATTAATTTTATAAAAATTTGTTAAAATTGAAAAAAAAAATTTAAAAGGGCAAAAATGTCATTTTCCAAAAGGATTTAGGGTATGGTATTATGAGCAAAAATGATCCTCATGAAAAATAGAAAATTATGGTTTAAAGAGATTAATTTCAGTCCTAGGGGTAAAATTGTCAAAATTTTTAAATAAGGGGAAAAATTACAAAGTTTTATTAAAATGGGTGATTAGAAAGATTTTTGCTCTTCATTAGAGACGATAGGGTAGAGTAAGATATGAGTAAGAGAACCGGGATTATCGAAGTTGTATACAGTTATGCAACTCTATTTATTAATTAACGATCGTTTTATCTTGATACATAGAGGAGGTAGTGAAAATTTGGCTAATAGCGTTGTAATTGGCCAAACAGGACCCTAGAAGACTAGGAAAGAGAGAGCTAAGGTTGACTTGCGCAGCACCCAAACCAAGTAAGTATCCATCCCACCTACAGTATGGAATTGTATGTATAGAATAGGATAAATATATATATTTATACCTGTGTGTATATCAAGGTGTATACCTGTGTGTGTACAATAATATAAGTACCTATAAGTATATTAATGTGTACGTGTGAGTATACAAACTAAGTACCTGTATGTATATTATGTGGTATACCTGTGAGTATATAAAATATGTACCTGTGAGTATATAAAGTATGTACTTGTGTGTACTATATAGTATAAGAGTATTTATGTTTTGTGTATAACATGTGAATATAACTTTATGTATGATATGATAACCATAATAATTGGACGGGTAAATACATCACGAGAATTAAAAAGAGTGTCATACCGACTCTTGACTCAAGAGGAGTTTAAGGTTATATTATGGTCTCGGTGTCATGTAGACCTATGTGCGCAATGGTATGAACACTTGGGCCCTAGTAAAATATAAGGCATGAAAAAGATAAAGAATGGTCATAAGAAAGCATAACCAGATCATGCATTTTAGTGAATGTGCATGTGGGCTGTGTTGGGACTTACTAGGCGTAAGCTCACTTAGTATTTCATGCTGTAGGTATTCCTACTAAAGGTTAGAGTAATTTCACTAATGAGCTGGCTGAGGGATATGAGTAGTGTACATAATGGGTATGGATACCGCCACAGTTATGTTTTCGCTGTAATATATTTTAAGTTTTTTTGAAAAGTGTTGTATAAAAGCTAAAACATAGTTAAGTAAGACAAAACCTCTCTTGAGAGTATTTGGCAAACAATATTGTAAAAGAAAGTGTATTTATGTAAATATATGTATATGGTTGCATTTTGGGGATTGCTAAAATGTGCATGGATAAGATATTTTAAAAAATATATATATTCCTAAGTGTTACATCTATACGTAAGTAAGAAAAATGTTTATCACAGCCCGAAAAAAGGCGAGTTGTGACATAAGATTAAGAAATGAAGTTTATGCAAGTAAGTAACGGCTTGAAAAAGTTGGGTCGTTTCAGGTAGCTCCATGTTTTGATCTAGCTCAGCTCAGATTACTGTCAAGTTCATAGATTACAACTTCTTATATGAGTCATTGACATTAGATTGATCGATTTCTTGAGCAATTAATCACAACAACTACATCAATTATAGAGATGTGTGTCTTCAATAATTGACACGAGTCGAATACTATTGACCACCTTAGTCATCTTTGACCCTATTGACTAGAGCGAACATTTTGAGTACCCAATAATCATTCACATAATTGGGCTTAATTGGTTCGATAAACTTTTTGAACTATAAGCATACTAGGTCTAAAGATTGAGCTATTGGTTTGGGCTTTGTCGAATTATACCCCAACAACAATCTTGTGAATTATAATAATGTTAGAGATTATTGGGAAAAAAAAACACCATTGCATAGAATACATTATATGAGATCATGATGGTATAATTCTTATGTAATTCTATTCAAGTTAATCATTTTATGGTTAAAAACTTAATTTTATGTGACTAATTAACTCATATGCATTTGTTATGTCTTTTTATTTGTCAATAAATACATTAAATTTATATTGATTAAAACTCATCATGCAGGAGATCCAATATTATGGATAGCAAAAAACAATAGTTCAAAGATAATTCACAACCTTATTAAGAAGAAAGATAAAGTATTAATTCAAAACATTGGATGAAAGAATATTCATATTTGTTTGATATTATTTATTACATTAATATCTAAATCTTCATTTATGATTGAGTAATGTTAGGGACACTAAATCTAGTCCCAATTTTAAAGTACCAACCTACATAATATTTAATATGTCTTTCCACCTCATACACCACTGTAGTACTTGTGTGATTTGCACACCTATAAATACATGTGTTAACTGTGATAGCGATCTATTTTTTAAGTTTTCATAATTCATGTGTTTTACTAAAATATAATTTTCTCGTATGATATTTAAAATGTTTATTAATTATGTGATTTTACTTCATATCTAATTATAATGATCTATAGTCCGCTACCAATAATTTTGACTAAAAATATCTTGATAGGCGAGAATTTGACTACAAGTTGACCATTATAATAAATGGTGGTGTTCAAATGAACTAGCTTAGTACCATATCATAGTGTTTGTTTTGCCAAATTTGGGGCCAGTGTTTGAGCATCATAGAGATGCCATTGAAATAATGGACTGTTTGGAGGCACTTTATAGGACTGAGAACATCAAAGCTAGTCGCAATGCGATCAATATCATTTTGGACTGCAAGATGGGGCCTACAACAAAGATCGAGGATCATGTTTTGAAGGTCCTAAGATTGGTTAACAAAGCAACATGTCTTGGAGCCCAGATCAATCGTGCTATGTGCGTTAGTATGATCCTGTCTTCAACTATTTTCTTTAGGGAATTCAAGATTAATTATGTCATGAATATGAAGGATGTATAATATTCCTAATTGGCTAAGGAACCTTTGCACTTATGAAAACTTTTTGAAGGCAAAAAAGGGAAGTGAAATAAAGGACATAGTCGAAGTCATTGAAGACTTCTACAAGAAGATTGAAAACATTAGAAAGCAAAGGAAAGTGTTTCCATTGTAAGAAAGAAGGTCACTAGAAGAGGAACAACAAGGAATTCCTTATTATAATAAAAACAAGAAAGGTATGATATTTTTCTTCGAAACAAATTTGATGAAAAAATCTACTTATACCTAGATTGTAGACTCTAGAGTCACTTATCATGTTTGAATTTCTTTACATGGATTTCAAAAAACAAGAAGGCTACATGAAGGAGAATTCACGCTCATAGTAGGCATAACAGAGTCAGTTTCAATCGTTGCAATGGGAGTTGTCAAATAGATTAAGAATAATAAATTTTTAATTTTAAATAACTACTATTATGTATTTGGTTTAAACACGAATTTGATTTTGGTTTTTTCTTTGGCTAAACATCATATTTTATTTTTTTAATAAAAAAGTTTTTAATTTTAAGAATAGTACTTTAAAATATGCCGGTAGTTCTAACGACAATTTATGTGTTATAACTCCCTGTTCTTATCTACATGATATTGGAATTATGCAACAAGATGAACCAAGTCATAAAAGAAAAAAAGTTACAAGATGATACATATCTATGGTACTTTAGACTAGGTCATATCAAACTAAATAGGATAGAAAGATTAGTTAAGGATGGACCTCTTTGCAAGTTAAGAGTTCAACTTATACCAACCTGTGAATCTTGTCTAAAAGGCAAAATAACCAAGAGACCTTTCTCGGTAAAAGGGTATAAGGCCAAAGATCTTTCTCGAGCTTGTACATTTAGACGTTTGTGGTGCAATGAATGTTTAAGCATGAGGAGGATATGAGTATTTCATCATATTTATTGATGACTACTCTAGATATGGATATGCCTATCTAATGCACCACAAATTGGAAACCTTTGAACAATTCATAAAATCTTGAAAAAAAAATCTAAAAAATAATTAGGTAAACAAATCCACACTTCGATCAGATCATAGAGAAGAATACCTGGATAATAAATTTAGGATATATCTTAAAGACAATGGGATTTTATCACAACTCACTACATTAGGGACATAACAAAATGGCGTTGTAGAGATAAGAAATAGAACTTTACTTGAAATGATAAGATCTATGTTGATTTATTCATCACATCTAATATCCTTTTAGGGATATGCTCTGTAAACAACAATCTATATGTTTACTTTAGTTTTTTCTAAATCTGTACCTAAGATTATACCACATAAATTATGGATCGGGCATAAACTTAGTTTATGACACTTACATCTGTGGGTTGTCCAACTCATTAAAACCCCCAAAGTGAATAAGTTGGAATTGCGTATTGAAGTATGTCTTTTTATAGGGTATCTAAGAGATACGTGTGGTGGTTTCTTTATGGTACTCAAGATAACAAAGTATTTGTTTCCACAAATGCAACATTTCTTGAAGAAATATATGTTGGAAACAAAGTGCGCAGCGGAATTTTAAAAATTTTTCATCAGAGTAATTTCCAAAACACAAGTTTGACATGTTATATGTATAAATTAAACAGATCTTACTAACCTCAGTGTGCCGAAGAACCTCCGCAACCTATGTAGAGAAGTAACGTTCTAGAAGAGCCTCAACCAACTGGTCTTCTTTGCTATTCTCTATCCACAACCGAAGTGAGTGTGGGCTCACACGTACAGCTCTTCCACCGGTGACTCTCCTTCCAACCAATAGAGAGAACCCAAAGCTAGTGCTCGTGATTTGTGAACAAAAGCTCTCAGGGAGTTTTCAGATGCTCACTAGAAGAGTATCACTCTTAATCTCTCAAAGTGATCTGAGTAAATCATGAGACTCACTCCCTATTTATACCTATTGGTCCTAGGGTCAGTTCATATCAGATTAGGTCTCAAAAACTCGAAACAGAATCAAGTTTGGATCAATATCTGATAAGATCCGACGTGAAAAAGCGTAATCTTATCTCCGCTGATCGGCAGGCCGAACATTCTGATCGGCATGCCGAATAGGCCAGTTCGGCAGGCCGAACATGTCGTTCGGCAGGCCAAACTCCCGAGAAAAAATCTTTACGAATCTTTTATTTTCCACCCGAGATTCTAAAGGATAAAGTCTTAGTTTTGATTCAAATAACCCAATAGAGAAGCTATCTGATCAAAACAAACTTTATCAAGATAATCTCTAAGAAAATAAATCAATTCATAATAATTCTACAAGTTTATCTTGATCTAATTTATCCAAAATTAAATCAACCGATAAACAGACAAGAATTATCTGATCGCAATAATTCAACAAGTTTATCTTGAACTAATTTCTTACAAAATTAATTCAACCAATAAACAGACATGAATTATTTGATTCTTACAAATTTTAAACCAATCTGATAAATCCGACATAAGTCACCAATTATTGGAAAAGCACGCTGTATCGTTACAGGATTTTGTGAGCTAGCAAAGGGGACCAAAATGGACCTATAAAGTTCAAGCTCATGATAATTATGAAACCCAATATCCCAGATATACATTTCACAATTATCAACTCCAACGCTACTCCACTAAAAGCTTGGAGCTGCACTCTCGAACTTTATAGAATTACGAAGCTCGTGTAGCTAAGTCTCCATGACATATCATAGTGTATCGCATCCCCATATGATCATCCATAATCGGCTTAAGGACAAGTTCTGTCTTACCTTCCCGATTATTTTTATCTTACGTTCCATTGTCTCGCCATTAGAAAACTTACCATCCAAAGATAGTATACCATTCGGTTACACCTATGTATCCAAATGGTTGAGCGCTCCAGTTTTCCAATTACAGGACAACGCATATAAGAGGATATCATTACTCCTTAAGAGGAGCTATGGATTCCATATCTATGAATAACAAGTCTATGCTATCAAGAGTCATGCCTCCAACGTACCGGCATGCATACTACTATAGAGATGTGGAAGTCACCCATTGGTACATCAAAAGACACAAGTCGAGACAACGGGCCCACTATTCATCTCAGGATTAAGATACAATACAAATGACTGTCTAAAGTGAATCGATTTGCCGAGACAGAATTATTAATCCAAATCAATTCACTTTATGTCCCGATCCAACACATCGTCACCTATGACAACGTGCCAATGTTTCTATTCACGGAGTCCAACTCCAATGGTCAAGACAAACCATCTCCCAAAAGGGATATAGACAACATAACAATCTTTACATGAATAAAGCGCCCAACTTTATTCCCTCGACTGCGGATCATATGTTTTAGACCGTCACCTTAAGAATCGTGTCTTCCGCATTATCAGTCCATCATATGCCCAATTCTTAAGGTTTAGACTGACAGTCTCAAACTACTGTTTGCTTATCATACATTCAACAAATATGAATGTAAAGAGGACAAGATTTGGTATATATACAAGAATAAATTCTTTATTGATAAAAAAATGTCTCCAAAAACGTATTACATTTTTACTCCTTAGGGCATACATGTCTAACAATCTCCCACTTGCACTAAGTGAGTAAATACTGCAAATTTCGCATCCCTATAGCTTCCACATGCCTCTCGAAGACTCTCCCAGTAAGTGTCTTCGTAAATGGATCAGCTAAATTGTCCTCTGACGCAATCTTGCACACCGTGACATGCCTGCCCTCAACGACCTTTATCACATGATACTTCCGATCAATATGCTTACACTTCTTGTGAAATCTTGGTCCCTTAGCATTAGCTACCGCCGCACTGTTATCACAGTATAGTGATACCGCTTTATCCATACCAGGAACTACCTCAAGATCCCCAAGGAACTTGCGGAGCCACACTGCTTCTTTCGAAGCATCACTAGCCGCCACATATTCGGCCTCCATCGTTGAATCCAAAGTGCAACCTTGCTTCGCACTTCTCCAACTGATGGCACCGCCACCAAGAGCAAACACAAACCCCGAAGTCGATTTCCTAGAATCCAGACAGGATTGAAAATCCGAATCAGTGTATCCTAGAGGAGTTAAATCCTCACCCGAATACACAAGCATATACCCTCGAGTCCTTCTCAGGTACTTGAAAATATGCTTTACCGCAACCCAATGGTTCGGTCCTGGATCCGCCTGAAATCGACTTACAATCCCGACCGCATAGCCTATATCCGGTCGAGTGCAAAGCATGGCATACATGAGACTACCCACTGTCGAAGCATAAGGCACCTTCTTCATGTATTCTCTTTCTTCATAAGACTTTGGAGAGTCTTTCTTAGAAAGAGTAATTCCAGACCTAGATGGTTGCCCACCTTTCTTGGAATCCTGCATTGCAAACCTCCTGAGAATTTTATCTACGTAGCCGGCCTGAGACAAAGCTATCATTTTGTTCTTCCTATCCCGAAAGATCTGGATACCGAGAACAAAATTAGCCTCGCCTAAGTCCTTCATGTCAAACTGCTTGGTCAACCATAATTTGACCGATGACAACGCCCCAACGTCATTGCCAATTAGCAGAATGTCATCTACATAGAGCAGTAGAAAAACCACTTTCCCATCCTTAATGTGTTTGTAAACACATGGTTCATCCACATTTTATGAGAACCCATAAGTCTTGATCACTTGATCAAATCTTATGTTCCAAGAACGAGAAGCCTGCTTAATTCTATCTATTGACTTTAACAGCTTACAAACCTTACCCTCTTGACCCGTGACCTTGAACCCGTCTGGTTGTGCCATATAAATGGACTCATCAAGATAGCCATTCAGAAAAGCCATCTTGACATCCATCTGTCAAATCTCCTAATCGAGAGCAGCAACTATGGACAAGAGAATCCGAATGGACTTAAGCATGGCTACAAGCGAAAAGGTTTCCCCATAATCGATTCCTTCCTTTTGCGTATAACCCTTAGCTACCAGTCTAGCCTTAAAGGTTTCGACCTTTCCATCCACTCCTCTTTTCCTCTTATACATCCATTTACACATAATGGGTTTTACCCCTTAGGGAAGATCCACAAGCTCCTAGACCTGATTAGTCTCCATAGACTTCATCTCTATGTTCATGGCCTCTGTCCAGAGTCTTGAATCAACATCCTCCATGGCTTCTGTGTAAGTATAAGGATCCCTGTCATGTTCATCCGGTTCAGCCAAAAAGACCTCCCCATTGAACATATACCTTTCAGGTTGACGCCCGATCCTCCCACTACGCCGAAGCCCCTGAGGTTGTTGTTCAGGTTTGTTTGGTTTTTCCACACCGATCGGAATGGTTTCGTTCAGAACCTCCGGAGTGAACAAATCACCCCTTAACTCCTCAAGCACCACTTTGCTTCGAGGTTTAAAGTCGTCCATATAACTCTCCTCAAGGAAAGTTGCATTAGTTGAAACCACGACTTTATTTTCCTTTGGGTTATAAAAATAACCCCCTTTAGTCCCTTTTGGATATCCTACAAACACGCAAACTTTTGAACGTGCTTCCAACTTATTCGGATCCTTAAACAGGACATGAGCCGGACATCCCCATATGCGAATATGGTTTAAGGATGTCTTCTGTCTTGTCCACAACTCATGAGGAGTTTTAGGGACCGATTTTGAAGGCACATTGTTCAAAAGATAACATGCGGTTTGTAGTGCATATCCCCAAAAGGATAAAGGTAATGATGAATAACTCATCATGGACCGAATCATGTCCAACAAAGTCCTATTCCTTCTCTCCGCTACGCCATTCTGCTGCGGAGTGCCCGGCGCAGTCAAATGGGATAAAATCTCATTCTCTAACAAGTGTCCCAAGAACTCATCAGAAAGGTATTCCCCACCTCGATCAGATCGAAGTGCCTTTATGGGCCTACCCAATTGCTTTTTCACTTCAGCCCGAAACTCCCTGAACTTATCATAAGTTTCGTTTTTGTGGTGCATTAGGTACACATACCCATATCTTGAGTAATCGTCAATAAAAGTGACGAAGTACTCATACCTTCCTTGTGCCCGGATGTTCATCGGTCCGCAAACATCACTATGCACAAGTTCTAGAACCCCTTCGGCCCTATTGCCCTTAGACCCGTATGGTCTTTTGGTCATTTTACCCTCCAAACAAGATTCACATTGAGGTATAGATTCCACCTTTAAGTGACTTAAAGGTCCATCCCTTACCAACCTTTGAATCCTATTCAGGTTAATATGACCAAGGCGCAAATGCCAAAGATAAGTCTTATTAGAGTGAGAAGTTTTAAGTCTTTTTGAGTTATTTTCATTTATCTCAGCATTAAGCAATAAGTCCATCTTAGGTTTGATAAAATATAGATTATTTTGCATCCATCCAGAACAGATAAAAGATTTGTTTTTATGAATCACCACTTTTTCATTAAAAGATACCACGTAAGAGTCTTTAAATGAAGAAGATACAGAAATTAAATTCCTTTTAAATTTAGGAACATAAAAACAATCTCGCAAAATTAAATTCCTATAATTATCAAAATAAAGATGGACATCTCCCACTGCTTCCGTTGAGACCAAGGATCCATCGCCCATCCGAAGCGTTAAGTCTTCACGAAGTAGACTTCTCGTTTCTTTGAATCCCTGCAGAGAAACACAAACATGATTAGTTGCATCGGAATCTATGACCCAGATGTCACTGGATTCCTCAACCAAACAAGTTTCTAAATATAGAAGATCACACCTACCTCCCTTGGAAAGGAAGTCCTTGCAATGCTTCTTTATATGCCCGGCCTTTCCACAGAAGAAGCACTTAAGCTTCTTTGGGTTCTTCTTCTTCTTTTTCTTGCTCTTAGTAGCAGCAGGAATAGAAGACTTCCCGTTCTTGGCCTGTTGCTTCTTTTCATTCCCAGAGTTAGGATTGGAACCAGAAGCAGCTACCACAATGGCCTCACCACCAGCAGGAGACACCCTGATCAGCAGTTCAAACTCCTGTAACTGTTTCATCAGTTCTGTCAAGGTCATATCCCGTCAATTGCTTAAATTAAAAATAGCTTTAAACGGAATAAATTCCTTAGACAGAGTCTCAAAGACCATAGTCATCTGAGTTTCGGCATCGATGTCGGCTCCATTGGTTTGAGCCTCAGTGAGGTAACCCATGACCAACATCATGTGCTCCTTTACAGATGTCCCCAGTCTCTGTCTACAGTTTAAGAGTTTCCAAAGTGCCCCTTGCCACTTTGTTATGGCTTGGCCTCCGAACATATCCTCAAGATTATCCAAGATCTGCTTCGCAGTCTCATAATCCTGATGTTGAGCCTGCAGCACAGTTGTTCATACTAGCCATAACATAGCAGTGGCCCTGATCATTAGCATCTTTCCAGCGGTCGTACGCTTGGAATTGCTCATTACTTGAGTCTCCCGTAGGCTCGGGAGGACAAGGAGTTGTCAGTACATATTTCAGTTTCTCAAAGGAAAGGACGATGTCCAGGTTTCGTTTCCAATCATTATAGTTCTCACCGGTTAATTGGTTTTTGTCAAGTATCGATGATAAAGCGTTTTTAGACATTTTCAATCTACAATAAAGAATCATATACCAAACATAAGCAAACATATATAATAATTTAGTAAGATAACACAATCATGTAAAATCATACAAATGTGTTTATGTGTCAAAACCTTGAAAATATCACAACCTTACAACGATAATTCCCAACTCAGAATTCAACAAGCTCCTAGGGGAGTCATGCTAAATTCAATCAGGAACACGGATCTCCTCCTGATTAATATATGCCATCCAGGACCCGTATGATCCAGCATATACTAATAATCGTTTCTTTGGCCATTAATTTTATTAACAGAGCTCCTAGGGGAGGTTAATAATAAAATTAACATGAGTGTATAACCACCGTTTCAATATTTATCCATGATTTATAATCACCACCTAGGGGCGTGCAACCATAAATCATACTAAAATACCTTATCCTTTAGAGATCTAATCTGGTACATGATAGAAATCCCTTCCTAGGGGTTGGGACCACCATGTTCTTCCTATGGACCAACGATAGAGGCCTTAGGTCCTCTCTTCGAAAACCTTCTCCCACTTAATCTTTTGAAGTCAATGTTTTATTTTAAAATCATGCATGAACAATTTTAATATGAGCGGCACTCCCTATCCTATATGACATGTTATCAATATACATGGTAAATCATATTATAATGCAGACAAGCAAAGCAATCAAGCAAAGCTACAAGCAAAATAATAATAACCGTAATATTATGGTCTACCCTAGAGAATAGAAAAATAAGATTACAAGAGAATAATCGAGACATTTATCGATTCTTCATCCTTGAATCCTCAAGCTGTATCCTTCTTCATGTAATATCCATCTTCAAGTCTTCAATCCCTTATGAATCGAATACTTCATATTTCCGGTCATATCCAAATTTAATGTTTCTCAGAATCGTCTCAAAAATAAAATTAAAACTGCATCGAAAAAATTGCACCT
Organism: Artocarpus heterophyllus; assembly: GCA_025403435.1. Lineage (NCBI taxonomy): Eukaryota > Viridiplantae > Streptophyta > Magnoliopsida > Rosales > Moraceae > Artocarpus > Artocarpus heterophyllus. The sequence continues at coordinate 21,496,833 of CM046351.1, forward strand.
TTTTTGGACACTTGACAGCTCTCGGTCGGCAGGCCAATCTGGGTGATCGGCTTGCCGATCATGAAGGTTCGGCCTGCCGGCAAAGCACCAAATTGGCCCACTGTCGGTCTACCGACCTCACGTCCGGACCTGCCGATCTGTGACCTTCGGCCTGCCGAACTGTGAGGTCCGGCATGCCGACCGAGCAGAAAACCCTCAATCCAAAAAATACAATTTTAATGCAATTCATCCATTTTATTTTCAACAATTCAAAAACATAAAAAGTAGAGACTCAGGAAATACCTGTAGGCGCCTTCATCTATCTTCAAGATCCGACTTCTCGTTCCGTCTTCTCCGAATAATTATTTAATTATAAAATTCTTAAAATTTAAAAGTTAAATAACAATTCCTAGACGGAGATGATAGTCCGCCATCTAATTACATGAAAAACCTAGATACACATTCTAACCTCTAAGGAACCATAACCGGTATTAATTAATTAATAAATAATTAAACAACGATTTAATCAACCATAATTAATTAATAAACATTCACCACATAATCCATGACAACATATATATTATATAGAAACCTAGAGTGCCATCTCTCTATAAAATTCAATTCAAGCATAGGAGAGATTAAGATCACAAAATTTATGCATATAACATGATCACAAACTTACAAATTTATGTAAAAACCTCGGCTCTGATACCAATTGTTGGAAACAAAGTGCGCAGCAGAATTTTAAAAATTTTTCATCAGAGTAATTTCCAAAACACAAGTTTGACATGTTATATGTATAAATTAAACAGATCTTACTAACCACAATGTGCCGAAGAACCTCCGCAACCTGTGTAGAGAAGTAACATTCTAGAAGAGCCTCAACCAACTGGTCTTCTTTGCTATTCTCTATCCACAACCGAAGTGAGTGTGGGCACACACATACAGCTCTTCCACCAGTGACTCTCCTTCCAACCAATAGAGAGAACCCAAAGCTAGTGCTCGTGAATTGTGAACAAAAGCTCTCAGGGAGTTTTCAGATGCTCACTAGAAGAGTATCACTCTTAATCTCTCAAATTGATCTGAGTAAATCATGAGACTCACTTCCTATTTATACCTATTGGTCCTGGGGTCAGTCCATATCTGATTAGGTCTCAAAAACTTGAAACATAATCAAGTTCGGATCAATATTTGATAAGATCCGACGTGAAAACGTGTAATCTTATCTCCGTTGATCGGCAGGCCGAACAGGCCAGTTCAACAGGCCGAACACGTCATTCGATAGGCCGAACTCCCGAGAAAAAATCTCCGCGAATCTTTTATTTTTCCACCGGAGATTCTAAAGGATAAAGTCTCAGTTTTGATTCAAATAACCCAATAGAGAAGCTATCTGATCAAAACAAACTTTATCAAGATAATCTCTAAGAAAATAAATCAATTCATAATAATTCTACAAGTTTATCTTGATCTAATTTATCCAAAATTAAATCAACCGATAAACAGACAAGAATTATCTGATCGCAATAATTCAACAAGTTTATCTTGAACTAATTTCTTACAAAATTAATTCAACCGATAAACAGACATGAATTATTTGATTCTTACAAATTTTAAACCAATCTGATAAATCCGACATAAGTCACCAATTATTGGAAAAGCACGCCGTGTCGTTACAGGATTTTGTGAGCTAGCAAAGGGGACCAAAATGGACCTATAAATTTCAAGCTCATGATAATTATGAAACCCAATATCCTAGATATACATTTCACAATTATCAACTCTAACGCTACTCCACTAAAAGCTTGGAGCTGCACTCTCGAACTTTATAGAATTATGAAGCTCGTGTAGCTAAGTCTCCATGACATATCATAGTGTATCGCATCCCCATATGATCATCCATAATCGGCTTAAGGACAAGTTCTATCTTACCTTCTCGATTATTTTTATCTTACGTTCCATTGTCTCACCATTAGAAAACTTACCATCCAAAGATAATATATCATTCGGTTACACCTATGTATCCAAATGGTTGAGGCTCCAGTTTTCCAATTATAGGACAACACATATAAGAGGATATCATTACTCCTTAAGAGGAGCTATGGATTCCATATCTATGAATAACAAGTCTACGCTATCAAGAGTCATGCCTCCAACGTACCGGCATGCATACCACTATAGAGATGTGGAAGTCACCCATTGGTACATCAAAAGACACAAGTCGAGACAACGGGCCCACTATTCATCTCAAGATTAAGATACAATACAAATGACTGTCTAAAGTGAATCGATTTGCCGAGACAGAATTATTAATCTAAATCAATTCACTTTATGTCCCGATCCAACACATCGTCACCTATGACAACGTGCCAATGTTTTTATTCACGGAGTCCAACTCCAATGGTCAAGACAAACCATCTCCCAAAAGGGATATAGACAACATAACAATCTTTACATGAATAAAGCGCCCAACTTTATTTCCTAGACTGCGGATCATATGTTTTAGACCGTCACCTTAAGAATCGTGTCTTCTGCATAATCAGTCCATCATATGCCCAATTCTTAAGGTTTAGACTGACAGTCTCAGACTACGGTTTGCTTATCATACATTCAACAAATATGAACGTAAAGAGGACAAGATTTGGTATATATAAAAGAATAAATTCTTTATTGATAAAAAAATGTCTCCAAAAACGTATTACATTTTTACTCCTTAGGGCATACATGTCTAACAATATATATGAAGGACTACAAACCTTGAAGTAAAGTTGTCCTTGAGGAATTAGCATGAGATAAGATCGACCCAAAAAGCTATGAGAATAATATGATCATTCCCATAAAACTAGTTGATGAAAATAAGATAACATCTTTAGATCAATAATAAAGGATGCTACATCATAGTGGGAGGGTTGTAAAACAACTAGATTGATGCATTAGAATTGAAAAAGCTAATGTAGCAGTCTCTAATGATAATCAATGACCCCATCTCCTATAGTCAAGCTATGACATATGTTGATTCTAAAAATCATGATAAGATACGATGACCAAGAACTAGATTCCATGTACGCCAACAAAGTCTAAGAACTTGTTGGTGCACTTGAAGGAATTAAGCCTGTTGGGTGCAAATAGATCTATAAAAGAAAGAAAGGAGTAGATGAGAATGTGAAAACTTTCCAGGTAGGCTTGTAGATAAGGGTTACACCCTGAAAGAAAGTATCGATTATGAAGAAACTTTCTCTTCGGTAACCATGCTTAAATCCATTCGAATTTTCTTGTCTATTGCCATATATTTGATTATAAAAATTGGCAAATGGATATCAAGACAAAGTTTTTGAATGGCCATCTTTAAAAACCATTTATGTTGTACAACCAAAGGTGTTCGTTTGAGAAAGGGCAAGAGCAAAGGTTTTGCAAATTGTAGAGATGAACTTGTAGACTTAGATAAGCCTTTAGATCATGGAGCATTAGATTTGACCAAGCAACCAAGTCTTATACTTTTAATCAAATGGTAGAGAAGCATGCTTGTATAAGAAAATAAAGGATAATAGAGTGATCTTTCTAGTCCTTTGTATTGATGACATTCTAATAATAAGTAATAGTGTAGAATCATTAACAGTGGTCGAACAATGGTTGGCTAAAAAATTCCAAATGAACTTGAAAGAAGCTAATTATGTTCTAATTATCTGACTCCTTAGACACAAGAAGAACAAGCTATTAGCATTATCCTAAGCATTGTTTCTAGATAAAATATTTTAGAGGTATTCCATGTAAGATTCTAAAAAGGACATTCAATCCAGGAGACATAGAATAACACCTTTTAAAGAGATGTCCCCAAGACTCCTAAGGAAGTTGAAAGCATGAAACAACGTCCATATGCGTCAACTATTAGAAGTCTTATATGTGCTATGCTATGTTCAAGATTTGCTATAAGTTATGTGGTTAGAATCATTAGTAGGTACTAGTCAGATCTAGGAAAGAAGCACTGGGAGTTAGTGCAAGCATATTCTTAAGTATCTTCAAAGAACAAGAAATTATATGCTTGTGTATTCAGAGTTAGTTGTCAGTTGCAAATTCAAATTTTTCAATTCGATGTGGATTCAAGAAAGTCAACTTCAGGTTCAATGTTTAGCTCTAATGGTGGAGTTGATGTATGAAGAAGTATTAAGCAATTTTGCATTGATGACTCCCTATAGAAGCCAAATATGTTGCAGCTTCAAAAGCTGCCAAAGAGGCTGTCTTGCTCTGTAACTTCTTGAGGGCTTAGAGGTTGTCCCTAACATTGAGCAACTGATGACACTATCTTGTGACAACCACACAGTGGTTGCAAATGCAAAGGAATCAAGAAGCCATCAAAGAGGACACATCGAGATGAAGTGTCATGTCATTGGAGAAATAGTACATCGGGGAGATTTGACAAATTGCAAAGTTGATATAGAGAATAGCTTGATTGATCTTTTACTAAAAATTTAACAACTAAAGTTTTGAGGGTCATTTGGAAGGAATGAGAATTCGAGAGGTGTCACATATACTATGACGCAAGTGGAAGACTATTGGGATTGGTGCTTTTATAGCAAAGTGTAAATTCTATTTAGACATTACAAGATTTAAGGTATTACATAATTAATAAATTGAATTCCTTTTAATCTCTAACATATATATTTTGATATATATATATATATATATGCCAATATCATGAAGGATCCAATATTTATAAAAGTTCATAATCATGTATATGAAGTGTTCATAATATAAAAAGATATGATTATGTTGTACTTAGTATAAATTTTGGTTGACAATTAGTAGATAAAGTTGGACATGTTATCTTGCTAAAGATTATGATATTGTCTATTCCCAACTTGGTGGAATAATTTTATTCATATTATAGTAATTTTATGATTATTGGATAGAAACATTATTGTATTTAGAACATTAAACCTAGAGCAAACAAGTATTTAATTTCTTGTATGAATTTGTAACGAGTAATTTGAACTCTATCATAATTGATCATTTGATATACCTTACCTTAATCTTGAAGTGATTGGTAGACTCACATCTATTTATTATGTCTTTCAATTGTCAAGGAGTGATATCAACAAATCTACAATCAAAAGCTCGACATATTGGAGCCATAATATTTTAGATAGCTGGAAGCACTTCTTACATATATAGAATCCACATCGCATACAAGAGAGGATGATAAGATAATATTCTTATAAGTATTAATTCAGGAAAACTTAGATGTAGAAATCTTGCTGTTTGATATGAGATATCAAATATCACTCAAAATCGTCGTTTATGATTTGTTTATAGAAAAAAAAAACATTCATTAAAAAATTAATAGACCTCATAGATAAAGAAGTAATTAGAGAGGTTGTATGAAAAATTATAAACCTAACTCTAATTATGAGTTTCATCATGGAGGATATTATCACATAGTAAATGATTATAGTAATGGAGAACTTTATTATCAATGTTTAGTGTTTAAGATTCCATATAATTAATATATATAATTTAGGAATGCAGTTTTGGTTATCGATAGTGGTGCAAACTGGAGTTGATAATTATAATTAATTTAATTATGAGATAATTAAATTATAAATAATCATTGGAGCTTAGATTATATATGTTCATTGGGTCCTCTTACTAGCTCAATAAATTCTTTCACATTAGTTAATAGAAATTTCTTGAATTATTTCTAATAAATTAGGATGGAATCGAAGATTCACAAAGTGCACCACCTGCACGATGTGTGGTGTAAACCTGTGTACTTTAGGAGCATATGTGTCGTGGTCTCATGATTTTATGATTTAATTATTTCACATGATTTTCATGTGATATGCTTGTTATCAAAGTGTAGAACATATCTATTTCAAAAGTTGAAATTGATATTATACAATAATCATTTTATTAGATATAATAAATAATTAAGAAAATCATAAACGGTATTTATTTCAAAAATTAAAATAAATAATATCTCAATTTGAACCAAAATCGTATCTTAAGAAGATATTGGATGGATACAAAATTACACTGATAAAGGAAGTTGTGACGTGTATCATCCTCTTATTAAAGGATGACAAATCATGCACAACCACCTTAGGGCGAGCATGATTTTCAAGCAGATCTCTTAACACTAGTGTATCTATAAATAGACCTCAAAGGCTTTATTTTCTGTAGACTTTTCTCTAGTCTCTATCTATGGTTGTTATTGCTCTCTCTTCAAAGTTTTTGAGGACTTTTGCCAAGAAGAGTTAGGAGGAGATATAAAAGAGATTTTCTAAGAACTCACATTAGTGCCCACACACCAGTTGACTCAGAAGGAGGAGAATAATGAGGAAAGCTTGATGGTTTTAGAATACATGATCATCCAAGGCTTTTACTAAACTCATAAGTTCGAGTTTTATTCGATTATTATATATAGCATCATAAGATAGATATTCGAGATTTAAGAAAAAATTTAAAATCTTATTCCTTTATCTTTTCATGTTTTTCACTGAAATTTTTTAAGGCAAACAAAAATTTGCTAGTTTTTTTGTCCTTATAAAAGATCATTTGTTACAGTTTTTTTTTTTCTAATGATGGAGCACTAAAAAGGCTAGAAGAAAATGTGCACAAAAACGAGGAAAGGGAGAGAGAAAAAGCAACTGATCAACAATAAAGAGAAGAGAGAAAGAAAATATATGAATAGAAAAAGTAAAAGTAATAAAAAAAGAATATTAGCAAAATTTGGGCCAAATTAAGTGTTGTGGTGGTGTACGAGGTGGAATAAGACACCTAAATGCTATGTAAGTTGTTTTTTTAAAGTTGGGACTAAATTCGGTGTCCATTGCATTATTCTTTATAATATGTTTGTAAACAAGTTATCTATTAGAAAACTATTAGAACTCATAAACAAGAAAGCAATTAGAGAGGTCATAAAAAAAACTATAACATAGCTCTACATTATAAATATCATTTACATGCCAAATGATTGTAACTATGGACTTAGAATTATCAGTCAAATGTTTCTTGTAATTTATGCATACAATTTAAGATTACATATTTGACTTTATGATAGTGGCTGGAACCAAAATTAATAAGCATGTCTATTTCATTAACAGAATAAACAGATTACAAATAATTATTACACCTTAAACTATACATGTCCATATGGTCCTTTTATTAGCTCTACGATTTTCTTCAATGACAATGAAATTTCTTAGATGATTTTCAGTCTACTTAGACTAATAGGAAAAAGGTCAATACAATATGTTGTACCAGGTTGGCTCCTAACTATATGTGTTTGAGACACATTGGTGTACATCTCCATGTAACACTCCTACATTGATGTAACACATAAAAATTATATGAGAACAAAGAATATTAATTGTATAAAAAGTACTTATTTTATTCGTTAAAATAAATACTACGTAGAAATTATTTACCTTATTGGATAAAACAAAAAGTTATGACAATCATAAAAAAAGATTATTAATGCCAATAGCCCCTAAACTTTAGGGTTTCTTCCACTTTGTCATCTGAACTTTAAAAATTATCACTTTACCCTCTGAATTTTCAAAACACTTCACTTTGCCCCTTCAACTTTAAAAATCACACTTTGTCCATTGAACTATCATAGCTCCTTATTTTACCCTTTAAATGTCTGAATTTCTATTTCAAATTGATAGGATTAAGACTACTAATTCACACATGGGTCAATTATAAGGGAAAAAAATGAGATTTTTCACTCTCAAGTTTTGTTTACATTTTGTAACTCATTTAATAAGTCGATATTATTTGCCTATATCTGAATTTAAATAATAAAAAAGATGAGTTATGTGTTAAAAATAACAAGATATTGACGAACAATATCGACTTATTAAATGAGATTTACATATTAAAGATGAGAAGAAATATGCATACAAATCCTTCGTAAATAAGAGTTCAGATAAAAAACCCTAAGTGACAGTGTAAATATAAAACAAAACTTGAGAGTGATAAAATCTCATTTTTGCTCTTACAGGTCACTCATGTGTGAATTATGTGGGCTTAATTGCTCTTATTTTAATGGCAAATCGAAAGTTCATGGAGCAATGTGAAAACTTTTAAAAGTTCAGAAGACAAAGTGGTAATTTTTAAAGTTTAGGGATAAATTGAGGAGTTTTAAAAGTTTAGAGAGTATAGTGGTTTTTTTTATTTTATTTTAAAGTTCATGGGGCAAAATAAAGAAGATTCTGCCATTGGTATTAATAACCTTAAAGAAGATTTTTTTGATATTAAAATTTATATTATCTCAATTTGCATTTGAATTAATCTTGGAAAAGTACTACGTCAAATTTTTAATTGCACAATTAATGATTGTGACATATGGCACTCCTCCTTGTGGGAGGATAAGCCACACCCCAAGGAGTGGGCATGCGCCACACTTGGAGAGGGACGATGACTTGCTAAAACTTATTTAATTAATTATGTGCTATACATAAATCTCGAGTGGTCTGATTTCAATGTCTTTCTTTGACCTCTACTTAAAGCTTTTCCTGCTCTTGCCTTTAGGGCTAAAATAGCCAAGAAAGATTGAAGAAAAATTGAGAACGTCCTAGAACATCAACCATTGTCTTCATAAAAGTTAATTTATAGAGAGGAGAACAACGAGAAAAACCACAAAGTGATGGAAATGCTTAATTATCCAGAGGTTATTACTAATAGACGAGAACCAATTATTTGATTGTTATATAATATAGCAACACGAGAAGGATTTAATGATTTAAGAAATTTTTTTTAAAATCCATTCCCCTTCATTTTATGCATTTTTCTACAAAATCAATTTTCTCAAACCAACACTTTATCCCCCAAATTATTTTCTTAAGCACTAAGAATCCTATATTCTTGTTTATTTGTACTTTGTTTTTATTGAAAGTTGATCAAATCATGGTTATTCAATTTAATTGATAAGCCAGTCAATATCGAGGAAACTGACTAACTAGACAAGGCCACATTAGCACCAACGCCCATTGGTTGATGAATAAAACCTTCCGAAATATTTTTTACTTGATGTTTGATACTAAACAATGGCAGCGATTTCAAACTGATACCAACTAAATCCTCCTTCGATTAAGTTTGTATATATGTATTTAAATGAAGGTCATCTTGTAGCTTGCAAAATGATTGAATTTTTTTTCTCACTAATATGTCACTACTAGATCGTTCAATTTTCAATGCAGGTAAATTTGTTAGTTAAATTAAACGACCCTAATTTGATTGGCATTTATATTGAAGATTAGTGCTAATAAACCACAATACAAGGTTCTATAACTTTTAACTGACTTGTTTACCAAACCGTAAACGAATATAAGAGAAAAGATAGTGGGATTGGAAAGTAAAATAAATTAATAGTAATGTAGATTATTCTTTTCCCTTGTAGTGTTTACTTATCTATTTGATAATATAATGAGAAACAATCTTATTTGCTTTCTACTATTTACTTACTTAGGAAGGAGGATCTTATTCAATGTAATCCTTTTTACATAATTAATAACTTTTCACTAATCTTTTAAATTTAAACATCTAAGTAAATATGACATTCGTTCCTTTTAATAGGTAATCAATACTAATGATATAAAAATATTGATATTCCTTTTCCTCATTCCCTATATTATGTAGGGCCTGCAAACTCTCATTATTGATTTTGTAAGTAAACACATTATTTAAAAGGAAAGAAAATCACTTTTTACTTTTTCTTTCCCTTGACGTAAAGTAAACATTCCCAATATATATATATATGGTCCTCTTTAATGTCTACTAAGAGAGTGTTTGGCAACGAATGTGTTTGAAAACTAAATTGAAACTTAAACACTATAACAAACTTTTGCTTTTTACTAGTAACATGTAAGAACTTTACATTATGGCAGTTGAAACTTATTATTTCTAACGTAATTGCCAAACAAAGCAGTTACATCATTCAAAAAATGTCATTCCAACTGCTACAATATCAAACTCTCACATCCTACAGTGTAAACAAAAGTATGGTATAATACAAATCTCTCATAGTGTTATAATCAAATCGTTTTAACTTTTATGTCTAACTATCTTATCAAACGCAATTTAATAGTCTTTGGTATGAGGGAGATATGGAGGGAAGGAGAAGGGTGGAGGGGGAGAGGTAGGGGAGAGCCTCAATTTACTATTTGGTTGGAGAAAAGATAGGATGGAAAGAAGAGATGGAGGGAGAGGCTCTTCTTTAGGGGTCATCATTTTGGATCCTTCCACTAACATAAGGATCTAACAAATCCATCAAATTTCAATTGGAAAGACATTGCTACCCTCTAAGATAAATTATCAACAAAAAGTAAAATAGACAATTTAGTAATTAGCCTTATAACTAGATCCTTTCCACTCTCTTTCCCACATACAAAACAACATTAAAAATTACCATAATTCTCTCAATCCTTCCTACTATTTTTGTTCATCTTACTTAACATCCCTCCTATCAAATGGACCCTAAAATTTGAATTAGTAAAGAGAGGAATAAATTTGAATTAGTAAATGGATTTGAATTAGTGATTTGATTCGAGTTATGTGATTTGAATTTAGATTTGAGTTAGTAATTTGAAATTGTTATCCAAATTGACGTTTGGATATGCATTTAAGTTTTAATCTGAGTATGGAATAAAATTAGAATTTATGTTTAAAGAGGTAGTAAAAATAATTTTCGATTTATTAACAAATCTAATAAAATCTTACTGTTAATCATTGTAAAAAACATGCAATATGGAATCTTAATCTATTTTCTCTTCACTAGGAACACAATGAAAAAAGAATTATCTCATTTGGATATCAAATGAAGAAGTTATGATTTTTTTCTCAAATATAAAAGATAAAATTTTAGTTTTTACTGTATACGAGTATCAATAGTTTAGGAGTCAAAACTTTAAAAACTTAGATTCTTAATACTCAAAAACTTCAAATTAAAAAAAAATAAACATGTATTTAAAAAAATTTTAATACTTAAATATAAATTTAAGCCTCCTAAGTCCAAAAAATACTCCACCAAGTGCAAGTGAGCAAAGTACCAAGCGGGAAAAATTCATCAAGAGGGGAAATAGGAAAAACATGTCGGAATTAAAAAAAAAAAAAGAAAAGAAAGAGAAAACGTAAGAAGCAAATTCCCTCCACGTCACCAAGTTCAAAAACTCCACGATGCCTGGTTTCAAGGGCACCAAATAAACAGATCAATCAATACACACGCTATAACAAAAGAAAAGAAAAGAAAACCTCTTCCGCTCTCATTCTGATTTTTGATACATCACTGCGCTTCTCAACTAAGCAAAACCCTCAGACAACACAACAGTCATACACATATATATACACATATACACATATTATATATATGTGTGTATATATACGCACACGCGCGTATATCTCTACACGCGAAAGCTACGCAAATCCTTCTTACTTCTCCGATTCTTCTAGCTACATAATCTGGTTATTGTTCTTGGCTAATGTCGCCGGCGGCGGTGGAAGTTCGGTCGCCGATCGACTCGCCGCAGCCCAAGCAACCGGTCCCTCTGCAAAACCCTAACTCCGTGGCTCAGTCGCGGCCGCCGACCTCGTCTTTTATTTTTTCTAACCTTTCTTCGAGCTTTGGCGACGCCGCTGACCCCGGTGCTTCGGATTTCACGCGATCGGTGGCGAGGGGCAGGGCGCGGCCGAGGCTCGTGAAGGTGAGGAAGCAGGTCTGGAGGTCGAGAACTAGTGGTTCGAGAGAGGTAAGTCCGGTTTCAGGTTTCAATCCGTTTTGTTCGATGAGTGGGGTTGGTTCCGAGAATGGGAGTTGTGGTGGGAATGGGGGGTTTGTGTTTGGTGCTAATCGGGGCGGTTCGGGAGAGAGTTTGGATGATAAGAATGGGAAGGGGGAATCTGATGTGACAGTAAATTTAAATATCGCGAAGGGAATGGAGTCCGCGAAGGTTGAGAATGTAGGGTTTGTGTTTGGGGCAAAGGAACATAGTGTAGAATCGAATTCGTGTGGGGAAAAGGGAGAATCCATCAGAAATACGAAAGAGGAGGTTACTGAGGACAAGGGAGATACAAAAACAGAGTGTGAAAACGAATCCGGGAAGTTTGGTGGGGGTTTTGCGTTTGGTTGTAACTGGAGTGGGTTAGGATCAAATTCTGACAGGGGAAAGATAGAATGTGGTGAATTTCCAAAGAATTCCAGCTCTGAGGATGGTGAGGTGGTGAAACTTGAGAAAAAAGCAGAGCGAGCAGATAATGTGGCCTTGGCTTTCAGAGCTAATCAGAATGGATATGTAGATTTTGGCAAAAGTTTTGCGCAGTCAGGTTTTTGTAGTGCAAAAACCAATGTGAAAATTGGTCAGGAAACTGAGTTTAGGAAGTCTAGTTGTTCGGAGTTTGTGTTCAGTGCCAGTTGGTTTAATTCGGAATCAGATTCGAATTCAAGTTTGGAGAATAGTGGGTCCAATATGAAAGTAGCAGCTGCAGGTGAAGTGGATACTAATGAGATGTGGAAGTTGGACAACGATGCGGGTGTGTTTGTATTTGGAAGCAGGAGTGAGATGCAATCTAGTTCGAATGAACAGACAAAAGAGAATTTGGTGAATAATAATATCTCTGTGGATACACAAGTACATAATAAGGGTCCAAATGTCAATGTCAAATGTAAATATCCATATGAAAGTGGTGATAATGTTGCTAGAAGCACTAGTGTTTCTAGCACAAGTGCAGAACATAGGCTTCCTGATGAGATGAGAAAACTGAACATCGGTGATTCTGTGAAAGGTTTTGGTGTTCAGAAAACTGAAATTTTGAAGACGAAATCTCCTTCCAATGCTGGGGCTGCATCCACGTCTAGAAGATATATAAAGGTTTTTAGAGGATGTAGCAAAGTGTCTAACAGTGCTAGTTGGAATATAGAATCTGATTCCTGTGATAAGAGTTCTAAAGGTCCTTCTGTTGATGTCGAGAAAACTGATGGGAATGTCTCTGTAAGTAATGAACAGAACCATTTCGTATTCGGAAGTAGTAGTAATGCGACAGATGCATCGGGAACCTCTAAATTTGAACCCTTTATATTTCTGGCAGGACTTGGTGAGAGTGCTGAGTTTGGCCAGCTTTGGAAGTGCCAAGCAACTAATGACACAGAACACAATGTAGCTTCCTCAAAGTCTTCATTCTCATCTAATTGTCAAGAGCTCCAATCTAGTGTCTCGGAAGCAGATCTTGTTGGAGTAGAAAAAAAAGGCATGGGAAGTTCCCCCAATACTCTAGAGGGTTTGCAGGTGCCTTCGACGGATTTCAAAACACCATTATGTGATCCTGTCTCTCTTAAGGAAAGTCTATTTCTTGACGTAGGTAGAAAATTGGAATTCACTGTAAAGAACAGGTCAATCAAGGACAAAAGATTGAGGGAAACAAAGCAAAAGCTGAGAAAGCCTTTGGCTAAGCAATGGCGTGACCAAGATCATGCTTCTAAGGAAAGGAGCTTCCAAGAGAATCCAAAGAATCCTGGTTGTTACTCCCCAATGGATTTTTCTCCCTATCGGGAAACTACTGTGACTGATCAATTCTCTAAAGAAACTTCTGCAGCTTCAGATGGGTCATTCGACATAGACAAAAAATGTGGAACCCTGGCCTGTGATGCACCTGTTCCTGCTGATCTTAAAGAGGAAGATTTGGTTACTGCAGGAAAAGGCTTAGATAGTGTCAGAGGTGATCAGGGATCTAAAGTGCTAAATGAGGAGAATTTCCGGTGCCATAGAGAAAGATCCTGTAATCAGAAGTGTATACCAATTTCTGGGCATGACTTTTCCTGTTCTACTCCGCAAATGACACAGGCTGATGGCCACAGTGCTGCTGGTGCGGCTTCAGTAGAATCCATAGGTGTCTTTAGCTCAAAAATAGAAAATCAAGAAAACGTTTCTAAAATGCAATTCCATGGCACTGAAAATGCATCAACACTCCAATTTACTTTGGGTGTGGAAGATATCAAGGGGGCAGATTGTATGTTTTCAGCAATATCTGCTGGGCAAGGGAGATCATCAGCAAGAAAGCATCAGTATAGAAGAAAAAGTAGGATTGAAGTTGGCAAGGTTGGATCTCCTTCTGTCCAATCGTCACCCCGTAGCAGCACTTCTTCGCCTCCGAATGTAATAGGCAAATCTGAAGCAGGCAGACAGTTTATGCAAGGGCACTGTTCTTCCTCAGCTGAAATTCATGAAATGTGTGAGAAGTGGCGACTCAGGTGCTCTTTCTTAAGAACTGCTGTTCCATTTTGAACTAATTTATTGTTGATTTGTTTCTTGAACTAATTTATCTTTGGAGATTATTTTTATGTTATTTACATGGTTTAATATTTGGTTTTTATCAGAGGAAACCAAGCTTATAAAGACGGGGATCTTTCAAAAGCTGAGGCATTTTATACTCAAGGGATAATTTCTGTACCTTCAAATGAAAGATCAGGCTCCTGTCTTAAACCTCTTCTTCTCTGCTATAGCAACCGTGCAGCAGCCCGCATGTGCCTTCTAAGTATAAGGGAAGCTATTGGAGACTGCATGATGGCTGCTGCACTAGATCCCAACTTTCTCAAAGTTCAAATGAGAGCTGCGAAGTAAGGCATCTATACTCTGTTAGTTTGTGTCTACAGCATGAAGTTACCTACCTTTGAACTGTGCATGGAGGCGTGATATGGTTTCTTGCCTCAAGCAACATATATTTGTGTTTCTTAATATGAGTAGAGCTCACACCTAGTCATGTTGCGATGGGCTTTGCCCTTGCATTTCCATGTAGGCCTTCAGGCATCCTAGTTTTGTGCAGTCTACAGACTATACACTATATAGGAAATAATACAGAACTATTTTCAACCTAATTGTCAAAAGAAAAAGAAAAATTCGACGAGGAAAAGACACAAAGAAAGCATAATAGAAAACCAAATAAGACTAATAGACCATGACTACAGGCTCGTGAGCAGTGAGCCTGGAAAATAGATGGCTACCCATAATTTTAGAAGTATGTGCTGGTAAAAGGAACTCGAGTTAACAAAATCATGAACCTGCCTGAATAAAGGGAACTTAAAGTGTGGATTGATGTTAGTAATAAACGCTCTCAAGGTGCTAGGGGTCACATAATGTAGAACATGCAAAATGAAGGTTTGTTTGTTAGTACTGTTCTCCATGTGACTGAAAATACATCATTAAGGACACCCAAGGGGTCTTGGTTGGGATGGTCAGGCCTGTGGTTTGCTCCCACAAGGTCTAGGGTTCGAATCTCCCCATAGGCACCTATATGACAAAGTCATAGTTTCTTGCCTTCTAAAGATTGTATGGTTTGGTGGGAGGAAAATTAAAAAAAAAAAATCATTAAGGACTGCAATTGTTTCTCATGGATGTCAAGTCATATAATTTTTGCAATTGTTATTTCCCTTTCCCTTGTGTGTGTGTGTGTGTGTGTGTGTGTATTCTGAGGCATCATATGTCTTCTAAATATGCATTTTTCTCTGAGTTACAGTTGTCATCTTTTGCTGGGGGAAGTTGAAACTGCACAGCAGTTCTTTAGTAATTGCTTTGAAACTGGAGCTGGTGTGTGTTTGGATCGGAGAATCGTAATTGATGCTGCTGAAGGCCAGCAGAAAGCTCAGGTACTGCTTTTAGGTTCTGTTGTATTATTGTCTGTCTATGTGGTCATATCTTGATAATTGAGTTTTGGTTTGATCAAATACCAATTTCTTATATGTCATCTTCTTTTTAATATTGCATTTATATGCTCAGTTTCTAACCTCAACCTTACCAAAGAGATAATTTCTCTGTGAAAGTTGATCGTCCTCCTACTAGCTCACTTTAGTTGTACTAGTGCTAATAATGACTTTTCTATTCATATGCTACAGATGTGCAGGTTATTAGGTTTGTGGTAGAGTAAGTCCTTAACAGTTCATATCTGATTGCTGTTTTTGTGGGTGTCTTTTTTGGCAGAAAGTGGCTGAGTGTACAGATCAATCTGCCAAACTTCTGGAACAGAA
The DNA here is from genome assembly GCA_025403435.1 of Artocarpus heterophyllus. Classification (NCBI taxonomy): domain Eukaryota; kingdom Viridiplantae; phylum Streptophyta; class Magnoliopsida; order Rosales; family Moraceae; genus Artocarpus; species Artocarpus heterophyllus. The sequence continues at coordinate 21,512,818 of CM046351.1, forward strand.
AAATCCTGATGCAGCTCTCAGTGCTTTGGAAATTATCTCTGAAGCCTTATTAATTAGTCTATACTCGGAAGAATTACTTAAAATGAAAGGAGAGGCTCTGATTATGGTCTGTACCTCGTTCATTAATATTACTAACTTTAATTACTTTTTTGGTTTGACATGTGGCAATGGTTGCCTGCATTTTCCCTAAAATTGGTCCTCAGCTTTGGCCACTTTTCTGTTAATTTCTTATCTTGCAGTTGAGGCGTCATGAAGAAGCAATTCAGCTGTGTGAGCAGAGTCTATCTTTTGCTGAAAAGAATTTTACCTCAGAAATTGGGTTAACAGATATAAATGGTTCATCAAATGAAAGTTATTCATTTGCAAGGCTCTGGAGGTGGTGGTTGATATCCAAGTCTTACTTTCATTTGGGAAGGCTGGAGGTTGCTCTTCCTCTGCTCGATAAGCTGGCCAAAGTTGGATCAATGTGCGATGGGTGAGTAATGATACTCTAGGAGGACTTTGCATGGTAAATTAGACTAATTAGCGGAAATAATGCTTTTACTACAATATTAATACAAAACTACAATGCTAATTACTTAAGAACTAACCAACGGCTAATTACATTAAGCGTTTAATAGGTACCATCTCAATAGGGGAAAATTAAGGAGAGAAAAACTGTTGTGTTGAAAGTTCCAAGGTTAGTTATAATAATTTCGACTTCTCAGGTCTGCATGTAAGGATCTGGAGGCATCAATTTCTTTGGCTGTCACTATACGTGAACTTTTACAGAATAAGGTAACCTCTTTGTTTCCTTGTAATATATTTCATGGATTCACCATTAGTAGTCTATGGGCGTGGGCATTGCTTTTTCTCATGCTTTTGGGCAACAGGACAAGAGAAGTAAAGTGATTGTTTTTGGGATGTTTGGATTAATGGAAAAAAAGTTATTCTTAAATTTTTTAAAATCAATAAAATTGTTAAGGGTGAAGTCCATTAAAGCATTGGTACAAGTTTGAAAGTCTTCTTAGAAGAGCTCTTTTAAGAAGCCACATATTGCGACTTTGACCAGATCAAAAGCTCCTATGAATGATTAAGCAAACACTCCCAACCACAGCTTTTGAACACGAAGCCAAAAGCAGTTTCCAGGAAGCAATGCCACACATGCCCGTGTCTAACTGCCTAGATGATCCTTCAGTGTGCATTGCTTCACTGCTACTAAATCAAACGTGAAGTTTCCAATTATACATGTTTTTAATATAATGCGTTTTTTTTTTTCATTTTTTATTTTTGTAAAAGCCGAAGAGTAGTAGCATAATTCTATATCAGTCTCTGTCGATAATTGTTTTTACCTTCAAGAAGCAACTCCATATATCAAGTTATGGCTAGGAAATGCTTCATCTGAGTTCAAGTGACTGAGAATGTCTCAAAAACATCATCCTAGACATTGAAGATTATAAAGCTTAGAGTTGAAAAGATTAGATCACGAGGACCGTTTATTGTTTTTTCTTTTCTAGAATTAAGATTGAAGTGATTGCTGCGAAAAGCTAAATTGGCTTGCTGTTCCTCAAGTAAAGATGTAGAAACACAAGGCATCTTGTTATTGAAAACTCACTTCCACTCACATACGTGGTAATGCCTGGAAAAATGGAGAATGTTGGGTCCTTTGTCCTACATGTTGAAATTTCGTTTTTTCTCTTGCATGGACAAAATTAGCTTTTCCAATTGTTTTTTGTTGAGTTCTTCCCATAAAATGCATCAATTAATTTTACATTCTTGTGTATAAAAGAATGCAGGAAATGAAGCATTTAAGTCGGGAAAATATGCAGAAGCAGTGGACCATTACACTGCTGCTCTCTCCAGCAATGTTGAATCACGCTGTTTTGCAGCTATCTGTTTTTGCAATCGTGCTGCGGCACACCAAGCTCTAGGTCAAATTTCTGATGCAATTGCTGACTGCAGTCTAGCTATAGCCCTAGATGGAAATTATGCAAAGGTATGGCTCTATATTTTGCATTTTATAGTGCAGTATTCTGTGCATCTTAGTGATGTAGACTAGTAATTTTTTTGTCCTTCATTCATGTGCAGTCTAATAGAACTGGCAGCTTTTAATTGTAGGTAAGCGAATTAAGAGTAAATCTGAGCAAGGTTATCACACCCAAACAGCACTATGCGTTGTTTTATTTCTGAAAATTGGCCCTTAGGCTAGTACAATGGCAAGAAGCAAGGATAAGAAGGTATTCGAGTGACCTTCTGCACTCCCCAGCCTAAACTTATATCTTTTTACTAGTCTGAAATTACTCCTTCCTCCTCTCACTACTCCCATCATTTATTCCCCATTTTCTCACAGCATTTTCCTTCCCCTAGACTAACTACCAATCCCCTCTCCACATGGCCTCCTAGTTCCCACAAAATTCGGAGATCATTCTTCTATCGTGATTCCTTGCTACCTGGCAACTCTTGATCCAGCTCACAAACCATTGCTTCCACCTCAGCACATTGCTTACTTCCCTCCATTAGCAGCCCTTGCATTCTAGCTTCCATTTCTGAATTCTTCCTCCGCCTTCTTCTTACATAGGTGACTCGAATTAGAGGTCTAGGAGTCTCATCAGTACCCCCCGCCCAAAGACACACCTTGTCCTCAAGGTGAAAATCGGGAAAAGGAGCTGCAATGTATGATTATTTTCCCAATGTATCATCATGATCCGGAAAATTTTCCCAATGTATGAGCACCTCCATCTTTGTCCTGGCCCCTCGAGTGGATTGCCGTACTCCTCGTACAGCCGTTGGGTGGGACAGCATCTCTAGGTCTGAAGTAAGTTGATTCGGTATGTCCCCTGTTGGTTTTGAAGATCCCATGGCTGCTCGTAACTGAGAAACATGAAATACGAGATGTATATTGGCAGTAGGGGGAAGCTGTAAACGATAGGCTATAGCCCCTACTCGTGTGATTATTTTATAAAGGCCATAATATCGAGGAGCCAATTTCTCATTGCGACGTTGCACGAGGGAGCGTTGACGATAGGGTTGCAGTTTAAGATACACTAAATCTCCTACAAAACTCCACATCTCGTCTTTTTCCATCTGCCATTGCCTTCATTTTTTGTTGTGCCTGGAGTAGGTGTTGCTTTAAAATGTCAAGCATTGCATCCCTCTTCATCATCTCCTGATCAACTGAAGCCACCGATGATGCCCTGATATCATAACAAATTAGCAGAGGGGGTTGGGTCTTGTCCATACAAAGTATGAAAAGGACTGGTTCGGGCAGTTGTGTGAAAAGAAGTGTTGTACCAAAATTCAGCCCAAGGCAGCCATTTGATCCATTTATTTGGAGTGTCTGAAGCGTAACAGCACAAGTAAGTCTCAAGGCACCTATTTACCACTTCAGTTTGCCCATCAGTTTGGGGGTGATAAGCTGTGCTGCGAGAGTGTAGTGCCCATCTGTTTGAACAACTCCGTCCAAAATGTGCTCAGAAACACTCTATCCCTGTTTGAAACTATGGTTCGCGGTACTCCATGTAAGCGTACCACTTCCTGTATAAATATTGCAGCCACATTTTTAGTAGTGAATGGATGTCCAAGGGGAATAAAGTGCGCATACTTGCTAAGCCGATCCACCACAACCAGGATAGCGTTGAATCCTTCCGACTTAGGTAGTTCTTCTATAAAATCTATTGTCACATCTTCCCACACACGCTCTGGTTAGGGCAAAGGTTGCAACAATCCTCCAGGTGCCAAAGCCATGTATTTATTCCTCTAACATGTTTCGCATGCTGCCACATAATTCATCACGTCCGATTTCATACCAAACCAAAACCACTCAGCAGCAAGTCGTTGGTAGGTCTTGAGCACTCCCGAATGACCACCGATGACGCTATCGTGGTATACTCGTAGCAATTCCTTCACCATAGGAGAGTCCTTCGGAATAACCAAGCGGCCTTCATATAACAAGCGCCCTTGATCCAAAGTGAACCCGGGGTGCGCCTGGTGGTTTTGTTGTAATTCCACCTTAATTCGGGCCAGTTGCTCATCTAGTTCCACTTGTTGCCCCAATTCTTCTGTATTAAGAACCATTGGAGTTGTCAAAACTCCAAATAAAACTGCCGCCGGTTGTCTAGACAAAGCGTCTGCTGCCTTACTTTCCAAGCCCGGTTTGTACTGAATTTCAAAATTGTATCCAAGGAGCTTGGATATCCATTTTTGGTGATCCTCGTTGATTACCCGCTGCTCAAGGAGGAACTTGAGACTTTTTTGATCGGTGCGTATAAGAAACCGCCGTCCCAAGAGATATGGCCGCCATTTTTGCACAGCTAACACCATCGCCATCAATTCTCTTTCATAAACGGATTTGAGGTGGTTGCGAGGAGAAAGTGCTTGGCTGAAATAAGCAATGGGACGTTGCTCTTGCATTAGCACAGCTCCAATTCCTACGCCAGAAGCGTCAGTCTCCACTACAAATTGTTTAGTAAAGTCCGGAAGTGCCAGCACCGAAACTTCTATCGTTTTCTGCTTAAGGCATTGGAACGCATGCTCAGCGTCCACCCCCCAATTGAAATTATCCTTCTTGAGCAAGTTAGTCAGTGGCATAACAATAGTCCCATAATTGGCTACAAACTTATGGTAGTAGCCGGTAAGGCCAAGGAATCCTCGTTGCTCCTTTAAATTAGTTGGAACCGGCCAATTCAACATGGCTTCAACCTTTGAACTATCCACTACTACTTCTTGGCTGGTTATTACATGCCCCAGATACTCGACACTTATCTGCCCGAAACTGCATTATTTTGCATTAGCATATAATTCATTCTTTTGTAATTCATTCAAAACTACCTCCAAGTGCTTGAGGTGCTCCTCCTGAGTTTGACTGTAAACAAGAATATCGTCGAAGAAAACCAACACATACTTTTGTAGGTAAGGACGAAAAACCTCATTCATGAGCGATTGAAAAGTTGCCGAAGCGTTGGTTAGGCCGAACGACATAACCAAGAACTCATAATGCCCATCATGTGTACGAAACGCAGTCTTAGGAACATCTTTAGAACGAACTCGGATTTGGTGGTAGCCGGACTTGAGGTCTATTTTGGAGAAAATTGCCGCCCCGTGTAACTCATCCAGTAGCTCATCAATTACTGGTATGGGAAAACGGTCTAGTACAGTTTCTCTATTGAGCACGCGATAGTCAACACAAAACCTTCAACTGCCATCTTTTTTCTTAACCAAAAGAACTGGGCTTGAAAAAGGGCTCACGCTTGGTTGTATGATTCCAGCTGCCAACATTTTCCCAACTAGCTTCTCAATTTCTGCCTTCTGGATCTATGGGTACTGGTAAGGCCGAACATTAACCGGTGAGGCTCCCTCCTTGAGCACGATGGCGTGCTCTTTTCCGCAAAGTGGCGGTAATCCCACCGGCGGTTGGAAAACCCCTGCCCATTTTTCCATCACTCCTTGGAGGTAGTCGGGTACCTCCTTAATAGTCCTTTCCTCCATTCCCGACACCACTAAGAGACACCCAAACTCTATTACACTCCTTGTCCCTCATGACGAACCGCCCTCATTATTGACTTTAGCGAAACCGAAGTCTGACGTAATCTGGGTCTCCTTGTAAAGACACTTGAGACTCCCCCACTTTGAATTTAATTGTCAACGTCCCCCAATTGACTTGCATTGATCCTAGAGTTTCTAACTATTGCATCCATAGAATGACATTCGACCTTCCTAACTCCAAGAGTAGGAAATCCTCAATCACTTCTAAGTTCTAAAGTGAGAGACTCACCGCTCGACAATCGCCCTCCCCCTTGACAGAAATCCTAGTCCCCATGACAACCCCATACCCCGCAGTCTTATCCATGGGTAGTTTTAATTGTTTAACCAAATCAGCAGAAATGAAGTTATGGGTTGCACCACTGTCAATGAGAACTATTACCTCTTGCTGCCCAATCACTCCCTTGAGCTTCATCGTTCGTGGTGTAGTTAATCCCACTACTGAATTCAAGGAAAACCTTTGCCAATTCCTCAATCGGTTTTTCAGCTTCTTCCTCCTCAGCTGTTACTTCCAGCGCCTCTTCTTCTTTTATAACAAGAACTGGCAACTCCTTATTTGGACAGCGATGACCATACGAATACTTCCCATTGCATCTGTAGCACAGGCCTTTCTCTCTATTCAACTGGATTTCTACGTCTGTCAGTCGACGTTATGGCGTTGTTGGAGAAAATCGTGATTTCTCTGTTGTAGGTAAGGGATGATTACTTACTGCCATTGGGTTCTTCTGATTTTGAGTTGTTATGGTGGTGTTGGGCTTGGTCAATTGGCTGGACAAACTGGGTAACCTGTTGGGCTTGAGTTGCAGATTTTTGTCTTCTATTCGTTGGGCCATCTCCATGATCTGGCCCAGACCTTGTGGTTTTAACATCCTGAGTTCAGCTCTTATCTCTGCCTTTAAGCCATTGACGAAGGTACTCTCTAACACTTGCTCCGACACCTCTCTCAGCAGTGCAGCGTGGATCTTGAACTGTCGACGGGATTCACGCACGGAGGTTTCCTGTTGGAGTGCCAGAAACTTCTCGTACTGATTTCCTTCTTGAGTCGGCCGGAATTGCTCTAATAACAGAGTCTTAAGCTCCGTCCAATTGCGTATGGCTCGTCGGCCGTCTTCCCACTGGAACCACGCCAGAGCTTCTCCATCTAGACTCACAACAACCACTTCCAGCTTCTCATGCTCACTCAACCGATTCAACAAGAAGTATCATTCCACTCTAAACACCCAGCCATCTAGGATTTTGCCCGTCGAAGACTGGCATCTCAATACGCCGAGTTCGACACTCCGATTGGACTCCGATCTCTCTTTCACGACCCAACTCGTGGCCATTTCCTTCTGGCTCATCTCCTTCTCCCTTCTGTTCGCCAACCTTCTCATCACCCCCTGGTGACATGGCTGACTGTGCAGTGGCCACATCCACCTTCTCTGGCATCGGTCCTCGTCCAGAGGTATTCCGTTGCAACAACTTCATTTCTTCTAGGCAGGCAAGAACGCGGTCAAAGCCTGACTACAAACCCGAAAGCTTCTTCATCTCTTCCTTCATCGCCTCCAGCTCGCAGCTTACGGTACTAAGTCCTCGTTGCATCTCACCTTTTGCCGCCTCCACTCGATCCAGACGTTCTTCCATCTTCCTCTCCTCTGTCTTCTGTGTCGCCATGAAGGACTGTGTCCGCTCTGATACCAAGATAATAGAACTGGCAGCTTTCAATTGTAGGTAAGCGAATTAAGAGTAAATCTGAGCAAGGTTATCACACCCAAACAACGCACTATGTGTTGTTTTATTTCTGAAAATTGGCCCTTAGGCCAGTACAATGGCAAGAAGCAAGGATAAGAAGGTATTTGAGTGACCTTCTGCACTCCCCAGCCTAAACTTATATCTTTTTACTAGTTTGAAATTACTCCTTCCTCCTCTCACTACTCCCGTCATTTATTCCCCATTTTCTCACAGCATTTTCCTTCCCCTAGACTAACTAACTACCTATCCCCTCTCCACATGGCCTCCTAGTTCCCACAAAATTCGGAGATCATTCTTCTATCGTGATTCCTTGCTACCTGGCAACTCTTGATCCAGCTCACAAACCGTTGCTTCCACCTCAGCACATTGCTTACTTCCCTCCATTAGCAGCCCTTGCATTCTAGCTTCCATTTCTGAATTCTTCCTCCTCCTTTTTCTTACATAGGTGACTCGAATTGGAGGTCTAGGAGTCTCATCACAGTCTTCTTGTTTCCTAGTTTCTAATCCAAGGGCAAAACTATGATTTTTTCTTGTTTTACTTTCTGTTTGTGTTTTGAAGTATATTTCCCCAATAAACTACTGCGGTTCAATAAATAACCATATGTACGTTTAATTTTACCTTATTTGATTACTAACCATATGTATTATAACCATATGTACGTTAATGAAAAATCTGCGGCCGAGTTGTAGACTTTTGTTACTCAGTTGCTATTAGGCATCATAATAGGCAATGTCTGATTACCAAAAATCCCTTTGCTTATATATTCTCTCTTAGCATTTCCATATAATACAAATAAACTTCTGCATATTAAAAGTTCAAAAAGCTCGGAAACAAATAAAAGAAAGAAATGCAAGCAGCTCACTGCTTATGCCTTATGATTTCTGTGACATCATGTTGTTTCTTTATATTATTTTCTTTCAAATTTCTTTCTCTTTCCTCATTTGCTGAATTAGCATTTTATGCAGTTATAAGTAGTCTTAGCTTCTCTAAGAACGAATTTTCTATTTCTGTGCTCTCTCTCTCTCTCTCTCTCTCTCTCGGGTGCCTGATGTTCCTTGCACTTGTGCAGGCAGTTTCCAGGAGAGCCACCTTACATGAGATGATTAGAGACTATGGCGAGGCAGCTAGTGGCCTCCAGAGACTCCTATCAATTCTTGAAAGCCAATCTTCTGACAAGGCCAAAGAGTCCAGCTCTTCAGGTAGATCCACGGGCAGTGGAAAAGAATTAAGGCAAGCTCAAATGCGTTTCTCCGTATTGGAAGAAGAAGCAAAGAAAGGAGTCTCCTTGGACTTCTATCTCATTTTGTAAGTTCTTACTGCGTCCAAGTATCTAATAATAATTATGAATTTAAGGTTATGTTTATCTATGAGGGATTAATTAGGATTTAGATAAGTTTATCTTATTATTGTAATTATATTTATTTCTCTATACTTAGCTTAGTGGTTTCATTTCAATTCAGACTTGGTTGATAAATGACAATCGAGACTTTAAATTTCTCCCTTATTGAGTTATTGTTCTCTTGATAATTTTCTCATTGCTATCTCTTGGTCTATGTAATCTCTAATGGTTTTGTCTCTTTATCTTAATTTTTGATCTTCACTAGATCCTACGTCACTATGGTTTGGTGTCTGAGAACGTGTTAGTGTTTTGCCTTTTCATTTGGGTTATTACGGGATTGAATCTATATTCAAAAATTAGCAATTATCCCGAATATAGCTTCTACGTGCACTACTCAGTTAAATTCAGTTGAGTTATGGAGTTTCAACGATTTAATATTTGTTTGAATTTACAACGGTTGCAATAAATCTTAACGACAGAGGTAGGAAACCATCTGATACAAGTGCTGACATCAAGAAGGCTTACCGTAAAGCAGCTCTAAAACATCATCCCGACAAGGTTTTAGCTTTCAACCTCTCCTTCCATTTTTGTTTTTTAGTTTTTGTTTTTGTTTTTTTTTTTCAATTTGTTTATTACATGTAATGTTTCTGTTTTGTCATGTTTCCTCATCACGTGGGTGGGATATTCAGGCTGGTCAGTTCCTGGCAAGAACTGATAGTGGAGATGAGGGGCGACTCTGGAAGGAAATCTCCCAGGAGATTCACAACGATGCTGACAGGCTTTTTAAAATGATTGGAGAGGCATATGCAGTGCTTTCAGACCCTGATAAGGTTCGTCTCTCTAGTGACAATTGTGCCTTCAGATGTTCATAATGCCCTTTATGTACTTATCCATATTCTTTCTTTGCCTTGAATGCATCTTATATTTACAAAATCGAAGGGAGAATTTTTTATTTGACTGCATAACCTAAAATTTTTACATCCAAACTGGCGTTGTACGATCATAGAAATCTCCAACCTTTTGCTCTATTTTTGATCTGCCATTTTTGTTGGGTAACAGCGCTCACAGTATGATCTCGATGAGGAGTTGAGGAAAGCCCCAAAAGGAAGCAGCACTCACAGAAGACATTCAGATGCTCAGAGTCCTGGAAGCAGTACTTACAGAAGTTCTGATTTCCAAAGCTCTCCATTCGAGAGAAGCTCGTACAGACGGAACTACAGGGAGAACTGGAAGAGTCATGGAAATTCGTATTCTCGATGGTAACAATTAACCATGAAGTCTATACCCGCATTTTAACTGCCAGGTTTCCTCTAATGTCGACGGGCTTGGCTGGCTATTTATGATGAGGAAGTTACTGCACTGGTTCAGATCTAGTGGAAATGACTGAAGCATGTTAAACGACAGTTCGGTTTCAAGAATCGTCGGATACTATTGAGTAACAGAAGATTTGTCCACACCAAAAACTGCAAATTTATAGATACAAGTTGTCACCCTGCTTAATATTAACTGTCAACAGTGGCTGTCAATAAGCCAATACTCATTTGTTGGAGAACGGGTGAGTTTTTTCACCCGTCAATTTTGACAAGAATAGACCGTCACAGGAACAAAAGCGCAACCATTTTTTTGTATTTATACGAAAATATACATGGAAACAACTATCACTTGAGAATGTACTTAAAAACCATTTTTTCAGCAGTAAAGATAGAAAAATTGCATTTGTGCTGCTCTTCTAAAGTTTCTTTCCCTTTATCTGTACAAGATGTGTTTGCTTGTATCAGAGATTGTTGCCAGAGGACTGCTTTTGGTTTTCTTAACAATCTACGTAACACCAAAAAATAAAATAAAATAAAATAATCGGCAAAGATCTCTGACTTAAAAATACAAAAAAAAAAAAAAAAAATCTTGAGGGTGAGGTTTCAAACTCAGCATCTTGATGGAATCATGGTATTGCCGCTTGGTTATTTTTGCAACCACGATCTATTATTTTGGTAAAGATTTTCTTCGTAGCAGATTGTATAACTTATTTTCCAACAAAATCCGAGCAGCACAAAAATTGTTTCTCCACATTTGTTGTTTTTATTTTTAAAATTTATTAAGATTTTCTTGATGATAAAGGATCAGTTCAAATCTCTAACATCATCTCCAGAGCATTTTTTTAAAAAAAAGTTAAGAATTTGAAAATTTGTTTTAGGTTTCTCATAACATTCAAACTTTCAACTGCTGCTACTAATAAATTCAGAGGCATAACAGAGCCAAAATAATAAGCGTGTTTGGGAGAAAAGTTCCACCTTTGAAGTTTGAACCGTACGCTGTAAAATGAGGTTTAAACTCTATTTCAAACACCATAAATGTCCCAAAACTTCATTACGAGGCTCAATGACAACTGGAAAAACTAGAAGAAATGAATCGGATATTTAAACAAAAGATCGGTGAGAAACACAGCGACCGGGTTGGATTTATAGATATCTAATGAGATGCTTGTTCAAAGTCTCGCTTAATATCTAACGCTTAGATGTGGCTTGGTAGGAGGAAAAAGTGAGAGGATATAACATAGGACGCCATGTCTAATGGGAGACAAATGAGAGAATAAATTGGGCAAGAAATTGCAAATCCTTCAAGGCACCACAAATTTCCAATACTAATATCACTAATAGCTTGTTTAACAAAGGCGAAATTGGTTCCGATCAGTTTTTTATGATTCTAATAACTTTTACAACAGTATTTTCTCTTATAGAATTTAAACAACAAATGGCTTAAACCATAAATAAAAATTCTAACCGCTTCCTCAAACAGACGTTAAATACAGAGAATATATTAAACACCATGAAAGTCCTCTCCCATCTATTTTCCTCATTATATTATGTATTTTTTTTTTTGAAAAACCCTTTTCATCCATATGAGGTTAAAACCTCACCACTCATAAAATTATAAGACCCAATCTAATATATTGTTTACTTTTTAGATTAAAACCTATAGTTTTATTAATATTAATAACAAGATTATAATTCTATAAGATTAAATAAAATTGCTCTTTTTCTTTCTTTTTTCCTTTCACTCTTTTACCCGAGACTCTTTTAAGTTTAAGGCCTAGGCACGTTAACCGAGTGAAGACAATAACTTTTTACATCAAGAAGGCGGAGGATCTATTTGTTTAAGAGGTTCGAATCATAATGATTTGAAGTTTTGGATTTAAAATAAAAAAGTTTGAAAAATATGATTTGAGATTAAAATTCAAAATAAAATTTAAAATCTAAAATTATGTTTAGATATGAAAAAAGAAGTCAAAAGTTTATAGCCCACGTGAGAAAAAGAGTTCAAATATCTCAAAATCAAAAGGGACTGACTCTAGATTTTGGTGGATTTTTGGTCTCAAAGTGTCTTGTCAATGGTTTGAGATTGGGTCTCAAAAAATGATCGGAACACCTACTCCAGTCCACATTTGGTTTCAATCTACTTGAAACCCCCAGACAAACACCCCCAGAGATTTTCAACATAATAAATGAACTCCAAAAGTTAAATAATGTTTATCCGGAGACTTAAAAAGCTCGAGCAAAACTTGTCGACTCCTTTAGCTAAAAAAACTTTCTGCTGTTGCCAATACAGGTATTTGTCACCCAAATTGCTCATAATTCAAATCTAACGCTTGATCTAAATAAAGGAATTTCGGATATTTGGAAGATGAAGGAAAAATTCCTCCAGAAAAATTCATCATTTAACTTATCGAGAAGCCTGTGCTTGATTGTGTTCGTTGATATGATTGACTAACTTTTGAGTACGCCCTGCCAACATCTTGGTGTGGTCTATCAATTGCTCATACCTGGAAAAATGTGAGGCTAATTTAGGCAAAAAAAAAGCATTGACATAAACAACACGAACAGGAACTTGTGGAGCAGTGTTAAGAGGCAGAAGAGACTGGATCAAGAGAAAAGGAAACATAAATGATCTTGGACAGAAATCTGCACCCATATAACTTACACATTGGGATGATTAGGTTCCATGGTAACGGTCCCTGTCTCTGTGTCTATCTTGGCATCAAGCTTTGAGTTTCGAATGAGATTATAAATCCATCTCTCAGCTTCTTCATAATTCAAATTCAATTTCTCCGCTAGCACTCTGTCAAAAGTATCAACTTCCACAATTCAGCGCACTCAATAATGAATGGAGCAATATATAATTTCAAATCTACCCAACAGGGGGGAAAAGCTTTTGTAACAATCGAACCACTTCCATACTATAACACACTTGAAATGTAGTCCGGTTATATACCCCATTGATATGCGCTGATGAATACGGCAATATGTCTCAAAGATAAACAGCCGGGCATTTTCAAGGAATTCATCTCTCATTGGTATGGTAGAGAAATTGCCTTCCTCAACTCTCTTTCCCAGGAAAGGATCATTCAGTATTACCTACATTGTCAAAACAGTAATCAGTGCCAAAACCACCAACCTGAAGCAACTCTTCTAGGCATAAATCCAACAACGGAAAATCCCAACTCTTGATAGTATTATTTTTAAAGAACCCACCAACTGATAGAAGCATGAAGGCAGTTGGATAGTGTAATTATTATATAGAGACACCCATACATATATAAGTTTGTAAATGGAAATATTAAGACTTCTTGATCACGCCAGCCAGATTGGTCTGGAGGACTTACTTCTTCACATTCTTTCATCTTCTTTTGTGCTCCATCAAAGTTATAATTGACGTATACACATGCTAGAAACTCTGTGATAGGATCTTTGTAAGAGTGTTGCTCCTGCTGAATAACTTTTATGAAATCTTTGAATTGATTCCTCTTTCTCTTGTTGACAATGAAAGCAGTGGCTAAGTAACGTAAAAGATGAGGAGCATTGGTCTGAATGGCATTTAGATACCTGGACAAATTAAAGAAAAATATCATTAGTGATCGGGCTACAGAAGAAAGTCACCTCTGCAAATACAAGAAAATAATGCCATGTCCAATGGCATGATTATGTAAACAGTAAGCCAAAATGTCATTGGGTTTCAGGAGCAATAAAATCACATGAGAACAACTTATACATAAATTATGAATGCACACAAGCTATTACAAATATCAACAAGTTGTGTGCTTTTAAGAGGAAATGAAAAAAAAAAAAACTCTAAGGCATTACGACATCAAACAACATTCAGATGGCCTCAAAGTTCAGACCGGATAATTACAAGCCATTTATCATACCCTTGGCAAAATTTGAAAACATGGAGAAAAGTATAAGCTAAAGTGACACGAATCGATAGGTGCAGAGGGCATACTTGTCCGAAAAATACAGTTCAATTATGTTTGTTCGTCCGTTGTCATGGTTGAAATATATAAAAAGACCCCAATGCATTAGCCATATTCTGCTTTGCACCTGATTCATAGGTGAACTGAAACTCTGCAACACCAATATTATTTTGAGAATTAGAAATGAGTAAAATAAAATGAGCACTCGCTAGAGAGAGAGAGGAGATGGGTGTAGACCTTAGCATCAATAATTTCTCTTAACCGATTAAGCTCTTCTTGAGCAATATCCCAGTTTTGCATCAAAATCTCAGCAGCCAACTTTCCCCATAATGCACTCAGACTCTTTTCTGCGTTTGTGCACAAGGCCCTGTACTGATATAGATAATCAGCAGCGCCAGAGTAGTTTCCACACTCAAACTGAAATTTTGCATACTGATATAGCGCATCTATCTGCTCAGGGCCAATCTAGCAAAAGAAATCCCTATCCATCAAACAAAATTCCCGCTACAACATGAGGCAGAAAAAAGGAAGAAAAACCTTGTCAAACAGCAAACTATTTTACGCATACAACATCAAGATCTGCACTTCCACTAACTAGAATGTTCTCTAAAGCGCAGAAAGGACTTCCAACATTCAAAGCCTTATGCCAGAAATAGTTTAACATTGACAAATCTAGATAATCAAAATCTCCAATAATGGCTCGGTCTTAACGATGCAAACTGTAATTTCAATTAGGATTGCAAAAACAAAAAACAAGTTCCTCTAATTAATTCTACAGTCCAAGTAGAGAACTTGTCCAATCAATGGAAAGAAAAAGAAGTTGTCTAAACGTGAACTCGGAGATAAAATCAGACGGTTATATTCCTAAAAACCCCTAGAAAATAAGAATAACAAAAAAGAAAAGAAAAGAAAAGAAAAGGTGAAGAGAAGAAACCTGATAACGTTCTTTCAGCATCTGAAGATTGTACTGCTTGTCAGCTCTCAACTCCTGAACCGCAGCCGGATTCTGCAAAAACGTAACAAGCGGCGCCGCAGCATCCTCTAACGCCTTCAACTTGGCCACAACCTCAGCCCTCCTCTCTACCATGTCTGCAGCAAAAAAGAAACCCTTATTCCGTTCAAAAAAATTCACTTTTTACGCAAATCATAATCACATATTCCAAGAATCAAGCCAAATCCCTGATAACGAAAAATTCCACTCTTTTGTTTTTGCACAATTAGAATCGCACATTCACGAAATTCAACACAATCGGGTAAACAAACCTTGAGGGACGTCTTCGGTGTGGTAAAGCGACTTGTGGATGTCCATGGCGTAGTCGACCATGTTGGTCTTGTTGAGGAGCTCGATCTTGGCCTTAAGGATCTGTTCGTCGGGGTAGAGCTGGCGCTCCTGGAGAAACTCAAGCAGGGGGAAGACCAAGTGGCGGTCGAGGTTCGGCGCGATGCGCGGCGTCAGGTCGTTGTCCGCCATCCCTGAGGAGAGTGGAAAGCAAGCAAACCCTAGAGATGTGGGAAAGCGAAGAGATTGATTGTAAACCCTCGGCCCCTAGGTTTAGCATTTGCGTTTCCTGTCGGTGAAATATCTGCAATACCCCCGGTCAGTTGCTCCAAAATCCGAGAAATTTGAGAAAATGGCCAAAAAAAAATTTTCAATTAGAGAAATGATTTCTTTTTTACACTAAAAAATAGATTTTTTTAGGTATGAAAATTACTCTAATTTTTTTCAAAAAAAAAGACTTATAGTGAAGAAATGAACCTCAATAGGATGAAAAAAAACTGGAGCTATTTTTTTATCCAAAAAGCTTATTTTTTGATATTAAAAAAAAGATCATTTGTCCAAAAAAGCTTTTTCTTAAAGCCATTTCTCAAAAATCCCCCTCAAAATCCCATTCAGCTCCTAAGTAAAGTTTTAAGAGGAGTAAATTTGCACTACAGTTCTAAACTTTTTCAATAGATATAATGGTGGAAACCATTGGTTAGAATGTTATTAGTATAGTATGTGAGAGCTTTATACTGTAGCAATTTTTTTATTGTAGCATGTGAGAACTTTACACTGTTCATAACTGAGATAGTGGTTAAAACCACTCCTTGCCAATAGCATGTCATTCTTTTAATTTTGACAAATTGATCTTTATAGACTCCATTAAATATTAAACATTGGTAATTAAAATCTTTCCATTAAATTATGTTAAGCTTTTAACCAAATGTATCACCATATACTATCTAATATGAGAGGATGTTTTAGTAAAATAACAATATTTTATAATTAACAAAAAGAATTTCTTAAAAAAAGTTAGTCAAGCTTGGAAGAGAGGGAAGAGATGCCTTGATCCAAAACCAAAACCTAAACCTACCTTCAATCAGGCCAAATGCTTAAATATGTAATTAATAAGGTTGAATTCTTATTACTACACATCATTAATTGTTGTTAAAACTGTTGAAAAAATGATATGCAGTGAAATTTTAAAAATAAATCAAAGTCTTTTTTCAAATAACAAGTTAAACATGCCATGTATATTAATTAATAAAAGATCTTACATACCTCTTAGAATTGGAACCACGCTTCTGATAAGAAAATCTGTCACATAACTGCTACCGAGAATCGCGACCGGAGTGTGGGTGGGCACATGTCATTCAATACTCCTCTTGGCAACGTCTCCTTCTAACCACACAAGAGAAAACTGAGAGCTAAGGTTAGGGATATTGAACAATAATCTTATAGGAGTTTCAGAGTTTTTCTCTCTAGAATACTCTCTCTAAATTTTTCTGGTGATCTAAATAATAATAGGAACAAGTATCCTATTTATAATAGCTAACTAGGAGTCAATTCCACTTATATAAGGCTTTTAAATTCAAAACTGGATTGAAATCCGCATCAAAACGCGTGAAAATGCATATCAGGGTTTTCGCTCGGTCACCATGCCAAACCTGGCCACCGGCATGCTAATATTGATCACCAACCTACCAGCCGTACCAATTTGCGTAACGATTTATGCTTAACCGGCCTGCCGAACAAGGACACCAACCTACCGGCCGACGTAGATTTGAAAATCTTTATATATCTTATTTTATACGAGAATCTTATATAGAGCCCAGTTTTAAATAACCCAATAAAGAAGTTATCTGATTTAAATAGTCATATACAGATAATCTCATATCAAATAAAATATATCCAAATAATTCAACATAAGCCATTAAACTAATATGAATTATTAAATTCCAATCAACCAAATTTAAACCACTCTAAGAATTAACATAAGTCTCCAGTATGTAGGAAAATATGTTGTATTGTTATAGAAAATATTGTGAGCTAGCAAAGGGGACTCGATGGACATATATAGATCAAGCTCCTATAATTATAAAATAATATATCCCAGATAATATATTTTATAATTATCAACTATAATACTATTCCACTAAAAGCTTAGAGCTGCACTCTTGAACTATATAAAATTAGAAAGCTTCATTAAGCTTATCATCCATGACATAATATAATGCATGACATCCCCATAAGATTATTCATAATCGGCTTAAGGATAAATTCTGTTTTACCTTCCCGATTATTTTTATCTTATATTTCATTATTTCATCATTGGAATACTTACTATTTATAAATAGTATACTATTCGGTTATACCTATGTATCCAAATAATTGAGCACTCTAATTTTTCAATTACAAGATAATGCCTATAAGAGAATATCATTAACTCTACAAAAGAGCTAAGAATTTCATATCTATGAATAACGAGTCTATGTCAATCAAGAGTCATGTCTCTATTGTACCAGTATGCGTACCATCATCTAATTCAGGATGTCACTTTTTTGTACATCAAAAGACATAAGTTAAGAATACAGGCCCATTAATTCAACCTTTTTGTACATCAAGGTTAAGATATAATACATATGGTTGTTTAAGGTGAATTGATTTAAACAAATAAAATTATTAATCAAACCAGTTCAACCTTTTTGTCCCGATCTAATTATCGTCATCTATGACAATGTACCAATGTTTCTACTCATGGAGTCCAACTCCGATGACCAAGACATGTTATCCTCTGTTAGCGATGTGGATAACATAACAATTTTAGCATGAATAAAGTGCCTAACTTTATTCCCTCGTTTGAGGACCTTATCATTTAGACTATCACATTTAAGATTCATGTCTTTCGCATAATCTGTCAATCATATGCACGATCTTCAAAGTTTAGACCTACAGTCTTAGACTTTTGTTTGCTTATCATATATTCAACATAAATGAACATAAAGAGGACAACATTTGATGTATGAAAATAATAAACATTTGATTGATTACATGTGTCCAAAGACTATTATATCATTTAATCATTAGGGCACCTAGTCCAACAATCTTCCACTTGCCTAAGTGAGTAAATGTGACATGTTTTGCATCCCCATAGCCTCTATGTGCTTCTCGAAAACCCTCGTAGGTAGTGTCTTCGTGAAAGGATCAACTATATTGTCCTCAGATGCGATCTTGCATACTACAACATGTCCATCCTTAACAAAGCCCTTTATCACATGATATTTTTGATGTATATGTTTACTTTTCTTGTGAAATCTTGGTTCTTTAGCATTAGTTATTATTGCAGTGTTATCACAATATAACAATATCTGCTTACCCATGCTAGGAACTACCTCGAGATCCCTAAGAAACTTGTAGAGCCATACAGCTTCTTTCGAAACTTCACTAGCTACCACATACTTAGCCTCCATCATTGAATCTGAAGTGCAATCTTGCTTGACACTTCTCCAAACAATGATGCTTCCTCTTAGAGTAAACATAGAACCTGAAGTCGATCTTCTCAAAAAATCCAAATTAGTGTACATAAGAGGTGTTAGATCCTTACTAGAATATGCTAGCATACAACCTCTAGTCCTTCTCAGGTACTTGAAAATATGCTTGATCGTAACTCAATAGTTTGGTCCTTGATTCGACTAAAATCGACTTACCATCTCGATTGCATAACATATGTTGGGTCTTGTGCAAAGCATAGCATACATGAGACTACCTACTGTCAAAGCATAAGGTAGCTTTTTCATTTATTCTCTTTTTTCATCAGACTTTGGAGAGTTTTTTTTTTTAGAAAGAGTAATTTTCAACCTAGATAGTTGCCCACCTTTTTTGGAATTCTACATTGCATACTTCTTAAGAATTTTATCTATATAGGTAACTTAGGATAAAGCTATTATTTGTTATTCCTATTTTGAAAGATTTGCATATTTAGAACATAATTAGATTCACCTAAGTCCTTCATGTCAAACTACTTAGTCAACCATAATTTGACTAACAACAATGCCCCTACGCCGTTACCAACAAGCAGAATGTTATCTACATAGAGCAGTAGAAAAACCACCTTTCCATTCTTAATGTGTGTGTAAACATATAGTTTGTCCACATTTTGTTTGAACCCATAAGTCTTTATCACTTGATCAAATCTTATGTTCCAAGAATGGGAAGTTTGCTTCAGTCCATAAATAGACTTTAGTAGTTTACAGACCTTATTCTCTTGACCCTTAGCTTTGAACTTGTTTGGCTGTGCCATATATGCTATCATCAAGATAGCCATTGAAAAAGGCCATCTTAACATCCTTTTGCTAAATCTCGTAATCGAGAGCCGCAGCAATGGACAAGAAAATATGGATGGACTTAAGCATGGCTACATGCGAAAAGGTTTCCTCGTAATCGATTCCTTCCTTCTACGTGTATCCTTTTGTTACCAGTTTAGCTTTATAGGTTTCAACTTTTTCATCTGCACTTCTCTTTTTCTTGTAGACCTACTTACACCCTATGTGTTTTACCCCTTTAGGAAGGTCCACAAGCTCCCATACTTGATTAGTCTTATAGACTTTATCTTAGTGTTTATAGCTTCTGTCTAGAGCTTTGAATCAACATCCTCCATAGCCTCTTTGAAAGTATAAGAATCCCTATTATGTTCAACTGGTTAAGCCAAGTAAGTTTCACCATTGAACATATACCTTTCGAGTTGATACTCGATCCTCTTACTACGCTGAAGTTCCCTAGGTTGTTGTTGGTCGGTTTTTCTACATTGATTGGATTGGTTTTAATCAGAACCCCTAGAATGATTGAATCACTTGTCAACTCCTCAAATACCACTCTACTACGAGGCTTAAAATCATTCAAGTAACTTTATTTTCTATTGGGTTATAAAAATAACCCCCTTTTAGTCCTTTTTGGATATCCTACAAATATGCACACTTTTGAACGTACTTCCAACTTATTCGCTTCCTTGTCCAGGATATGAGCAGGACATCCTATATGTGAATATGGTTTAAAGATGTCTTCCTAACCATCCACAACTTGTGAAGAGTCTTAGGAACCGATTTTGAAGGCATATTATTCAAAAGATAACATACAGTTTGTAGTGTATATCCCCAAAAAGATAAAAGCAATGTCAAATAACTCATCATGGACCTAACCATATCCAACAAAGTCCTATTCCTTCTTTCAGCCACGCCATTCTACTGTAGAGTGCCTGACACAGTTAAATGGGATGAAATCTCATTCTCTAATAAGTGTTCTAAGAACTCATTAGAGAGGTATTGTCCACCTCGATCAGGTCGAAGTGTCTTTATGGTTTACCTAATTGCTTGTCCGCTTCAGCTTGAAACTCCCTAAACTTGTCAAAAGTATCATTTTTATGATGCATTAGATAGAAATACTCATATCTTGAGTAATCATTAATAAAAGTGACAAAATACAGATATTTTCCTCGTGCCTTGATGTTTATGGGACCACAAACATCATTATACATAAGTTCTAAAACCTCTTCGGCTCAATTGCCCTTAGACCCAATAGTCTTTTGGTCATTTTGCCCTCTAAATAAGATTCACATTGTGGTATAGATTCTACTTCTAAATGAATTAAAGGTCCATCACTTACCAACTTTGGAATCCTACTCAGGCTAATATGACCTAATCACAAGTCCCAAAGATAAGTCTTATTAGAGTGAGAAGTTTTAAGTGTTTTAGAATTATCGTTAATCTCAATGTTCAACAGTGAGTCCATTTTAGATTTGATAAAATATAGGTTGTTTTGCATCCATTTACTACATATAAAAGATTTGTTTTTACAAGTTACAACTTTATTATTAAAAGAAACTGAATAAGAATCTTTAAATAAACAAGTAACAAAAATTGAATTCTTTTTAAGTTTAGGAACATAAAAACAATCCCTCAAAACTAAACTCCTATAGCTATCAAAATAAAGTTGGACATCTCCCACTGCTTCAATCAACACTATGAATCCAATGCCCATCTACAACGTGAAGTGCCTATACTTCTCGTTTCCTTGAATCCCTATAGAGAAACATAAACATGATTACTTGCTCTAGAATCTATAACCCAAGTGTCACTTAATTGTTCAACTAAACAAGTCTCAATGACCAGAAGTTCACACTTACCTCCTTTAGATTGGAAGCTTGCACTTAGCTTCTTGGGCTCTTCTTCTTTTTCTTCTTATCTTTGCCCTTTGCCGGAATAGAAGACTTCCCATTATTGGCCTTTTGCTTCTTTCCATTCTCGGAGTTAGAATTGGAACCAAATGCAACCACTAAGTTTGCCTCACCACCAGCCAGAGCTACCCTGATTAGATTTTTGAACTCTTGTAATTGCTTCATCAACTCAGTCAAAGTCACATCCTTTCTTTTGCTCAAGTTATATGAAGTTCTAAACGGGATGAACTCCTTAGAAAAAGTCTCAAAGACCATAATCATCTGTGACTCAGCATCAATGTTGGCTCCATAGGTTTAAGTCTCAGTGAGGTAACCTATGACCAATATCATATACTTCTTTATAGGCATCTCTAGTCTTTTCTTGTAGTTAATAAGCTTCCGAAGAGCCCCTTGCTACTTTGTCAAGGCTTGGCCTCCAAACATGTCATAAATATTATCCATGATTAACCGAATAGTCTCGTAATCTTCATGTTGAGATTGTAGCACGTTATTCATGCTAGCCATGATATAGCAGCAGGCCTGATCATTAGCATCTTTCCAGTGATTACACGATTAGATTTGTTCATTAATGGATTTACCAATAGGCATAGGAGGACACGGTGTGGTTAGCATAAACTTTAGTTTCTCAAAGAATAGGACGATATTCAGGTTCCATTTCTAATCATTATAGTTCTTTCCAGTTAAAGTGTTTTTATTGAGTATCAAAGATAAAGTGTTTTTAGACATTTTGATCTACAATAAAGAATCATATATCAAGCATAAATAAACATTCAATAACAATTTAGTAAGATAATATAAACAAGTAAGCATACAATGTGTGTATGTGTCAAAACTTTGAAAAAATTACAACCTTATAATGATAATTTCTTACTCAGAAATTCAACAAGCTGTCTAAAGGAGACTTGCCAAACTCAATTAGGAACATAGATCCTCTTCAATTAGTACATGCCATCCAAGACTCGTCTGATCTGGTATATCGCTTTCTTTAGCCATTAACTTTATTAACAGAGCTCCTAGGGAGGTTAATAATAAATTTAATCTTTAGTGTTTAACCATTGTTTCAGCTACTTTATTCATGGTTTATAATCGACACCTAGGGGTGAATAATAATAAACTATGCCAAAGCAAATTATCCTCCTGGATGTCTAAGCCGGTACATGATGCATTACTTCCTAGGGTCGAAACCACCATGTTTTACCTATGGACCAATGATGGAGGCCTTAGGTCCTCTCTTCGAATACCTTCTCCTACTCAATACTTTAGAAATCAAGGTTTTATGTTAACATGCATGAACAATTTTTGATGAGCGGCACTCCCTATTCTACATGGCATGTTATCAACATACATGGTAAAACATATTATAATACAATCAAGCAACGCAACAAAAAAAGCTACAAGTAATATAATAACCAGCCGTAATATCATGGTTTTACCCAAGAGAAAAGAAAATAAATATTATAAAAGATTAATTGAAACAAATATCGATTCTTTATCTTATATTTTCTCGTTGTATCCTTCTTAATGTGGCGTCTGTTTTTAATTTTTATCTCATATAGATCAAAAATTTATTTTTTTTGGTTGTCATAAAATTTCATGTTTTTCATAATTGTCTCAAAAAATAAAATAAAAGCCAGCACCTAAAAAACACAATGTTTAAAAAAACGGTTCTGCCCGAGACTGATCTGCTGGTCTGTGACCATTGGCCTGCTTGTTCCATACAAAACCCGTGATTTTGCTAACGTTCGGCATGCCAGTAAAGGGTAACCGGCCTGCCCCCTGACGCTGAACCAACGTTTTTCAACCTTTTGTAAAAACAATTTTTATGTAGTTTTTTAATTTATTTTTCAACAATTTAATAAACATAAAAATTTATAAACACAGAAAAAACACATAGAATTACAATCATCTTTATCCTTTAGATCCTTTTTTTTTTGAATAATTATTTTAATACAAATTTACAACCATAATTAAAATAATAAATCCTACACAGTGATGATAGACCACCATCTAATTATATGAAAACCTTAGATATACATTTTAACCTCTAAGGAATCATAACTGGCAAAATTAATTAATTAATATAATAATTAAAATAGAAATTTAATCAATAATAATTAATTAATAAACATTCACTATATAATCTCATGACAACATAATTATATAGAAACCTTAGAGTATCAACTCTCTAAAAATATAATTCAAGTATAGGAGAGATTAATATTGCATAATTTATGTATCTAGCATGATCACAAACCCGTAAAATCAACGTAAAACCATGACTCTGATACCAATTGTTGGAAAAACAATATGCAGAAGAATTTTAAAATTTTAAATGAAAGTCTTTTTCTAAGTAACAAGTTAGGCATGTTATGTATATAAATTAACAAAAGGTCTTACATACCTCTTAGAATTGGAACAACACTTCTGACAAGAAAAAATTCCACAGAACTGCTACCGAGAATCGCGACTGAAGGAGCTTTAACCAACTAGTCTTCTTTGCCATTCTTTTTTTCACGATCGGAATGCGGGTGGGTACACGTCGTTTAATTTTCCTTTTGGCAACGTCTTCTTCCAACCACACAATAGAAACCTAAGAGCTAAGGTTCGAGATGTTGAACAATAGCTCTTTGGGAGATTCAGAATTTTTCTCTCTAGAATAATCTCTCTAAATTTCTCTGGTGATCTAAATAATAATATGAACAAGTATCCTATTTATGGTAGCTGGCTAGGAGTCAATTTCACTTAGATAAGGCTTCTAAATTCGAAACTGGATCAAAATCCACATCAAAAAGTGTAAAAACATGTATCAGGATTTTCGCTAGGTTGGCATGCCAAACTTGGCCACCAGCATGCCGATCTTGACCATCGGCCTTTCGATCCTTACCATTGGCCTGCCGGCCGTACCGATTTGTATAATGATTTACGCTTAGCCGGCTTGCCGAATAAGGATACCAGTCTGTGGGTCGATGCAGATCTAGAAATCTTTATAAATCTTATTTTATATAGGAATATTAGATAGAGCCTTAGTTTTAATTTAAATTACCCAATAGAGAAGTTATATGATTAAAACAATCATATATAGATAATCTTATATCAAATAAAATATATCCAAATAATTCAAAATGTTTATCTTGAATTAATTCATAAATATAATCCAACCAATAAATTACAATGAATTATTAAATTCCAATCAACTGAATTTAAACCAATCTAAGAATTACGATATGTTACCTATATGTAGGAAAATATGTTGTATCGTTATAGAAAATATTATGAGCTTGCCAAGAGGACTCGATGGACACATATAGATCAAGCTCTTATAATTATAAAATAATATCTCTTAGATAATACATGTTATAATTATCTAACTATAATGCTATTCCACTAAAAGCTTAGAGCTGCACTTTCGAACTATATAAAATTAGGAAGCTTCAATAACCTTATCATCCATGACATAATATAATGCATGATATCCCCTTAGGATATTTATTTACCTACGAATCTGCTATTACGCAACTCAACCCTTCTCCGCTGTTGGATGCGCAAAACAACCTATTCCCCTTTCCGACGACTCGGTGACCTTTGACACGTTACACCTGGTTGCACGTAATCTTGACTTTCGCCTTTCACTCGTGCAGTTGGACTGACTAGTGACTTTGCTCCCCTATCAACTTAAACTGATTGGGTAAAGCACACAATCTTAGATGTCAAAATCTCTTCTTATCTGATATTTGAAGCAAGGATATGTTGATCTGTCTTTTTCTATTAGGTAGCTTCATTTTTCTCTCTTCCCCCCCCCCCAACATATCCATCATCTTCAAGGAGGAAGAAAGAGACGTCAAATACTTTTTATTTATTGAATACTAGGGATTGCTAATCAGGCATAATCGGCTTAAGAATAAGTTTTGTTTTACCTTTCCGATTATTTTTATCTTATATTCCATTATCTCATCATTGGAATACTTGTTATCTATAAATAGTATACCATTTGGTTATAATTGTGTATTTAAATGGTTTAGCGCTTCGGTTTTTCAATTACAGGATAATGCTTACAAAAGAATATCATTAACTTTACAAAAGAGTTATGGATTTCATATCTATGAATAACAAGTCTACGTCAATCAAGAATCATGTCTCCAATATACCGGTATGCATACCATCATCTAATTCAAGATGTTATCATTTGGTATATCAAAAGACACAAATCAAGAATACAAGCCCATTAATTCATTTCAGGATTAAGATATAACACATATAGTCGTCTAAAGTGAATTGATTTAAACAAACAGAATTATTAATCAAATCAATTCAACCTTTTTGTCCCAATCTAATATATCGTCACCTATGATAATATACCAATGTTTTTACTTACGGAGTCTAACTCCGATGACCATGACAAGTCATCTCCCATTTGGGATGTAGACAATATAACAATCTTAGTATGAATAAAGCATCCAACTTTATTCCCTCGATTGCGGGCCTTATCATTTAGACTATCACCTTTAATGTCTTCTACATAATTTGTTCATCATATACACGATCTTAAAGGTTTAGACCGACAGTATTAGACTTTTGTTTGCTTATCATATATTCAACATAAATGAACATAAAGAGGACAACATTTGATATATAAAAATAATAAACTCCTTATTAATTAAATGTCTCCAAAGACTATTACTTCATTTAATTCTTAGGGCACCTAGTCTAAGGGTTTTTCATAACTTAGCTTGTCCTTTCACCTCTTTCTTACACATATCTTGCTTCTCTTAGGGTGCGAGAAAAAGGGTATTTGTTCCTATTTTCCATATTCGTAAGGTTTCTTATTCTTATGCTTTCGTGACTTTTCTATTGATCATAAGGGTTTTTCTAGCTTCAACTCAATAACTTGGTCACCTTGCAAATTTTAATTGAAACTAGTATGTCTATAACTAGTTTCCTTCAAACACTTAGAGGTAAGTTAGAGGCTTATTTTCCTTCTAGCAGAAAGTTCCTCTGTGATGTGAGATTATGGGGTGAATAGGGTCTCTTAACGTATGAAAATCATACTATTGATTCTCTTTACTTGTGCTTATTCTAGGAGTTAAAACATACCATCATAACCTACCATAAGTGATTGGGTGATTTTTCCCCTTCTAACAACCCTTTTGTGGGTAATTGGTGATTCTAGATCTAAATATCGTATTGCTGTATAGGGTATGCTCTTCTAGAAAGAGAAAAACGGTACTGTCCCCTTTAACCTGTAAGAGATTATTAAAGTCTTGACCATGTTCTATCTATTTTGAAATTGTATTCTAGTGTTTCAAGTGTCTATTTTCTTAGAACATTAGGTGTCATTCTAGTTCTAACTAGCTCAAATTGTTCACTGACATAATCCTGCTTAGGTCGTCTTATGATATTTTACTGTTTGTGTAACTTATCTCTTCTTCAGGGTTATAATCAACCTTATTTCCACCATGGAAACATTCAAGATGTGTCTTCACTCTCTATGTGGTGGATTCTCCCATATAGTTGGTTATGTATTCCTCTTTTTCTATATCACTTTAGTGTTCTATGTCATTCTAAGGCTTCCTTATAATTTCTAGTTTGTGTCTTAGAATTAAAAAGTATTCTTAGACGGTGGATTACTTATATTCTTTCTTGTTGTTGAGTCCGAGCTAGACTAAGTGCTATAAACTCATTCATCGAGGCACCATATACTTGTCTTTTACTCTTTTCCTGTCATCTTAATCCTATCGTAATTCAAGTCCAACTTGTTTCACTTTATAAATAGTGGGATTCTATCATTACAGTTCTAATTAAATACTATCATCATCATTCTAAGCAAAGGCTTCTGTTGATATTCCAAGTTTATGGGTTAGATCATTTGATGTTATGATCTTTCTTCTCTTTTTTTTTTTTCTTTTTGGTAGTAGTTCTATCGACTACGTTTAGATTGTTCTCAATCTAATCTTTGATTTTGAACCTTGAGCTTAAGAAGGTTTCCTTTCCAGGAGGGGGATGGGTATACTAGAAATCTTTCTCTCTTGGATATTTTGTGTAAAACATTTTTTTTTTTGGTGGATGGACAAAATGTGGGAAAAACAACTAAGTATACTTAAGGGTTATTGGTTTTGATGGTTACTATATCTTATCAAGAAGAAACCTATCAATTTTTTTTTTTATATGTTCATCTATCATTTAGATGAACAATATGTGTTTGACACATATTCTTAAGATCTTACATGAAATTTGTGCTCTAATGTATCATAATGTTTCTAATGTTTTACTTAGTGACACTTCAATCTTGGGTTTGATTGCTAAATATATTTTATTTTAATAGCAATATGTTCTAACTCGTCAAATGACGAATCCTGTCAGTCCTATCATGGCTGGAAGGGCTTTCGATAAACCTTACCTACCTATTGTGCAATTCCTATTGTTGAGATGTGCCTATAAAACTAATTTAGATGTGCTACTTTACTTGGTGAACACTACATGTGTCATCCTCCCCCTATCTTATCTCTTACATGACATCAGCATACCTTTTTATTCATCGGCATCAAGAGGGGCTTATAAATGGCCCTAAAACCGTCACTATGTCCCAAGCCTCGACATCTTACTCTTAAACTTGCTAATCATATTGATTAGACGTTATCGGCTCTCTAGTCTTTACTATCTGTATATTTATCAGGGAGATAGCATTGATACTCCTGAAGGATGTCACTCTTTTACGTCTATTGTTTCTTGAGGGATACGTTATAGACTTCATAACCTTAGCTTTGGAATCTCTTGTTATGAGTCCCAGTAAATGCTGCTCTAGATGACGTCATAATTAGGCTTATTTTATGAAACTAAGTACACTTATAATTTTCCAAATGAAAATAACTTGGGGTTTTTCTGACCATGGGCTACATAAGTAAGTTTTTCTTAAAAGATTGAGAAATATTCTCATGAGTTTGCTCACCACTAATTCTAGAGGATTTCTCATCAATATGGCACGTCTTAACTGGTCAAAGGGGTTTTTATTATCCCTATACTCGTATTTTGTAGTGTTTGATTACTAGTGAGGGTTTGGTGTTTGACTCTAAGGTCTTTGATCTTGCTTATTCCATGACCTTTTCCTATCTGTAGGCTTCATAACTAGAGGGGGATTACATCTACTTGAGGTGGTCTTCTTAGCTTAATAATTTGGATAGGGTAAGCTTACTACATCATCTAAGAATTTTCTATTTGCTACCTTGAGTGAGCATCTTTGTCTACTTGTCTTAAATTGGTTTGCTACTCGTTGATGACTAAAGGTCATTTAATAATATGATAGACTATGTCTTTAAAAGAGTATATCTATATGCTTATCTTAAACTAGGTTTTTAAGCTATTGATGACTAGATATCATTAAGTCATATGCTCGGTTGTATCTTTTGTTCAGGAATTTCTATTGGCTTCCATTTGTATGGCTACTCTATCTGAGCTATGTAACTTTATCAGAGTAGTTCAAATATTGAACCGATCTGAAGTCATTTCTTTTTGACTCCCTTGTGATATTATTTACATCTCTTGGGTGAGTGGAAGCAACTTTGCTTCAACAATCTTTACTTAACGTGATCATAACTTCTTATAAGATGGTGTCTGACCGATCCTTATAACTTATTTATTTCATTTCTATTTATTTATTATTTATTTTCCTATCTGTAGGTTGGGGAGGGATTATCTCATTCTATGATTGCCATAGTGAGGTTTGTTTGGTTGGATACTAGTTTAGCAATAACCACCCATAGACAGTCTATAACCCTTAGGAAGTTCTTCTCTTATATCTTAAACTTCTGCTTGCAACCTAATTTCTTATAAGAATCCGTGTATTTATCCTTACCAAGATTCTAATTTTATAGAATCTATTTATCCTTTCACCATAACCTAGAAGGTTAGGTTCTTAATGGGTTTCTTATGGAACTTATCGTGCATGTTCAATATGCATTTTGTGGTACTTATAAGCTATATTGTGTTTATAATGTAGATAACAAACATCAATTATAGCATTCATATTCATATCATACATACACATAACATTCATAAACATCCCATTCATATTTTCATATCATAATGTTGCTGTACATTTTTTTTTGTTAGCAACTATTTCATATTATACTTATAAGTCATATTGTATTTATAATACATACAATAAGCGTAATTCTTAGCATTCATACACATATCGATTATCTTTTATATCATGAAATTGCTAAACTTTTCTAAGTTAGCAATTATTGCATACCATAGACTATTGCTGAGTTCGAGACCTTAACATTCATACACATATCGATTATCTTTTATATCATGAAATTGCTAAACTTTTCTAAGTTAGCAATTATTGCATACCATAGACTATTGCTGAGTTTGAGACCATACTCATCTCCAGTAGGTCGAATAACATGAAATTCTTTCAATCGGAAGCTTCTAATGTTCATACATAAATCTTACTTTTTATACTATACATATACTTTTTTAGTCATATGGTGTGTCAGACCACTAAACCCGTAGTGGTATGATGCCTGTCTAATCCTATATGTCATTTCTAGATTATATATTGATGTCCTTATTAATGTTCCAAGCCTGGAAGCCTTTTTGATAAAGTGCTCGTTCGTGCTTCAAGAAAATGTCTTGATGTCATCATCTCTCATGATAATTCTTTAAAGAAGACTTAGTTCTATCATTCTTTGTGTATTCTAATTGTGACTTCTTTTGATTTCATGGTAGAGCGAGGGGTGCTATCCATTAGCCAATAGAACCGGCTTTCAATGAGGATCCGCTTGTATGCTACATGAGAGGTGGCTTTAATGATGGGTTAGCAATCAAGCTGAAAAGGACTTGTGGGCTTCTTTTCTTTCCGAGGCGTAGCTACCTTGATGTAGCTCTGTAATTGATATAAAGGGGATAAGGGATGAAATAAAAAAAAGAAACAATTCTTAAGGGAGTAAAGAGGAAAGTTTAGGAAATGGCTATTTTTTTTTTGAATTGTTGGTTGTAGCTTCAAATATTCTTGCCTGAATTCGTACTCTAAATGTGGATCATCTCAAAGTGTCGGTTCAAGCGTTCATGTGATTCAACGTTTTGTAGAGCTAACTTAGGAAGTTGGCACCAAATACAGCTTCCCGTGATTTGATGCATCATGGTAGCTACGCTTGGAATTGGGCCTTGAGAGGACGTCTAAATCTGTGTTGGCATGTCGATAACTTGTTTGCTGTTATACGAAATATCGACACCTATCACTTAACGTAACTTAATTTAACATTTAATTAACTTAACACCTATTACGTTTTAACATAATTATAATTTCTAAAGACTAAATTCTATGCATCATATAATAATTTCTTAAAAAATAATAATAATGATTTCTTTAAACTTTTCTTTTAAACATTAGGATAATTATTTATAAGCTATTTCTTTTTAAACATTTTTAATGTAAATAATAATATTTCTAAAACAATTCTAAATTAAATATCATTATAAATTCCTATTTTAAAGACTTTTTAAATCCTTCCTTAAATTATTGTTATGCTTTTCTTATAATGTGTTATCTTAAAATTAACATATTGACTTCTTAAAACTTATTCTTTTTAAACTTAACATAATAATAATTTCTTATAACTTATTCTTTTAAGTCTAACTGTAACGCCCCTATGTGGGGGTTAACAGTTTTTAATGAGATAAAATAAAAATAAATAATAAAAGTAAAACCTTAAAAATAAATTTTACCCGGGACTTAAATGAAAACTCTCAACTCAAAAATAAAAATATAAACGACAAATAAACCACAGTTTTAATGTAGCACCTTAAATTTAATAATATAAACTGTTGTCATCATCATTTTAACCCTCAACACATTATAATACAGTCACAGAAAGTAACAATTGATGCTTACATTATCATGAAGAACATTCTCAACGATTGAAGCAGTCCCAATGTAATATAGTTACATCACTTCCTCAACTATATTTCTCGTAGCCACCTCACACTTAGTGAGTCCTGAAAAGATATAAACATAAGGGAATGAGCAACACTATGCTCAGTAGAGAAAGCCATTACTCACCTTTAGGTTTTTATCATTACCACATTAAAATCTGCATGGTTAGTAGGTTACATCATATTCCAGATTATGAGGTTTATTATGATCACATCTTATGGATACCGTAGTTAATCATTACCAAGTGTCATAATTACACATTTATACAAATATTACCAATCATCATTGTTCCTAGGTATCCATGTTAAATTGAGTATCACTCAACTCATCGAAACCCAAATGGGCGCACTTGATCACCCTATAAACATTCCAAGGGTGTTCCGGTGAGGGGACATCAAGCCCCGAGTCCTCACCAAATCGATTCCTGTACAGTGTGTTCTGGGACTTTCAACCCAAGGAAGCGTCATCGCCTTCCCCCTACTTTACCTTTTAGGGTATTCATGCCCAAGGACGTAACCGTCGCCCTTTTCATGTCTCACAATTTCTCTATATTAAATCATTATTAATAGAGTTAATTTTCCTAACCATGCTTCTCAATTTATAACATGTGTCAATTCATTATGTTCCTCGCCGTACAATACAAGACGAGTCCATGTCATAGTTTCATATGTGATACACATATAATATCAGTTCAACATAGATATATATATATTGCGGCAAAACAATCAATTTTAATTCTATAAAAACCTCACAAAAGATGAGTAATAGAATCCCTACCTTTCAAGCTTATCAACAATCTTTTAATCCTGGAATCAGTTAACGTTAGCTCCATACTCCCTTGATCCTAAGGCGTGCATAAGGACAATTAAAACTAAAGCACAACATACAACTACATTCATAAAATTTATTTTAATTTAATCTTAGAATTTCAAGAAATAACCACTGCCCATAGAGGTATTATAAAGTTTAACAATATAAATTTTCTGTCTAGGGCATATACACTTAGACTTCATACATATGCTCCAAAATAGCAACAAACATATACTTAGGTTTAAGAACGCAAATTTGAATAATCCTTTAGTATAAAAGAAAATTTATAAATGAAAGACTAAATTTGTTCATAAGATTCTAACCTCGGATTATGGTTAGTTGGAAGCTTGAAATGGCTTCAAAACAGGTTCCTTTACTTCGGTATGACTGAAATTCTTGCTCAAATGGAGGTGATGGTGGCTGATTTTTATGGCTGCCTTGAAGAAGTTCTCTAAGTATTTTGCTTCAGCAAAGAAATGAGAAGAAGAGTGTGGGAACCGTGGAAGAAAAAGGAAGAAAAGATGAAGTCTTTGAAAAGAAGTGATAGAAACAATTATAGAGGAGACATGTTGAAGCATGTCACGGAGGAAATAAAGAAAATGAGGGTCAAGAGTAGTTGGAAAAGATATCCTTATGTCTCATCTAAAGACTTTAACACACATAATGCCAATATGACATTTTTGAGATTTATTAGAAGTTCTAAGGCTTTTTAGTAATCATACTAAATAAATATAGGAGAATTTTAGAAAATTTAAAAATAGATAAAAATAAATATTATAAAATAAATTTAAATGAAGCAATTTTTTTTTTATACATTAAAAATTAATTTAATTACCTCAATACCCGTTAGAAGAATAACGGGTGTCACAGCTCTACCCCCCTTAAAGAAATTTCGTCCTCGAAATTTCAATTCTAGCAATACTAGTAAAAATTATGATTCCACTATGATTCCAATTCTGAGTCTAAACCGTTAATGTTGTTTGTCCTCCAAATTTAAGTTATCGTATCTCCACTTATTTACTTGCATAATAAATCTTACTCCTAAATCCCTCAATGAGAGTATTTCTGACAAGTTTCAACTTATAACACCGTATAATAGTCTAAGAATCTGATCAGGCCTACATATTGACCATATCATGATTCCAGTCCTTCATTGTCCATGGACTGTGATTTACAATCACATTTAAGGAGATTGCCAGAGAAATTTTATATACTTCATCTTTAGGTTCCTTTTCCTTTTTGAGTAAGGAAAAGTCAAATATATTTGATTTCATACCTCAACTAATAAACTAAAACATAATCATAAAACATATATCACAAACACTTATATTCAAAACCATACATTAAACTTATTCATAGAGATATTAAACGGAATCTCTGGTTGCAAACATACCCGACATATTTTTCATTAAACAGCTATCCTCATGACACAAACATTCAATCCAAATAATATACTCATATTTCATATGGAATATCCCCATAACTGACTTTGGTACTTCCACATAATATTAACAGAATATTACACATTACAAACATGATACGGATACGTTTCGAGAGTACAAGGCACTCCGTATACCAGCTATCCATATCATGCATGCTTAGAGGATACAAAAACATCGATAAACAAAAGATCGGACCTTAAGAAGGATGCGTTTCGAGAGCATCAAGTACTCCGTATCCAGCCATCCCGGCATTAGGCTCAATGAATCTAAAAGATTGAACAACAACGTACCACAAGAAACACAGAATACAAGGCAAACGGTTATTCGTAACACACGAAATACGGACACACATGCCTACATGCCAAAGATAAAACAAAAAGATTACAGATGGAGATTCAAATCAATTGGCCGCTCCCGGCTTTCCCTTTCCCATTCAAGCTTGGATGTTGCAGTGTCGGATTCTGGATGTATGATTTGCATTTTATCTATCAATTCCTCAGCTGTTGAAGCAGTGACAAAGATTTGTCTCTCCGATTCTGTAGTGATGTTTTCTTCCACAGCGTAATCTAGAAATTTCAAAAGACCGTCATAAAAACCCTTTACGTTCAGCAGTCCCAAAGGTTTGGAATAAAAGCCCAACAATTGCCCACAAGCAACTATAAATATTTCCTCAAGAGTACCTAGACCACCAGGTAATGCTATAAAAGCATCAGAATTATAGATTATGTCTTTAAAATTTTTAGGGATACTCCTGACTCCTTCTCCCTTACCTATGGCTTCCTTACAAAGGTTTCCTTCAACTGGAATATGAGGCCAAATTCTTACATCAGTAGCGTCACTAGACCTAGCTGCTAGTGCCATATTTACCATCATTTTTATACTACCACCCCCATAGATTATGTTAATCTTCTTGTGTGCTAGGACTTGCCCTAAGTGATTTGCAGCTTCTAAATAAGCTTTATCTTTTCCAAGGCTGGAACCACAAAAGACACAGACATTCTTTATTTTCTTCGTGGACTGGGAGGTAGACATATTTGGTTTATAGAAGTGGTTGCTTAATGTCTGCTCCACTTAGACTTCGGGTTCTACATGAGTTTTTAAAGATGAGAAATATACAAAAAGGGCTAAAGAGATAGACAAGTAGGTAATGAAAAGGTAATCCAAAGATTTAAACAAAATCTTGTGCGGATAAGAAAGTAAGATAAGGTGATTGATAGTTTACAGAAAATTTGATTCACTTTTTGAAAAAGATTAGACTCTAATTGTATAACTTTTGACAATTGAGAACAATTCGACAAAAGACCCTCATGACACAACTGTAGACTTTTTGACAAATATACACCAAGTCTAGAAATTTAATATAAACGACAAATACTGTAGAACTTTTGAAATTTGAGACACAAATCTTGAAATATCTGGATAAGCTTTTCAAAATTCAAACATATTACTGTACCGTATGTAACGTGTCTGATAAGATAATATATTTTATTATATATATATTTAAGAAAATCATAAATTAAATAAGATATTAACACTTACTGTATCAATCTAATAATCACAATTATTTCAAACACAAAAGCAAATATTCTGAGTAAAAGAAAAACACAAACTGTTGAACATCAGCTAAAACTGCTTCAAATAAGCAAAGACTAAATAACCTTTATAGAGCGATGACTTATTCCCCATCCAGTTTTCTTATGGCTTGACAAACAGGATCTAGAAATACCATATTCCTGAGGCGTTGTCTTTCTGTATAAAATTTAGGCCAGAGTTTAAAAATAGCTCCTTGAACATATCCACTAGGGTGACCGTGGAGAGGAGGATGGATGCTATCCAAGTTCTCCTTTGAAAGTCCATCCCTACAAAACCTTATTTTATCCTCTCTATTCGTAGACATATAACCAGGTGAAGTACATTTACCGTTACAATTTTGTCTTCCACATTTGTTACAAGTGACCACGATGGCACGGGCTCTTCTTTTCATTGCACTACGACTGGTACCTGTTCCTGGTAAACCGACATCTTGACTAAAGTCACTCGGACGGATTTTCCCCTCTATTAACATTCTCACATCACAAGGGATACCAAAACGCATAAGAATCCACAACCGAGTAATTCTAGCCTTGTATTTCTTTCTGAGAATCTTTTGGGAGAGTAATGGGAAATACTTTCTCAGGTGTTGGTACTTTGGGTCCATGATGAGATGAAAGAAGAGTAAATAGAAAGGAAAAATTAAGATAGTAAATTGCAGAATCCTAGAATTCCTTCTTCTTTTAGAGAAAAAGAAGAATTTTTAATGAAAAAGAAGAGGATTTGCGATTTAGAGAGAAAATAACAAATTAAGAGAGAAAAAGTGAACTCGGAGAAATAAGCTCCTATGCACAGTAAACGTATATGTAAACAATGATTAAACCACTGTATATGACACGTATAGAAACCACGTGGGAGAGACAGTGTGAATCAAACTGATTTAAGATTTAAACTAGGCCCAAATGTTCTTAGTTGAAAATGGTCAGGTTGTTTCGGGCCTTAACACATTTAGAACGAGTTAAATAACAAACATAAAATTGAAAACCAATTTGTATAAATCTTAAACCCAATTCAAAGCCCACTATAGATAAAGTTAACTATAAACAACAAATCTAATTTAACGACAACAAGGATCTTCCTGAATGATATTTAGCAACTCAAATAATTTTGTTTTAATCAAAACCTTATTGAACAATGCATACACCCATATGTTATTCATAATACTTAACATCTATCAATGGATTCATCATCATTACTACCAAGGGTTTAGAATGTGACTAACCTTGAAATCAATACGATTTACGTCTTCCAACGTAGACCATATCAATGAACAAAGACACTAGATGTTACTACTTAAGAACATCTACAATCCCCACAATTCTACTCATACAATATATAATTTCCTCATATAACAAAACCTTAGGTAACCAAAAGATTCACTGATACACTTAAATACAATGTACGTAACAAAATATTCCAATTTTGAGATTCATGCATTCTAGACTTTACACAGTCTCAACAGACCAAAAGTCTAACATTTATCTCTCTCAAGATTCAATACCATGATTCCCAACTTATATCATATTCCTCAAATATATAGAACTTTTAAGAAAAGACATTGACACTTATGTGCTCCATCGAATCCACACATAATCATTACTTAGGTTTGAATCAATTACGAAAAATTTGGCATATCTATGTCAAACTTTAAAATCAATAAATCAAGCCTTATATTTCTCATTGTTTTTCACGAGACAAAAGGCTTTTAAATCCTCTTATCTATACGAATTTCTCATCGTTTATACGAATTAGATATGCTTATAGATCATAATATTATACGAATCTCTCATAAGCAATCTACTTATAAACTCATTCCATATAATTATCATTCCCTTATAACTATTAATACTTTCCTTCTATAAAATTATTGTACTCATATAACTATTGATATTTTCATTCTATGGCCTTTCCATGTTACATCCTTCTAGAC
This sequence comes from Artocarpus heterophyllus, assembly GCA_025403435.1. Taxonomy (NCBI): domain Eukaryota; kingdom Viridiplantae; phylum Streptophyta; class Magnoliopsida; order Rosales; family Moraceae; genus Artocarpus; species Artocarpus heterophyllus. The sequence goes on from CM046351.1 coordinate 21,549,847, forward strand.
TGTATAAATCAATGTGAAGGTTCATTTTGATGATGACAATAAAAATTCAGCTTCAAAACCATCTCAAAAATATATTTTTTTAAAGTGGTGCTACACTCCCTAGGTTAACCGAACCTAGGCTCTGATACCAAAAATTCTGTAACGCCCCTATGTGGGGGTTAACAGTTTTTAATGAGATAAAATAAAAATAAATAATAAAAGTAAAACCTTAAAAATAAATTTTACCCGGGACTTAAATGAAAACTCTCAACTCAAAAATAAAAATATAAACGACAAATAAACCACAGTTTTAATGTAGCACCTTAAATTTAATAATATAAACTGTTGTCATCATCATTTTAACCCTCAACACATTATAATACAGTCACAGAAAGTAACAATTGATGCTTACATTATCATGAAGAACATTCTCAACGATTGAAGCAGTCCCAATGTAATATAGTTACATCACTTCCTCAACTATATTTCTCGTAGCCACCTCACACTTAGTGAGTCCTGAAAAGATATAAACATAAGGGAATGAGCAACACTATGCTCAGTAGAGAAAGCCATTACTCACCTTTAGGTTTTTATCATTACCACATTAAAATCTGCATGGTTAGTAGGTTACATCATATTCCAGATTATGAGGTTTATTATGATCACATCTTATGGATACCGTAGTTAATCATTACCAAGTGTCATAATTACACATTTATACAAATATTACCAATCATCATTGTTCCTAGGTATCCATGTTAAATTGAGTATCACTCAACTCATCGAAACCCAAATGGGCGCACTTGATCACCCTATAAACATTCCAAGGGTGTTCCGGTGAGGGGACATCAAGCCCCGAGTCCTCACCAAATCGATTCCTGTACAGTGTGTTCTGGGACTTTCAACCCAAGGAAGCGTCATCGCCTTCCCCCTACTTTACCTTTTAGGGTATTCATGCCCAAGGACGTAACCGTCGCCCTTTTCATGTCTCACAATTTCTCTATATTAAATCATTATTAATAGAGTTAATTTTCCTAACCATGCTTCTCAATTTATAACATGTGTCAATTCATTATGTTCCTCGCCGTACAATACAAGACGAGTCCATGTCATAGTTTCATATGTGATACACATATAATATCAGTTCAACATAGATATATATATATTGCGGCAAAACAATCAATTTTAATTCTATAAAAACCTCACAAAAGATGAGTAATAGAATCCCTACCTTTCAAGCTTATCAACAATCTTTTAATCCTGGAATCAGTTAACGTTAGCTCCATACTCCCTTGATCCTAAGGCGTGCATAAGGACAATTAAAACTAAAGCACAACATACAACTACATTCATAAAATTTATTTTAATTTAATCTTAGAATTTCAAGAAATAACCACTGCCCATAGAGGTATTATAAAGTTTAACAATATAAATTTTCTGTCTAGGGCATATACACTTAGACTTCATACATATGCTCCAAAATAGCAACAAACATATACTTAGGTTTAAGAACGCAAATTTGAATAATCCTTTAGTATAAAAGAAAATTTATAAATGAAAGACTAAATTTGTTCATAAGATTCTAACCTCGGATTATGGTTAGTTGGAAGCTTGAAATGGCTTCAAAACAGGTTCCTTTACTTCGGTATGACTGAAATTCTTGCTCAAATGGAGGTGATGGTGGCTGATTTTTATGGCTGCCTTGAAGAAGTTCTCTAAGTATTTTGCTTCAGCAAAGAAATGAGAAGAAGAGTGTGGGAACCGTGGAAGAAAAAGGAAGAAAAGATGAAGTCTTTGAAAAGAAGTGATAGAAACAATTATAGAGGAGACATGTTGAAGCATGTCACGGAGGAAATAAAGAAAATGAGGGTCAAGAGTAGTTGGAAAAGATATCCTTATGTCTCATCTAAAGACTTTAACACACATAATGCCAATATGACATTTTTGAGATTTATTAGAAGTTCTAAGGCTTTTTAGTAATCATACTAAATAAATATAGGAGAATTTTAGAAAATTTAAAAATAGATAAAAATAAATATTATAAAATAAATTTAAATGAAGCAATTTTTTTTTTATACATTAAAAATTAATTTAATTACCTCAATACCCGTTAGAAGAATAACGGGTGTCACACTAACATATTAGTTCTTTAAAACATATTCTTCTAAACTTTTATAATAATAAATTTATAAAACATATTCATTAAAATTCTTTCTTAATTTAACGTAAAACTCCTATAAATATTTCTAATTCTAAATAATCTTATACTTTTCTTACTTGAAAATTTTTGTATATTTGCTACATTTTCTATTGCAACATTTTCAAACCTTAAAATTCTATAGACCAAGATTGTATGATTACAACCTCAGTTTTCAAGACATATATATGTAATCTTATTTTCTTTTTAATACATACATAATTTTGTAAAACAAAAACGTGCACAATTTCTTAAACTAAAAATGCAGAGATATTACATTTGCCTAAGCGGTATCTATTTTTATCTTCGTCATTTGTCCGCCGCTCACCACTGTCTATCAAATGTCACTGACTGGTTTTCTTACATTTAGCATGAACATACTTAAATAAGTTTTTGGTCAAAAAGCAGGAAATTAGGCTCGCAAAATATAGTTAAAAATCATTTAATAAAAACATGCATGAATATTTTATGCTTGCTTATTAACTTGTTTTATGCTTAATTATTTAAGCTTTAACTTATCTTATTGAATGGGCCTAGGTGATCGTACTGGTTGCATGCGATCTTTGAGAAGTCAAGGCTTGTGAGGCCCCTAACAATGCCAAGATCATAAACTATATTGAAACCTCCATGTAGGTCGGGAGGTTGGTATGCCACCCCTTAACTTGTCTTATTAATTTTGTTTATCTTATTGTGTGTATGCAATGTAACATGTTACTACATAACATCACAATTACATAAATCATAAACCATAAATTGTAAACATGCTTAACTTGAAATTGACTAAACAATATAATTTATTGTTGCATATATCACATATCAACCGTGGCATAATCACAACATAACATGACATGGCACGACATAAATGTAACAATTTATAATCATATTATAACATAAAAAACAAATTATAACATAGCACGATGTTTCAAATCACTGATCATGTATTTCATAATTTTTTTTATAAGAACATGTAAAACAATTATTTTAAAACTTTTCATACAGTAGGTGAGATTTCTACTTATCTAGACTTCGAGCTGAGCGGGTCTAGTTATATCTCGTCAATCCTACAATCTAGGAAGCATAGACATAATGGTCCTAGAGCGACTGTGGGTAACTAAGATTGCTTCCTAGAGATCATAAATTGCTAAATATGTCATTCTAGACTCTGTTACTACAGTCTGTGTTGCTTTGATCTGCATGTAATTGGTATTTGACGATTTTCAACAGAGTGAAATTAGCTCGAATGGAGGGCACCATCACGTTCGAGCATCAAAACAAGTCAGGAGGTGGCCTTGGATCGTTAATCAGAGGTCAAAAAGTATAAAGCCTGAGGTCATCAAAGCTCGGCCACTCGCGGCGGTGTTGGGGCACGTGCGATGGCTCTGGTGGACAGACTGAGCTACAAATTCGGCTCCCCTTATTTTTTGGCCTTTTGAGTTGATTGGTGGCCTCAATTTCAGTACATTCAGCCTCTAACTTCTTGGATCAAAGACCTATTGGTGGTGGCAAATCGGCAACTCCGATCTCATATTTCTAGTGTTGAAATCTTGAAATTGTTTTGTGCCTTATGTTCCTCGAGCTTCTCTAAACATGGTGATGGTGGTGGTGTACCCCATCACCTCTTAGAGTGGCGAGCCTATAATTAAAACAATGGTGCACGACGGGGAGGATCGTTCTCTATCCTCTTGTGATGTTTTCATGAACTTGGAGGAGGGGAATCACTCCATGTACCCTCTAAATATTTTTGTGCCATCAATTTGATGTAATCATGCCTAGAATACCAAGTTATGTCCCTCTCATGGTGGTTGTCGGTGGTGTTCACCGTTCTTTGACATCATCCTTTGTGGCAAGAAATTAATGAGTGCAATTCACTCCTCGCTGCCTTCTGGTTCGAATGGCATCAGTGAGGTGCCTTGCCGTGGCCTAGATCATTGGAATGGCATAGTGATGAGATTGTAAAAATGTACATTTTCTAAGGCTTAAATCGTTTATTTATGCTTTTATTTCTCATTAAATCCTCTAATTAATAGCAATTTTGTATTAAACAATGTTTTTGTGTCTTAGTGTGTAAATATGTTTAAAAATTTGTTTTTAGTGTGTTTTTATGTTTAATAGAATTTTTAGTAATTTTTAGAGTCATTTTGGGGTGTTAAGTAAATGTCTAGTCTGTAATAGTCAAAATCGTAAAAGTAATGCGGTTATTTTATTTTAAGTTTTAGTGTATTGGATAGTGTGTTTTAAGTTTGTAAATATGTCTTATTATATTTTTAGTAATTTCTAAGTCATAAAAATTATATCTGTGTCAAATCGTAAGAGACTGAAAATTTTAGGAGTTTTTATTTATTTTTGTGTGTTTTAATGTAAAATAAATATTTTTAAAATAATTAATATTAGTGTGTTTGTGATTTTTAGATTTGAAATCTAGAGGAAAAATAGAGCAAAACAACACCAAAACGGATAAAATCAGACATCAAATGCATCAAAATATTGGAATTCATCTAAAGGGGACACGTGACACGTTTCTGACTGTCGGATCAACTGACAGAACGATCTCAGCCGTCGAACAAAGGGACGCGTGTTATCGCGTCATTCAGTGCGTTAGTAGAATCTCGCAGTGCTGTCCACGTGTCATTTTTTGATTGGCGCGTGCATCACATGTGTCGACAAGCTGCAGACGCGGCAGAGGAGCATCTCAGGTCGCGTTGGATCTCGTGCGGTCGACTCCACATGCATTCGTCTTCCTAGCTGTTCAATCAGCTGAGAAAGACCAATCTGACGGCCTCGAATCTCGGTCCTACTGGTCCCACATGGGCCCATTCTCGAGCGCATTTGGAGCCGTTGGATCTGGTGATTAACGGTCACGATCAGTCCATTTTAGTACTGCTAGATGTCGCGTCACACAGGATTACAAAGGAAAATTTGCACACTCGGGAATGCGGATAAGCGTAGAAGAGGAAAAGAATCATTATGATCCGTTTTTCAACGCTTGAATAGTGTCAATAATCGAAAGAATCCCTCAATAGTAATTTTCAAGGCCTATAAATACAGAGGCATTTGCCTCAGTTCAAAAACCCACTTCGGGCCTTTGGCCCTCTTTCCCTTTCTTTTCCTTTCTGTTGAGTTAGACTCAGCAGTATCTTCTTAGATAATAAAATAATGCTTAAATTAGTGTAAAGAGTCTGGTGAGGCAGAGAGATGATCTTGTATGCATAGTATTTTGGTATGGATTTTGACTCTATATCTGTATGGTAATACTTATATTTTTGTGGAATAAATTATATCTTTATGTTTTTAATAATTATTGTTAATATTGTCATATTGCCAATTTTTACATAAATTCAGTCATGCTTTTTTTATGTAATTTAATTGTGTTGCATAGTTAATATTAACAATAATGAAATAATGCTTAATTTTATGGAATATCTTTTACTGCAGTATGACTTATTATATTGTCGATTCTAGATATTTCATAAGACGAAGTGCTGTCGAACTTAATATAAAAATTTATTCTACTAAAATATATTAATTTTGATTTGTTATTATCTTTTCTATCCTATAATTATGTTAATTATAATTGAGTGACAACTGTTATAATTTTCATAATTAGTACACCAATAATTATTTTGCTAGTTTTTATAGGAAGACCCTTACTGCATTATGGCTTGCTATATTGTCGCTCTAGGTTGACCCATATAATTAGTAAAATGTGCTTGCAATTAATGAGATAAGATATAATAAATCAAATGCTTTAGATAATTATTAATTAGAGTTAAAATTCCATATCAGTTGTAAAACATACAAAGGATTCTCAAAGCTTCACCACTTTAATTTTATGTTTTAAATTTTGAATAAAAAAATCACAAAAATATTTCTTTTACTTTTAAACTTTGCTCTGAAAAACTGCTTGCCTTTTTGAATGTTTATTTTTAACAATCTCTCGAGTTACAAATTTTCACCTCCCTGTGGATACGACAACTTTTTTATACTACAAACGTTCGTCGTTTAAAAAGAGAAACATTTTGGGGCGTTACCACCAAAATCTGGCGCCGTTGCCGAGGAGGTGCTGTTACTTTGTCAGATTGCTAAATTAAGCAGGAAACCAGGTAAGTACTTTGTCCTTATCTTGTAAATAGTGTAAATATTGTTATTTTAGTTTGATTATTTAATTAAGTAGGCTACTATTCACAAAGTTACTATTCATGTCACTATTCACACACTGTTTACTATTCATAAAAAATAAAAAAAATCAAAAAATAAAAAAAATCATAAAAATTTTATTTTCTTTCCTTTTCTTTGTAAAATATTTACTTTGTTAGTTTTAGGTTTAGATTTAGGTTTTTGCCTTAGAAATAAAACATCATAAAATTTTAGAGTTAGGTTTTTCATAAAATAAATTGTGGTTTTGCGAAGAATATCCTTTGAGGAAGTTCTGTTTGGATGCTGGTACTGGCTTAGATACCATTCCCATAGCCGGTTAATTTTGAAAACTTTCCCAACACCAGTCATTCCGGGAACGTTGCTCTGACTAGGAGATTAGTTTTTAAAGAGCCTTAGCCCCACCAATCTTTCCTGGGAACATCCGTAAGGTATATAATTCTCAAGATCTACAAAATAACTCAGGTGAGTGCTTTTCATTCACTACTTTATTCTCTTTGAATAAAGAAAAGCTTAGCATTTGTCTTTATCCTTGTAAAAAAAATTAAAAAAAATCAAAAATAAATAAAAAAGGAGACACTTAGGGTTAATGATTCAAACTTAGCCAATTTGTTAAGGCTTCAGACTTAAGAAACCCTAGTGAACAATTGTCAAACTCTTTTTCGCATTTTTCATCCTCGTCGACCACTCTGTCAAATTCGTTTGCGCTGGAGAATCTGGGTGAAAATCATCAAAGAATGCTGATGAAAGATTTCATGCATCCGACTCGCACTGTAACTCCTTCATGTATTGTGTTTCCATCGAATCTTCCGCAACAAGATTTTAATCCTGGCATGATTCAACTCTTACCAACCTTCTTTGGATTAGAAAGCGAAAATCCTTATGTTCATATTCGTGAATTTGAAGAAGTTGTTGCCACTTTTTATAGCCACCCTGATATCGCTAATTCCATCAAATTGAAAATTTTCCCTTTGTCACTGAAAGATAAAGCTAAAAGTTGGCTTTATTCTTTAAGACCTCGATCCATTCAATCATGGAATGACATGACATCTGTTTTCTTCTACAAATACTTTCCATATCAAAAGACCAACAATCTCAAGAAACAAATTCTGACTTTCTCCCAAAACGATCATGAAAATTTCTACGAAGCATGGGAAAGATTCAAAGATTTGTTGAGTCAATGTCCTCACCATGGTTACGAGAATTGGCGTCTTGTCAACTTTTTCTACGAAGGACTCACAAGTCATGATCGCCAATATCTGGAAGTGATGTGCAATGGAAAATTTTTACACAAGGATCCTGAAGAGGCCAAGGAATTTCTTGATGAATTTGCTAAAAAAGTTCATTTGTGGGCTGAATTAGATGTTTCTCATAAGTCGCGATCAACTGAAGTTCATCAATTAAAGAAAGAGGATAGCTACAATCTTAGGGTTCAAGTTGAAAACCTCACAAGAGAATTAGAAATCCTCAAAGCAAAGAATGAGAAAGGAAGTCATGTAGTCACAAGAGTTGAACTACAAGGAACAAATTTTGTGAATGAAAGGTTTGACCAACAGCCACTGGACTGTCATGTTTATCAGGAAGTGATAGGAGAATATGAGGAACAATGTAATGCCTTAAAGACAAATCATAAGCCTTGTACTCCTGAAACTTTCAATCCTGATGGAAGAAACAACTTGAAGTTCGACAGGAGGAATTCAAATCAAGAGCAATCATTTGGAAATCAATGGAGAAATGAAGAAGAAATGTACTCAGGAGAAAATGTTCCTCAACATGATTCACACTCGAGCAAATCTCTTGAAGAAACATTACAAGCATTCATTGAGATACAAAACAAGTCATGTGAGAAAATTGAAGCTGCTTTAACACAAATGACAAAAGAAATTTTGAAATTGAATGAAAAATGTTCATCTCAAGCTCTGGTCATTTCTGAAGGACAAAGCATGATACAAATCTCTAACACTGAAGAGAAGGATGAAGAGGTTAGTCATGTTACTACTCGTAGTGGTAAATCATTGGAAAAATCAAACACCACAGATGCGAGTAAGGAAGAAGATGTTCCTCAAAGAGAAGAAGAAGAAGTGAATAAGTTTCCAGTAGAAGTCCCTTTTCCTCAAGCTCTTCAAACTACTAGGAAAGTGCCAGAAAATTATGAACACATCTTGGAACATTTGAAGCAAGTTTGAATCGATCTTTCTCTTTTGCAAATTCTTAAACAAGTGCCTGCTTATGCCAAAGTGATAAATGATTTGTGCACTATGAAAAGGAAACATCATGTCCCAAAGACTGCATTCTTAACTGAGCAACTAAGTGCAGTTCTTGAGCAAAGAGCACCAGTCAAGTACAAAGATCCTGGATGTCCCACAATCACCTGTTACATAGGAACCCATGAAATCACTCAAGCCTTGTTAGACTTAGGAGCGAGCGTCAATCTCATGCCCTATTCGATTTACTCGCAACTAGGCCTTGGAGAGATTAAGTTAACATCTGTGGACTTGCAATTCGCAGACCGATCCATAAAGAAACCACGAGGGATAGTTGAAGATGTTTTGTTACAAGTTGATAAGTTTTATTATCCCATGGATTTTCTCATTTTAGACACTCAAACTGAGGTGGATATAGAATCAAAAATTCCTATCATCCTCGGAAGACCTTTCTTAGCTACGGCTAATGCTCTCATTAATTGTCGAAATGGTCTCATGAAAATCTCTTTTGGAAATATGACTCTTGAAGTGAATGTTTTCCATATTGGGAAGCAATTTCAAAGCAATAATGAGTGTTCTTACACTGAAATCATTGATGAAGCTGTTCATGAAGAATTTCAAAAGTGAACCGATGTGCTTGAAGAAATCTTCCAAAGTACTGATCTTGAAAATCCCAATCTCATTTCTGATATTCCTAAACATTCACTGGACAAAGAAACAAAGTTTTGGCAACCACATTTTGAAAAGCTATTCCTAGAAGGAGAAAAGCCAAAACCATCCACCGAAGAAATTCCCAAAATTAAGTTAGCCCAACTTCCTGAAGGACTAAAACATGCATTCTTAGGAGCTGATGAATCTTTTCCTGTTATCATTTCATCCAAACTCGATGAATCACAAGAGCGACGGTTAATTAACATGTTGCGTGATCATAAAAATGCATTGGGTTGGACAATAGCTAATATCAAGGGTATTAGTCCCTTGATTTGCTCCCATCATATTCAATTGGAAGAAGGTGTTAATCCAAAAAGAGATCCCCAAAGGAGACTGAACCCAACAATGAAAGAAGTCGTGAGGAATGAAGTTTTGAAACTGTTAAATGCTGGTATCATTTACCCCATTGCGAATAGTAAATGCATCAGTCCAACTCAAGTTGTTCCTAAGATGTCACAACCCATCTTTTCGAGCTGTGATAAAACTCTTTCTTACATTCTTAAGGTCAAAAATTCAGGAATTTTTTTTTAAATGGGAATAAATAATTTGCTTACATTAACTTTGGTAACTCCCAAAATACTTTCACATACTTGGATTTACATAATTAATGCTTTTACTTTTACAACATCTTTCTTTTAAACATTTCATTTCAAAATAACTTTTAACATACACAGTGGAAAACATTACAGCAGCGGACTCCATTCCCAATCTACACACCATCTACCGCTCCGCCAGCTCACCATTTGAACTTATTCTGACCTTCTCGTCGAAAAACCTACAGCATGAAATACTTAATGAGCTAACCTCTAGTAAGTCCCATAAATCCCACATGGATATTCACATGAATGCATGAATCAATTATGCTTTCTTATAAACTTTCTTTATCCTCATCATTTCTTATCTTTACTAGGGCCTCAGTGTTCGTACCATTATGCAATTTCATTTAGGTTTACGTAACACCGTGACCGTAACATATCCTTTAAACTCCCCTTGAGTTAGGAGTCGGAACGACACTTTTCTTAATTTCTGGTGATACATTTACCAGTCCATTTATTATGGTTGACATACCATGCATGAAGTGATAATCACATATTATCCATGAAACAAAAATTCTCTTGCATATCATAGTACACACAGGTACTTACTTTATATACTCACTGGTACATATTAATATACGCGCAGGTATATAGCATAATGTACTCACAGATACTTAACATAAAATATACACACAGATACCTACTTTATACATACTCAAGTATTTATGATTGTACACACAGGTACAAAATCATGATACACATGCTCATTTTCATTATTGTACACACAGGTACATAACATATTATACACACAGGTACAAAATCATGGTACACATGCTCATTTTCATTATTGTACACATAGGTACATAACATATTATACACACAGGTATCCATTCGTATGCTCACAATTATTCATACATGACTATACCCCTAGGTATTCATATCATGGCAAACATACAAGTTTACACTTAATTATACGCACAGGTATACATATACATACATTTCTTTCTAAACCTACATTTCATACTATAGGTGGGAAGGGTACTTACTTGTTTTTGAGCACCACCAAATCAACTTCGGTTCTCCTTTCTCCTAGACTCCTAGGATCCTGTTGGCCAATTTCAAAATTATTAGCCAGACTTCATTACGTTTCGTTACAAAACGTTCGTTGCTTAATTAATCGAGTTGCATAACTATATACAACTCTGAAAACCACTATCTTTCCTTATTCTTATCTTATCCTATACCATTATCGTTATCGAAAGCGAAACTACTTCTTTTTTCCTTTTTAGGGTCGTTTTCAAACAATTCGGACTACTCAGGAAAAATGACAATTTTGCCCTTAGCGGGCTAACTAACTTCCCGAGCTCGGTTTCGCTTTTCTAGCGGAAACAATCACGTTCTTATTTCAAATAATGCCCTAATGGGTCGGGCCTCTTCATTTCCTCTCAAAACCCCTTTTTTGTAAAAATTTACAGTTTGGCCCCTTAATTGAAAATTTTGACAATTTTGCCCCCGGGGCTAAAATTTTCCTCTTTAGACCAAAATTTTCTATTTTTCATAAAGAACATTTTTACTTAAGGTACCATACCTTAAATCATTTTGAAAAATGACATTTTTGCCATCTAATACTTTTTTTCACTTTTAACATATTCTTGAAAAATCAAAAACTCACAAACGGTTGAGTTTTTTGACAAAATATCTGCAATGCTTAACAGTTTCATCGAGATCTACAACTTTCATGTTTTAACTTCTCTCAAAATCTCACTATACATGGGTGTTTTTGGCAATTTTTCAAATTTGCCGAGAAAGAACTTTTTATTACAATTTAGTCCTTAGGGCATTTTTGTAAAAATCCATTTAAAAATTGTAATTCTACACCTGTAGAAACCATTCCATGCCTTAATCAAAACATTCTCATGCTCAAATATCATTTTTACAAAGTCTAACATCAAAATTGCAAAATAACACTTCTTGCAAAAAATATAATTTTGCACAATAAACCAAATTTTCACAACTTAAACATGTCACACTTCACATATGCATGATACTTCATCAAATACATGCTCAAGAACCCACATAGGTTCAAAGTAACAAAAATCAAAATAACATTTACAAAATTTCAAAAAGTTTAAAACTTAAAACTTACCCAAATGACACTTTTTGGATTTCTAGCCTTCAAACTTCCTTTGAACTCCCTCCTAGGCTTCCTTTCCATGCAAAAATATCATGGATTAATTTTTCCCCTTTACCCATGAAAAACCCTTAAAAACTCATTAAAAAGTTTAGGATTTTACCTTAAAACTTGTAAAAAATCCTTGGGCTTTGCTTCTAAAACTTGTTTGGGGTTATTTTTACAAATTTTGGGGTTGAGAAATTTTTTTGAAGGGCTGCAACTATGGCTGCTGGAGCTAGATGATGAAGAAAGCAAAGATTTTTTGCTAAAATCACATTAATTCCACACTTATCCAAATGGGTGACTCATGGGGTAATCAAGTGGGTTACCCTAGGTGGCATCATGCTATTGGGCCACATTGCATGGCTTGTTGGCCCAATAGAATTCACGTAAGTGTCCACTTTATGGACCTAAAAATTTATACTGTGTAATTTTTCATCACACAGTATTTTTCTGATACTGTCATAGTCAAATCAGTGTACTTTCTATCCTTAGACTGTATAAAAATATTTAACTTACTTTTCATTCACTTTTGGAGGCCAATCGTGACATTTTTCATATCTGCGTTTTCATTTAGCAGTATTCTTGTACTGCTGTGGTCTCCTTTCTATCCCCGATTAGGGTTTAGACAACCTCTATGTCCTATTTACATTCTAATCATCTATTCATTTGCATCACAATTTCACAATTAATTATGACATAAAATTCATTTTATGGATATTATGCACAAATCTCTAAGTCATCAAACTCATAAAATTTGTGTTTTGCCATATCCACTATTGTATTACATATGCCATAAAATTTGCAATCAATGCTGGTCATTCATATTTTATTGTAATTTTCACAAAAATTACAATTTTTACAAAATTTCACATTTTTAAGAATAAATTCATTAATTAAACCCAATTAAATATTAGGTTTTATTGATGACGTTTTCTCGGTCATTACATAAGAAATCTGGTGTAACTGTGATAAAGAATGAAAAAATAGATTTTGTCCCTACAAGAGTTGTTACTGGATGACATATGTGCATTGATTATCGAAAATGAAATGCTGCCACTTGAAAAGACCATTTTCCACTCCCATTCATCGATCAAATCTTAGAACGTGTAGCTAGTCATCCTTTCTATTGCTTTCTAGATGGATATTCAGGATATTATCAGATAGAGATAGCATTAGAAGATCAGGAAAAGACCATGTTTACATGTCCTTTTGGTACTTTTGCTTTCTGAAGAATGTCATTCTGACTTTGTAACGCTCCAGCTACATTTCAAAGATGCATGATGAGCATTTTCAGTGACATGGTTGAGAAGATTATGGAAGTTTTCATGGATGATTTGACTGTTTTTGATAATTCGTTTGATACTTGTCTGCTTAATTTGGAAGCTGTTTTGAAAAGATGTGAAGAAAAAGGCCTTGCTTTAAATTGGAAAAAATGCCATTTTATAGTTCCATCTGGCATAGTTCTTGGACACATTGTCTCTGAAGGAGGAATTAAAGTTGATCTAGCTAAGATTTAGCTTATTTCAAACTTGGTCACTCCAAAGACTATTAGAGATGTTCGATCTTTTCTTGGACACGCTGGATTTTATAGGAGATTCATTCAAAATTTTTCAGCCATATCAAGACCATTGTGTAATCTTCTGTTGAAAGATGTTGTGTTTGAATGGACAAAAGAATGTGAAGAATCTTTCCGAACACTGATATCTAAGTTAACTTCTGCACCTATCATGCAATCCCTTGATTGGAGTTTACCATTTGAAGTCATGTGTGATGCAAGCAATTACACTGTAGGAGCCGTCTTAGGTCAACGAAGGGAAGGAAAACCTTTTGTAGTGTACTATGCAAGCAAAACCTTGAACAATGATCAAATGAATTACTCAACCACTAAAAGGAATTACTTGTTGTAGTATTCGCACTTGATAAGTTTCGTTCATACCTAATCGGTTCACCCATCACTGTTTTCACTGATCATTCTGCCCTTAAGTATCTTTTTTCTAAAAAGGATGCTAAAGCCCGACTTATCAGGTGGATCCTTCTTCTGCAAGAGTTTGATTTGACTATCAAGGACAAGAAAGGAGTTGAGAACGTGGTAGCTGACCACTTATCTCGTTTGGAAGTCAATGATTCTGTCGATGGTTCACCAATTCATGATGAATTTCCTGATGAACATCTGTTCTCTGTTACCAAGTTACCTTGGTATGCACACATTGTCAATTATTTGGCAACTGGAGAAATTCCATCTGCTTGGAGTTTGCAAGACAAAAGAAAGTTTTTGATTGAAGTGCGTAACTTTTACTGGGATGATCCATACCTTTTCAAATGCTGTCGTGATCAAATCATGAGACGTTGCATTCCTGAAGATGAAGTGAATAGTGTCTTAAAATTTTGTCACACTGATGCATGTGGTGGTCATTTTTCTGCCAAGAAAACTGCTGCAAAGATCCTCCAATGTGGTCTTTATTGGCCCACTTTGTTCAAAGACACTTATCATTATTGTCGTTCCTGCGAAAATTGTCAAAAGTTAGGTACTCTGTCTCGTCGTCACATGATGCCTCTAAACCTGATTATAGCAATTGAAATATTTGATTGCTGGGGAATAGACTTTATGGGACCTTTTCCAACTTCTTTTGGGTACCTATACATCCTTCTTGCTGTGGAGTATGTTTCAAAATGCGTTGAAGCTGTAGCATGCCGTACTAATGATAATACAACTGTTATAAAGTTCTTGAAAGAAAACGTGTTATCTAGGTATGGTACGCCACGTACTATAATCAGTGATCAAGGCACATATTTGCAACCATTCTTTTGAAACTTTGATGCGAAAGTACGGTGTGATTCATAAAGTTTCGACTGCCTATCATCCATAGACAAATGGACAAGCTGAGTTAGCAAATAGAGAGATCAAACAAATTTTAGAAAAAATAGTGAATCCTGATCAAAAATTGGTCCTCACGTCTTCAAGATGCACTTTGGGCATATTGCATAGCTTACAAAGCTCCTTTAGGAATGTCTCCCTTTAGGCTCGTCTTTGGAAAAGCCTGTCATTTACCTGTAGAACTTGAACATAAAGCTTATTAGCCTATTAAAGCTCTCAACTTTGATCTTAGTGCTGCAGGTATTGAACGGAAGCTTCAACTCTCTGAACTTGAGGAATTAAGGAATGATGCTTACGACAATTCACGGATTTACAAAGCAAAAATGAAAGCATTTCATGAAAAACATATTCTGAGAAAGAACTTTGAGCCAAATCAACAGGTTCATCTTTATGAATCTCGTCTTCACCTTTATCCTAGTAAGTTAAAATCACGATGGACAGTTCCATATATTGTGAAATAGGTTTTCCCAAATGGTGTTATTGAAATTGAAGATCCATTTGATGGAAGGATACTCAAAGTAAATGGCCAGAGATTGAAAAGCTACATAGAACGGATAACTGAACCCAAAAAAGTCACTCTTATGGCTCAAGTTTATCAACCCTAAGTAGTTTTCTGTTTATTCTCTTTTAAATATTTATTTTTGTTGTCTGTTTTCTTATTTTGTTTTTTTTTGCTTATTTTTTTTCATATAAAAAAAACTTTGAAAGTTGAAAATAAATCTCAAAATTAATTCTTGTAGAATAGCTGAGATTAAGGAGGTTATAATCAATTATGATTAGTAAATACATTATATTTGCGGCCTCTTGAGACGAATTCTAAGGAATTTGTGTAAAAATATGATTTTTGACTTTCAAAATAAAAAAATGAAGTCTAGAGAATCTGACTTTAAAAGACCCAACTTGTAATATATTGTTGTGTGTTTTGTTAGTTTTTAGTTTTTGGTTTGCTAAGTTTACCACAGATCATCTCTGCAGCTGTGCTGATTCAGGTAATATTTTTGTTGCTCTCACTATTCTTTTATACATTTAGGATAATGTACATTCTAGGTTGGGGGGAGAGGGTTGTGCTTAAAAATTGCGCTTCAATATTATGCTGTGCCAAAATTTTTTCGATTTTGCCCAAATTTTTTTTTATTTTGCTCTAGATTCTTGTACATTTTTTATTTTTGGGTGTTAATTTTTTTTTTGGGTCATAAAATTAAAAGAAAATTTTTTTAAAAAATGCCTTGTAAATATTAGTTTCTTAGTAATTAATGTCTTATTATTTTGTTTTGATTTTTGAATTTCATATTAATGTAATATCAATTTTTTATTCTTTGAATTATCTAATTTTATGCACTCTCAAAACTTTAGTTTTATTTAACATTTTATGTGTTTATTTTTCAAAGTGTTTGTAAGCCATTCTTTTCACACACGCACTGTAATGTTTAATTGTGGTGGTAAGTCAAAGCTATGAACATTTGAGTTTTGTTATTTTGTGAAGATGAATAAATAAAGGCAGCAATATTTTCAAAATTAATAAACTAATTAAAAAAAAAAGAAGAAAAAAATGATATTACAAAGGATGAAAAGAAAAAAAATTGTAAATAAATAAAATGTGTAATTATGTAAATTAATGAATAAAGTTGGATAAGTTTGGTTTCGTAGCCTCTTTCACTCGAGTAAGTAAGTTCTAAGGGGTGCTTCAACACCTAGTACCTTAGACCAACTGGTCTAGGAGTTACTAACCTAAAGCTCGTTAAATGGGTTATGGAGAAAGCTTAAGGAAACTAAGCATTGCACTATCCATAATTGTAAAGTTTGTAAATATTTCTATTTTATATTTCTACTTTTTAATTGTTCCAAATCAATAATTTGAAGTGTTGCTGCCTGCAGGAGTGATTTGAAGCAAAATATCATAACAATATTATTTCTAGTTTTGGATGAAACTTCATAATTATTCATTATCTCCCTTTTCTGTACTAAGTCTGGCTTATATACATTTTGTTAAATAGCATATAAATTGTTCAAATAAAATTTTTGTTTTGTTAGTCTATCTAGTTAGATAAGTCAAATTATAGTTAACTGGTTTCCATTTTATGATTATTCAATATATCATTTCAAAATTATATCGCTTTAATTGCTAGAGACTAGCAATAAGCTGGTTTAAATCATTTATTTATCCTTTTATTTCTTATTAAATCCTCTAATTAATAGCAATTTTGTATTAAACAATGTTTTTGTGTCTTAGTGTGTAAATATGTTTAAAAATTTGTTTTTAGTGTGTTTTTATGTTTAATAGAATTTTTAGTAATTTTTAGAGTCATTTTAAGGTGTTAAGTAAATGTCTAGTCTGTAAATAGTCAAAACCGTAAAAGTAATGCAGTTATTTTATTTTGAGTTTTAGTGTATTGGATAGTGTGTTTTAAGTTTGTAAATATGTCTTATTATATTTTTAGTAATTTCTAAAAACATTTCCAAGTCATAAAAATTATATCTGTGTCAAACCGTAAGAGACTAAAAATTTTAGGAGTTTTTATTTATTTTTGTGTGTTTTAATGTAAAATAAATATTTTTAAAATAATTAATATTAGTGTGTTTGTGATTTTTAGATTTGAAATCTGGAGGAAAAACAGAGCAAAATGATACCAAAACGGATAAAATCGGACATAAAATGCATCAAAATATTGAAATTCATCTAAAGGGGACACGTGGCACGTTTTTGACCGTCGGATCAACTGACAGAACGATCTCAGCCGTTGAACAGAGGGACGCGTGTTATCGCATCATCTGGTGCATCAGCAGAATCTCACAGTGTTGTTCACGTGTCATTTTCTGATTGGCGCGTGCATCACATGTGCCGACAAGCTGCAAACGCGTCAGAGGAGCATCTTAGGCCGTGTTGGATCTTGTGCGGTCGACTCCACATGCATCCGTCTTCCTAGCCGTTCTATTAGCTGACAAAGACCAATCTGACGGCCTCGAATCTCGGTCCCATTGGTCCCACTTGGGCCCATTCTCGAGTGCATTTGGAGCCGTTGGATCTGGTGATCAACAGTCACGATCAGTCCGTTTTAGTACTGCTAGATGTCGCATCACACAGGATTACAAAGGAAAATCTACACACTCGTGAACACGGATAAGCGAAGAAGAGGAAAAGAATCATTATGATCTGCTTTTCAACGCTTGAATAGTGTCAATAATCGAAAGAATCCCTCAATAGTAATTTTCAAGGCCTATAAATACCGAGGCATTTGCCTCAGTTCAAAAACCCACTTTGGGCCTTTGGCCCTCTTTCCCTTTCTTTTCCTTTCTGTTGAGTTAGACTCAGCAGTATCTTCTTAGATAATAAAATAATGCTTAAATTAGTGTAAAGAGTCTGGTGAGGCAGAGAGATAATCTTGTATGCATAGTATTTTGGTATGGATTTTGACTCTATATCTGTGTGGTAATGCTTATATTTTTGTGGAATAAATTATATCTTTATGTTTTTAATAATTATTGTTAATATTGTCATGTTCCCAATTTTTACATAAATTCAGTCATGCTTTCTTTATGTAATTTAATTGTGTTGCATAGTTAATATTAACAATAATGAAATAATGCTTAATTTATGGAATATTTTTTTATTACAGTATGACTTGTTATATTGTCGATTTTAGATATTTCATAAGACGAAGTGTTGCCGAACTTAATATAAAAATTTATTCTACTAAAATATATTAATTTTGATTTGTTATTATCTTTTCTATCCTATAATTATGTTAATTATAATTGAGTGACAGCTATTATAATTTTCATAATTAGTACACCAATAATTATTTTGCTAGTTTTTATAGGAAGACCCTTACTGCATTATGGCTTGCTATATTGTCGCTCTAGGTTGACCTATATAATTAGTAAAATGTGCTTGCAATTAACGAGATAAGATATAATAAATCAAATACTTTAGATAATTATTAATTAGAGTTAAAATTTCATATCAGTTGCAAAACATACAAAGGATTCTCAAAGCTTCACCACTTTAATTTTATGTTTTAAATTTTGAATAAAAAAATCACAAAAATATTTCTTTTACTTTTAAACTTTGCTCTGAAAAACCGCTTGCCTTTTTGAACGTTTATTTTTAACAATCTCTCGAGTTATAAATTTTCACCTCTCTGTGGATACAACAACTTTTTCATACTACAAACGTCCGCCGTTTAAAAAGAGAAACATTTTGGGGCGTTACCACCACATATGCTGCGATGGTTTCTGATGGTACATGAGGCTTTCCATTTTTCTGTGGAACTTCTACACAGTTCTTGGGTGGTTTCTCATCCTCGACCACCTCTGAGTCTTTTGGGATGGGTGGTGTAAGCCACCTTCGTCAGGATGGTGGAGTTCCATAGTGGCACAGTGGTGTACAACGATGAGACTTGGACAGCCTTTTCTAATAGCTCTTGAGGTAGAACAAGGTAAAACTTGTTCCCTCCATCGATCTAAATCTGTAGACACCAAGATCGTGTCGATCGGTAGTTGAACGATAGAGAAATCTCACCGGAAAGAATTGGCTTTTCTACTACTTTGACCGGCAAGTGTGGCCTACTCCGATAGAGTTATGGGCATCATGACACCTCTTTGGAACCAGCACATCGAGATCTTCCTGTTAGCATGGGAGGTGTTGAAACCAGATTCTAAACTAGAGTTGGAGGAGAGAGAGTAAAGAGAGAAAGTAGAGAGAGTGGGTAGCTGATTTTTGTTTGCCTGACTTTTTTTTGTGCTCACTTATATTTATAGACTTTGAGTCCTCATAGTCTAGTATGTGTCTTGTTGGGTTGATTAAATTTGATTTGTAAACTTGAATTCTCTATATACGTAGTAGTATTTTTTAAAACTGTAATATTCTTGCTCTTTAAAAATAATTACATGAATTCTAATTCTCTTACTGTATCCGTGCCTTATTAAAATCTTCATATTGTTATAAACTATTTTCATAAATTTATTTATAGTATATAGATTTTATTTTTAAATTATAAACTTTGACATTTTTTTGTCTTCAAAATCGGTGACTAACTCCATTTACCATATTTATTTATTTTTCTTAAAATAATATTCTATATTTAGAATTTTGATCAAAATAATTTTTTGTAAATTTTAAAACTTTAAAATGCTAACTAATAAACAAAACATATATTTTTTATTATAATTTTCTAAAATAAATTTGTCATTTTCATCTTAATGGAAACTATTTTTGTACCATCAAAACATATCATAAACTTCTATTTACTTAATAAAATAAGTAGTAATAATTTATTAAACATTTTTTTATAATTTAAATTGACCATCTGAAAGTCAATTTAAATCAAATTCTGAACTTAGCATAATCTTGTGCTTTATGGATAAGAACCCAAACTGTTTGTAATAAAATAAAACTATTTATAGGTTCGTATCTAACCTATGGGTATTTTATACTTTCCTTAGTCGCAATATGGATTTGAAGTAAATTTGTTTATGATTTTGCATTGCCTTAAAGGCTCGTCAATGTTCGTGAACTCCATTAACATTTATTATTATTATTATGATTATTGTCATTATTCTTATTACAATAATAATAATAATAAACTTTACATAATCACTAACGTGTATAATGGCTAACCGCACACATATAGGATATTAGAATTCTCAAACTTCCAAAAATCCTTATGGCATTATGATCTCATTGAAATCAACATCGATCTTATATTCCTAACTTTTATGCTCACCATTTTTTGATTTATAGTGTTGAGCTGATGATCTTATATTATATTGCTAAAACTGCTATCATATAGGGATTCTGTATAATTATTCTAAGTAAAAAATTCCTTTTTTCCCTCAATTTAAATATTCTAATTGAGATTCTCAAAATGGCCAATGCTTTGACCTATAGATGAAATTATTAAATCATAAAACTTAGTTTAGTACATTGAATAATTATTTCTAATTATCCAAGTGTGCCATCATAACATCACATTTTACTATATGTTTCATACATGAAACACATTAAATTATGCTATTATAACATTATTTATTACTAAAGTCTTATAATTATTAAGACTCTTTAAATGTATGTTAATTAAGAAAATTGGGTTCGATCGCGGTGAGTTTGAAACTCCAACAAATAGCTGGTGCAGCATAAAATCGATTGGGGCATTTCACTCCCCATCATTCTCTAGTTTGAATGGCATTGGTTGGGTGCTTGGCCATCACATGGATTGCTAGGATGATGTGGCTCGCAATGGCTTCGGTGGGCATTCAGCATTTTCTGTCCTGCCGTGATAGATTGGCTTTATTTTTTGGTAATTTTCTATTTGACGTTTCTTCTAAATCTAATGGGATGGATGGTGTAAGCCACCTCTGTTGAGAAGGTGTTCTTCCAAGTGGCCATAATGACGGTACATAGGCAAAGTTCTCTAGTAGTTGTTGAGGTGGAACCAAGCATAGATCGTGTTCTACATATCACGATGGTCATGTAGGAACAAACATCACATCGATTGAAGACCAAACGGTGAAGATATCTCATAAAAAAAGAAATGGGTTTCCGCGAGCTTTGGCCAGAGAGTGTGGCTTCCTCCGGTGGAGTTATGGTTGGCACAACACCTCAATGGAACCAGCACATCATGATCTTTTATTGGTATAAGAGGTGTTGAAAACCAACACCAGATTCTACACAAGAGTTGGAGGAGAGAGACAGGAAGAAAGAGTGGGAGCCTGATTTTGATTGGTTGAAATTTCTTTTTGTTCACTTGTATTTATAGATTCTCTTGTGGCCTACACAGTCTAAACTATGCCATGGGTGGTTCGATCAAATTTTTGATCTGTAAACTTGGAAATTTCTATAAAGTTTGTCGTACTTTTCAAAATTGCAATATTCTTTGTCTTGCTAAAATAAGTAAGTAAATTCCAATTTCTTACTGTATTAATGTGTTAGCAATATTTTTATACTGCCATAAAATCATTTTCATAAATTTATCTATATTGTATAGATTTCATGATTTTGTTTTGAAATGATAAACTTTTACATTTTTTGTCTTCAAAACCGATGATTAATTATATCCACTACATTTACTTATTTTTTAAAAAATAATATTATGCACTTAAAGCTTCGATCAACATAATTTTTTGTAACTTCTAAAACTTTAAAATGTTAATTAAAACATATATTTTTCATTAAAAATTTTCATATTATAAACTTCTAGTTTTATCATTAAAATTACAGTCATAGTTTATAAAAATTTTGTTAATTAAATTGACTATTTATAAGACAATTTAATTCAAATTTTGAACTTAGCACAATTTCATGCTTTATGGGTATAACCCAAACTGATTATTGTGAAAAGCCGTTTATGGGCCCATATCCAATCTATGGATGCTTTTTAAACTTTTCTTAATCACACTATGGGTTTAAAAGTAATCCATTTGTGATATTGTATTATTTTAAAGGCTTGTCGATGTTTGTGGATTCCATTAACGTTCTCTCTCTTTTTTATTACTATTATTATGATTACAATAATAATATAATAATAATAAACTTTATGTAATTACTAATGTGTATAATAGCTAACTATATACATATAGGATATTGGAATTCTCGAACTTTCAAAAATTCTTATGATAGAAAATACTTATCGTGATTTATGATCTCATGAAAATCGAGATCAATCTTATATTCATAAACTTTATGCTTACCATTTTATGAATTATGGTGTTCGGCTATTTGATCACTATGATCTAGATCTTTTTTTTTTGTTAAACTGGCATCATATATGAATTCTATATAATTATATTGAGTCAAAAATTCCTTATAATTGATTCATCTCAATTTAGATATTCTAATTGAGATTCTTATAAAGGTCCTTACTTTGACTCATAATAGAGTTTTTGAATCATAAAAGCTTAATTTAGCATATCGAATTATTATTTTAATTAACCAAGTGTACTATCATACATTTATTTTTTTTTATATGTTTCATATATAAAGTACATAAAATTATGCATTTATAATATTATTTATTTCTAAAGTCTTATAGCTATTAAGACTCTCGAATTGCATGTTAATTGAAAAAATTCATAATCATAAATCGTGATTAAGTCGTGATTTAAAACTTATGAACTTTCTAGGCGTTGTAGAAAATTTCTATCTTTGAATTGCATTCTTAAAATTTTCTCGTAGTTCTCACAAAGACTTTAACTTATAAACTCTAAACTTATAATTTCTAATGAATTAACGGCATATATAATAGAAAAAATCCTTAATTAATCATACTTATTAATTTTTGGATTTTTTTTCAATCATTACAAGTGTGATATTGTCTGCTTTTGACCAAGCCTATATAGTTTTGCTCTTAGGTTTCACGTCAACAGGCGTCATAATATTAGGAGATGATTTCCTCGCTTATGAACCATTACTCATGATCATTTTCAAGCAATGTGGGACTGCACACCCTACTCTTTCTTAGCCCTCTTTACCTCATGGGAATTATGGTCTTTGAGAAGTTGTAAAATGGGTTCTTAGATATCTTAAAGTCACACTTTCTTATGGTTTGCAACTTCAACTGTCTTAAACTCTTGATCTTGTGGGTCACTCTGATGTTGATTGTGAATCTCATTTTGTTCCAGTAGTAGTTCTTGTATTTTTCTTGATGGGAATTTAGTTACTTCAAGTTTTTAAGGAGAGTGTTGGTGAAATGAGTGAATATATGAAGATGGAATAGAAGTCTGAAATTCTGAAAACAAGAAATAGATTTAAAGTTTTATTTGCACCCACTCTAAAAGTTTGCTAAAGGGTTTATATGGGAAATTCTCCCCAGCATATGACAAACCTTAAATATGATATCTAGCAATAATATGGTGTTAAAGAACAAGATATGAAATCTAGAATTTTCTGAAGTTTTAATAAAACACAGAGGTATCTTTTCATGAACTGATGTAATCATTGTAACTCACGAAACCTTTCATGTGAAGGTATCTTTTCGTGAAATGATACAACTATTACAATAGATAATAATAGGTATTTAATTGTATGAAAGTATACAACCAATCAACACAATAGTTCAGAATAATTCAAACAACACAACATTTCATAACCAGCATTTCAGGTTGACTTCACTCTCGCCATGGTTGGGGTTGCAACTAATAAAAGAAGCATTTTTAGATAGAGAAAGAGGACGAGAGAGAGCAACATGTTTTTAATTTGGGTATTTTGGTCATTAAATTATTTGGTAAATAAGAAGTTACAATTAAATGGCCTATTTATTAACCTTTTCAAGAATTTGTCCTATTAATTTTTTTCCTCTAATAATTTGGCCTATTTTTCTCATTGTCCCCAATAATTATTACTTTGGGTGGGTTGAAAAGGTTTAATTCTACCCAACCCTTTTATCCTTAGGCCCAAAAGCAAGCACATAAGGGTTTGTTTGATGCACGGGTTCGAAATAGTATGGTATAAAACTTATGGGGCCGTTTGGTATTGTTTTCCAAACATGTGAAAATGTTTTTGTTTTGAAAAATAAAAATTTTTTGAGAATTGTGCTAAGAGTAGTTTTAAATTTTTTGCCTCGAAAAGCGTATGAAAACATTTTCAAATTTTGAGAACAAAACCAAATAGGGCCTATGATTTGAATTGTGGGTTCTACATTATGTGGTTTAAACAATAGTTTTAAACTAGCATTTAGAATATAAAAGTTTAAAATGAGAATAATAGTTTAAAATGAGAATTATTAGTGTTTAGAAGACTATAGTTTATGAAGAAAAACAAGAATAAGAATGATTTTATTATAAAAAAATGGTTTAAAATCGCCTAAACTTGAAGGGGGCAAAGTTTAGATTTTGGGTATGTTAGCCGGTTTAAGACCGTCTTTATGGTTTAAAACCACCTCAATTATTACTCCATCAAACATAAGTTTAAACCTTCTTTATGGTTTAAAACCATCTTTATGATTTAAACCTACCCCTAAAAGTTTGCATAATACACGTCAAAATAAAACAGGAGAACTTTCATTTAGAAAACTAACATGGGCAGTACATAAAACAGTGAAATGATGGCACATAAAGCAATTGTTGGAGATTGGCAGCATGATGTATGATTAAATGAAAAAAAATCAATTAGATTACGTTTGATAATACAATTAGAACGAAAAGTTAAACCGAATTTATTGTAGCATATAAGAATTTTACACTGTAATTTATTTTTGCTTTACACTGTAATAATTAAACATAAAAATTTAATATATACTATATATTAGATTTGGTGTTAAATTTGGTTGTCATTTGATTGCCTAATTAAACAAAGCAAAAAAAAATACTTTCCTCAACTGTCAAACTTCAATTAGCCAAGAAAAGAAAAAGTATCGTCCTACAATTTTCTTATTCATGCGACGAAATAGATTTGTACCGAGTTCACATTACTTTGGTTCTTTTGTTTTCATAATAGGAACTAGTTATTGATATTACGCAAATTTGAGTATCGGATCCTGTACAAAGTATGAACAAGAGTAAAGCAAAGAACATCAAAAGGGATAATGTATAACAAAAACGTTCATGTATTCA
The DNA here is from genome assembly GCA_025403435.1 of Artocarpus heterophyllus. Taxonomy (NCBI): domain Eukaryota; kingdom Viridiplantae; phylum Streptophyta; class Magnoliopsida; order Rosales; family Moraceae; genus Artocarpus; species Artocarpus heterophyllus. The sequence goes on from CM046351.1 coordinate 21,575,222, forward strand.
ATTGAAGGAAGCTATTTTATGCTTTTAATAATGTTGAGATTAGCTTGTGTATATATATATTTTTTAATCGGACACAATGCATCCAAGGTTCATTAATGTCTTTCTGTAAAGTTACTTCTCGACATAGGGTTGCAGGGTGGACGTCGTCTTATTGCAAGAACATAAAGGATGACCACAATGCTTTAGGGAACACACAATATGCATGCCATGCTGATTAAAATAACACTCTGCTAATTGAACATCATATATATTACATCATTTTTTTTAACATCCAACTAACATAAAGATTAACGCTGACACACACTAAGAGATTGGAGTGAAGTGAGGATTAGTTTAAAACTTACGGATCAAAATAAAATTAGGATAACATTGAAGGACTATTTGTTAGATTAATCATGAAAGGAACAGTATAACTGAGATAAAGAACAATGAATACCCTCCAACAGCAGCAGCGGCAATAACCAATTTTTGACCATCTTTTTAAATAAATGGCCAAACTTTTTAAAAATTATAGAAATGACAAAATTTTATAAAAATTAGGAAAATGTCTTTTTTTTTATATATATATATAGTAGTAGATCATTGGTAAACACCATTAATTAATCACTAACTAGTATTGTATAATTATTAATAAACCACCTAGTTAATTAGTGATAACTTACTAAATCAATTAATGATAAACCACAAAACAACATATTATTTCGTACAACTTTATTGATGTAAAAAAAAAGTCATTTTCTTAATTTTTAAAAACATCGACCATTGACTTAAAAAAAGCTAAAAAAAATAGCCATGCATCGCCAAATCCCTAGCAATAGCGTGTTATTAAGATTTTGGTATCATATATTCTGAGAAACATAAAATTAGTACTCTATTGTTTGAAAAATATCAAATAGGTACCTTATTGTTTTTGGAAATCCCATTTTAATACCCTAAACTCATTTTTTGGGATGTGAAATGTTTGTTTCACTTTTTTATTGATTTTGTTTAATTTTGATTTACTTCATTTTTTTTCAGAAGAAGAACTTTTTAAAAAAAATTTATATAAGCATATTAAAGATTTTTTAGAGTTAAAAATTTATTTTTTCAAAAAAATTAAACAAATTAAAATTAACAAAATCAATAAACGGATAAAATGAGCATTTGCTTAAAATTATGTTTAGGGTACCAAAGAAGCAATAAAATAATTTTTTTTATATTTTTCAAATAACAGATTACCAATTTGATATTTTCCGAAGATACAACTTACCCAATGGTTAGAATCCTAACAATAATAAAGAACAATAAATAGTAGTAGCACATGGACTAAAATAACGGCTGGAAAGCAACACAAAGGACGCAGTTTTTGGAGAGGGCATTTCAAGAGTCGAACATTAAAACAAATATATATTATTATATAATTGCCTCGTTTAAATTAATCAGACTAAACCACTTGAAATATTAAGGGTTCGTTTGGTTCAAGTATTTGAGTAGAGTATTTAAATACAAATTTAAATTTTTATAAAAAAAATACTGTAACAAAATAATTCAAACTGTGATTCAAATATCTAACCAAACAAGCCCTAAGGCCTTCTCATTTGTGCTGGGCTCGATACTGAGGATTTAAAAAATAAAAAAAAAAGAATTATAGGCTGTCCAAATGAGCACCGTTACAAAGACGATATATATATAAGCTCACTCACGCACTCCATTATCGCGCGTGGAGAAACAATCAAACAATCTTAACAGCTGCACGAAAACTTGTCCCTCAATACTTTCACACTTTCACTCCATAAATAAGCAATTGCCTCTCTCACTCTCTCTACGCACAGAACGTGGGAAAAAAAAAAGAAGCTCCAATCCATAATGTGTTGCTTTACCTTGCCAAAGTTCGTCTTTCGCTTTGTGGCTCCTCTCATTTTCTTGTCCTTTCATTCCCATTTCTCCCTTTGCAGAGATCTTGATCATGAGACTGAAGTTGGTAAGTTTCTTTTTCTTTTTCTTTTTCTGTTATTTGTTGATCAAAATTCATGAAGATATATAGATATATATATATATATATATCTACACACACATTATATTTTTTCTTTTTTTTTTTGGGGTTCAAGGTGTATAGTTTTGCAGTTCTTCTTCCATTTCTTTTTGGCTTTTGTTTCATTCTTTGCTTGAGTGTTTTAAGCACATTATTGAAATGTATTTGTTCATCTTAGAACATTTTATATTGTTTTGGTTTTTTTTTTTTGCAATGTTCAAAATTTCATTTTCTACTTTCTTTACAAGGAGAAATATATATATATATATATATCTCTCTTAAATGATTAAATCCATGGGAGGAGGACGGTAAACAGATTCAATCATAATAGATTATCATAAATTAAGGAGATGAATACGAATAATTTGAGGCCTCGCTGGTTCAGAAAGTTGGATAGTAGCATTTCAATGAGATCTAAAAGATTTCTTCTTTTGTTAGTTTCCATTGAATTAAACTTGTTTGATGAAGTTTACCCATTATTTTTGTTAATAGATAATGTGAACAAATAAAGGACGAAGATTATGATCTGACAGTCGTCAGTGACCGTTATCTCTCTCTCTTAATCTAATAATCCAAAATTTTAAGGACACATTTTTTACTTAAAACTGGTTTTATCATTAAAAAAGATCAGAGTACATTCGATGACGAAGTTAAAACTTTTTAAACTATAATATATGAAAATTTTACGAAATTATATAGTTCAAACGGCATTGCCAGATTATCTCAATTTGTTTAATTGCATTAAACTTGTTGGTCAAAGCAGTGGTTTCAAAGAGATTGAAATATGGTCCAGGTGTCGCTATCACATGTGGCGTGTTTGATCATGAGTAGTTTATTCTGTATACAATTTTTAGGTATGCACGTTACTAATTTGTTCTAATTTTGTCCTATGTGTTTCTGGCAAGAACCACAATACAATATTATGCTGTATTTACATGTATAACCTAATGATAATTTTATAGTGACGGTGTAAAGTTTGAATTTCTTTCAATTTTTTAAGAACCAGAATACGTTGCATAAAATTTTGGGATGTACACACCTCTTATTTGTCAGCCCCTGAATAATTAAAAAGAATAACAATTTAATCGGATGAAAAACAAAAAAAAAAACAGTCGTTGGCTTGATAAAAGTAGTAAATTCAAAATAAGATTATTAAAACCTCATTTAAGGGCTGAGATTTAGCCTTCACTTACATCATAAAAAAAAGTAAAGACATGTGTTGTAGCCTTACTATGTGTGTTTTGTACATGCCTTTGTCCCCTTTTTAATGCTTGAGAATAAAGAAAGTATTATCTTCTTTGCTTTGTGAATATCTAAATTGTAAAGGGTTCAAGTCAACTGTTGTTTTCACTTCTTTAGGTGGGAAATCGAAGTTTAAAAAACATTTGATTTCCTCTATGTGGCTTTTGTCCACTTTTACTCCTAGAATGACTAAACATCTTTTTTTTAAGTCTGACAAAGATGCTTTGTGTCTGCTCTTCTTACCTGATTTTTTTTTTGTTTTTTTTTTTTTTGTTTTTGCACGAGTCTAATCTGAATTGGGATTTAATCAGTCAATCATTTAATTACTTTTCTTGTATATAGATGATGAAAGTCCATTTACTTATGTGGAGGGGACTGGGAAAGGACCCAAGAAATGGGGCGAGATTGATCCACATTGGCAAGTTTGTGACAAGGGAAAACTGCAGTCTCCCATTGACCTTCTTGACCAAAGAGTGCAATTTTTCCCCTCTCTTGGGAAATTGAAAAGGGACTACAAACCTGCTCCTGCTACTATCAAGAACAGGGGACATGATATTGAGGTAAGTTATATAATTTATTCTCCATATATCACTAAGAATTCTCTGATAGAGCATGAAAACCTACCTTTATAGGATGCATCTTGAAACCGTCACATTGCATCAGAATCATTCAAGATTAAGGCCTAATTTGAGGTTGCTTTTAGAACTCCTAAAAGTACTTTGCTCAAAAATAGATGCAACTTTAGTGTTTGGTAAAAGTTTACAAAAGCATTTTATATAGAAACCAATGTACTTTTTAAACTATTTGAAGCTAAAATTATAGCTTTTGAATTCTGCTTTTGCTTTAAGCAAAAGTAGGTGCTTCTTCTAGAAGCACATTAATCTCAAACTGAGCTTAAGAAAAGTAAAACGACATAATGAAATTCATTGCTGATCTGGCTGTTTGAAATTAGTCTACTGACAAAGTTTTGTTTTGTGGCCTACCACGGAATTCTCTACTTTGACAAACTTGAATGCCCTATACCAATTGTAATACGGTTAATCAATTGTATTACTAAGACTACTTGTATTACTCCTCTTAAATTAGTACTTTTCTGATGAACCAGATAGTTCAAGTTCCATCAAATTTGAACACTAGCCATGTATAGTACAACGTGCCATTAATCTAAGAATTCTAGTGTAAATTATAATGATGATTAGACCAAATTCAAGTTGCTAAAATAGGTACAAGAAGATTTGATACTACTTATGTGCAATGGCATATTTATGTTCATTAATATCCAAATTCAATATCTTCTCAGGTGAAGTGGAAAGGATATGCGGGGAAAATCAATATTAATGGGACTGATTATGCCCTTCTACAGTGTCATTGGCATTCACCCTCTGAGCACACATTCAATGGATCAAGGTTTTCTTCTTTTTTTATTTATTTTTTATTTTTTTAAAGAAATACCTCTCTCCTTCAAACTAGTATACTTGTCTGGTCAACAAATATTGTGGTTAATTCATGACATAATATATTTATCTATTCTTTCTACAAAACTCGCCTTTCAGGTATGATCTGGAGCTTCATGTTGTTCACTTGAGCTCTAATAGAGAGATAGCTGTTATTGCAATTGTTTATAAGTATGGCCATCCAGACCCATTTCTTACAAGGGTATGTGGATGGTTTGGTTTCAACCACAATTTTTTTTTATTTAATATTATAGATGATTTCAAAATGTTTATCATGAGTCACACCTCTAACTATGGCAGCTGTTTGAGCACATAAAATCTATTGGGCATGAAGAGAGAGATTTGGGGATTGTGAATCCAGGGGACATTAAGTTTGGAAGCAGAAAGTACTACAGATACATTGGTTCACTTACAGTTCCTCCATGTTCAGAAGGTGTTATTTGGACAGTAGTTAAAAAGGTCTTTCACTAAACCTGCCAAATCATCAATAATTAGCATATTATTCACGTTCTTTATATATATATATATTCAATAGGTGCATTTATTCAAAATTAGTCTTGTACAGGTCCGAACAGTTTCAAGACAGCAAGTTCATGCATTAAAGCAAGCTGTCCATGATGTAAGCATTTCTGATTTGGGATTGCATAATGAATAACATATAATAGGGTCCTTAAGTTTGTTACTATTTTTTTTTTCATACACATGATGTTTAGTGAATTGTTATTTTCTGATTGTGAATCTATTTTTACAATGGCTAATTGAAAATTTGTAGCTCATTTTATCATATTGGATGGTATAAAACATTAATATATATATATATATATCTATATAATCTGGTATAAAACAAGAAATAAATCATTTGTACAATATGTACAAAAGTTTTTCTATTGTCAATAATGATTAATTTTTGGCTTGTGTTTGTTTGTTCTTTTTCAGGGATGTGAGGCAAATGCGAGGCCAACACAACAATTGGATGGAAGAGCAGTATGGTTGTACTCTCCGAGGGGAGGTTCTTCTTAGCTTTTTGTTCAGGTGGAACCTAAAAGAGTCATATTTTGCATTATATCTATACTATATCTAATACATGGATGGCCTTTGCCTTATATCTATATCTAATAATAAGTTATGTTTGTTAGAAATATTAATGAAGTAAATATATATGCAGGCTTGCTGCCCTTATGTTTGATCTTTATGCCTGGTCTCTCTCTCTCTCTCTTAATGCCAGATTATGCTTTGCCTATGCTATATCAATTTGCAACAAACTGAAATGAATATAAATAATCCCTTTGGCAAGAACATTGTGTCAACTTTCTCAGTTGCCACTTTTGACGTAAAATGACTCTAATGCCCCAAAATTTGGAGTTCATCGAATCATTTATTAAATTGTATCCGTTGATTATAGAAATGAGATACAAAATATGTTGAGACTTGATCCTATTCAAGTGCAAGTTATGGTTGTGAGTGTGAGTGTGAAGGGATCACTTAACCATATTTATATTGGCCAAGGCTAAATAAGGGTAAAAACAATTTTTTTCCCACTATATGTAGTTGAGGTCACTTCTTTATTTTAGGGGGGGGTATTTTATGGCAAAATACTGCAATCAATCGTAGGCGACTGTCCATTTTTTCCCACGAGCAAAAATAATTTGAAGTAATTAGGTAAAAGGGTTAAAAGAGATAATGAAGATTTTATATTAAAATATGAGGGTGAGGTACTCCAATGATATTTTCCTAAATTCTTGGGTGCAATTTTAATATTAGTAAACCAGGAGGGTATTTTTTTCAATATTTCATTAAAAGCCAAGATAACGACATGATGTAAATCAATTTATCCAATTGCCTATTTGAGTTTTGGTACTAATGACGAACATTAACACAAGTCAAGTATTAGCCCCATTGTGTGAAAGATTGTAGTAAAGATGCAAAGATGTGACCGTTAAAGGCCAACCCACCCAGCCATTTTCAGCTTTCAGCAGTGAATCCTGACAATGGCAGATGGAAAATCCTGAAAGTTCACTAATCATTTGGTTACACTGTGTTTGGTGAGATTTTGGAGGAGAAAATAAAAAAGTAGGTTGTTTGGTATAAGAGAAAAGACAAAAGAAGAGAAATTAGGAGGGAAAAACATACTTCAAGTAGGACCCACTGGATCAATATATATATATATATATATATATATATTAGCAAGGAAAAATTATCATACTCACAGCAAGATGAAATTATAAGAAACGCTTTTTTTTTTTTTTGCTCTTTGAAAGTTTATATATATATATAATCTGTCAAAACGTTTTCTTTTTTTTTCCTCCCCAAATGTTTTCTTTTTTTTTTTTCCGAAACGTTTTTTTTTTAATTTTGTTCTCTTTTTATTTTTTGTTAACATGTTTAATATGCACCTATGGAGCGTGTACTTTTTGATTAGTGTAGAGTAGTAATTGTACACTAGCTTATTTCCTCCTTTGGTACCAGACAACAATTAAGAAAACCATGTAATTTTTCCTTTCCACCCTATTTTCTTTCCCTCCTATTAAACATAGTACTTGAATGGGGTTTTCACCATTTATTTAACTGGAGAAGGGATTCAGACTTTCCATCTCAAAATCAAATGAAGTTATGTAGATTTACTGCTAAACTATGTCTGTAATGGCAAGATTTTCACGATTTTCTCAAATTTTGTAAAAGATGTTTCACCTTTCAACGAGGCTATAATGTGATGGGAGCTAAATTGATCAAATCAGACCGAATCAAACCAAACTAAGCCAAACCAAACCAATAAATAATCAGTTTAGTTTGGTTTTAAATTTTAAGAAACTAATTAAATTGGCTTGGCTTGTGGTTTCGGTCCTAAGAAACCAAACCAAACAAATTTAATAAATATTTTTAAAATTACATACTTCATATATTTGTAAAAGAATTAATTAAATTATTATATATTAAAAAAATAAAAGTGCTCCACAGTTTAATAATAATTATTTAAAAATAAATACATAATCATAAGATTTATACATCATAACCATAGCTAACGGTTTCTTATTATAAATTTAACATTTTATGTCTTATGGATTTGAATGTTCTAATTTCATAAAGGATGCTTAATTTTGAATGTGCTATTTATATTATGACTTGGATATTTTATTCTTGCATTATTAGTATCTATAATTGAAAAATAAAAAAAAATTGCTTATCATACTAAAATGTTGGGTCTAATTATAGTTTAGAAAAGAAATCATAAATATTAGTTCAAACCAATAAGAAAAACCAAACCAAACCGATTACAATTAGTTTGGTTTGGTTTGGATTTGATTGTTTAAATGGTTTGATTTGATTTGAAAATCTCTATACTAGCTTATAATCGATTTAACTTGTGGTTTACTTTAAATAAGCTTACCACTTTATTAAATTAATATTCAAATATTTAAAGCCCCCTTGGATACCCTATTATTTAATAAAAAAAATCAATTGGATATCCCAAATTTTGGGAGTTAAAAGATAGCTTTGCTTCTTTAGTTTAAAATATTAAAAAGAAAAAAATCATTTTTTAGATTTAGAGAACATTTTTATTTTCTTATCATTTTATTAAAAACACAATACTTTTTTTTGGTTATTTTTGGATAATCGATGAAATTAGTTCTCAAATCTTTCTAGTAAGTGACAACTTGATTCTCAATATTTTTTATGTTAACAATTAAGCCCTAGAACTATAAAGAATTCCTCATATTGAAAATGACCATCAAAATTTTTCACAGAAAAGCTCACGTCTATTGCAAGCGAAGTTTTTCGTTTAAGGGTGATTACGAAAAATTAAAAAAAAAAAAGTTATGATAGGTGCCTTTAAAGCAAGTGATGTTTTCTAATGAACATAGTAATAAATAAATAAAGTGAGTGTTTCACAATATTTGTGTTTATGTATTTTGAACACTTTATAAATATTAATAAAGTTATATAATTAACAGTGTAACCTTAAATATTATACATAAGTGTTTACAGGACGATAATAAATAAAGATGATAAAAAAAATCTATAACATATAATTAATTATTCAATTAAAGTATGAAATCTTTACTTGTGCTACCAATGCAAGTCATTTCCATTAAAAAAAGAACGATCTTATCCAAACCGTTAATATAGTGAGTCATTATGTTACTAGCAATTGTGGAATATGTGACGCTCATTTAACGACGTTTTATTGAAAACCTTCATATTAAATAGTAAATAAAAAAGCACAACAATACACTAAACACAAGAAATTTGTCATGCAAACTATAATTACGATGACAATTTTTTTATCTGGCTTAAGTAAAAACCGTTGTGTAAGATTCAACCTTATACAATAGTTTTTAGAAGAAACTATAGTGTAAAGTACAGTTTTTAGCAAAAACTATGTGAAAGATGCTATTATTTACCCCCCTTTTAGCTTGACAATCAAACTCTGAACGCCAACACCAGCCCTCTAAAACATGCTTAAACATAAAAAAAAAAAAAAATGCTCTCATCGTCCCTCTCTATCTTTACCCCTCTTTATCTCCATCCCTCTCCAAATTTTAAAAAGTTGGTATCAATGAAGGATTTGAAACTTATTAACATAAAACATGTGATTGTCATGTATTGATGGAACAATTACTACTGCTTGTGTTGTTGGGAGTTCTAGCAAAGGATGTGGGTTTGCAATTACCAACTTGTGCTCATTCTTTAATTCAATATGCTCCAAAGTAGTTGATCCACGAATGCTAGATTTACTACAATCGGAGTTGGTGCAAATGTTGTACATGCTTAAGCAATATTTTTACTGTCATTTTTTGACACCATGATTCACCCAATGGTTTACTTAGTTCATGAAATTAAGTTATGCGAACCTGTGTATTTGAGATGGATGTATCCTTTTAGAAGATATATGAAGGTTTTGAAGGATGATGTGAAGAACCTGAAATAAACTGAAGGGATGTATCGTAAAAAGTAACGTAGCAAGAAAATAATTAAATTTTGCTCCGATTACTTGTTCAATGTGGAAGCAATAGGGGTGCCAAAGAAAGTAAACGTTGAGCCTAGAGGACTATCTATTAGCAATCCTTTATTAGTAAATCGAGAGGAATAGAAGCAAGCTAGTCTTTATGTCTTATACAACACTAATAAAGTGGAGCCTTTTATTGAGGCTCACATGAATGAATTAAAAATGGCGAACCAAAAATCGCAAGAAATGAGAAATAGTTGCAAGATAAACATAACCGACACTTTTTAGGAGTAGATTAGAGCATACATCTATGCGTAGTACTTTGCATCACAAGATGGAAGTGTCACACAAGACTTAGTGAACTAGTTAGAGGACTGTCGTTGATAGTTAAAAGGTATACATCATATTTCATAAATGGTTCTATTTTCCACACTCGTAAAAGAGATAAGAAGCATCTCGTCCAAAATAGTTGCATGACTCCTATGCTAAAGCTATGCATATTTCTTCCATGAAGGACAAGAATCTAGTATATAGGGCCGTGAGATACTTTGATTTCGTTGAAGATATTTATGAACTTTATTATTGGGGTTGCGAATAACACTTTTTAAGTACAAGTGGGCCAACAATGACTATGTTAAGATTGACAATGATGGTGTCATGGTGGTTGACTTTAGGTGATTGGGATACAAAAATGATTTGTTCTTATGGCATCACAAGCAATCTATGTTTTTATACAATGGATCTCTATGATTTAGAGTTCTCCTAAGTCGTACCGATAAGGGCAAGAGTTGTTCTTCATGGTGAAGAAGTTGTTGAAGATTGAACGGACATCCCATCCTTCATAAGGGATTGCCACTGGTTAAAGAGATTGATGATTTTGACAATGATGTTTCCTACTTGCTTCACAAAGATGTCGAACAGACATGTGTTGAGGAACCACAAAAAAGAGGAAAAGTGAGCATTTGTAAATTTAACTTTATATCATTTATTTCAATGTTGTTTGTTTGTTATTTTAAAGCTGAGGGACATTCAATAATATAATATTCAATCTTTATTTTCACTCAATATTTATGTTTAAATAGTTGTATTTATGATCAAAATATCTGTAAAAAACTAAATTATGGGCCATTGAATGCATAACACATGGGTTGACCACCCGGGGCAGACGAGGAAACCAACTTTCTAAGAAATCGTCATGTTAAAGGAGCTTACACAATAGTTTCTCAAGGAAACTGTCATGTAAGCTAAGAACATTTCATGATAGTCTCTGCCAAAAACCATCATGAACCAAAAACCGCTGTGAAACATATATTTTACACGATGATTTTTGTAGGACTGAGACATGATGTGATATGAACAATTAAAAAATTTTCGTTAAAATATAGCAAGTCTAATCTCAACCAATTGTCTATATAAAATGATCTTAATTTTAAGTTATTAGTAGACTGTTATTCATGGAATTATGTCTTTTAATCTACTCGGTACGGATGAGAATCTAATATTGGAAAACGAATACGCAACGGAATTTTAATTTTTTTAATAAAAGATTTTTCTATAAAACGAGTTAGACATGTTGTATACCATAAATTAATCAAAATTTTTCGTACCTCTAGTAGACCGAAAATCGCACTTCTGGCTAAACAAAATCTATAGAACTGCTACGAGAGGATCACATCTAGAAGAGGCTCAATCAACTAGTCATTTTTGCTATTCTCTTTTTCCACAATCAGAATACGAGTGGGCGTACATCATTCAGTCTTCCCCTTGGTAACATCTCTTCCAACCATGAGAGAAAACCAAGAGTTAATGTTTTGTATATTAAACAATAACCACATGGAAGACTCAAAGTTTCTCTCTTTAGAAATCTCTATCTTAATTTCTCAAATGATCTAAATAATAATAGGAACAAGTATCTTATTTAGAGTAGCTAGTAGAGCATCAATTCTATTCAGATAAGGCTTTTAAATTCAAAATTGGGTTTAAATTCACATCCAAAATGCGTCAAAACATGCAGCCATAATCACATACATTGGCCTATCGGTTCACACAACCGGCCTGTTAGTTCTACCCGATATGGAAAGTTCTCTACTTTATTCAACATGTCTTTTATAGAGCCTCAATTCTAATTTAATTAACCTAGTGTAAAAGTTACCTGATTAAAATAGTCATATACTGATAATTCCATATCAAATAAAAATATTTTCAAATAATTCAATGTGTTTCTTTTGAGTTAATTCATGAAACTAATTCAACCATTCAACTAACATGAATTATCACAATCCAAGCAACCAAATATGAGCCTATCATAAAATTAACATAAGTTATCAGTTTGTACGAAAACACACTGTATTGTTATAGAAAAATGTGTGAGCTAACAAAGGGGACCCGATGAACATATATAGATTGAGCTCTTATAATTATAAAATGATATGTCTCTGATACATTCATTTTACAATTGTCAACTCTAAAACTATTCTACTAAAGCTTAGAGTAGCACTCTTAAACTATATACAAGGTTATGGAACTCCAATAAGTTTTTCATCCATGACATATCATGATATGCAACATCCTTATAGCATATCCATAATCTGCTTAAGGATAAATTCTATTTCACCTTCCTAATTATACTTATCTTATGTTCAATTATCTCACAATTGGAATGTTTATTATTCATCACCAGCATAAATAGTAAATCATTCGGTTATACAAATGTATCCAAATAGTTGAGCGCTTCAATTTTTTAGTTCTAGGATAATACCTATAAAAGGATATCATTAAATCTACAAAAGAGCTATGGATTCCATATCTATGAATAATGAGTCTATGTCGTTAAGGAGTCATGTCTCCAACATACTAGTATATGTACCTTCACTTAATTCAACTTGTTACTATTTGGTACATCAAAAGACATAAGTGAAGAAAATGGACCTATTACATATAATTGTCTAAAGTGAATTGATTCATTTAAACAAAATTATTAACTTAAGTAATTAATCTTTAATCTTGATCCAATATATCGTCACCTATGATAATATACCAATGTCTTTACTTGTGGAGTCCTAATTTGATGACCAAGACAAGTTTAGATAACATAACAATCTTTACATGAATAAGGCATCCAACTTTATTCCCTCTATTATGGACATAATTAGACCATCAACTTAAGATTCGTGTCTTTTGCATAATCGTCCATCACATGCATGATATTAAAGGTTTAGAATGACAGTATCAAACTTTAGTTTGCGTCTATTCAATATAACCGAATTTAAAGAGGACAATATTGATATATGACATAAACAATAAACTATTTATTGATTAAATATCTCAAAAATAATTACATTATTTAATCCTTAAGGTACCAAGTCTAACAATATCCCACTTACCATAAGTGAGAAAATGTGACATGTTATGCATCATCGTAGCCTCTACATACTTCTCGAAAACCCTTGATGGTAGTGTCTTTGTGAAAGGATCATGCATATTCTCCTCGGATGTGACCTAACATATTACGACATGCCCATTCTCTATAAAGTCCCTTATCACCTTATACTTCTGGTCTATGTGCTTACTCATCTTGTGATGAATTGAGTCCTTGATCTCCAAAATATGCATATATAGTTCCAACCGTGCTATTTATACTTACTTAAAAAGTCATAGTTAACAAATACTATATGTGGAAATAAAATGTATACGATATCTTTCTCTATCTCCATTATTTGTCTACTACAATGGCACCACTATCCATTAGCCAATACCCATTAGAAATTGTTTGGTACCAACTACACATAGATCAAGGCATTTAGTTTGGAGTAACGGAGTGCAGAATGACTTCTTCTATGTTTGGCAATCTTCAAGAAACATTCTCAACTATCTACAGTTCATCAGGACCATTCTTAAATATGCTTCCTAGACTATAGGACTAACGAGATACAATTGGAACTGTTTAGCTTCGAATCTAGGTAAGTAGGAATCTTGCCTACAGTGTGAAAACTGCAGTTTTCAAATTAAAAATTTTTTATATGATTTTTACAAATTATGAAATGTATGATCAATTATATGTCATGCAATGATATGTATGATATGTTATGTTATATGATGTCATGCCAAAAAAAAATCCAAAAATTAATAAGTATGATTAATCTAGGATTTTTCCATAACTACGCTGTTAAGTTCATAAGAAAATATAATCTTAGAGCTAATAAAGTTAAGTTTCGGTAATGGTTATGAGAAACGTTTATGTGAGAGAGAGAGCATGAAAATCTAAGAAAATTGTTGACTTTAGACAAGCCAATGCACCTTTAATGGCTTGAGCAGAATTTCGGTTCGATAAGTAAGCACTTAATCAGTTATACTGATAGAATCCAAGTAGTTAAGTTAAGAATTTTTCTTAAAAGACCTAAACATTTATTTTTAGAGGATATTATAAATGCACAACACCGTTAACCATTATAAGGGTATTATTAGAAACCAGTTTAAGATTAGGAGACCTTTCATCCTAAAGTAAAAAATGAATGGATCTTTTATCAACAAGAAACCTTAAATTAAATATACTAGAATCTTAAGTATATGTGTTTAATTAAAAGTATACATATAGATACTCTAATGCAGCTAAACGAAATTAATTAGCTCTTTAATGACCAAGAAAATCCTATAATTAAGTAATATAATTTACATATATAAATCAAAGACTTTCGTAGAAAATATCATGTATTAATTTTTGTGATCAAAGGATTTATGGAATTAATATAAATATTCCAAAATTCTATAGTGAATTTTAAAGTTAAATAAATTTAACTTTTTGTGATCAAATAATTCGGTTGATAATTCTTACTATGAATTAAGGTAGAAGAAATTGCAATTTTGTAAATAACTTTAGAATTTTAATTACAAGAATTTTCAAGCATCGTAGGATATTAGCAGTGTACTAAAAAATAGTCTAACGCTCAACAAGTCATTAATTATCAATTAGTTAAAAATCAGAGTTACGCGAAAAACCTTTTTGGTAGAAAAACTGCTATCCAAGCTTAGGAATTAACGCTGTCAAAAACTATATCATTATCAAGGCTAAGAGCAGAAAAAGTCAAGTTTAGATTTTAATTAGTCTAATTTTTATTTAAAACTAAAAACAGCCTAATTTTAATAGGCGATTAAGAAATTAAATCGGTATCGATTTATTCAAAGATTAGTATTGGACTATGATTAAACAGTTAGAAAGGACCCATTAGAAACAAAATTTCTTGTTAGCAAAGTTAATCATCCCTAGCCAGCATAAAATGTATATGCTTTAAGGAATCTTTTGAAGATAAGACCAAGTACTAGATGTGATATTTATTCGTGTTGATGCGAGTGTCCTTATGGTAATAATGAGATTCTCCTATCTCATTTCTCTCTCCAAAAGTGGAACCACTCCTAAAGGTTATTGAACAAAAATTGAGCCTAACTAAGTGGGTTGGAAGCTTAAGAAATCCTAGTATAAGGATTAAGTTTAGTTTCATGAAACCATTTTTGCTCAGGTCTCTCCTTGGCCAAAACCGGTTCCCCTTGGCTCCCCTCTCTAAAAATTCCTTCCTTTCCCACACTCATCCTTACTAACCAAAAATTTTGAAGAAGAAGAGGAGACCTAGGAGGTGTTTCAAGAGTATCTTCAAGGGTATTCTCTCAAGCCTTTCTCCTCTATTTTTAAGTTTGATGAAGTTTATTTTTTTTTGTTTGTTTAGTTTATGGTTATGGGAAGGAATGACATGTAGTAAGTTCTTATAGGTGTTATTATGGTTTGATGTTATGATGTTTAGTTTTATAAGTGTTGGGTATGTTTTAGATTAGTTGTGGTATGACTTATGCTTGACAAAATTTTTCTTGCTTACTTTGAACTCAAAAACGAAACCTTTAGAATTTGATTTTGAACTTTTCTTGAACATAAAATTTTTAGATTTTAATGTCATGAACAATTCATGTGATTGAGAAAAAACCACAGTTACTACTCTAGATTGGGTTTCCGAGCCTTTTTCTAAAGCTGCCTAAAGCAATAAGAAAACTACCCAAACTATCCACTGCAGGGTAGCGGCTGTTTTGGCTGATTTGGGTCCAAAGCATAATTTTCATTGAACACAAATTTTTAGATTTCAACGAGATGAACAACTTTTATGAACAAAACTTTTCTAAATTCTGTCTTTAAAATACAATTATGGACAACTTTACAAAATTGCAAAGAACTGTCAAATAAGGACAGCCTTTCTTTTAGCATGTCTAGGCTGTTTTGAGACTGAATTATAAATTTTGCAAAACATGAAAGTTCTAGATGTCAACAAGAAAAATAACTTTTGTGAAGAAAAAAATTTGAAATTCTGCCTTTATAATATAGTTACTAGCAAATTTAGTTGGCTGCTCATTTTTAACCAACAAAAGCAGTTTTTATATTAACGAAAACGACCTCCAAAAATTCCAAATTATAATTTTCACAAAGCACAAAAGTTTTAGATTTTGACAAAGTGGAGAACTTTCATGAAGAAAATTTTACAAGAACTTGTCTTTAAGTTGGACTTTAAACCTGATTAATAAAAACAATTGGAACTTTTTAGAAGAGCATCCAATCGGTAAAATTTCCTAAAATCACCAAAAACATATATGCTAGGAATTTTTATAAACAAAGTTTTATACCTAGTCAAAACAAGAAACTTTCATGAAGAAAATTTTGAAAGAAAAGTGTCTTTAACATATAGTTTATAGTAAATTTAAAGCTAATTGAAAAGTACCAATCGGTACTACATTTTTTAAAAAAAGCCCATTTAGTGGCAGAATTCTATTTGATAACCAACAAAGAAATTTAACACTTGAAAAACTATATGAGTCTACAATTTACTGTTTTACCTAATTGGGACACTATTTTAAATACGATTTTCAATACGAAACTTTAGTTATATGAATATGACTTTTTGATAAACTTTGGAAAAATAATATGCAGTGAAAATTTAAAAATTTTTACATTAGAATATTTTCTAAAACACAAGTTTGAAACGCTATATACATAAATTAACTAGATCTTACTAATCTTGTTTGCCAAAGAGCTCTTACAATCAATGGAGAGAAGAACGTTCTAAAAGAGTCTCAACCAATTGGTCTTCTTTGCTATTCTCTATCCACGATGGAGTATGTATGGGCACACATTGTTTAGCTCCTCCTTAGTGACTCTCTTCCAACCAATTGAGAAATACCCAAAACAACTGTTAGTGATTTGTGAACAATAGCTCTTTAGGGGAGTTTCAGAGAATCATAGAATAGTGTGCCCACTCTTGATATCTCAATTGCTCTAAATAACTTATGAGTCTCATCCCTATTTATAGAGGTTGGACCCAGAGGTTAGTTCTAATCAGATGAGGCCTTGAAAATTTGAATATGGATTAATATCTGATAAAAATCATGTAAAAACACATGATTAGATTATCATTCTGTTCGTAGGTGGAACTGGTAGATTGGCTTGCCAAACTTACTCCATCGGCAGGCCGAACCTAAAGACCGGCCTGCCAAACTTATGATAAATGATCCTTGCAAATCTTTTATTTCCCACCCAAGATTCTTTGGATAAAGCTTCAGTTTTAATTTAAATAAACCCAAAAGAGAAGTTATCTAATTAAAACAACAATATCTAGATAATCTATAGGAAAATAAATATTCCTGATAATTCAACAAGTTTATCTTGGACTAATTTTTGCAAAATTAATTCAATCAATAAATAGACATGAATTATCTAATCCCATCAAATTTCAGCCAATCAAATAATTTAACATAAGTCACTAATTTATTTGAAAAGCATACCGTATTGTTACATGATTTATTATGAGCTAGCAAAGGGGACCTGATGGACCTATATAGTTCAAGCTCCTAATAATTATGAAAACTAATATCCCAGATATACATTTCATAATTATCAACCTAATGCTACTCCACTAAAAGCTTAGAGCTGTACTCTTGAACTATATAAAATTACGAAGATCGAAAAGCTAAGTCTCCATGACATATCATAATGTATTGTATCCCTATAGGATTATCCATAATCGGCTTAAGATAAATTCTGTCTTACCTTCCTAATTATTTTTCTCTTATGTTGCGTTATCTCACCATTGAAAAACTTACCATCCAAAGATAGTATACCATTCGATTACACCTATGTATCCAAATAGTTAAGCGTAATATATATAAGAGGATATTAACGACTCCTAAAGAAGTGCTATAGATTCTATATCTATGAATAACAAGTCTACGCTATCAAGAGTCATGTCTCCAACATACCGGCATACGTGCCAACATAAATTCTGGATGTCACCCTTTGATACATCAAAAGACATAAGTCAAGACAATAGGCCCACTATTCATCTTAGGATTAAGATACAACACATATGATTATCTAAAATGAATTGATTTGCTAAGACAAAATTATTAATCCAAATCAATTACATTTTATGTCCCAATCCAATGCATTGTAACCTATGACAATGCACCAATGTTTCTATTTATGGAGTCCATCCCCGATGGCCAAGACAAACCATCTCCCGTTAGAGATATAGAAAACATAACAATCTTTGCATGAATAAAGTGCCCAACTTTATTTTCTTGATTGCGGATCTTATGATTTAGATCGTCATCTTTAGAATCATATCTTTCGCATAATCTGTTCATCATATGCCTGATTCTAGAGGCTTAAACTGACAGTCTTAGACTGTTGTTTGCTTATCATACATATAACAAATATGAATATAAGGAGGACAATAATTTGATATATGAATAATTAATAAATTCTTTATTGATAAAAATGTCTCCAACGTATTACATTTTTACCTTTTAGGGCATATATGTTTAACATAAACTTTAGTTTGAGAGCCCTCTTGGATTAAAGTATTGATGGTATAGTATATAGAGTGCCTTAAGAGTGCTTTAAGACTTAGTAGGCTTGGACGCAATTACTAGCTGAGTAAGCTAAATAAGGTAATTGTTATTGAGAACTTAGCTCATGGATAAGAAAGTTAATTAATAATTAAAATTAATTAATAAGTTATTTAGACTTAGTATATGGATATGATAATTAATTAATTATTAAATTGATTAATTATCAACCTTAGCATGTATAAGTAATGACAATTAAGAAACACCAAATTATGAGGATTTAATCAATTAATCTTTATAATAAAAATAATAATTTTTACGATCCTTTAATAAAGGAAAATATGTTCTAAGAAAAGATTAAATTTCTTTACCATTATGCTAAATCCGATAGCATAAGACAAATTAATCTTGCACTCTCAATGGGTTTTTTTTTTTTTTTTACAAAATTTATCAAATAGTGGATAAGTATGTGACGAGTAGCAAATCCTATTTTTGGAAACCATGTAAGTAGGATTCTTGCCTGCAGTATGAAAACTATGGTTTTCAAATTAAAATATTTTACATCTATTATGAAAACTATAAAAATACATGATTAGTGTTGTGCCATATTATGTCATGATACACTATGTTGAGAGAGCCACGTCTATGAATTATGTCATGCTTACATCATATTATATGTTATGTGTGATGGTATACAATAAATTATATTGTGTACTTACCTCATGTTAAGTATGCTTATGCTTATAGAATGTAATGTTATATAGTAATATGTCATACTACATACACACGATAAGACAAGTAAAATGAATAAAATAAGATAAGTTAAGGTAAGAGTATTGTATGAACCTCTTAACGTAAGGGAGCATTCGAGATCTCTCGACCTATGAGGAGACATTCAGTTTAGTTTATGGTCTAGGTATCGTTAAGGTCCTTTATGAACCTTAACTTCTTGATGATTGTACACATGAACACTCGGGCCTATTAGGTTTGATCAGATAGATATATAAGACATGTTCATAATGAAGTATAGTAGCTCATGCATTTTTTGATAAATGTTTTAAGTTATATTTCACGAGTATGAATTCCTACTTTCTGATCGAAAGCTCATTCAATTATGTTTATGTTGTAGATAAGAAACATGTTAGCAACATTTGATAGGCAATGGCAAACAGCAGACGAAGAGTGGAGATGAGAATGGATACCGCTTATAAATAAATCTTTCACAATAGATTTAAAATGAAATTATGTAGCTGTGTTTCATTAGTTTTCAAGTATGTATGTTTTAATAGTGTTATGTATAAATGTATATATGTATGCATGTTATTGAAGGCCAAGGTCGTGGTTGTACAACTTTTTTCTAGGAAATCTTAAGATTTAAAATGTTTCATCGATACTGCAATAAATAAATAAATATATATATATATATATATATAAGAACATATTAACAATGCTTTATTTTAAGATGATTTTTAAAAGTTTTCTTTTAATTTAAGAAAAGTTTTAGAAGAAAATGTTTTTAAATTAGTTTAAAAAAATTATTCTACAATTCTAAGTATTTGATGCTAAGTTTAAGATTTTGTACTTAAGTAGTGGCTATGTAAGTAGGATCCTTAAAAAGTATGATTTTGTTCTATACATGTGATTCTATATGGTAACATGTCATATTGCATACATACAATAAAACAAATGAAGTAATTAAGATTAGATAATTTAAGAGTGATGTATTAATCTCTCGACCTAGACCTCGCGACCTAGGGTAATGGGCAAGTGAAATGATGTAAACCTGCTCTAACAGGTTGCCCGTTAATAGCTGTTAACGGTGATTTTCTTAAATTTTTATAGTCATTCAATGTCCCCAAAAAACGACACGCGTTTGGTTGGCATATAGAATGTGAATTTTAGATGTGTTATCCTTACCTGAGACCCCCTTTTTTGTTTTTTGTTTTTCCATCATCGTCGTTCCCTCCCCATTTGGATCTGAAGAAAATGGAAGATGGCACTCTCGTTCATTGCTGCATGTGCTGAAGGGTCTTGGCCTCCATCTCCTTTGGTCCTTAATTTTTTTGTTCTCTGTTCCCCTAGTGCGGAATTCGAATTATGTGTAATTGATTTTAGTTTACATCCGAAATTGACAGCAAGTTTTATGTAGGGCATATTCTTTTCATATTTTGGATTTCTTTGCTGGTACCCAAATTGGTTTTGCGGTATTTCAAGATTTTAAATTTCATATGCAGCTGGAATTTTATATTGCGTGTTGCATGTCGTGATTTTTTTTTCTTATATATACAAATATTAGTTGAGCAAGAATTTTTTGCATACCAGTAGTGGTGTTAGACATTAAAGCGCTGAACATTACTTAGTTTGTTTGTTTTTCCGTTTCTGTGGAGTGAAGGTTTTTAATCGCATTACAGGTCCAACATTATATTAGCCGCAGTGGGGGCAAATGAAGATACAAGCAAATTACTCTTTGCAGTGTTTAAAATTTATCATGTCAAATGGGTTTAGATTTCGGAAAAGTTAGTGCCCTATTGCATTACTGTTATTTTTTGAGCGACACATGTTACGTTGTCGTTTGTCTATTCTAACCCGTACAGTCATTTGAAACAATTTGCCATTAACGCGATCAACTAATTACGATATTTATCTGTTAGTTGTATTTTAACCACAGCTTGCCACGTACTGGGTGTTTTTACACCCGGGTGTTTTGCTGTGAAATCCTATACATTTTAAACTTTGTCAATCCTTTCTTTCTCCTTTTCTTAAAAATAAAAAAATTACACAACACGTCCGTCCCATCTTGATATACTGTCGACTTGTATATCAACCTTGTCACATCCACATATCATGTTCTTATTATTATATTTATTTCCTACTTTGTTATTTTCTTCCTTTTTTGGTTACTTTATTTATTTTCTTCAACACAGTTATTGTTTTAATTTTCACATTCTCTCTCTTCCTCTCTCTCTCTCTCTATTCACTTGCTTCAAGGTCTAAAATTGAGCTTCACCTTCCAGCCTTCTCAGCTCTCATATTTTAGCTAAAGGAAAGCCTGGAAAATGCTCATGTGGTTGAGCACAAGGTCCTTGCTTCAAGTTCTCTACTATATACTCCAGCAAAATTTCAGGGCATCCAGTTCTTTAACTTTTGTATTTTTTTCTTTACTTTACTATTTATATTGCTGGTCATTTCCACGTTTGTTGTTTATGGCAGAATGCGGAGTCGTTACGTAAATGGCAGAAAAAATTAGAGCTCCTCTTGGAAGCGTTGGAAGTAACATGTACTACCAAAATGCTTTTCTCTATCATGCTTGATACATATTTGTTATATGGTTAACTATGTCCAGGTCACCTGTACTTTCTACATAAACCATAATATCCCATCCAAATATATGCACCTCTTTAGACTTTACAAAGAACTCACAATTTTAATGTTACAAATCAACGTTTTTAAGAACAAGTTTTATAATTTGTTGGATAAATTACTTAATTAAGTAAAAACATTTTCGTTTAGAATATAAAGTTTTAAAGCAAGATGTAAAGTTTTTTGCGACAGAATATTTGGTCGCTGCAAATAACATTAAACGTTAAACATTTGGCAACCAAAGTTTGATAACATTTTTATCGCTATATATATTGATACCTTTTGCAACCAAACAATTGGCGGCAGATTGTCTCTATGTTGCGATTTAAATTTTTCACTTGCAGATGTTAATTTATCTGCCTTGTTTTTTAAAGATTGCGTCAAACTTTTAGTGATCAAATTTTTTTTGGTTGTATAAGGCACTCTTTGGAGACTAAATATTTAATCGTACAAAAAACATGGTGGAAATTTGATATCATAAGCTACTAAAAATTTGACAATTTAAAATTTGATTGCAATAGGTACTTTTCTGTGACCAAATCTTTAGTCGAAAAAAATAGCCGCAATTAGATATTATACACCACCAAAAATGTTAGCGACTTAAAATTTGGCCCAAAAATGCTCTTTTACGACTAAAATTTTTTGGTTGCAAAAAAGAAAAAAAAAGATGCAGAAAGTGCATTTTCTTGTAGTATATGTTAGTTTTAATTTTTAGTTATTATTTTTGTAACTTAATATCTTAGTGTGTTAGTTTTAGTTTTAAGTTTTAACGTTATATTTATCAATTTTTTTGTGTATTGATTTGTTCCTAAGAGTTTTTTTTGTATTATTAAATAGTTATCTTTCTTGTTTTGAAAAAGTTAATGATATTGTTGGGATGAATGTGATTAGTGAGAAATTTGTGACATCTATATGTGTATTAATAAATGTTTATATGTAAATTGGATTGAATGAGTATGACGTGTTTGCTTACAAATTGATCTATGGGTATGATGTATTGTCTATTAGATTCATTAATGTCATTTATAGAGGATTTTATTGCGGAGGAAAGTGTGTGGAAGCGGCGTCTTGGGTCACTACCAGAGGTTGTTATAAAAAACTAGAGTTTAGTCACAATAATTTTTAGCAAAATTTTTAGTTACAATATTTTTGTGTGATTAATAAGCATTTAATTATGATTTTAATTGAATTTTTTAAGTGACTAAAACTTTTATGCATATTAGTTATAATATTTTGTTGTGACGGTTTACTAAAAATTATTGTGATTAAAAATCTAGTTTTTTGTAGTAACATTCACTAAGGTAGATTCGAACCTGCATTTTAGTTTTTCCAAAAAATCAGCCCAACTGATGGCTTTAGACGTTGAAGTAGATTGGACTTGCTTTGGACTGTAACGAGTAGTTTCAGTTGAGATTTTCAATCTAAACTAGTGCTTGGATTAAATTAAAATAAAAGTAGTTTCAATAAGAGCATATTAGATTAGGTGTTTGAATAGAAAGAAAAAAAGTAAATGATTTTTATTGTAGCATCAAGTGAATTTGAATTGAAATGATAATTTGAACTGAATAGTTTCGAATAACCTCTTTTTGCCCTTTGCCAAACACTTCTTTGGGTCCAAATTGGACAGAGCTGCGTCAAACTTGTGATCCAAACATAAAATTATATTTCAAAAAAATATATCCAAGCTATCAAAATAAAATTTTATCTAATAAAAGGGTTGTTGATAAGATCATGGAAACACTAAGATATTAATATAATAAGGGAAAAAAAAAACCGAACTACAGGATCCTAACCATATTTGTTTTTTATAGAAAAGCCAAATCGCTATTGTCATATGTTTTTGGAGATCACTGGCATGCTAAAACCACTGTCGTGTTTGGTGATTACTCCAAGTTAATCAAGAATGGCTTGTTTAAGTGTTTTTGGACTATTTGGAAGCAAAATAATTGTTTCAATTTAACTAGTACTTAGTCATGAAACCAAACTAATTCAACCATCTTTTCACAGCTACCTCTTTCTATTGAAGCCCATTTATAGGTTTCTCTTCTTATATAGTTATGTAGATATAGCCCCCTACACAATAAGCCAACGTTTGACCTTTTCTTTCAGCTATAATAAAGATCAGCTTAAAGTCTTGAGAAAATAAATTAACCAAGGGTTTGTCTGAGTGCTGATTAATATCACGGCTGCTATATCTATTTGCAAGTTTTGGTAAAGCTGACCAAATTAAGTCTGCGAATATGAAGTATCATGATTATATTTTCAATGGTAGTTTATAACAACTTTTATTACAAAATGAAGTAGTACATGCCTATTGCTATCTAGCTAATATAGCATTGGATGTTCTCGATGTTGGAAGAATTTGAGGGGCGTTTGGTATGCAGTAATCCTGAGATGGGAATACAGATTCCCATGTTTGGTATACAGTAATATAAGTTTTGGATTCCTAGGAAACTAATTCCCGTGGGATTCAGATTACCTCATTTTGGGGTAATATGAAGCCCACCCACAAGGTGATATTCATATTCCTGGGAATCTCAAAACTATAGAAATCTCATCTTTGTTTCCATGATGATGATGATAATAATTATATTATTATTAAATTATTATAATAATAATATTATTATAAATTAATATTTCTATGCAATATAAATATAAAAATTATATTCATATAAAATAATAATTTGATAATAATGATAATAATAACATTAACAATAATAATAAACATATATAATATATTACATATACAATATCTAAATATAATATATATAAATACTATAATAATAAAATAAAATAATGTTGTACTATTATTATAAATTAATATTAATATATGATATACATATAAATATTATATCAATATAAAATTATAATTTAATAATAAGAATAACAATAACAATAATAATAAAAACATAATAATATAACATCAATATGAATAGTACAATATTAATATTAATATGCATAGCAATATCAATATTAAACTATATAAATACTATTATAATAATTATAAATATAAAATATAGCTAAATATGTTTAATATTTTCTATAACAATATGTTTATTTAATGTTAATATTAATATAAATATTAATATATTATTAAGAATTGTATTTTTATTACTATTTATATTCATATCAATATATTTTATATTATATACAACATTTTAATATTAATATATTGTTAAATAATAATTCTATGATTATTATAAATTAATATTTTTATATAAGATAAAGAAAGTATTATATTAATACAAAATAATAATTATTTAATAATAATGATAATAATAACATTAATATTCATAGTAATATTAATGTTAAATTATATATAATATTATTTTATTATTTATATTTATATTATTATTATTTAATATTAGTTCTAATATATTATATTGATACATTTAATGGTAATACAATAAATTATTTTGTCAATTATACAAGATTCCTATGTATAACCAAACACAGTAATATATTATTCCTAGAAATCTAATAGAAGATTCCTATGTGCAACCAAACGTAATAATCTTAGTTCCTGGGAATCATATTCCCTACAATCATTTTTCCAGGAATATGATTCTTACTGATTACTGCAAACCAAACGCGACAGTCAAGTAAAAATTTTCCTTCGAGAACAAAACATTAATAATGAGATAGCAGAGAAATGGTACCCCCAAACCCTGTTTGTTTCTTGTACATAATTATATTTCATAGTTTAATTCTTTTTTTTAATTCATCAGTCTATTTTTTGAAATTACAATGGTATCTTTTAAATTTGAAAAACTTGTTTTAATTTGTTTTTCCTAGACTTTTGGAGAGAAAAAAAAAACATAAAAATGAGATAAAGATATCCTTAATTAGACCAAATTTATTTCAAAAATATATTTTTCTTTTTTAGAAAACCTTTTGAAAAATTTTTAACATTTAGAAAAAGGGATATTATTTTTATACCCTTTGTTTTAGGATAATTTAACAACTTACTTTTGGTTTTCTATCTGATCTAATATATCCATTCAGATTATATTTAATACACAAATTTTTATGTTACCTCAATTAATAGTTGATTTTGACCTTTAAAATAACCAAATTATTCTTAAGTAAAAAAGAAAAAATTAAGAGGCCGTTTGGTATTGTTTTCAAAATAGGTGAACATGTTTTTGTTTTGAATAATGAGAATTTTTGGAGAATCACGCTGAGAGTGTTTTTAAAATTTTTGCCTTGAAAAATGTGCAAAAACATTTCTAAAAATTTTGAGAACAAAACCAAACAGGGCGAACTTTCAAAAAATAAGAAGAAAACAAAAATAAATTGACAAAACATCTATTTTTGCAAGTATTTTATACATTTTTGAAGGCAAAACCCCTAGTATAAAGTTTTTTTTTTTTTTTTAAGTTTTTAAAGTTATCCTATTTTTTAATTTGAGGGTATTTTGAGCAATTTTTTAAGTCAAAATTAAAGATTGATTGCAAAAGGTATAAATTTATATATTAAATCTAATCTGAAGTTATAAATTCGATTTAATATGATTAAAAACCGAAAGTATATTATTTGAGGAAACCTAAAATACAAGGTATAAATAACCCTTTAAAAAACATAAAACTTAAGATCTTTTTTAATAAGGATTTTTATCCTTTTACATCTATAAAATATGTTTTCATAGCTGTTTAATAATAATTATGTTGTTTTGTCTAATTTTTTCTATTCATAAGAATGAAATTAAAATATTTTTTAAAATTCAAGCATACTTTTATAGTTTCCAAAAACAGAAAGATATATTGAGAATT
This sequence comes from Artocarpus heterophyllus, assembly GCA_025403435.1. Lineage (NCBI taxonomy): Eukaryota > Viridiplantae > Streptophyta > Magnoliopsida > Rosales > Moraceae > Artocarpus > Artocarpus heterophyllus. Next base: position 21,601,883 of record CM046351.1, read on the forward strand.
AGTTAAAACTAAAACGTATAGTTACGTAATGAACCCTAAAATAATGATGCCTCATCCTTATTATTAAGATGCTAATGTTTTGCTTTATCAAAGGGATTTAGATAACCTGCCCTATTTTTTGTATTCTATATTGTATCTAACTAGTTATATTTTGTCAATTCCTTTAAGACATTAAAGCATTTAAAAAGTCATTAAAACGGTATTCAAATTTAAACTTTTTAAATGACACAGTATGGTTTAGTTGGTTAGCCAATATTTAAAATATAGGATTAGATAAGTGATTTGACTTTTAGTTAAACGGCTTGAAATGATTCTTTAAGATTATGAAAAAAAAAAAAAAAACATGTTTTATATGATATATACAGCTCCGAAGCCAGTATTTTATATCATTGGGATATACTGAATTTTTTTCTAAGAAACAAATAAGAAAAACAACATAAAACAGATAGTAAAGATCAGAGCGTTATATATAAAAATAATAAAATCTTAAGGGGGATACCATAAAATGAGCAAGGCACAAATTTATTTAAGCTTTTTTTTTCCTTGCCAAAAAGTCAGTGGGAGACGTCTACCTCCTCTTTCTCCCTCTCTCGATCCTGAACAGTTCTGCACTGAATTTATAATATTTATAAGTATTTATATTTTCATTTATTTATTTTTTTTCCTGATAACCCTCTTCAGTGCCACTTAATTTTCAGGTTTTTTTTTTTATTTTTTTAGGCATACTAATTACTAACTCGATTCAAAATATTATCTTCTTTCCAGTTGCAGCAAATGTGTCGGTTAAGCTAGTCTTAATTTTCTTGTGAGTTTTATTGAAAAAACAAAGACATCCTAGCTCAGTGCGTATTTCCCATAATTAACAAAACTATGGAGCCTTTATTTTGATCTTTTAGGAATTTGGTAAGCTAGTCCAATATTACAGCATGATTTTAGTTTCTTCTTTTAAAAGGCCATGCACAAATATTCTAACTACCATGATCATACCGCATCAAAAGAATTTCAATTACAAAATAATATAAACATTGCATGAATGATATTACTAGCAAGAGCACACTCATTTGGCTTCTGTTTGAAATTTTAGTTGTAATTGACATTTTAAGTTTAAGAACTGTGGCATATAAGAATTTTACACTGTAATAACTTTTTGTTTTTTACTGTATCTGTTGAAAGCTTTATACTGTTTACAATTGGAACTAAAGTTACATACACCCTTAAATTAAAATTTAAAATTTAAAAAAAATTACAGAAAATCATTGAAAGCTAGTTTAGCTGCTAGTTAGGAGTTGAAAGATAATATATGCTTTGACATTACCGACTTTAAAATTAGAGTTTTTTATTATTAGAAAAGGCTCTGATTTCCAAACTATGATATCCAAAACCTCACTTTACATTTAAAAAAACAAAAGAGAGGAGGAATTACTAATCACAAACTACCATATTGGCAGAAAATTTAATCAAAGAAAATCTTATTTGTATAAATTACTTGCATGATCACCATCCACAACTTTTCTTTTGTACATGTTCCCCGATTGTATTAGTCAGATAGCAAAAATTTATCTTGATCGAGAAGAAAAATAACTAGCTAGAACATTTAACTGAAGAAAAAGGCGTCTTGATCAGTCTTTAATTACTAGCTACTACAACTTACTTCAGAAAAAATAATAATAATAATAAAGAGAGACAAAGAAAACCTAGAAAAACTACAGTAATATTGTAATAAGTGTCCAAAAGATTACATTAAATAGTTCTGGCTTTTTTCCAATAGGAGTAAATTCACCCAAATGAAATTTATAACTTTCTAGAAAGGACTTAAAATCAAACACCATTGTTAGCTATTTCTTCAACAGTACTTATTACTTAATAGTTGATCAGCTATTCCTAAAATAAGAGTCAAAACAACTAATTACGCAGATGAACACTTACATAAGCGCTAATAACTATTGGATCAAATAGTGCACATCTATCATGCACCAGCCGTATTGCAACAAACAGCTCTTTTGCAACGACAAAAAGTCGTCGTTAAAGATAGAAATTTGTTGCAAATAAGTTTTTTGGACGACATGTTGTTGCTAGTAAGTCGACTCTAAAAGAGTCACAAATAATTTTTTCCCAACGATAGTGTCGTTGCAGTTATATTTGCAATGACAAATATTTGCAAAAACGTAGCCACAATTATGTTGTCAAGCTTGTCGTTGCTGCGACATAGCCAACATTTTTAGCGACTACAATTTCACATAATATCGTCGCAATTAATTGAGCTAATACTGATATGGTATCATTATTTGCGATGACGTTTTCAAAAATGTCATCACAAGTAGTTTTTTTAATAAAGTTTTTAATATATTTTAATATTTTTAACACCTTTTATTAAATTTTTAATATTTTAATAACTATTATTAATTTTAAATAGATATAATCAAATTATAACAATGAAAATAAAAATTTAATATTAAAAAAGGCAATTGATAATACAGTATTCTAATAATAAAATAAAAACCAAACCAAATATAATTTATCGAAATATTGAACGAACAAAGAAGAAAATACAATCTAATCCCCTAAATTTGTGGCATCATCGGTACTATCATTGTTGTCATCAATGGCAGGTGCGGCTGAGAAGGAAGCAAACTATGTCATATGGGTTTGTCTCTCCCGTTCCATCATATTATACACAAATAATAGTAAACACATGTTATAAATACATAAAATAATTTGAATAAGAGAAGATAGTATTGAAATTAAAAGTACTTACAAAAGTGTGTTGTGCTTCAGGGTTAACCCAAGTCTCCCGTGATGATGCATGTCTGTCCAATTGTCTATAGCAGACATTGGCTACTGAGTCACCATATTGGCCTATCCAACAATCTAAATGTGGTAGAATAATATATTCCTTCATAACTTTTAAGATTGCTTATCATTAAAAAAAGAAAAAAAAAACTTACTAACCTTCTTGTCGTGATGCTGGGACATGGATATCAGACCATGCAATTCTACACACCACCTTTACTCCAAACATTCAAGGTAAGGCCCTATTCCATTTAGTATTGTAATTTACATATTATGTCATTCATCCCACAACGCTCCTTTTCTATAGTAATTTCGGCAAAATTTTGATAACTCTTGTGACTATGAAGTCACATATCAAACCAATCCATCTCTAAAAAATTTTACAATTTTATTATATTTTATGCTATCTTATCAAATTGTATGATAATTTTATTGTTCTTATTGTTTTTAAATAAAATTAATTTCATAATTTTTATAAACAATAATATTACAATTATTCATCCATTTATAATAACATATAATTTTCAATTCAATTTATATTTTTATATCAATTAATTAAAACAATATATTAATTAATTAATCCCTAACAATAATATTATAATTATTAAACTATGATATTGGTCATGAATTTATAATAACGATTTATTGTATTATTTACTTTATACTTAATTAATTAAATAGTTCATTTATTAGTTAAGAATTTTCATTTTCTTATTTTAATTTTTTAATTAGTAATAACAATTTTAAATGTGATATTTAAATTATTATTATTGATAACTTTAACATTTTTTTTCAATTACAATAATGCATTAAAATTAATTTTATACTATACTAACTTAATTTTATTTTCAACCCAAATCACTTGGATAAACATATTATTACTAACCTTACCATAATTTCACAATTCCTAAAACAATCACAATCACAATTCACAATCCTAAACAACAATCACAATCTAAAAATCTAAAATTAAATGTCACAATTTTACAGATATCATAGTCCCAAAAATCTAATTCTACAACAATCCTACATCACACAATTCTATAAAAAATAACAATCACAATTCATAATTCTACAACAAGTCATAATCCAACTAACAAAAATCTAATTCACAACACAATTTCAAAAATCTAAATATCAAAAAATTAAAAACTTACATAATCTAAGACCCACTAAAAAGCTCCAAAACTCGATCGGGAAAAAGTTTGGGGATTTTCTAATTTAGGAAGATTTCTATGAATATTTTTTGACAGTTTCTACAATACCAAACTCATGAATCTATGTTTTTTGGAAGTTTGAGAAAGAATTGAGGTGGAATAGGATGGAAAAATGGAGAGAAAAGTCGGAGGAGGAGAAGGAAGTCAGAGAAAACGAAGGAAGAGGAGCCTTTGGGTTCCTTTATACTTAGAGCTTTTTGCAACGACATTTTGTCATCGCAAATAAGTATAATGATGTCACAAAAGATTAACGAAATGAAGGTGTCTCATTTAATTTGAAAAAGATGAGTCTTGAACGACTTTTTGTAACGACAAATTAAAAATGTCGTTGCAAATAAAATTTAATAGACCACCTTTTTTCTCCGCAAAATTTTGGTAAAAATTAAATTTTCACCTTTTACGATGACTTTTTCATCACAAATAATCTCACAGTCAATGTGTTTGATAGTTAAACATAATTGTATCCTATTAGTATTTGCAACGACTTTGAACCCGGTGATTACCATGTACACCTTATTTTATCTATGACAGTAATATCATCGCAAATATCTATAGTGGTGTGAGAAAACTTCGCACCACATAGGTTTAGGCATCAAATATTAATTGCAACGACATGTCATCGCAAATACAAAAGGGTACTTCCCTAATTATTTACGATGACATGTCAAGGCAAATATGTATGAATATGTGACGATGTGTCATTACATATATTTTTAACAACAATAATATGGTGGTGCATACGGAGCCCACATTTGCGACATTATGTCATCGCAACTGTGTGATTATTTGCGACGACTTTTGTCGAAGTAAAAAAGTTATCTCTAATAACCCCAATAGTCGTAGTGGTGGGAGAAGTGGATGAACCATGCTTTGTTTACACAAAATCCCTCTATAAATAATGATCAACACCATGCTTTGAAATGCAATCTCATTTGCAAGGTAAATTCAAAAATCACGATGAGGTTCTACAGCTTCGCAGATCATCCCAACCTTAGCTTTTGCGTTATTGTTTCACTCATTCTCTTATCCTACTTCTGTTCCCAAATCACCGTTTGCGCAGCAGATGACGAAGGTAGATGATCTCCTTGTACTCCCTTATACTAAAATGCATGATAATATGGAACTTATTCATCTTAATTTTTTCATGAAATTTTTGAAAACATGGCTCTAACGCTGTTTCACATTCACGCAATCTTCATTCTAACATACCTAATATAGACCACCTTTTTTTTTTCATGTTCTAATAAAAATGAAATTATTTCGTTTCGACGATTCCATGTGACAACACAAGGATTTTACCAACAAAATCATTGATGCCTTTTTTTCCCCTTGTTTTTATCAACATGACATTGCATATCCGAATGCATTCTTAGAAAAGTCAAATCCTAACCTATGAACTCTAATCTAGCGCCTGTGCCAAACTTTGTAGAGGTCTGGTTTCACAAAAATATGATGAATAAATATATTAAAATTCTGTAAATTATCAATCAGTAATGTGTTGGCATTCTGTTTTTTTTTTTTTTGCTACAATGATCTGAATAAAAAAATGCATCTAGCATATATTCATATGAATTAAACAATATTTCGTACTCAAATTAAATAATTAACGGTATGAATGATAGGGAAATAGTAATATATATAATCAGATTAACATTATTAGTGCTGTTTCCTATCATAGATTTAATATTTATGAAAAATGATTAATTAATTTATACGTTTAAATTCTGCTCTTTCTATTTTTTTTTTCTCGAGCGATCTTCGGAGTTTTAAATAACTTTTTGCGGTTTTTGATAAATGCAAACAGGTAATGGAACAAGATTTTCTTATGATGAAGCAACTGGAAGAGGACCATCAAGATGGGGCCAACTTGACCCAAATTGGTACCTTTGTGGTAATGGAACAAGACAATCTCCTATTAACATCTTCAACTTTGGCCTGATCTTGGGGAATTACAAACGGATTACAGACCAGCTCCTGCTATTTGTACAATAGGGGAAATGAAATTGAGGTAAAACTACTTAGGCCCTCTCAATCCCAATTCACATGCAAAGGCGGAGCCAGACTTTTTTTGTCAGTGGGAGCACTATGGTAAAAAATACTATTAGATTTTATTGCATGCATGTATAGTTATTTGTTTTGATTATTAAATGGGAGCATGAGATAAATTTTAAATTTTAGTGGAGGCACAACTAAAATTTTTTAGTAGAACAAAGGTACAATTAAAATTTTTAAAAAATTTTAGGATAAAAGATTAAAACTTCAAAAGTTGAGTAGAGACACGTGCCCTACTCAATAGTATGTGGCTCCACTACAGTTCACATGCCCCTTGACGGTCATTAATGCACCTCTTAAATTATATAAAATCATTCAAATTCCTTCATATGAACAAATGTGATTTCATAAATGAAGCGTGATTTTTTAAAAATCGTGGGCAAATTGGCTAAGATCAATAGTAGTTCTTAGGGCAAACTGACCTAAAACCAATAGTTCAGAACCATTTATAGATTATTAGATTTGGAAGGAAGGTATGTCCTGAATGATTTTATTTATACTGGAACATATTTTTCAATGATGCATGCACCAATTTAATTTTATATATTTATCTAAGTATGTCACACGCAATATTTTTCTTGAAATTTAAACATTGAGTAAAGAGTACGTACATATACATATTTACAAGTGTAAAAAATGTAAACGAAACTATTTATATTTCATACATATTATAAAAAGTAAATTGGTTGGTTAGAAAACCTAGGGAGTTCAAGGGTGCAAAAAGCAGACTCACATCTAATATCGTACAAACAGTGACGGAGCCAGTTGTAGTTGAGTGAGAGCATGTAATCTCACTCAACTTTTGAAGTATTAATTTTTGCCTAAAACGAAAACAAAAATGGATAAGATCCCGAAATGAAAACCATCGGATAGTCTACTATCTCAAAGGAAAAAAAATCTTAACTTAAAGAAGCAATTAGGGCTATTTTGCATAGATTTATAAATTTATTATGTAACTTCTCAAAATTAAAAGTTCAAGGGACAAGTTGTAAATATGCAATAAGTTTACAGTGCAACAGTGTGAAAAACCTTCTAAGAAAGATTATTTTGTGAACTCTTTTGCTATTTGCTTGAAATTTTTTAAATTTAAATATCATGATAGAATTTTCAAAAAATTTCATTTAAATCTTTTAATTTTGACCTTTAAGTACACTTATATTTCAAACTTAAAACCTTAAACTAAACAAAATATCAACTATACTACTATATAACTGGGGACTCTCAATTTTAAATAACATCTATCCCGAGATTAGTTCATTCAAAAGAAAAATAAATAAAATAAATCGATAACATAAAGGTAAAAAGAGAGATAAAGTTTAAGAAAATGTAGTTGCGTCATAATTGTAGTTTAATATATTATTTTCACAACTCCCTCTTTGAAAAATGAAATTCATGGCTCTGAAACTGATTATAAAATAGAATATATATATATAAGATTAAGAGATGTAGCTGTAGTGGAAAGGTTATTATTATTATTATTATTAACTAATACGCTGAAATCATTAGCTCAGAGCTATCTAGTAGCTGAAATCTAGAAACTAAGAATTGGTCTTCTGCGCTTAATATAGAATATGCTATATTTTCAGGGATTTTAGGAAAATGAGAGGCCAACTCGAATGGAAGACCAGTATATCTGTATTCTCGTTGGTTCTTCTAAGGAGCACCTTCTGCCAAGCCTTATATAAACAATATATACATGATATTTGAAGCCTGTGAATCTTTGATCATAGATCTATCACTTTACAAGGACGCATAGATTTCCGTCCCTAGGAAATTATATATAGATATATATATATATATATGTACTAATAATGAACTCACTTATGTTATCCTATATATGTGTAATATAGAAAGACAATACGTGATATGTACGTGCTACCCTTAAATAAACATGTACTTATATGCTTTATTACAAAAATGGAAAAAAGAAATCAAGGTTTGAGAATTAAGTAAGGTGTTGTTCTTGGCCATCTATGCTTTATCATACCGTCGATGTCCCAATGGGATGATGAAAATCAGGTCTTAGTCCGCAGGCAAAAAAACCTATAAATCTCTTACCTATCTATGTAACATCCAAATAAATTAATTTAATTTGGTTGTTAGTGTCAATTAATTTTTAGTTATAATAGCATAATTTTTTTTGTGTAGAAAAATAATAGTTTAAAACTGACGTTTAAATTATCTATTCATCGAACACACATGTTGGTGCAACTGTTTTCTGAACAGTTTCTTAATGGGGCATTCAGAAAAATATTTATTAAAATTAATTTTATAATTTTGTGCGAGGCCCAAATTTAATTATTATATTTTATTTTTTTCCTTCTCCTTTTCTTTTTCCCTTTTGTTTTTCTTGTTTCTCTTCCTTTTCTTTCTTTCACGTTCTTTCATGCTACCTCTCTTTTTCTCTCACACTATCTCAGTCTCACTCTCTCTCACACTCTAACGTTCACTCTCCCTCTTTTCCTCTCGTTTCTCTCTCGTTCCCTCTGTCTATCTCTCTTGGCTCTCTTTCTCTCTATCTCCATGGAGCTTCAACAAATATTCAAAGTTAGGGCTTTTGCCTAGCTTTATTGGGGATTCCTAATTGCATAGAATTTTTTTGAAGATTTGAGAAGGTGTTCATGAAGGTCAAGGTTTTAGAGGCAGGGTTTTCTTCTCTCTTTTTTCCCCTTTAAGAATTAGATTTTCTTTTCTTTTCCTTAATGCTTAAATTTTGTTCTTCAAATTAAAGGCTTCTAATCCTCTTGCATGTGATTAGATTTGTTTGTCCCTTTTAAATTAATGACCTTTGATTGAAGTCTACAGTGGCATCTAAAAACTACTATGAATGTAGCAGACTTTTTATTGCGTGCATCGGCCATAATAGTCTTCGTTTAGATGCAATCTATATTGTATGACAGCTTTTTTCAAATGCTATCACGTTGCACCTTAAATTGAAGTCTACAATAGCATCTAAACATTGCCATGAATGTTGCGGGCTTTTATTTTATGTGCTATAACAGGGTTTATTTAAATGCAATCAACATCCTATGAGAGCATTTCTTAAATGCTATTAATCTCAACTGGTGCAGCCTTAAAGGAAGTCTACAATAGCAGTTAGAAACTGCTATGAATGTTGCTGACTTTTATTGCTGGGCTATAAGAGCGTTCGTTCAGATGCAATCTATATTCTATGACAGCATTTCTCAAGCGCTATAAAAACAATAAATGTATAAATAGATAATAGATAACTTGGGAGTATATATGTGTGTGTGTATATATATGTATATTCATTGGGGAATAATGCTATTTGTTGCAGCAACTTTTGAAAAAAAAAAAAGAGAGAAGAAAGAAGAAAAAGGTACATAAAAAAATAGAAGAAGAAGAGGAGTCTTTCAAAAAAAAAATTTTCATACATGTGAGACAGGAGATATTTCTTCTCCATCCGTCACAATTTGCAAACCACAATATCTATGCTCGTAAATTTTGAGATTCTTCTAAATATAGAGCATTTAGTGGGACCATATGACTAAATAACAAAATGGTCATTCAATTCCGTTTCTTGTTTTCGGAATTATTTAATGTAGTTTTTTACGATAGTGGTATCTACTGATGATGTTTGTTTTTAAATATTATACGTAAGTCCAAGAAGACAAGTTGGGCACCAGTCCAAGCAGGATTACGGAGAGGAATCTTCAAGAAGCAAAATTTCTTAGGGAAATGCTTTAATTGTGACAAGGTGAATCACAAATTGGCAGATTATAGACCGCCAAGGAAAAAGAAAGAGGCAAACATGATAGATGACATCACTCAATATGTTTCATATATAAGCATCTCTGCGGTTGTATCTGAAGTGAAATAATAGAATTCATAGTTCAAAAGTCCCTTTTTCTTCTCAAATTATTGAGTGAACTATCAACTATTTTTTAGAATATACTAAGGCTCAATAGAAGACTATCAACAAATAATAATAATAATAATAAGGCCATACTATTGAAAAGGCCCAATCTAAATGGAATTCATCCGATCTAAACTACTATAAGCTCAATGTAGATGTTGCTATCTATGTCTCAAAATAGTCTGTGGGAGTTGGAGCTATTATTAGAGATTCGATTGGATTTGTTATGATAAATTTGGCTAAAATGTTACTACAAGAATTTCGGCTTTCTGTGACCAAAAAATTGGTCACAGAATGTAGTGTATTTGGTCACCAAAGGTTTTGTGACCAAAATTTTTTGGCCATGAATTCGTCGTGGAAGATCAGTCATGAAAAGTTTCTGTGACCAAAAAATTTTTTTGTCACAAATTATTCCTTGACCAAATTTGGTCATCAAAAAAGAGGTCCAGAGAACTTTCCTACCTTGATTCTGTGACCAAATTTTTGGTCACTAAAATATTTGGTCACAAAAGCATAACTTTTTGTGACCAAAATTTAGTCAAAATATGCATTATTTGGCTGCTGATAAATCTATGACCAAAAGGTGATTTAGTCACGATATGTTTTTGTGACCGAATTTTGGTCACAAAAAATATAGTTTTCGTGATTAAATAATGCACATAATTGGTCATTAATTGTTTATGCGACCAAAATTTGGTCACGAAAAACATACCTTTGGCGACCAATTATTTGTATATTTGGTCACAAATTGCTTTTACAACCAAAGGTAACAAAAAAATATAGCTTTAGTGACCAAATTATTTCATATTTGGTCACAAAAAATTATTTATTTTTTAAATAAATAAATAGATGAAAATTGAATGAACAAAATAACATTCCAATGTATTTATAATATTATCCATTTAAGAGTATTTAATCATTAAAGCTTTAAATCCTAGTATAGAAAGAATTTAAACTACAATATCTAATACACATAATCCAAAACATAAAGGTTTAAATCCTCAACATTATAAGAATAGATAACTATAATATAGTCTAAGATAAGCATAAAGATATAACAAATAGGGCTGACGGTGGTGGCAGTGGCAGTGGCAGATCTTGTGTCCGAATGGAAAGTAAAGGATGACCATGTGGCAGATTACGTTGTTGGAGTAGTTTCCGAATCAAGTCATTTTGTTCTTTCATCTTTTCTTCCATTTCTGCTATACGACGTTGATTTTCCTTCATATTACGGTTATGTTCTTCATTAGTGCTCCGCAACTCTTGGACTTGGTTCCGAAGGTTCTCTAACAAGGTTCATTGTGTCGTTCTCTAGAAGAGTTATTTACTGACTTGTTTTTAAGAACAGGACCTGTGCCCCTCTTGAAGCCATATTGCTCATACTTTTTGTTTGTCAAAACTTGTGAATAATTTTTTTCCTCCTCATTGGAGGTAAGCAATAAACCCTTGGGGAGTTGACTTAGACGTTCGTCGCATAGCGCAAGCATACGATTCTGCGTTTTTAAGAGGGTTAGAATTACATAAATAAAAAAATAAAAAAACATATAAAACAAATAGTTATAGCTAGTTAAATTTTACATATTCCTCTTGTGCCTTATTGCTTTGCCATCCCCGTTTAAAAATCTAGTGAGTTCTCCTATAAAGTTCAAAGTATATCCCAGAGCCTGTTTTGTCCACACTCGATTGTGTACTCATAAACATTATTAATTATCGGTTAATGCAAAAACGTATTTTTTTCACTTAATATTACTTTAGAGAAAGTTAATTACCAACTCTTCCAATTGTTGAACAAGCAATTTTGATGCTGCTTTGCCACCGTCCATAAGATATTATTGACTTGTTTTACCTACAATATGAATATTCATAAATGAGCTTTCGCTCAACAAATAGGAACTATAACTCACAAAATATTTAAAATAATATATTACGATAAAATGCATGTGCTGATTATGCTCAGTTATGATCATGTCTTATTAATTTTATCGGACTCAAGTAGTCGTACCGATAACACGCAACCGACGAGAAATTAGGGTTTGCAAGGTCCTAACAACATTGTAATCTAATTTAATTAATTCTTATTTTTAAATCTTACGTCTCCTCATAGGTCAAGAAGTTGGTACAATTCTTTTATCGAATTTATCCTTAAAAGTTTCACTAACAAAATAGTAAGCATGCAGCATGACATGGCATAGCATACTTTGAACTGAAATTAGACATACTTCGTATTTTTAGAAACATTTATTTTAAAATTATTCGTAATGTAGGCGAGATTCCTACGTACCTCTTATCTTGTAGTAGGTCTCTCTATTTGTCCAAAATTCCTTGTCCTCTACAAGAAATAGTTATGTATAAAGCACCCATTAAGAGTGTGTAAGAATAACCTATTTTATGCTTGTTTTAATTTTTTTTGCATAATCATAAGGATTTTTACGTAACTCGTTTGGCAAGGGATCATAAGAATTGTTATTTCTATTACAAGAATTAATTACTAATTTAAATCCTCATAATATTCGATTTTCATGAATTGCCTTTTATTCATATTAAAATTGATAATTAACTAATTAATTATCTTACCGTGACTAAGTCTATATGATCTTAATTAACTGAATTAGAAATTTCATAAATTCATGATTCTTTGACTAATCCCTAATTAACCATTTTCTTAATTTGTTTAGTGAGCTTGTAATTGGTTCAAGGCCCATTAAGCCCAAAAAGACTCCTAAGACGTTTTATATGTCGTACCATTAAAACTATGACTTGAGTGGTTTTTTAGGACTGAGACGGGCATTGGATCCATGTCTATTGTCATAATAAAAAAATCTAGCATGTTAGGTTTTTACAATAGTTGTTTTATCTTTCATTTAAAAAGCCGTTAAGGATTTTCTTTTAAAAACTATGTACATATAACTCAAGGTTTTGAACCAAAATCGCTCTATGAACTAATGCCCGAATTAGGTAAAACACAAAATCTTGGGCTTGTATAGTTTGTCCAAAGCGTTGTAATTTCATATTTTGTCGAAAAATAAAATTCTATTGCCACGCGATCTTCATTTGTAAAAACTAGTACCGAAAGGTGCCTTTTTGATTAGTTTTAGAAAATTATCGAGAAACTATATGCTAAAGATAGATTTTTCTTTTAAAACTTTTCTTCATGAAAGCTACCTGTTTTGATTAGGGCTAGTAATTCGTGTTCACGTGTCATGTTCGTGTCAACACGTTTATAACACGACACGATTAAACTATACACAAACATAACACAATTAATAAGCGTGCTTAAAATACAAATACGAACATGACTCACTTATAACATATATAACACGACATGATTAAAAAAAACTTACCATAAAATTTTTTTCATAAATTTTTTCTAAAAATTTTAAGTACCAATATTTTTAAAATAATAAAATTTTTTTACAATATAAATTCTTTTTACTTATAATTTTAACAATTTTTTATTTATAATTTTAACTATAAGGCCTTAACAATGTCTAAAATATATCTATATTTAATTATTATTAAATTTTTAAACTGTATTTTTTTTTCAATCTTTAAATTTTAAAAAGCTAATAATGGACAAAAATATATTAAAGCTATAGATAGCTCCATGCCTCCACGCGCACAAGAAAGAAAAAAAGGAACCAGGTTCATATAGACAAGAATGAGAGGAAGAGTCTCATTCTCTTTCGATGTGGGACTCTTGGGTTGATACTACAAAACCATACTAAATATCTTAGAAACCCTTATTTGACATCAAACTTTCATCAGCAAGGTGGTGGACTGGCGGCATAAATGCATCCTTGCATTCCCATAGGTGCAAGGTTCGAATCCTAGCACATGTAAAATTATGAATTTTTTCTTATTTTAAGTTTAAATGTGCTATAAATGGGCTTAAACTACACGACATGTTTACTGCACACGTGTTACACGTGCTAGCACGAATCCATCATATTTATTTTCATGTTATTCATGTCAATCTATTTATAGTCTAATTAATATATGTGCGTGTCAAACCCATTTATCTTGTGTCGTTCTTGTATCGTGTCATCGTGTCATGTCCGAAATTATTGGCTCTAATTTTGATATGTGCTTTAACAACTTCCATGCTCATTTAGAAGTCCCAATCATTGCATTTATTATTTTTGTTCCCCGGTTAAATTTTGCAACTTGAACAATTAAAAAGTTTTGACAGCTTTTTATAAATCCCAATTAAAGTCCATTTTAGAGGCAGATTTTTATAAAAATTCCTTCACAAAAGTTCTTCAATTCGTCAAAAACTAAATGTAGTTTTTAAAAAATTGTTTTGATAAACTACCCAAAACTATATTTTAGAGGCAGATTTTGGAAAAAGTTTTTCATAAAAGTTGTCCATCTTGTCGAAAACTAAAACTTTTTGTTTAGAAAAAATGTAAAATTCGGACCCCTAAATAGCCCAAAACCAACAAAACAGTGGCTGCTTGTACCAAAACAGTTTTGAATAGCTATGGGCAGTTTTTCAAAACTGTCTAGAAACCTATCCTAGAGTCGAAATCATGGTTTTGCTTAGCCACCGAGTTTTGTTCAAAATGTTGAAAATTAAAAGTTCTATGTTTGAAAAAGTTTTAAAAAGCAACTCCAAGACTTCCGTTTATGCATTCAAAATTTTTTGGAAAAGTTTTCCACAAACCAAAACTCGCAAAAACATAAACCTAACATGCATCTACTAACTTTTACTACCATACACATACATAAACTAAGCTAACCAACACGTAAACAATTATTCCAAACTATTTCCTTACCCAATCATCAAATCACTCATAAAAATACAAAATTTAACCTTAATAAAAGTAAGGAAAAAATTTAGGATTCTTACCCTTGATGATCAAACTTGAACTCTTCTTAAAATGATCAAATCCTCCTCTTTCTCCTTTCTTGATCACTGAACATATACTTAATCTTAGTAGAGGTGTCAACTTTTTGTTCTAGCTAAGAAAATGATGATAAAATCTAGGATTTACCTCTAAAAAACAAACTATAAAAACTTAACTTCTTTCCTTTGCTCTTCTAATCCATCTTAGCTCTTCCTTCTTTCTTGCTTTGGTTAGTGATCTTTATGATGGAATAGAATGAAATTTTTCTTGGAGGAAAAAGATTAAGAACCGTTTCTTGCGAGTGGAGAAGGAAGAAAATTTTCTTGGAGAATCTTTTATTAGGCCTGATTTTTGGAAGGTTGAGAAGGAAAGGAAATTTCTTGGTAAAACTTGAGCTTGATTTGGTCTTGAATGAGAGAGATTGAGAGGAAAATTTTTTGTAGAAACCTTCTTGGAGTGCATGGTTTTTGGGAGGAAATGGGAGGAGAATGAAGTCTAAAATGAGGTCTTTCATAGTACAATTATAAATAAACCAATGGCTAATCAAATTCATCCACTTAATTAATAGGTCAACCAAGTTGTAAGTAACTTTGATGAAGTTAAAAATTGGCTTAACCCAAACCACCCCCCAAACCCCCCCCCCCCCCCCCCTCTACGAATTGTGGCACCATACCTTAATAGAGGTTGGTGAGATTTTTGTCTCTTAAATGCTCCAAGGACAACATCATCTCAAGTCAAAGTCATGGTTAAATCTTCTTTTGACCTTATCCTTAAAGATTCCTTCTAAAACATATATATTTCACATTATTGGGAGAATACTAACTTAACTGACAAAAGATTTCAAGATCTATTAGGTCCTTCCTATTTTTTATATACAGTTGAATGCTAAACATAATATGAACCAATATCAAAATAAGCTTTAATCGCGTACCAATTTTTGATTGTGTTTAATCTTGAAATTAATTCTAGACTTAATAAAAACTATACTTGCTTTTTTATACTTCTAGACTTAATAATGATATATTTTTTCTATAGTGTCAATTTCCGAGCTCGCGTAACTCCAATTTTTAATTAATTGGCAATTAAGAACTTGTTGAGTGTTAGAATATTTCTCAGTACACTGCTAACTTTGCACTGTACTTGGAAATTTCAATAATTAAATTCCTATAATTAAATTTCTTAAGTTATTTACGAATTGAAATTTCTTTCGCTTTAATTTGAGATAGAATTTATCAATCGAATTATTAAATCACAAAAGTTAATAATTTTAACTTTAAAATTTGCTATAGAATTTTGTGGAATATTCATATTGATCTCGTAATTCCTTTAGTCATAAAACTTCTTGCATGATATTTCTAGGAAAATCCTTGATTTAAACATGTAAATTATATTATTTAATTTTAAGATTTTCTCGGTCATTACATCATCTAGTCTTATTCATAGTTCTTGTAGAAGCACTACATCAGTCCCCCAGGTCAGAAAAAATTGGCCCTCGAATATGAGTCATTGTCGTTGTCAAGCAAGAAAGGATATCCTTAGCCGTCCTTGAAAGATTCACTCTTGATTCATCATCGCCACGATCAAATGGAAGATGTCGAAGTTGCTGATCAATGTTTACCTTGTGCTTAAACATGGTACGATTGAGAAAGTTATGGACATCTCCTGAGCCTCGAATAGGGTCCTCACTTAGCATAAGAAAAACTTGTTTTCCATTAAACATGAAGCTATACGTGTTATCATGCCTATTATGAACTACCTGGCGATCATATTGCCATGGTCGACCCAAAAGTATGTGGCATATATCCATGATGATGACATCACAACAGACATCATTGCAAAAGTAAGCTAATTGAGATGGAAAAACGGCGCGCCTTAATTTGCAATTTCATTCCTTGCTCTAGCCATGAAATTCTCAATGGTCTTGGATGGCACTTGCTCAAGAGGTTCAACTTCTGAATGGCTTTTTTTTATACAACATTCTCACAACTGCTTGAATTGATAATAAAGCTGCGAACCTTGCCACTCATAATGCAAGTGGAGTGAAAAAGGCTTGATAGTTGCCTCACATCATCTGCTTGTTGAGGTAGCAAACAACTACAACGAACAACCAAAAGTGGCCTCGTATCTCCAAATAATCGCTCCTTTGGAAACGTATCACTCTCGTTTCTTCTCATTAGGCAGCTCATCTTCAGGAACCATAGCAACAATGTCTACATTATCAACAAGGAGCCGTTGACATCCGTTAAGGCATTTTAATTGTCGATGGCCAGTCCTTCCATATGAGAAATAACACAAAGCAGTTCACACATAAGTGTTTCAACAAGCGGGATGTGTATGAGCAGGTGGTGGTGGTTGGGGTGGAATTGTAGTCACGAGAACATGCTCCATTAGGGTCACTTGACTATTGTTAGGAGCTTACGGAATTGTAGTCACGGGAACCTATTACTGGTCCGAATAGCTTAAGAACGTTTCAAAATTGTGGTCTAAGTTCCCTCATAAATTGACAGACCAATTGTTCATCAGCCTCGTTGATATCGTTCCGAGTCAAGAGAAGGAAAAATTCTGTAGCACAGTCATTAACAAAACGATTACATTCCTGAAGATTTTGAAGACGTTAATACAATAGCCATACATAGTTGTGGGGCAAGAACATAGACTTCATATGTTTCTTCGTCTTTTTCCATGTTACTATCTTGCCCTTTCCAAAACGAATATAGGTAAGTGACCACATAGGCGAGTAGCAATCAAAGAAATCCTCTTGTTATCAAGAACATCCTTCAAGTCAAGAATCTCTTTTACAGCATGAACCCAATCTAAATATACTTCGGCCTTAAAAGCCCCATATATTCTTGGATTTTAACTTTTAAATTGGGTTCCCAATGCTTGTCTTCTTTACAACAATTAGGCGTCAGTCGACGAGGAGTAGAACGGTTTTCATCTGCCAATTAATCATCATCAGAATCCCATTGCGGCGAGACTAGAGCAGCAAGTTGTTGCATTAAAGTTGCAGCCTGTTGCTAGAAAAGGGTGAAGGTGTGGCGTCAAATTCAGTAGAAGCAGCAGCGCATGAGTTAGGTTGGCAATGAGGCAACATGGTATTAGAAGTGCAATAGAGTATTAGGGCTTTGATACGAATTGACGTAGTAGAGGCCTAGGATAGACTTGTAGTTTGTATATTTATGAAAAATATCCTAAAACAAGCACTCAAGTAATTCATTTATTTGTGAGAATACTAAAGAACAAGCAAAGAAAAAATAAAGTTTCTCAAAAATTTTATTAATAATCCAAAAACAAGAATAACAATCCTAGCAATATTCTTAAATAAAAGGCTGGAAAACAAAGATAAGAAAACTAAGCCTATTCAAAATTGGAAATCTAAACTAAGGAAAAACTTTAAAATAAGTCTTCTCTCGAAAAGGAAACAAATAAACAACTAAATAAAGGCTAAAAAACCTCAGAATTCTAAAATTTCTCATGAAGCTGGTCTTCGACTTTTCGGTCAACTGGTTAACTACCACAGGTCAACCGGTAAGTGGTAGAGAGTAAATTGGGTAATCTAGTCCGGTCTCTATTCACCGGTTCGACCGGTCAATCAATTGTTGCCTTCTATGAGAGTATATTTGATGAGGAAAACTAGAATGGTGGATAGATTTGGAAAAGAATAAAAATATTATACAAATACTTTTAATTACTTAGTAGGAGGAAGAGAGCCTAAAAAATATATACGATAATTATGTCTGATTACTATATTGTTGATTTTATTGTCGATTAATGAATTTTTTTTAGGGATATTTTCTCAAGTTTTTTTATTGATGGATTTCATGAGGGTGAAGATTTTGTCCCTCCAATTTTTATTTCGCTCCTCTCCTTACTCCACCAATATACCATCCTCCCTCCACGTAAACACACTCATCATAAAATCTTTCTTCAGCCAAAATACAAAAACTACATACCCATATATGTAAGCGGTTTTCTATCATCAAATTATATCAATTAATTTAATGAAATCTAATTAATATCTAAAATTTAAAGTTTGTGCCCCGCTAACTTGCCAAATTTTTTAATATCCTACCACAAATTCTTTTATAATAATAATAATAGTAATAATAATAATAATAATAATAATAGCAGTTAGTTTAATAAAATCAAATTAATATCTAAAATTTAAAGTTTGCGCCCCGCTAACTTGCCAAATTTTTTAATATCGTACCACAAACTCTTTTAGAATAATAATAATAATAATACCCCGCATCCCCTTATCTGTTCACTAGCCAACAATGGTTGGCTACGCTCTCTTATAGCGTATAAACCATTGTAGAGCTGAGAAAGCAAGAAGAAACCTTAAACAAGTTTCATTCACCAATGGCAAACCAATCCCAAGAAAACCTTGAGAAACAAGCCTCTTCTTCCTCAGCTGTAGTAGTAGCAGTAGTAGTTCCCTTCCCTGCCCAGAGCCATCTAAACCAACTCTTGAATCTCTCTCACATCATTTCCTCACACAACATCCCAGTTCACTATGTTGGCTCTGCACTCCACAATTCCCAGGTCAAGTCTCGAGCATTTCTTGTACTAAACGACGCCAAAAACTCAATCCAATTCCATGACTTCCCAACTCCCCAGTTCCCATCTCCTCTTCCAAACGACACAAAATTCCCTTCACATCTCATGCCTTCTTTTGAAGCCACTGTCCAATACCTTTGCCAACCTTTTGCTAATCTTCTCACTTTGCTAACCAAAACAGCCAAAAGAGTTGTTATAATTCATGACCCTTTGATGAGCTCTGTTGTTCAGGATTATTCTACTTTGCCCAACACCGAGGCCTACCTTATGCATTGTCTGTCTTCCGTTCACAATTTCACCGTTCTCCGTGACATGTTCGGAATAGAATTTGGTTGTCATGATAATAATGTAACGCCCCTCTTACGGACGTCACAGATGTCGTTACATTCATTCATTACATACTTATTTTTAAGATGAACTTTAAGTACAAAACTTATTTGAACTTTAAAGGTAAACGTAGTTAAGAAATCATAACCAGGATCCATACATACATTTTTTTTTGTTTAAAAATACATTCAATAAATAACTTGATCTAAAGTAATAACTAATTTGATCATAAACATCCTTTAATAAGGTAAATATACCGAAAAGTAAAATCATAACTTATTAAAATATCACATCATTTTAAAACTATTTGCTCTCACAGTTCGGCAAGCCAAACTGGAGACTTCGGGAGGCCGAACATGGTCGGCAGGCCGGAAATCATCTATCGGCAGGCCGGCAAAGGCTTTGCAAAACAGGGTTTTTAAAACTTTCAAAGTTCGGCAGGCCGAAAAAATGGGATCGGCAGACCGAACATTCTTACATCGGCATGCCGAACAACGATGGTCGGCAGGCCGACTGAGTCCAAAACTTTAGTTTAAAGACAATTTCCAATACTACATTATGCGGAAGACCATAAACTTGAAAAGAATAAGTTATCAAAACATAGTTCGTGAATTCTTAGAAACAAAACTTATCAAATAGCCATATCCAGATTATAAAACATAACTTAAATCATTAAAAACTTTCTTCTTGGCGTTCTTCCTTTTGCAATTCGTCGTTCTTTATGCTCACACG
Source organism: Artocarpus heterophyllus (assembly GCA_025403435.1). NCBI lineage: Eukaryota > Viridiplantae > Streptophyta > Magnoliopsida > Rosales > Moraceae > Artocarpus > Artocarpus heterophyllus. The sequence continues at coordinate 21,622,285 of CM046351.1, forward strand.
CCTTCTTATGCCCTCCGTCTATTCCATGACTTTCTTGCCCTTATCTAGCAACAAGATATAAACTTGAATAAGCTAAAGCTTAGTAAGTACATATAATTCTCACAATTTTAAAGAAAAACATTTCATAACATCATCATCATCATTTTCGTAATAGTGCATTAAGCACATTTTCATAGAAACATATCTTTCATTACTTTGACCATATTAAAACTTATTCCATTTTATCTTAAGGGCCCAAGTGTTGCACCATAATCATCATCGTAGGCGCGCCGTCATGAGAGGAAAAGGGTAGCTAGTCCTAAACCAAACATGGCATCATAACATATCATAACATAAGTGTTAGGTAATACATATATATATATATATATATATATATTTCATGCTTTGAAAATTGTCATAATCATATATGCATAACTTTATGAACATCAAAATATTTCATAAGAAACTTTAAATGAAACCATCATAAAATCCATCATAGAATGATTATCATTATACGCATAATTTCAAACTTTATAAAACATATCATGTTGCAGGTGAGAATGTACTTACCTTTATAGTTCACTTACTTAACCTTATATGTATCGGTGACGACGCCGCGGTCTTGATGTGCTCGTTCCTTTGAGTGTTCATGCCATTTATTCATTTAAAGATACAAAATGAAATTAATACTTCTCATTGACGTTCCAGAAAATGAAGACGGAAGCCAAGTCTTGAGAACAGGTGGAGGACTATTAGAGCCTACACGACAAGCAATTGTCACTTTTTTAAGGAGCAACCTTAATGTATTCGCTTGGAATCATTCAGACATGGAAGGAAAGTTCCTTAGATTTATGGTGAATAAAAGGGGGATTGAAGCTAACCTTGAGAAGATTAGAGGTCTCTTCGACATGGAATCCTAGAAGAAGCCCAAGAACGTGCATAGTTTGATGGCAAAGGTTGCAGCTTTAAGTTGCTTCATCTCAAGGGCGGCTGACAAATACCTCCAGTTCTTCAACGTGTTGAGAGGGGGGAAAAATTTCGAATGGAAAAATTAGTGCGAGGTAGCATTCCAACAATTGAAAAGATACCTTGAAAAACCACCCTTACTATCTAAACCTATCAATAGAGAGACGTTGTTCCTTTACCTTGTAGTCTCGACATGCTATTAGTGCGGCCCTCGTTTGAGAGGAAAACAAGATGCAACTACTAGTGTACTACATAAGCAGGAGGCTCAATGATGTTGAACTCTATTATCCAGGGATAGAGAAGTTGGCCTTGACATTAATGATGGCATCGAGGAAACTGAGGCCACACTTTCAGTCACACTCTATCGAGATCCTTACCACCTTCCCTTTTAGTCAAGTCCTACAAAAACTAGATGCTTCTAGTCGACTGTTAAAGTGGGCCGTGGAATTACGAGAATTTGACATCAGTTTCAAACTAAAGACAACTATTAGGCCAAACACTAGCAGACTCATAGCCGAGTTCAGAGGGGTCTTCGAAGATGTCATTGGTAACCTTGCAATAGGAGAGTCTGATGACCATCAGATGGTGGAACGCAATAAGGGTAAAGTCAATGGCATTCCTACTTGGGAGCTTGATGTGGATGGTTCTTTGAATGAAAATGGAGCAAGAGCTGGGGTCTTCTTATCAGCCCCGAGAGATACAAGCTACATTGTGCAATTAGATTAGGGCTCAACGCTTCAAACAACAAGGCCGAATATGAAGCACTTTTGGCTAAGGTTTGACTCGCCAAGGCGATGAAGGTTGAAAGTTTGAATATTTTGAGTGACTTACAACTGGTGGTTTGCCAAGTAAATGATGAGTATCAAACTTGAAGGGAAAGGATGGCAGCCTACTTGGAAATAGTAAAAGACTTGTCAAAGTCCTTCGTTGAAGTCAGAATTGAACAAGTACTTCACTATGAGAATAATAATGCAGATGCATTTGCAAGACTCATGACCTCAAAGGATGCCAAACTCCTTCACATGGTCCTAGTTGAATTCCTCAAAGGCCCATGCTTCAATAGGATGGAACACTTTGAGATTGAAAAACATCAGTTTGAAGCCTCATAGATAGACCCCATTATCAAGTAATTGGTGACAGGGGCCCTAACCTTAAGACAAGGCTGAAGCAAGGAAGCTACATTTGAAGACAGTTTGCTACTTTGATTTACGATGGAAAGCTATACAAGCGAGGGTACTCGACTCTGCTACTAAAGTGTGTAAGATAGCATGAGATAGGTTACGTGCTCCAAGAAATCCACAAAGGCATATATGGTAACTACGTTGGGGGACAATCCTTTGCTCATAAAGCCCTTCAGCAAGGATTCTACTGGCTAACCATGAAGAAAGATGCATGTGACTTCGCAAAGAAGTGTGATTAGTGCCAGTATTTCTCCAACATCTAGAGGATAACCCGCTAACCTCTGAGCTCAATAAGTACCACGAGGCCTTTTGCTGCTTGGGGAATCGACATCATTGGGACTCTTTTGAAAGCTCGAGGCAGAGCACTAGTTTGCAGTGGTCGCAGTAGATTATTTTATGAAATAGGTTGAAGCTGCTCCATTAACCATGATAACGTCAAAGAAAGTACAAGTTTTTATATTGATGTTCATCCCTTACCGTTGTGGTATGCCCTACTTCCTAGCATCCACAATGGAAAACAATTTGATAGTGAGAAGTTCAAGGAGTTCTACAAGGATCTTGGGATAAAAAAAAGCCTCTCATCAATTACCCATCCTTAAGCTAACGGTTAAGTAGAAGCGATAAACAAAACTTTGAAGAATAACTTGAAGACTAGGCTTGAAGCCAAAAAGGGGGCTTAGGTTGATGAGCTTCCAATGGTATTATGGGCCAATCGAACCACAACAAGGACGTCCACGGGTAAGACCCCTTTCTCTCTCACTTTTGGTGTTGAGACCATGGTCTCGGTAGAAGTTGGTTTGGAATCTTTTCGATGGGAAAATTATGAAAGGGAGAGCAACATGTTTGGTTAACATAAGAAGTGAGCTGGACCTCATCGAAGAAAAAAGAGAACAAGCACAGCTAAGGGTAGCAGTCTACCAGCAGATGGTAGCCCATCACTATAACTCAAGGGTCCGTGAGAGCAACTTTGTTCCTGATAACCTTTTCCTTTGTCGCGTGTTCCTGAACACTAAAAATCTAGGAGAATGAGTCTTTGGTCCCAATCAAGAGGGGCCATATAGTACTTGCAAGGTTCTAAGGCCTGGGATATACAAGTTTGGAGCACCTTAGTGGAAAAAAGATCTCACACTCTTAGAATGCTGAACACCTCTGACTCTACTACAAGTAAGCCAATTAAAAGCCTTAGATAATGATCATTCTCAAAGTATTGTTTGTTTCGTTTCCAAGGAGTCAAGTTAGGTTACCCTTGACATTAGTAGCAAGACAAGTATCATATGTTTCATTTCCAAGAAGTCAAGTTAGGACGGCCTTGACAACAATTGTAGGCGTATTGTTAGGCAGTTAGTGGTAGCTATGGCGTCACTTTTGTAATGTTCTTCTTATATTTTGTTTAAGAAATGAATGAGAATGATCGAAGTTTATGCTTAACTATTCTTCAAACTTTCATATTATTACGCTCGCTCTTCGTAAATTGTTATATGCCTCACAAACCAAATAACAATAGGGGGTTGAGATATATACAAGGGTGAGTGCACATGTTAATTATGGTAGAAGTTGGAACTCATTTCAACAAGTAATATCCTAAAGAGACATTTGATTCAAGTCGGAACCTATTTTGACACTCTTATTTAAGTCAGAACTCATTTTGATAGGGGACATTCTAAGGATGTGCCTCATCTAAAAGCCTTACAAGGTAGGAGCGTTTACATGAATAAGGCCAAGCTTCAAGGAGTCCCTTCTTGAGCAAGACCATGTGAGAGCAAGGCTGAGCTCCACCTCAAGGAGCCTTCACATGGACCACAAGCTCCACAGAGACTCTTCTCAAGTAAGGTCAGGCGAGAGCAAGGCCGAACTCTTCTCAAGCAAGATTATGTGATAGCAAGGCTGAGCTCCACCTTAAGGAGCCTTCACACGGAAAAGGCCAAACTCTGAGGAGACTCTTCTTAAGCAAGACCATGTGCGTGCAAGGCCAAGCTCCACCTTAAGGAGTCGTCACATGGAAAAAGCCAAGTTCCAAAGAGACTCTTCTCAAGCAAGGCCATGTGAGAGCAAGGCCGAACTCTTCTCAAGCAAGGCTGTGTGAGAGTAAGGTCAGGCTCCACCTCAAGGAGCCTTTACATGGAAAAGGCCAAGCTCCAAGGAGACTTTTCTCAAGTAAGGTCATGTGGGTGCAAAACTGAGCTCCGCTTCAAGGAGCCTTCACACGAAAAAGTCTAAGCTTCAAGGACATTCTACATGAGTAAGACCAAGCTCTACATGAGTAAGCCTCTTATGCAACTCGAAGGGTAAGCTCTGAAAAGGCCCTATACGAGTAAGGCTGGAATGTTTTTTGGCAAACTTGCATGAATAATGTCTTAAGGCATGAACAACCCTATTAAGCTGCCTACACTAATTAGAGTTACGATAAAAAAATGAAACTACACCTAAATACAAGGGAGGACTAGATGTTTGGTTCATGATAGTTACAAAATACTTAAGCATAAAGCTAGGTGAAACCAATAATACTAACTGATGAACTCCAAATAAGTTAAACATGTAAAAGAAGAAGAAATTCATGCAATCTAAGATGAAATTAGTCCTTTTTGCCATCATCACAGCCATTGCTTTAGCCCTTCTTCTTGGTGCTCCCAGTAAATGAATCGACCTTGTTAGAGGCAATAGCGGAGGAGGAAGAATCGATCTTTAGTTTGCCAGCTTTGGAATCCATCTCATAGACAATGTTCATTGCCTTGTCGCCTAGGAAACTGAGATACCACTTGGGCCTTTTGACGTGTACCATCTTGATCATTGGAGTAATCTTTTTAAGAACCCCCTTGCCCTTAATCTTGGCCCTCTCTTTTGTGGGAAGTCTAGACCTTCCCTTTTCTTGAGCCTGAAGGCTTATCTTTTCCTCCTACTCAGTCTTTTCCTCAGCATGAGTGTCTTTGGGCTCTTGAATCTCTACTCTAAGGGCCTTGGTAGAGGCCTTTTTCAATTCAAGCTCAGTTGTGAGAGAGTCAATTTGAGATCGTGAGTCTTTGAATCTAGACTTTGCCTTCTTCAGCTATTAATTCTTTGCATTTAGTTCCTTCTTCCTCTTATTGGACTTGGAGACAACATTAAGCTCTCTTTCACACATCAAGGAACAAAGTAATGGAAATATTAATTTCGACTACATGTGTATCAAGTAAAAACAAAAGAAAGGAAGAGGCCTAAGAGTAGTTACCTTGGCAGAGAGCTCTTTGAGCTTGTACATGAGTTGAACAAAGTCACCAGCCTTAAGATGTTTGTACGTATTGGCGTACAAATGCTCGTATCCAATGTCCATAAGTGTTGGAGGTGAGGGGAATCATGTCCCCTTGCCCTACATCTTTGGGCTTCTTACTGATTATTTAGTGGAGTTAGCCTTTCTTTTCTTTGAGTAAGGCTCAACAACTTGTTTCCCCTTCCTTTTCTTGTTATTAGCAATGGGACCTTCTTGGTCCTTGGAAGGGGCTTCTTCAATGCCAGAGTCTGATGCAAGAATGAATAAGTCCTCAGGCTTAGACGTTTACTCCTCCAACAAGTGCTGAGATGTTTTTTTCCCTTTTCCTTTTTCGGCCTTTTTTGAAGCCTCACCCTTTTCTCTAGTAAGGGACTTCGAAATGCCACTCACCTCGGAGTTGAAACCGAAATCAAGAACAAGGTTGAAGCCTTTGGAAAGAGTATCCTCCATCACCTTAAGCCCGATATGACCAATAGTAGAGTTACACAATCTCTCGTAGATTCCTACGAAGTAAGAAGAAATGTAAAAAAAGGTAAATAATGCAAAGGATGGTTACAAAAAAGCTAGGAGTTGGTCATACCTCTTGGCCACAATATGTCAACCTTGATGAGATGCTTAGAGTCAATGCTGTCACAAGAGTTCTTAAGCTAGTGCTTAAGATTATGGATATGATTGACTTTTCCTTTGAATCTCTGATAGCTTAGGAGATTCCTATAAGGCTACAACGAAAACAAAAAATGTTAAGTAGGGAATTAAAATAATAGAATATCAACTGAGGTTAGAAGTAACGATTAACATGCTTATCTTCCACAAAAAAGTAACGATTCTTATAATTCCCGAGGTTGGAAGGAGGATTACGAATCAGGTCAAGCTTACTACTAAGCCTTAAAGAGAAATAATAAAAGCCATCATTGTTAGGACCGTTCTTGATGGTGTACATGTACCAAAACTCCACGACTATAGGGGCTCCAATACGACTTGGTATATAAGAGATATATGCCTACCAAGTACCTCCAAGCATTAGGAGAAAACTAGAGGGGAGCAAGGTTGAGGGAGTCTAGTACATCTGTATAAATATGATGCAAAGGCAAGCTTACTCCACACCTTATAATGTACATGCTCATGGCGTACACTCTTTTCGGAGATGATAATTTTCTATCCCTATTCGAAAGAATCCAAGTGCGGCAGCAGGCCTCGCAAAAATGAAGCTCCCTTTGGAACCTTTTCAAGCCTACTTCGGTTAACTCGATGGGAGTGCTCCTAGAAGATAGGTCTCTTTTCCTTCTAACATCCTTATATGAATAAGAGTCCTAAGCACTATCAATGAAAGACTAAGACTCAAAAGACTTAACGCAATAAGCGACATAAGACTCATCATGTGAGGCAACTTTACTAGGAGAGTCTTGGCTTCTAGAAGACTCTTTTGTGTAAAATCTCCCATCAAAGGAGACATCTATTGCACTCAAATCTTGACTCTCGAGTTTGTCCGAACTTGCCTTTGAACTTAACATCTACAAAGGGAATTAAAACAAGGTAAACCCTTTGAGATAAACAAAAATAATGCTCAAGTCCAAAAGCAAGTAAATAAATAAATAAATAAAACAAGGCCGAGACTAAGGCCTTGGCCTACACAAGAAAAGCCACCCACGGAGGGCAGCCCCTTGAGTAAGGCCTAGCCCCACTCGAACAAGGCAACCCCGCAAGCGAGGCCACTCCCTGCGTGCAGGACAGCCCTACGAGCAGGGCCGTGCCTCGTGAGTATGGCCATGGCCTACAAGCAAGGCCATAACCAATGAGCAGGGCCCAGCCCTACAAGCGAGGCTGCGCCCCATGAGCAGGGCCATGCCTAGGGCAACCTATGCGCAGGGCCTAGCTCTGCAAGCAAGGCCATGTAGGGCAGCCCTACGGGTAAGGCCGTGCCTCTACAAGAAAGGCTGTGCTCCTACAAACAAGGCTATGCCTTGCCCCTCATGGGCATCCTTTCAAGTAGAGCCGAGCCTCCCTCATATTGTCTTATATGAGCAAAGCCAAGGCCCCACAGTTTTGCCCATCACGTGGCTAGGAAAGAACCTATCATGGGTGATCGATTTTCCCTTACCTTACATAGATCAGACTCCTATTCCTAAAGGCAAAGCACTCAGTGCCTTGATCGTTTATGGATGAAACATTGGACAAATCGGTCACTAAGCATACACACAATGGGATCCAATACATAACTCAATATAATTAAACATAATGCTAAGTCCCAAGTTCATCGAAGCAAAATATCAAACACCTAGTATGTGACAACTCCTTAAAGAAGTTTTAGTCTCTAAATTGGTTTTAGCAAGCCAACAAATACTTGCTGTATGTATAAGCCTCTTGAATAAACCTAAGCCTAAAGCTGGTTTAGGTAAACAATCAAACACATGGAGTGTATCAAATCTCAATAATGTTCAATTAGATACTAACTCACCAATAAACAAAGAAAACTTGCAAAAAGAACAACTTGGAAAACGAACAAAATAAAATATCAAAATTGAACTAACCTTCGAAAAATGTGCAAAGTAGGGGTGAACGGCGGGCGGTTTGGCAGTTTTTGGGTGGGTGCGGGTGGGTTTTGTTGGATGGCGGGTTGGCAATTAACCAACCCACAGACCACCTGTGGAATGGCGGGTGGTTTCGGTTTGGGTGCGGGTTGGTGCGGGTGGGTGCAGGCGGGTTGAGGCAATTTGAGCCTATACTGTAGCCCAATGTAATGTTTTGAGCTTTAAAAAAAAGTTAAGAAAATTTGTAGAAAATATAAGATGATAATATATGAAGCATTCTCAAAACAACCAAGTTTGACGTCTAAAGACTATGACCATATTCACAACAGAGGGGAAGGACTACGCATGCCACTACCACTTAACTAATTACTTAGAACTGGGAGTGGGAAGAAGAAAAGAAAAGGGAAAACTTTGGGGTTGGCTGGCTACAATTAGAACTTTGGGGGAACTCTAAGGACTTGGAGTCGATGTTAGGGTAATGGGGCGGAGGGCAGAAGACAAATTAGATTGAGGAATTAGCTTTTTTTTTTTTAGAAATTTAGGCGGACGGGTCGATTTAAACCCGTCCTTTAAATTTCAAAATCGAACCCACCCGCCAACATATACAGGCGGGTGGGTTGAACCCGCCCATTGGCAGGTTGCTGACGTGGACCCATTTTTTTGGGGTAAGGCAGGAGTAGGTGCGGGAGGCTGGCGGGTATAGGGCGGTTTTTGTGTAGCCCTAGTGTGAAGAACACCTTGAAGGAATCCAAAAAAGATGAACTTGAAACTTGGATTGTGTTGATGGCTACCACTTGAAAACTATGAAGTTTTGCACAAAAATCTCTCTCTTTTAACCATTAAAACTAAACATTTTAGTGTAATTTTGGAAGAATAGGCAAAGGATTAAATGATTTTTGTGGAAGAAATTAGAGTTTGAGAGATATAAGAGAGTGAGGGCGTGTGATCTAAGCATGTAAGCCCCTTAACCAAAAAAAAAGGTATACGCCTCGGCCCTACTTGAGTAGGGCCACAGGTGGGAAGCCTCGACCTTCCTCGTGTAGGCAAGCAAGGCCACCCATAGGATGTCGTAGCCTTGCTCACGTAGGGCCACTTGCAGGAGGCCTCGGCCTTACTTGTGCCTTGGTCGCGCTTTGTAGGAGACCTCGACCCTGACTACGCCCTTCGAGAATACTTAGCTTACCCCCGTGTCTTAGTTATATCCTCTAAGTAGGCCTTACTCGCACCTATCTGGATAGCCTTACTCATATCAATGAGATGAGTGGATGCCACTTAACACTAGAATAGTTCAAAATGAACTAGTATTTCTAAAACTACTTAGAACCTTAAGTAATTAAACTAGACAAAGCTCTTTGTGCAAATGGTTTGCTTCAAGAGCTGGGGGAAATTGTTATACCATTAGGTTGAAGGAGATAGGAAATAATACCAACTTAAAGCATTCAATGCTTTCCACAAGGGTATAATCTTTGAATTAAAGGAGCTCTAAGCTCATTAAGGTAGCAATGCCATAGTAGCAAGGCCAAAGTAAGAGCTATTATGCAAGCAAGCCAAGGTAGGAAGGCCATGGTAGCAAGGCCAAAGTAGAAGGGGTTCCAACTTTCCAAAGTAGGAGAAAATGTGCAAACAAAGCACCATCTCCTCTTTCCATTGATACAGTGGAATGGCGTCATACCACATACCCCTCACAAATTACATACTTTTTTTTTAATCTAAAAGAAGCTATTTGAAGTAACTGTCTCAAATCGAGTTGTCCAAGGTAGCTACCGGAGGATAAAACCATTAATCAATGCATGTTAGAGTTTGGAGAATGTGATAAAGAAGGGACAAAGTAGGAGAGCGGTTACCTCTATGTGGAAAGGGGAGACAACATTTGCTAAGATAAGGACGTGAAGTCAATGGTAACAAAAGGGGGACGGTTTTTGGGGGTGGTTGAGTTGGACGAAAGCTTCCCTATAGATAGAGGAAGAAAAGGTAAGAGGAGAGAGAAGATTTTAGAAAGTGAGAGTTTCATCCTTTAAAATTCGTATTTGAGAAACACATTCAAGAGTGTAAGGGTAGCTCTTAAGTTTGTATTTTTCCATAAAATTATAGTGATGAGTAAGTGAATGTAGGCGTCGATTTGTCGAACCACTATCAATTTTGGTGTTCAGTTACTTTCCCTCATTTTACTTTTTTGTTTCAATTTGAGCATTAATTGCCCTCCTACTACATTGTTTATTCATCTCTTTCAATTATCATCGTCTTGGTGGTTGCTGAATTTCAATCATCAACAATTCTATTTGTTATCTATTGCTTCAAAAAGTCTTATAAGCTCCTTTTGTTCTATCTCGGTTTCAACTTTTCTTGTTGCTTTGAATATGCATGTAAAGAATTTGATTAATCAAATAATCATTATCAAATACTTAAAATAAATTTCAAATATGTGCCACTTCATCGGGTTGCTCCTTGTAGCAACCCCTTTGTTGGAGCTTTATACAAAGCTCGCCTCATCAAGTAACTCCTCAAAATGTCTGCCTTCAAAGGTAGCTCCTCATAGCACCTTATAAGGTGGCTCCACATAACACCCCCTTCATTAAAGAGCCCTCATCGGGTGGTGCACTTCATGTAGAGCTCAGCTCATGGGTGGCTTTTCATTGCATCAGCTTTTTAAGGTAGCTTCTTGTAGCATCGCACTCATCGATAGCTCTATATAGAGCTCTTGTGTTGGGTAGCTTCTCTTAGCACCCACCTCTAAGGGTAGCTTTCTATAGCACCCCCTCGTTAGTTAGCTTCAAGTAGAGCTTACATTTTGGGTAGATTTTTGTGGAAGTCTCTCGTCAAATATCTCCATGTAGAGCTTGCATGATGGATAACTTCTTTTAGTGCCTGCTTTCAAGGGTGCTCCTCATGGCACCTCTTCATCGAATAGTTTCATCTAGAGCTTGCTTCGTTAAGCAACTTCTTATAGCATCCCTGATGGGTAGCTCTTTCTACCGTTCGTCTCAATGGATAGCTCTTATAAGCATTCGCCTCAATGAGTAGCTCCTCATGACACTCAACTTGCTAAGTAATGCCAAACTAGCAATAGATGTCTACTAGTTTACAAAACCTCACAATCATGAAAGTTAGAGTTTATTTTAATAAAGCGCATGGATGGATAAGAGTATTCTTTTTGTAACTCTAATTCTTCAAGTAGGGTTCTTTATAGAGCCCTAAGACTACAAAGAGTGTACTCTATAAAGCTTTGACTATATAAAGAATTCATCCCCACAAAGTTCTAACCTTTTAAATAGTAGTATTCATGGAGATCTTACTCTTTTAGAATTGCACTTTATGGAGCTCTCATGCCTCAAGGAAACTCTTGATAGAGCTTTGACTTATCAATAAGCATTCACCATAGGGATCTATCTCCTTTGAAGAAGCTCCCAATAAAGCTCTAATTCATCTAGAAGTACTCCCAATGTCAATTTGAATACCTTACTATCAAACATGCATTTAATTGGTTAAATTAACCCAAAATTTACCAAGTCATAACTCCTTTTGACAACATAATATATTTCTAGTTGGGATAATGTCTAACTCCATACAACTAAATCAGAACCTTTTTTGATAAAAATCAACTCATTACAAAATTTTTAAAGACATTACCCAATTATGAAAAATTATGAATAATAGTGGTGGTGGGAATTTATTACTAATATTATTATTTCCTCTATCAGGATTTGAAAATTTTGTTTTTGTTTTTTAAGAAGAAGAAGAAGAATAAAGTGACCTAAATTTAATATCACATGTTTTTTTAACCTGCTTTGAAACATAATAGATATTTTTGGAACCCATTACTATCATAAGAAACACCATAGCGTGGGGGTGAATGCTATCAATTTCAATGCTCTAAGGTTTAGGGTTCATTCCCTGCTTGCGTGTAGTTTTGCCCACAACTTTTGTAACGACTATACTTACGTAACTATTACTTAACTACAAAATCGTGAACTTAAATATATTTTAACGTGAAGTACTTAAATTGTGGAATATTTTTTAAAATGAAATAATAATTATAATTTCTTGGAATAATTCTTCTAATGAAATAATAATTATTTCATAAGACTTAATTCTCAAATCTAACATAATAATAATTTCTTAAATGTAATAATAATGATTTCATGAAGATTTTCTTTTTAAAATTTTTTTTAACTTAAACTGAAACTTCTAAAAACATTTATCAAATTAATTTTCGTAATAATAATTTCTTAAAACTTATTGTTTTAGAAATCGACATATTAATAATGGTTTATTAAAGCATATTTTTTCAATACTTTTCTTAATAATAATTTCATAAAACATATTCCTTAAAATCCTTTCTTAATTTAATGCAAAGCCTTATGAATATTTTTAATTTCAAACATTGTTATAATTTTTTTACTTAAAAATTTACTTAGAATTGTTGCATATTCTGTTGCAACATTTTTGAATCTTAAAATTCTCTTGACTAAGGTTGAATGATTTCAACCCTGGTTTTCAAGATATACTTATATAATTTCATTTACTTTATTTATACATACATAATTTCATAAAATAGAAATGCGCATAATTTCATGAAATAAAATTACAGAAATATTACATTTACCTGAGCGGTATTCATTTTTATCTTCACCATTTGTCTGTCATTCACGATCATCTATAAGTGTCACTAATAGGTTTTTTTTTACCTATAACATGAACATACTTTAATAAACTTTCGCTCAGCAAGTGGGAAATTAGATTTGCAAAACATATTTAAAAAACATTTGATAAAAATATGCATTAACATTTTATAATTGCTTATTAACTTTTTTATGCTTAATTATTTAAGCTTTAACTAATCTTACTGATTGGGCCTGAGTGGTCATACCCTCTGCGTGTGATCCTCAGGAACTTAGGGTTCGCGAGGTCTCCAATGACACTGAGGTCATAAACTGCATTGAATTGAGTCCAAGCCTCATCGTAAGTCAAGAGGTTGGTACGACACCCTTAACTTGTTTTATTCACTAATTTTATTTTGTGTATGCAGTATGACATGTTACTACATACCATCACAAATTCATAAATCATAAACATATTTGACTGAAGGTGAGCGCGCTATATAATTTAATACAATATACTTTACTTACTGCACATAACATGATCCTAATATAACAATACATGTCATGACTTAAACTTAACAAATCATACTCATAACAAAATACAACAGAGCATGTCATGACCTAACATAATACAACATATCATACATTGCATGGTATAACATATCACTGATCATACATTTCATAATTTTATGAAAACATGTAAAATAATTTATTAAAAAACTATAAAGGAGATTCCTACTTACCTGGACTATGAGCTAAGTCGTTCTAGTTGTATCTCATTAGTCTTACAATGTAGGAAGCATCTTCGATAGTGGTCCTAGCATGACTATGGAATGCTAGGAATACTTCTTAAATATTGCCCATTGTTGAAAACGTCATTTTAGACTTCTTTACTCGGGTATGCGTCACCTCAATCTACGTGCAGTCGGTACAAGATGATTTCTAATGAGTAGAATTAAGGAGGTGGTCTCAGATTACTAGTCAGAGTTCAAAAGCATGAGACCCAAGGCTTGTAGGAGCCCTGTCACTTGCAACAGCATATACAGCGACTCCAAGGGTCGGACGGCCCTGAAGCTTTGGGATCCATTAGTTTTGGACCTTTTGACTTCAATAGTGACCTCAATTTTACACAATTCTACTACTGTCAAAGCAGATCTTAGCCAAAAGTCTCGAAAAGTCTAGCGGCTTGGCTTTTGGTTCTTCGACGGTGGTTTGGTTGAGTTGGGTTGGGGCTTTTGTTCCCCGTGCCACTCTGAATGTGCTGGTGGTGGTAGTACACCTTACCTTTACCTAAATTGGTGGACTCGAACACCTCAAGGTAGTTGACAGTTGTCGATTTTGATCTCCATCAATCGGCTATAGATCAATGAAATTAAATGGTGGTTTTTGATCTATGTCTTCTTCTAAGTGTGATGGAGCCATCAATTTGGCTCAACATTGCTGGGAACAGCAAAAACGGTTACTCCCACTATAGAGGTGGCAGCTCCTCTTCATTCTCTAACAATTGACAGTAGTTGGGAGCAATTGAGTTGGGGTTTTTGATCCTTTCCTCCTTTTGAGCATGTAGGTATTGTTGTTGTACCTCACCGCCACTGGAAGTGGCAAATCCGATAGTGGCACGACGACAGAATCCAGTGGCTTTGGTGAGGCTCCTTTGGCTGAAATTGAGCTAGGAAAGTGGACAGGCTATCTTCCTTTCTTTGATCTAAAGCTATAGAAACTAAAATCATATCAATTGGTGCTTGGATGGCGGAGTAATTGTGTCTAAAAGAAAGTGGGTTTTTTGCCACTTTGAATGGCAATTACGGGCTGCTCCAGTCGAGTTACGGCTGGCACAATGTGTCGTTAAACTCAGTTTGTCATGATCTATCCATTGGCATCACATGTATTGAAAATGGATGTCGGGATCTCCGTTTGAGTTTTTGGCCATGGGTGGAAAAGAGATATAAAGTAGAGAGAGAAAGAGTGGCTGATTTTTTGTTGTGATTGGTCTAAATTTTTTTTAAAATTATATTTATAGACATTGTTGTGGGTCTTTAAAGTCTATTATGTGTCGTGGTTGGGTTGATCAAGTTTTGATCCGTAAACTTTATTATTTCTCAATACATAACCAGTTTTCTATAATTGTAATATTCTTTGTAAAAATAAATATGTAAATTCTAACTTTCTTACTGTATTATTGTCTTATAAAAATCTTCATACTGTCATGATATAATTTCATGAATTTATCCATACTTTTATGGATTTCATGATTTTTTTTTCTGAAATGCTAAACTTTGACATTTTTGTATTCAAAATTGGTGATTAATTAAGTTCCCAATTTTTTTCTCTCTTTTTTTTTTCTAAGAATAATATTCTGTATTCAAAAGCTTTGATCAAATATCAAAATTCAATTTCTTTGATCAAAATAATCTTTTCGTAAATCTTAAAACTTTAAAATTCTAACAAATAAGTAAAACATGTCTTTCCTATAAGCATGTCATATTCTATTTATTTTATATAAATATTGATAATAATTTAGTTAATATTTTCATAATTTAAATTGACTATCTAAAAGTCAATTTAAATAAAATTTTGAGCTTAGCATAGTTTTGTGCCTTATGGGTAAGAACTCAAACTGTTTATAGTGAAAAGTATCTGTATCCTATCTATAGATACTTTTCAAACTTTCCTTAATCACAATATGAATTTGAAGTTAATCCGTTTGTGATTTTGCATTTATCTTAAAGACTCATGCAATGTTTGTTGACTTTATAATGTTTTTTTTATAATAATAATAATAATGATAAGACTCATTAATATCGAGATCTATCTTGCATACATAAGCTTTATACTCACCATTCTTGAATTATATTGTTCAGCGGTTGATCACTATTGATCTAAATTTTTCGTATTAAGCTGTTGTGATGTAGAAATTCTCTATAATCATACTAAGTTAGAAATTCCTTTTTATCAATTAATCTTAATTTAAATATTCTAATTGAGATTCTTAGAAAGGCCACTAGCTTGGCTCATACATGAAATTATTGAATAATAAAATCTTGGTTTAGTATACTGAGTAATTATTTTTAATCATCTGAGTGTAATATTATGACATCATATTTGCCATATGTTTCATATAAAGAGCACATAATTGTGCATTCATAACATTATATATTACTAAAATCTTCCAGTTATTAAGACTTTCTAAATGTGCGTCAATTAAAAAAATTCATGATTATAAATCGTGATTTAAGTTACGACTTAAGCTTGTGCATTTTCTAGACATTACAGGAGGTTTTTTACCTTGAGCTGAATTCTCATAGCTTTTCTTAATGCTCAATAGTACTATATATCACAGAATTTATTCTAATTATAGAATTGTAGAATTTTAGCTGTAACTCCACGAATCTTAACCGATTAATAATTGTTCAGGTTTCTTAGTAAACTTTGACTGAATTATGTGAATTCTTTCTGGTGTAATCATTTATGTAACAGATCTATTCGAACCATTAGGAATGAATTGACGTATTGTCAATCTTTTACTTAAATCCTAGTGCTCCTTTATAAGCATTTCTTGTAATTCTTATAGAAATTTTGTGTTTGTAAATTCTAAACTTGTACTTTGTTGAGCTTAATGACTTAATTATGAAAAAATCCTTAATTAAGTTTGCTTATTAGTTTTTGGATTTTATTAGTTATTACAACTTCAATCCCATGTGCCAGTTATTGCAAATTGTGCACATCAGTTTGTAGCACCTCATGAGACCTCATGTAGAAGCTCATAATCCCTCTATCAACACACACCCAAAACAAAATGAGTATTACTTAAAAAGAAGTGGGGGTATTCAATCTAAAACCTAAACTTTAAGAGCAAACCTATCAAGGTTCTATTAATTTTCAAAAGCATTTAGGAATTTGTATTTTTATCCGAACAACCAAGTTTTTGGGATTGAAAATAAAAATGACAAATAACTTAAAGTTCAAACTCTTAGTACAACCAATTATACTAAGAGCTGTGGGAAATTATTATACCATGATTTACCACAGACGAAGTCAACATTCCTTATTGACCATCTTGAAGTTAGGAGCTTTAGGATGAGCTTGGCTAAAGGTAGTTAAGGGTGCGTTATAGGACCTATAGTAAAAAATTAACTATCAACTCAAGAGTATCCTTTAGCTCATTTAATAATCTTTGTTAAGCTTCTAGCTTCACCTTAGAGCTGAAAATTGAAAGAAAGCCTCACGAGCTCGAGAGGCCTTGTTCTAGCCCATGGGGCCTTGTTTTAGACCAGAAGGGCAAGCTCGTGCTCACACCATATGAAGCTTGAGGATATGCTCGACCTTATTCCATGCAAGGTCATGGTTTCACCCTAAGATGGCTTCAAGCTAATAAGATCCTATAAAACTTCTTATTCAAACCCATTATCCCATGATGTTCACACTTTTCGGGGGCAACTATCGACTTAAGCATTAGGATGAGGGAAGAAGTTGCTCTTTCAAAGAATGGGAGCATGGCGACAGAGCAGTGAACTCTATATGGCAAATGATAGGCTTCACATTAGGAGCAGTGCGACATGACAGAGTAAAGAAGGACGTGTGAAGAGCAGTTATGGTCCAACAGTGGTTATGCAAGCAAGGAATGCTATAAATAGAGGGAGGCGTTGCTGAGAAAGGAGGCCGATTTTTAGAGTGTTAGGGTGGTAATTTAGGTTCGACATGTGAACACGACTCGAAATTGACGCAGTTGGATGATACGATTGACACAAAATTAAGTTGGATTCACTTAGTTTATTAAATTTATATTAAAAAATATAGAAAAAGACATACAACTAGTTTTTAAAAGAATAAATTTAACAACTTTACTTCAAATAAAATAAAAATATATATTCTTTGTTATCTAAATTCACAAAGTAAAGTATAGATAAGTAGATTAGATAAGTAAAATAACACGTATATTGCTTATATTAGTTGTGACAATACGAATTTGAATGACCTTTTATTAAACGGGTGATATGTACGTTGACTAGAACTCAACACGAAAATTTGGGTCGACACTACTCTGCCGAAATTCCTAGAGAATTGTATTTAATTTTCTTCATAATGTAAGATCTTGAGTGTGTAGTCTTTTCTAGAAAATATAATGCATTGAATTAAGTGGACTTAGGCCATTTCAAGCTGAATCACTATAAATCTAGGAGTCCATCTTAATTTTTGTCCTTATTTTTATCTTTAATTTTGTCTTCATTTTTAGCATTTATTGTTCTTCCGATTGTTGGATTTCATTAATATTATTGCTTGCATTTATCACCTTGATGTTTGCCCATTTTAATTGTTAACATTTTTTTTTTTTGCTGCTACCATATTTTATCCTACTCTGGATATGTAAGTGTCATCTTTATGTTGTGACTTTGCACTATATAATGCTGATTTGTATTACATATGTTTTTATGTTGTATGCTATTTTAATGGATGGACAACATTTATATCGTTTTAAATGTTACAAATATAGATCTTTCAATAATAATACCATCAAAAGGGACTTTTGAAGAAAAAAATAAAGTAAAAAACATTTTTTCTACCTTTTGAGTGAAATTTATAATTATAAGTGTGCTCAATTGTTTAAAAATTTATAATTATAAGTGTGCTCAATTGTTTAAACTTATTGTTTAACTCAAAGAATGGTAATGATATCATTTTCAAATTCGTAAACAATTTATAACCTTTTTTTTTTTTATGAATGGAAGGAATTTTTTTATTTTAAAGAAGATTTAGGATCCACTCACAGACAGCCAACAAAAAAGATTTTTTTGTAACCTTTTAAGAAATTTAAGGGTGTCCGTGTAATTAGATATTGTCTAAATAGTGTCTATTATTTTAGTAATGCAAAGGGTGTTAATGTAATTTGCTCTTTTCCCCGTCTCTGCCCCTTCTTCCGGCCTAAGTGCACCGTTTGTTTCGGTCCCTTTCTTTGTCTGCATGGCCAAACGAAATTGAAAAATTTTTAATCGACGGACGGCGCATGCTAGCAAATGGCACCGATGCTGTGCACGTTAGCACGTCCCGGTGTTTCCTGCGCCGTCTGTAACCACGGGTGCCTTTTCTTTCCTCTCCAACCCACCTTATCCTACGCACCCCCACCCTCACCCCATTCCCTTTCCCTTTTCTCTTCTTCCTCTTCTCGTCATTCTCTTCACCACTGCGGTTTTCGTTAGGGTTAGGGTTTCCTTCTTTTTCTACTGTTCAATTCTCCATGCCCTTCCGAGAACTCCATCTTCTAGGGCTTGCTTCGCGTACATGGACCATCACCGAAGGCAATCCAAGGACTCCGTATCCTACTCTAATCTCTTCAATCTCGAGGTTTGTTTATGAAATTTTTGTCGCTTCTTTTTTTTTTTAATTCCTTTTTGCGCGATTGTTTCTCGGAATTATTGCCTCTTTGGTTCGCTTGTTCGCTTTGCCTTGTGTGAAATTCGAGTTCCTTAATGTTTGTTTATTCTTTGTTTTGCGAATTTTTTGTGTGTTCTTAAAATTGGACGTGTTAGAGTTTTCTAAATATTTGTTCGTTTGAACTCTGATTAGTTGATTGCATTTTCATTGTTCTATTTTGAAATTCTTATTTGCTTAATAATTTGTTCTTTTGATTTTTGAGCTGTGTTGTAGCCTTTGATAAACTTTCAACTTCCACAACAAGATGATGACTTTGATTATTACGGAAATAGTAGTCAGGATGAGAGTAGAGGTAGCCGAGGTACGTAAATTTGTTTTTATTTTTATATTTATTGTTTTTAGTTTTAATTGTAATTTATTTTCTTGAACTCTCAATCATTCATTTGTAGTTTTTGTATGTAATGCGCTTTAATGTTGCAAATTATTGTTCCTTCGCGTTTATAAATATAAAAACTGTAGATTAAATACTTTTGCAGAGGGAATTTGAGCTAGGGTGATACAAACCTATGTGCAATAGTAATACCTTTTTTGCTCCTTTCTGGTTGCTTTGTCATTGTAGGTGGAGCAATTGCAAACCAAGGTAATGGGCTAATTTCAGAGAGGGAATTTAGCTTGGGAAAGAAAAGACGGCGGTCTCAAAACAGCGAGTACGGGGACGAGGACAACTATTACACCACACACATTACAGAGGAACGGTATCGATCAATGCTAGGAGAACACATTCAGAAGTACAAGAGGAGGTTCAAGGATTCCTCCACAAGCCCTGCCCCGACCAAGAAGGGAGTTCCAATGCCGAAGAGTAATTCTGCTAGGAAGTTGAGGAATGAGCAACGGGGAGGGTTTCTCGAATCGGAAGTTACACCAGACTGGCTCAATGATATTAACCGTCCAAAAACGGGGAGCTTACGCCAAGCAGATTATCCTCAGCAGAATGTCATTGATAGGTTGGTTTTTTCGTTTTCTTCTCTAATTCCACTTGGAGAAATCTGTTCCTGAGTTAAATCTTTTATTCTTAGAATAGTCAGATAAATAATTTATTTAAAAACTTGATTTTGATTACTAATTTGAAGCAGAACAATGTATGAGCCTCCTTATTTGGACGTTGGGGATGGTATCACCTACAAGATTCCTCCAACTTATGACAAGCTGGCAACTTCGTTGAACTTGCCATGCTTTTCAGACATTCGAGTGGAGGAAATTTACTTAGAAGGCACATTGGATTTAGGGTCCTTAGCAGCAATGATGTCCACTGATAAAAGGTTTATGCCTAAAAACCGGGCAGGGCTGGGGGAGCCCCATCTGCAGTACGATTCTCTTCATTCAAGATTGATGGCACTATCAGCTTCTAACTCGGCTCAGAAGTTCAATCTCAAAGTCTCTGATAAATTAAATTTATCCATCCCAGAGGGGGCAGCTGGAAATATAAAGAGGTCTATTTTGTCTGAGGGTGGTGTTTTGCAGGTCTACTATGTAAAAGTTCTAGAGAAAGGCGACACATACGAGGTTTTGATCCCCATCCCTATGATTGTCTAGTGATGTTTTATTTTACCTTTTCACCTTGCTCTCTCTCTCTCTCTCTCTGTGGTGGATGGGTATTGCTTTGTGTTGCAGTAGGTTCCTTATCTGATAATGGGTTTTGATTCGGTTCTGGCTTCATTACTGCAGATAATTGAAAGAAGCTTACCTAAGAAGCAAAAGATAAAGAAAGATCCTTCTGTAATTGAGAGGGAGGAAAGGGAGAAGATTGGAAAATTTTGGGTAAACATTGTAAGAAGAGACATACCGAAGCATCATAGGAATTTTACAACTTTTCACAGGAAGCAACTGATAGATGCCAAGAGGGTTTCAGAAAGCTGTCAAAGAGAGGCAAGTGAACGTTTGCTCTCCATAAAAGTTTTACGTACTTTGTTTTCTAATGGTGTAGGGGAAGTTTTTTTTTCCTCTGCGAACATAGTTGATACTGAGTCCTTGTTTCATTAACTCATCTCAGCATATGTTTGTAGTACTATATTCTGATGCTATGTTCTCATTCGTCTATCAAAAACTTTGTAAGTACTGAAACTATGCTTGTATCTGATATCTTTTTCAGGTGAAACTGAAAGTGAGTAGATCACTTAAATTGATGAGGAGTGCTGCAATTCGCACAAGGAAGTTAGCCAGGGATATGTTGCTCCTTTGGAAGAAAATAGATAAAGAGATGGTAACTTTTCAAATCCTTAATGGAGTACAATGATTATGGTTAGAAAATATAATTAATCTGGCTGTAACAGGCATTATGCTCTACAAACTCAGCAGGGGGCTTTTGTTCCCGTGTTTCCAATCAGAAGCATGGCATGATACATTAATAATTAAACTGGAGTGGATTTGGGGAGTCAATTTTTAGAGTTCTGTTACAGGATCATAACTGTGACTTATCTTCTCAGTATTTACTTACTACTTTTGTTGCAGGCAGAAGTGAGGAAGAGGGAAGAGAGAGAAGCTGCTGAAGCCCTGAGGCGCGAACAGGAGCTTCGAGAAGCAAAGAGACAGCAACAGAGGCTGAATTTTCTTATTCAACAAACTGAGCTTTACAGCCACTTTATGCAGAACAAGTCAAGTGCACAGCCATCTGAAGCTGCACTCATAGGGGATGAGGAAATAAAAGAGCAAGATGTGCTTATGAGCTCTTCAGATGCTGGGCCTGTTGAGGAGGAGGATCCTGAAGAGGCTGAATTGAAAAGAGAGGCTTTGAGAGCTGCTCAGGATGCAGTCTCTAAGCAAAAAAGTCTAACGAGTGCATTTGATAGTGAATGTGATAGACTGCGCCAGGATGGCGAAACCGAGGCTCCACAGGAGGTTGCAGGAGCTAGTAACATTGATCTACATAATCCGTGAGTTAATCCATTGATCTTTTCTATTTTCCTTGGGTTTTAGTTTGCTTTGAAACAAGTTAAGGAGTTGGTGGTAAAGCGAGGTTGTCGTTTTGATCGAATTTATGTTTCTATATTTGCAGTTCTACGATGCCAGTGACATCAACTGTTCAGACACCACAGTTATTTAGAGGTTCTCTTAAAGAGTATCAGCTAAAAGGTCTTCAGTGGCTTGTTAATTGTTATGAGCAGGTTGTTAAGTGCATTGACAAATGCCTACACATCAAAATATATTGCTGCTTTATTCTTTTCGTTTGATTGTTTATTTTGGAGTTTATTCTTGTCTACAGGGTTTAAATGGAATTCTTGCTGATGAGATGGGCCTTGGAAAGACCATACAAGCGATGGCATTTTTGGCTCATTTAGCTGAGGTAATTACTTTCCTTGGTGTCTGATGCATACCTTTTTTCCCCATTGATTCTGACTTGGAATAACTTTTTCATTCAGGACAAGAATATATGGGGGCCTTTTCTGGTCGTTGCTCCTGCATCTGTATTAAATAATTGGGCTGATGAAATTAGTCGTTTTTGCCCTGAACTAAAAACTCTTCCATATTGGGGTGGGCACAAAGACCGTGCAGTACTTAGAAAGAAAGTTAACCCAAAGACTCTCTACCGTAGGTGAGCATATTTTGTTAAGGTCCTTTTTTTGTAGTGCATAATAATTTGGTTAAAATATCATTTTGGTTTCATTTGTCTTTTTATTTACCATGACTTGAGCATTTCCAGTTTAATTCTCTAATTTGTGTTTCTAGTTTAAATAACTGGATCCACCTAAAAAAAAAAGGGAGATTTAAATATCTGGGTTTCAGCAATACATTTCATTTTTGCTTTTCACATTTGGGTCTCTAGTTTATTCTGGTATTTATTTTTGTGCAATTGTGTTTGATAAAAAACAAAAAATCATTTGGGTTTCATTTGTCTTGTTATTCACCAAAAACAATTTTAATTTATATTTGCATAGTGAGTTATCTTTTTGACGTATATAAAAAAAAAGGTTTAACCGTTTAAGTATCAGGGTTTCAGTAAAATGTTTCATTTCTGTTATTGGCATTTGGGTCTCTAGTTTATTCTGTTATTTATTTTCATGCAACTGTGTTTGTTAAAAAAAAAAAAAAAGCATTTGGGTCTCATTTGTCTTACTATTCGGTAAAAACAATTGTAATTTATTGTTGCATTAGGAATTATCTTTTTGATGTATATATTTATTTTCTCCATTCCTTTCCAGGGACGCTGGGTTTCATATTCTCATTACTAGCTACCAGCTGCTAGTTTCTGATGAGAAGTATCTTCGTCGTGTAAAATGGCAATATATGGTGTTGGATGAAGCCCAAGCAATCAAGAGTTCAAACAGGTTTGACTTAGTGTGCACTTAACAGTTGTTTCCCACATTTTCATTTCATATTATCTTTTCCCCTGAATCAACGACTGGATATTGCTTGCGTGTATTTTTTTTTGGTCTACAACTGAATTATACTAAATTGCTAACACAGTTTTATAATAATTAAAAAAAGGAACAAAAGTAGTGCACCATGGGGAAAAGATATCCTGATTTGTCTTCTTGTTTGCTACCGGATAAAATAGTTCGCTAGAATCTAGAAAAAGATAAATAAGAGAAAGTGAATTTCTTATTCATCTAGCCTTTTCCCTTCCTGCATCTGATTAACTGGTTTGTTTTTTATTTATTTTTATTCCATGAACTGTGAAGATTGATCACCAGTATCCTGCTTGGATGATAAATTTCCAATGCTTGATTAAAGATCGATTTTGTATGTTGTTATGAACGTCCTAAAAGCTAAGCAACACAAAATTTGTTCCTGTGAACTGCATGTTTTATTTTTTTGTAGTATTGGATTTTGTTTGCTTCTATTTGTACCTTTTTTGTCAGCCACATCAATATTCTTAAAGCCTTACTATATCCTGGAATGTTGGTTTCTAGTGTTCTGCATTCTCTTACATTTTCTGTTGCTGGTTTGACAGTATAAGATGGAAGACACTGCTTAGTTTTAACTGCCGAAATAGGTTGCTGCTGACTGGTACGCCTATCCAAAATAATATGGCTGAGTTGTGGGCCCTTTTACATTTCATTATGCCAACCTTGTTCGACAGCCACGAACAGTTTAATGAGTGGTTTTCTAAAGGGTATGCCGACTTTGTTCAGGTTCACTGAGTTGATTGATAACTACAATCTGTTAGTATTAATCATGTTTTCTTGTTAATGATAATTTGCCACATTTTACCAGAATTGAAAGCCATGCAGAACATGGTGGTACTTTAAACGAGCACCAACTTAACCGATTGGTGAGCATCTTTTATGCACGTATAGGTTTTTCTTGAAATGCTGTCTTTAAAAACCATGTTATTGCAAAAGCATAAGCCAAAATGTCAATTTGTGGCGAAGCTGTGAATTGGACTTTGGTTTTCATATCTCTAGACCTCACGGAGGACATTTGAAATTTTTTGTAGCCTTTTGTTTTTCAAATCTTGTTAATATTCTTGCCTTTTATATATTTTTAGTTAAAAGCTTTATTACGTATGGTATTAATTGTAAGCTTTATTATCAGTTACGTTCAAATTTGACAAGTGATTAATTTGTAACAACTTCTGTGTTACATATATTTTCCTTCTTGTCCCTACAGCATTCAATATTAAAGCCATTCATGCTACGTCGAGTTAAAACAGATGTAGTTTCAGAGCTTACCAGGAAAACAGAGATGACGGTGCATTGCAAATTGAGTTCTCAACAACAAGCTTTTTATCAAGCGATCAAGAACAAGATATCTCTTGCTGAGTTGTTTGACAGCAAGCGTGGGCATCTTAATGAGAAGAAAATTCTTAATCTCATGAATATCGTCATTCAGCTAAGAAAGGTAGCTGTTTACATAAATATATCCACCATGTTCGTGTTATAATTCTGCTACCAGCAATTGGGTGATGAGTACTAAACAGTGAAACGTGTTTGCGTCATGAAATATTTGTTCTCAATTCACTAATTTTTGGTTTGTCCGGATGATAGGTGTGCAACCATCCTGAGCTATTTGAGAGGAGTGAAGGGAGCACGTACCTCTACTTTGGTGAGATACCTAATTCTCTTCTGCCTCCTCCCTTTGGGGAATTGGAGGATGTACACTACTCAGGAGGTCGTAATCCTATTACATTCAAGGTATTTGCAGCTCTTTTACCTTGGCATAAATTTTTGTTGAAGTCTCGTAATTTGAGAATAAGAGTTACTGTTTTCTTCACATCAGTTCATTCCCACATTTCTACACCCTCCCTTTCTCTTTAAGTATTTGATTAAACTTAAGTGAACAAAGAGAAGTTACCTTCTATTGCGCAATATGCAGTTTTTAGTGGGCATAGGTTGTATGTATCCCTTTTCCAAAAGAGAATTCATCATCTGATAAAAGATCCATACCTGCACTTAGCTTAGCACTTGAGCAGCGCTCCCAGTATGAGGTTCTAACTCGTAACTATACACAATTCATGCGGCTTAGTGAATGCCTCTCCTTTTTTAAATTCATATGAAATTTTCAAATAATTCAACTTCTGATATAAATGTGGAATCCGTCGTCAAGTCTAGGCCGATAGGCAGTGATAGGAATCGTTTGGCTTGTCCCAGGTCAATTCCTTGGTTTCGAGGTCTTGTCAACATGGGCACTGTGCACTCGTCATATCTCGTTGCTGATTTCCTTTGAAAAAAAATATTTCAATATCGACTCCCTCTCAAGGACAAAAGAAAATTATTCCAATATTGACCCCTTCTCAAGAAGGGAAAAAAAAGTATTCCAATATTTAGAGGGAATAAGACAAACAGGCAGGATTTCTCATCCTAGACTGCTGAGTCATCCCTCTTAAAGTACCTACTATGGATAATAACAATTTGAGTAGTGATATTGATATTGATATGGGGCTCTCACAGAATGATCTCCATTATGTCTTCATCTTTAGGGTACTCTTTTTTAGGATATCATATGATCCACTTCATCCTATCCCTGCCTTCTACTGCTTTTTAGTTGCTGGCTTTACCTTCTGCGTGAATCAAAAAACATGTTAACAAGTTCCACTAGCTTGATGCTGTGTTTGTAATTGTCACATTTTTGGACTTATCCTGTTTGTATTTCATTCTAATCTTTGGATCTATTGGACTTAGCCGATTGCTTCACACATTTGGGTTATTGAATATGTTAGTCAACAGTGCATCATGGTTAGTAACAGCTTTCACACCTTTGGAGGAATGGGAAAGATCGCTTTTGTCATGACTGATAGCCTGTTTGTTGTGGATTTAAGAATTTTGTTAGAGCTTGTAATGTTGTTTTCTTTTTGAGTAATGCTATTCTGCCCCACTGGAGCTGGGAATCACAAGACACGGTTCGGGAGCCACATAGGAGAGGCTCACGTGTGGTGTCTGCTATACTTGGCTCTAACGGAGCTGCATAACATTTTTCTTTCTAGCTGTTTCTGCTACCTGTCTCTTAGATTGAAATATCTGTGTTGTCTGACTGTGTGCATGTTTATGTATGTCTTTTTTATTTGTTATACCTATTTTTGTGCATAAGTTGCCGGAAAATCAAATAATTTTAATTGTGAAATTTTTTCCTCTTCTTTTTTCTTTCCCTAGATCCCAAAGCTTGTCTACAAAGATATTCTCCGAAAATGTGATACATCTACTTCAGCAGTTGTATGTGGTCTCAGCAGAGAATCCTTTGAGAAATATTACAATATATATTCTCTAGAAAATGTTTATAGGTCCATATTTGCAAACGAGAATAGCTCAGATGGCTCGTGTGTTGAAAGTGGATCTTTTGGTTTTACTCGTCTGATGGATCTGTGTCCAGCTGAGGTTGCATTTCTGGGAACTAGTTCTTTTATGGAACGCCTAATGTATTCTCTTACGAGATGGGACCGACAATTTTTGGATGGAATACTAGATTCATTTATGGAAACTATGGATGAAGATCATGAACTCGGTTACCTTGAGAGAGAAAAAGTGAGAGCTGTTACACGAATGTTGCTTATGCCATCAAAATCTGTAACTAACTTGCTTCTGAGGAAATTCGCAACTGGACCTGGTGATGCTCCTTTTGAGGCTTTAATTGTCTCTCATCAGGACAGGTTTCTGACAAACATCAAACTTCTTCACTCAATATACACGTTCATCCCAAAAGCTAGAGCTCCCCCAGTATGTTTGCTATGTTAAGTTCTCAATATTCTTCTATTGTTTCACACAATATTGACATTATCTAAAATTTTCTCTTGTTTTTAGGTTGATGCGCATTGTTCTGATAGGAATTTTGCTTACAAAATGATTGAGGAACAACATTGTCCTTGGATTAAGAGGTTGTTTGTTGGGTTTGCACGAACATCTGACTGTAATGGGCCCAGAATGCCAGATGCTCCTCATCATTTAATTCAGGAGATTGATTCTGAATTACCTGTTTCACAACCAGCTCTTCAGTTGACAAACATGATTTTTGGTTCTTCTCCTCCCATGCAAAGCTTTGACCCAGCAAAATTGCTGACAGTAAGCCTAATCCCTTCATAGTTTCCTTTCCATATTCAGTTTCCATATGTTTTTCTTCTTGCTTTTGAAATGCACGGTATAATAAAGTTTTTTGCTTTCTTTGTAGGACTCGGGGAAACTTCAAACACTTGATATATTATTGAAACGCTTGAGAGCAGAAAATCATCGTGTTCTTTTATTTGCTCAAATGACGAAGATGCTGAATATTCTTGAGGTAATCTAGACAGTTCCTTTAAAATTTATTGGTTATTGATATTAGTTTCTGATTTGGTCATCTTAGCTTGGCCATAATTTAAGATATGCATGGAAACATGGCATTATTGGGCCTAACAAAATAAGTTACTGATGTGACTTAATATGTACTGGTGGGTTTCCAATTGCAACTGTTTTAGCACCAAAAGGACTTAACCTTTCTTTTACCGTAACAACTTACCCATCTTATTGGAACTTTGAATTTTCTCGTGATACGGAGGAATGACGCTGTATGTGCAGGACTACATGAACTATAGGAAATATAAGTATCTGAGACTCGATGGATCCTCCACCATAATGGATCGCAGGGACATGGTCAGGGACTTTCAACATCGGTAGGGACTTGCTCTTATGTGATGCTTTCTTTAAATTCTTTGTATACCTGTCTTTTTTTTTCCCTATTTTTGATAAGATAAGGATGCGATCTGGCACGTGTATCATATGTGTAGTATGCATTTGTTGCAGGAGTGACATTTTTGTGTTCTTGCTAAGTACAAGAGCTGGTGGACTTGGCATTAATTTGACTGCTGCCGATACCGTCATATTTTATGAAAGTGATTGGAATCCAACTTTGGATTTACAGGCAATGGATAGAGCTCACAGACTGGGTCAGACCAAAGACGTGAGTTTGTTGGCGTCTTTGTTGCTTGTTATCTCCTTTTGTTTTCCAGTCGTGTTTTTTCTTTATTTAAAAATTGCCCACTTATCATGCTGTAGGTTACTGTGTATCGATTAATTTGTAAAGAAACAGTTGAAGAGAAAATTCTTCAGAGAGCAAGTCAGAAAAATACTGTCCAGCAGCTTGTGATGACAGGTGGACATGTTCAGGGTGATCTCTTGGCTCCTGAGGATGTTGTATCTCTGCTTCTGGATGATGCCCAGTTGGAGCAAAAATTGAGAGAGATTCCGTTTCAGGTGGCGTTTAATTTTGGTTATTATATACTTCATTCGGAGTCAAAATTCGGCTGATGACTTAACTTCACCTTCCGAACTTTCATCTCAGATCCAACTCGTTCCTTCTACATTTTATGTGACAAACAAAATATTATTATAGTTCTCTTCTGCCCTGACCCCTGTCCCCGTCCCCCCTTGTCTTTAAGTTTGAAGAACCCTTTTTTTTTTCCCAGTACTGTGATTGTAATTCCTATCATGTTCCTGTTGGCAGGAAAAGGATAGACAGAAGAAAAAACAAACGAAGGGTATACGGGTAGATGCAGAAGGTGATGCATCTTTGGAAGATCTGACAAATAATGGATCTCAGGCTGCTGAATATGAAGACTCTCCAGATCTGGAGAGAGCCAAATCCAGCAACAAAAAGGTATCATTGTTTATCCAGACTTGTCAAGATCAATAATCTAAAGTTTTAAATACTGAATCTAACTCTCAGTTCTGATTCACGTAATATTGCTCGCAGAGGAAAGCTGTACAAAGTTCATCAAAATCAAAGAATGCTCAAACTGCAAATGAACCTAGCTCCATGTCGATGGACTATGATTTGGATGATACCTTTCAAAATACAGATTCAGCGCCAAAACCTAAGAGGCCTAAGAGGCCAAAGAAGAGTGTAAATGAAAATCTTGAGCCAGTTTTTATGCCAACAGTGGTTCCGGAGCAGACCCAATATCTGTCATCATTGCCTGACGCAAATTCCAGTGGTTTGAGAGCACAAGGTGGCCCAGATATCTCTACTCACAACAATCCATTTACTTGAGATACAAGTCTTGAGATTTTTTCCTTTTTAATCAAGGTCGACATTTTTTGGGGGAGGCTGCAAATATTTGCCCTTTCTGAGCGTATTTCACTTTCCAGGTCTGTTCTCATTGTTCCGTTCTGGCTATAGGTGAGAACTGCAACACAAGACTAAGGGGAGGAAAGCATGCTCCATAAGTCAGTTTTGTACATGTTAGTTCTATTGATTGGGTTACCGCCCATGAAATCACAAATATAAGGTACATGTGGAATTACTTTGACAATTTTTGGCTGCATGAGCAAAGTTATAAATCATGATTTTGTTGATAGCTCAGATCATGAGGCTTGTGTCGGACCACTCTTAGCGCTAGATTGATCTGCTTGGAACTGGGAAATACTGCTTCCTCTCTTGTTGCTTCAGAAGTAGAGATATCATATTTTACACAACGAAATGATGCAAAATATAAGGCTATTATCCATGTGGTGCCTCACATGATACATTCCTTTCTTATTAACCAGAAAGTATTCGAGTAAAATCATTTCCTCTATGATTACATCAACAATTAGGGGAAATAACACACCCTTAGTTAAAATTTGACTTTTCCTCTCTTCTTATATAAACGCCTAAAACATTCGGTGCTTTATGTTTTCAAAATATCATATTTATTCTTTGCATGTTTTAAAATGGTCTAAAAATAACCTTTTATTCTTCAATTTGCCATTCAGCTCTCCAAAATTTCAAACCTACACTGTATAATGGGAAATAACATTACCCAAAACACCTCATGTCACTGTTACCTCTTTATTATAAACATGCTTAAAATATCACAAAGTACTCCTTGAGGTTATTAAATTTTAAAAAATATCGCTGCTACCTTTCTCAATCTAATATTTACTTGCACTTAAAACATTAATTAACTAAAAGAATAAGTAAATAAATCTCGAAACTTAAAAAACTCTCAAAATGAATAATAGAGAAAAATCAATAGAAAAAGGTTGGCTTTGGTGTGTTTGTCTTCTTCATTGTGCTTCTATGATTTGGGCTTTTCGTTGCGTCTTACGCATTGTCAATTGTTCTATTTCCAAGCAAGAAACTTCTTCAAATTGCGACAACAATCTTGCGTGAGGGCTTGCAATTGTAGATCTACGATGACGAATCTCCCAGTCAGTGGATATTTTGGACATTTGCAAAATGATATTCACAAAAGTGGAATTTCAGCAAAATAAATAAATAAATAAATAAAAATAAAGTATTTTGAGTATTTTCTCGCAAATTGCAAATTGTTGAGAGTATTCTAGTATTTAAACGACTGGTCAGATGTGGAGTCAGGTTATTTTAAGACCATTTTCAAAAAGACGAAAGATAAATGTTGTTATTATTATTATTACTTTTTGCAATGTGATATTTTGAAGAAACACATGATATTTTAAGCTTCATTATACTAAGAGGAATAAAAATTATATTTTAAGTAGATGCATGAGGTCAGTGACAGTGACAAAGCTAGAATTTTTTATCAATGGAGGCTAATAATTAAAACAAAAATTTAATCCAAATAAATATCTATTAACACATTACAATTGTCTCCATGAAATTTTCATGCCTACTGAATTTTTAAAAAAGTGATATCTTTAATGAGGACTAAAAAGATCATATTAAATTTTTAGCAGGGCCTATTATATACTTTTAACATAACAATCATTTTTGCATAGAAGATTTTTAAAAGTAAAAAATTTGAGTGGGGACTTGATCCCCCACTCAACCTTCGCTAGCTCCGTGGGAGCAAGAGGTATGACACTAATCGGGAAGGCTCACAACTGTGAATTCAAAATTTCTTTGCAAACTTAAAAACGCCCTTGTCACAAAGCAAAAGACTTCGATTTTGATCACCCTCAAATTGATTATTTGTAGCACCCCAAAATTAATTAAGATTAATGTGTAACATGGTGTATTAATGTGCCTAAATGTAATTTAAACCTAAATTAATTATCTTTCAATGTTCTCAAATTAATTTCACTATTAATTGTTTATTTATTTTTTTGTATCTTTATTTGTTATTTTGAATTTTGAAACAAAAAAAATTGCCACGTTCCAAACAAGTCCCTTTTTATTGAAAACTTGACCAACTTGAAATTTACTCCGGAAAAACCATGAGCAGCCCATGGTTTTCCTAACCAGCTACTCCTAGCTCCTCTATTTATTTCCCTCTTCCCTCTCCTCTCCCTTCATCTCTCTCATCTCTCCCTCTTTCCCTCTCACTCGCTGTCTCTCCCTCTCTCTTCCCTCCCAAAAATTTTTGATTCAAAACTTAGCACAAATCTGTAACGCCTCTATATGGGGGTTGACAATTTTTAATGAAATAAAATAAAAATCAGAAATAAAAGTAAAACCTTAAAAATTAAGTTGCCTGAGAGTTAAATGAAAACTCTCAAATCAAAAATAAAAATATAAACGACGATTAAACCACAGTTTAATGTAGCACCTTAAATTTAATAATATAAAATTGTCGTCATCATCATTTCAACCTTCAACGCATTTAATACAGTCACAGAAAGTAACAATTAATGCTTACATTATCATGAAGAACATTCTTAGCAATTGAAGCAGTCCCAACGTATTATAGCTACATAGCTTCCTCAATTATTTTTCTCGTAGCCACCTCACACTTAGTGAGTCTTGAAAAAATAAAAATATAAGAGAATGAGCGACAATATGCTCAGTAGATAAAACCATTACTCACCTTTAGGTTTTTATCATTACCACATTAAAACCTGCATGGTTAGTTAATACTCATCATTATCCAGATTATGAGATTTATTATAATCATATTTCCGTGGATACCATAGTTAATCATTACCGAGTTTCATACATATACATATATACAAATATTACAGTTCATCATTATTCCTAGGTACCCACGTTCAATAGAGTATCACTTAACTCATCGAAACCCAAATAGGCGCGCTTGATCATCCTCTAAACATTCCAAGGGTGTTCAGGTGAGGGGACATCAAGCCCCGAGTCCTCACCAAGTCAATTCCTGTATAGTATATTCTGGGACTTTCAACCCAAGGAAGCGTCATCACTTTTCCCCTATGTTACCTTTTAGGGTATTCATGCCCAAGGACGTAACCGCCGCCATCTTCACGTTTCACCATTTCTCTATATTCAACCATAATTAATAGAGTCAGTTCTTCTAACCATGCTTCTCAATTTATAACATGTGTCAATTCATTATGTTCCTCGCCGTACAATACAAGACGAGTCCATGTCATAGTTGTTGGGAACAAAGTGCGCAGCGGAATTTTTAAAATTTTTCATCAGAGTATTTTCCAAAACACAAGTTTGACATGTTATATGTATAAATTAAACAGATCTTACTAACCTCAGTATGCTGAAGAACCTCCGCGACCTGTGTAGAGAAGTAACGTTCCAGAAGAGCCTCAACCAACTGGTCTTCTTTGCTATTCTCTATCCACAACCGGAGTGAGTGTGGGCTCACACGTACAGCTCTTCCACCGGTGACTCTCCTTCCAACCAATAGAGAGAACCCAAAGCTAGTGCTCGTGATTTGTGAACAAAAGCTCTCAGGGAGTTTTCAGATGCTCACTAGAAGAGTATCACTCTTAATCTCTCAAATTGATCTGAGTAAATCATTAGACTCACTCTCTTTTTATACCTATTGGTCCTTGGGGTCAGTCCATATCAGATTAGGTCTCAAAAATCGAAACAGAATCAAGTTCGGATCAATATCTGATAAGATACGCGTGAAAAACGCGTAATCTTAGCTGTCGCGGTTGGCATGCCGAACTGTGAGATAGGCAGGCCGAACTGGCCAGTTCGGCAGGCCGAACACGTCATCCGGCATGCCGAACTGCCGAGAAAAAATCTCCGCGAATCTTTTATTTTCCACCCGAGATTCTAAAGGATAAAGTCTCAGTTTTGATTCAAATAGCCCAATAGAAAAGATATCTGATCAAAACAAACTTTATCAAGATAATCTCTAAGAAAATAAATCAATTCACAATAATTCTACAAGTTTATCTTGTTCTAATTGTCCAAAATTAAAACAACCGATAAACAGACAAGAATTATCCGAACGCCATAATTCAACAAGTTCATCTTGAACTAATTTCTTACATAATTAATTCAACCGATAAACAGACATGAATTATTTGATTCTTATAAATTTTAAACCAATCTGATAAATCCGACATAAGTCACCAATTATTGGAAAAGCACGCCGTGTCGTTACAGGATTTTGTGAGCTAGCAAAGGGGACCAAAATGGACCTATAAAGTTCAAGCTCATGATAATTATGAAACCCAATATCCCAGATATACATTTCACAATTATCAACTCCAACGCTACTCCACTAAAAGCTTGGAGCTGCACTCTCGAACTTTATAGAATTACGAAGCTCGTGTAGTTAAGTCTCCATGACATATCATAGTGTATCGCATCCCCATATGATCATCCATAATCGGCTTAAGGACAAGTTCTGTCTTACCTTCCCGATTATTTTTATGTTACGTTCCATTGTCTCACCATTAGAAAACTTACCATCTAAAGATAGTATACCATTTGGTTACACCTATGTATCCAAATGGTTCAGCGCTCCAGTTTTCCAATTACAGGACAACGCATATAAGAGGATATCATTACTCCTAAAGAGGAGCTATGGATTCCATATCTATGAATAACAAGTCTACGCTACCAAGAGTCATGCCTCCAACGTACTGGCATGCATGCCACTATAGAGATGTGGGAGTCACCCATTGGTACATCAAAAGACACAAGTCGAGACAACGGGCCCATTATTCATCTCAGGATTAAGATACAATACAAATGATTGTCTAAAGTGAATCGATTTGACAAGACAGAATTATTAATCCAAATCAATTCACTTTATGTCCCGATCCAACACATCGTCACCTATGACAATGCGCCAATGTTTCTATTCACGGAGTCCAACTCCGATGGCCAAGACAAACCATCTCCCAAAAGGGATATAGACAACATAACAATCTTTACATGAATAAAGCGCCCAACTTTATTCCCTCGATTGCGGATCATATATTTTAGACCATCACCTTAAGAGTCGTGTCTACCGCATAATCATCCCATCATATGCCCAACTCTTAAGGTTTAGACTGATAGTCTCAGACTACTGTTTGCTTATCATACATTCAACAAATATGAACGTAAAGAGGACAATATTTGGTATATATAAATGAATAAATTCTTTATTGATAAAAAATGTCTCCAAAAACGTATTACATTTTTACTCCTTAGAGCATACATGTCTAACAATCTCCCACTTGCACTAAGTGAGTAAATACTGCAAATTTCGCATCCCCATAGCTTCCACATGCCTTTCGAAGACTCTCCCAGAAAGTGTCTTCGTAAATGGATCAGCTAAATTGTCCTCTGACGCGATCTTGCACACCGTGACATGCCCGCTCTCAACGAAGTCCTTTATCACATGATACTTCCGATCAATATGCTTACTCTTCTTGTGAAATCTTGGTTCCTTAGCATTAGCTACCGCCGCACTGTTATCACAGTACAGTGATACCGCTTTATCCATACCAGGAACTACCTCAAGATCCCCAAGGAACTTGCGGAGCCACACTGCTTCTTTCGAAGCATCACTAGCCGCCACATACTCGGCCTCCATCGTTGAATCTGAAGTGCAATCTTGCTTCGCACTTCTCCAACTGATGGCACCGCCACCCAGAGTAAACACAAACCCTGAAGTCGATTTCCTAGAATCCAGGCAGGATTGAAAATCCAAATCAGTGTATCTTAGAGGAGTTAAATCCTCACCCGAATACACAAGCATATACTCACGAGTCCTTCTCAGGTACTTAAAAATATGCTTTACCGCAACCCAATGGTTCGGTCTTGGATCCGCCTGAAATCGACTCACAATCCCGACCGCATAGCTAATATCCGGTCGAGTGCAAAGCATGGCATACATGAGACTACCCACTGCCGAAGCATAAGGTACCTTCTTCATGTATTCTCTTTCTTCATTAGACTTTGGAGAGTCTTTCTTAGAAAGAGTAATTCCAGACCTAGATGGTTGCCCACCTTTCTTGGAATCCTGCATTGCAAACCTCCTGAGAATTTTATCTATGTAGCCGGCCTGTGACAAAGCTATCATTTTGTTCTTCCTATCCCGAAAGATCTGGATACCGAGAACAAAATTAGCCTCACCCAAGTCCTTCATGTCAAACTGCTTGGTCAACCATAATTTGACCGATGACAACGCCCCAACGTCATTGCCAATTAGCAGAATGTCATCTACATAGAGTAGTAGAAAAACCACCTTCCCATTCTTAATGTGTTTGTAAACACATGGTTCATCCACATTTTGTGAGAACCCATAAGTCTTGATCACTTGATCAAATCTTATGTTCCAAGAACGAGAAGCCTGCTTAAGTCCATAAATAGACTTTAGCAACTTACAAACCTTACCCTCTTGACCCGTGACCTTGAACCCGTCTGGTTGTTCCATATAAATGGACTCATTAAGATAGCCATTCAGAAAAGCCGTCTTGACATCCATCTGCCAAATCTCGTAGTCGAGAGCGGCAGCTATGGACAAGAGAATCCGGATGGACTTAAGCATGGCTACAGGCGAAAAGGTTTCCTCATAATCGATTCCTTCCTTTTGCGTATAACCCTTAGCTACCAGTCTAGCCTTAAAGGTTTCGACCTTTCCATCCACTCCTCTTTTCCTCTTGTAGATCCACTTACACCCTATGGGTTTTACCCCTTCGGGAAGATCCACAAGCTCCCAGACCCGATTAGTCTCCATAGACTTCATCTCAATGTTCATGGCCTCTGTCCAGAGTCTTGAATCAACATCCTCCATAGCTTCTGCGTAAGTATAAGGATCCCTGTCATGTTCATCCGGTTCAGCCAAAAAGACCTCCCCATTGAACATATACCTCTCAGGTTGACGACCGATCCTCCCACTACGCCGAAGCCCCTGAGGTTGTTGTTCAGATTTGTTTGGTTTTTCTACACCGATCGGAATGGTTTCGTTCGGAACCTCCGGAGTAAACGGATTACCCCTCAACTCCTCAAGCACCACTTTGCTTTGAGGTTTAAAGTCGTTCATGTAACTCTCCTCAAGGAAAGTTGCATTAGTTGAAACCACGACTTTATTTTCGTTTGGGTTATAAAAATAACCCCCTTTAGTCCCTTTTGGATATCCTACAAACACGCAAACTTCTGAATGTGCTTCCAACTTATTCGAATCCTTAAACAGGACATGAGCTGGACATCCCCAAATGCGAATATGGCTTAAGGATGTCTTTCATCTTGTCCACAACTCGTGAGGAGTTTTAGGGACCAATTTTGAAGGCACATTGTTCAAAAGATAACATGCGGTTTGTAGTGCATATCCCCAAAAGGATAAAGGCAATGATGAATAACTCATCATGGACCGAATCATGTCCAACAAAGTCCTATTCCTTCTCTCTGCTACGCCATTCTGCTGCGGAGTACCCGGCGCAGTCAAATGGGATAAAATCCCATTCTCTAACAAGTGTCCCAAGAACTCATCAGAAAGGTATTCTCCACCTCGATCTGATCGAAGTGCCTTTATGGGTCTACCCAATTGCTTTTCCACTTCAGCCCGAAACTCCCTGAATTTATCATAAGTTTCGCTTTTGTGGTGCATTAGGTACACATACCCATATCTAGAGTAATCGTCAATAAAAGTAACGAAGTACTCATACCCTCCTCGTGCTCGGATGTTCATCGGTCCGCAAACATCACTATGCACAAGTTCTAGAACCCCTTCGGCCCTATTGCCCTTAGACCCGTACGGTCTTTTGGTCATTTTACCCTCCAAACAAGACTCACATTGAGGTATAGATTCCACCTTTAAGTGACTTAAAGGTCCATCCCTTACCAACCTTTGAATCCTATTTAGGTTAATATGGCCAAGGCGCAAATGCCAAAGATAAGTCTTATTAGAGTGAGAAGTTTTAAGTCTTTTTAAGTCATTATCATTTATCTCAGCATTAAGCAACAAGTCCATCTTAGGTTTGATAAAATATAGATTATTTTGCATCCATCCAGAACAGATAAAAGATTTGTTTTTACGAATCACCACTTTTTCATTAAAAGATACCACGTAGGAGTCTTTAAATAAAGAAGATACAGAAATTAAATTCCTTTTAAATTTAGGAACATAAAAACAATCTCGCAAAATTAAACTCCTATAATTATCAAAATAAAGATGGACATCTCCCACTGCTTCCGCTGAGACCAAGGATTCATCGCCCATCCGAAGCGTTAAGTCTTCACGAAGTAGACTTCTCGTTTCTTTGAATCCCTGCAGAGAAACACAAACATGATTAGTTGCACCGGAATCTATGACCCAAATGTCACTGGATTCCTCAACCAAACAAGTTTCTAAATATAGAAGATCACACCTACCTCCCTTGGAAAGGAAGTCCTTGCAATGCTTCTTTATATGCCCGACCTTACCACAAAAGAAACACTTAAGCTTCTTTGGGTTCTTCTTCTTCTTCTTCTTGCTCTTGGTAGCAATAGGAATAGAAGACTTCCCACTCTTGGCCCGTTGTTTCTTTCCATTCCCAGAGTTAGGATTGGAACCAGAAGCAGCTACCATATTGGCCTCTCCACCAGCAGGAGACTCCCTGATCAGCAGTTCAAACTCTTGTAACTGTTTCATCAGTTCTGTCAAGGTCATATCCCGTCTATTGCTTAGATTAAAAGTAGCTCTAAACGGAATAAATTCCTTAGACAGAGTCTCAAAGACCATAGTCATCTGAGTTTCAGCATCGATGTCGGCTCCATTGGTTTGAGCCTCAGCGAGGTAACCCATGACCAACATCATGTGCTCCTTTACAGATGTCCCCGGTCTCTGTCTACAGTTTAAGAGTTTCTGAAGCGCCCCTTGCCGCTTAGTTATGGCCTGGCCTCCAAACATGTCCTCAAGATTATCCAAGATCTGCTTCGCAGTCTCATAATCCTGATGTTGAGCCTGCAGCACGTTATTGATGCTAGCCATAACATAGCAGCGGGCCTGATCATTAGCATATTTCCAGCGTTCGTACGCTTGGAATTGCTCATTACTTGAGTCTCCCGTAGGCTCGGGAGGACAAGGAGTTGTCAGAACATATTTCAGTTTCTCAAAGGAAAGGACGATGTCCAGGTTCCGTTTCCAATCATTATAGTTCTCACCGGTTAATTGGTTTTTGTCAAGTATCGATGATAAAGCGTTTTTAGACATTTTCAATCTACAATAAAGAATCATATACCAAACATAAGCAAACATATATAATAATTTAGTAAGTTAACACAATCATGTAAAATCATACAAATGTGTTTATGTGTCAAAACCTTGAAAATATCACAACCTTACAACGATAATTCCCAACTCAGAATTCAACAAGCTCCTAGGGGAGTCATGCCAAATTCAATCAGGAACACGGATCCCCTCCTGATTAATATATGCCATCCAGGACCCGTATGATCCAGCATATACTAATAATCGTTTCTTTGGCCATTAATTTTATTAACAGAGCTCCTAGGGGAGGTTAATAATAAAATTAACGTGAGTGTATAACCACCGTTTTAATATTTTATCCATGATTTATAATCACCACCTAGGGGTGTGCAACCATAAATCATACTAAAATACCTTATCCTTTCAGAGATCCAATCTGGTACATGATAGAAATCCCTTCCTAGGGGTTGGGACCATCATGTTCTTCCTATGGACCAACGATGGAGGCCTTAGGTTCTCTCTTCGAAAACCTTCTCCCATTCAATCTTTTGAAGTCAAGGTTTTATTTTAAAATTATGCATGAACAATTTTAATATGAGCGGCACTCCCTATTCTATATGACATGTTATCAATATACATGGTAAATCATATTATAATGCAGACAAGCAAAGCAATCAAGCAAAGCTACAAGCATAATAATAATAACCGTAATATTATGGTTCCACCCTAGAGAATAGAAAAAATAAGATTACAAGAGAATAATCGAGACATTTATCGATTCTTCATCCTTGAATCCTCAAGCTGTATCCTTCTTCATGTAATATCCATCTTCAAGTCCTCAATCCCGTATGAATCGAACACTTCATATTTCCGGTCATATCCAAATTTAATGTTTCTCAGAATCGTCCCAAAAATAAAATTAAAACTGCACTGAAAAAATCGCACCTTTTCTGGACGCCTGGCAGCTCTCGGTCGGCAGGCCGATCTGGGTGATCGGTCTGCCGATCATGGTGGTTC
The DNA here is from genome assembly GCA_025403435.1 of Artocarpus heterophyllus. NCBI lineage: Eukaryota > Viridiplantae > Streptophyta > Magnoliopsida > Rosales > Moraceae > Artocarpus > Artocarpus heterophyllus. Next base: position 21,661,872 of record CM046351.1, read on the forward strand.
GGCCTGCCGAACATGAAGGTTCGGCCTGCCGGCAGAGCACCAAAATTTCTGCCCCACTGTCGGCCTGCCGGACCGTACGTCCGGCCTGCCGATCTGTGACCTTCGGCCTGCCGAACTGTGAGGTCCGGCATGCCGACCGAGCAGAAAATCCTCAATCCAGAAAATACAATTTTAATGCAATTCATCAATTTTATTTTCAACAATTCAAAAACATAAAATTAGAGACACAGGAAATACCTGGAGGCGCCATCATCAATCTTCAAGATCCGACTTCTCGTTCTGTCTTCTCCGAATAATTATTTAATTACAAAATTCTTACAAATTAAATAATAATTCCTAGACGGAGATGATAGTCCGCCATCTAATTACATGAAAAACCTAGATACACATTCTAACCTCTAAGGAACCATAACCGGTATTAATTAATTAATAAATAATTAAACAACATTTTAATCAACCATAATTAATTAATAAACATTCACCATATAATCCATGACAACATATATATTATATAGAAACCTAGAGTGCCATCTCTCTATAAAATTTAATTCAAGCATTGGAGAGATTAAGATCACAAAATTTATGCATATAACATGATCACAAACTTGCAAATTTATGTAAAAACCTGGCTCTGATACCAATTGTTGGGAACAAAGTGCGCAACGGAATTTTTAAAATTTTTCATCAGAGTATTTTCCAAAACACAAGTTTGACATGTTATATGTATAAATTAAACAGATCTTACTAACCTCAGTATGCTGAAGAACCTCTGCGACCTGTGTAGAGAAGTAACGTTCCAGAAGAGCCTCAACCAACTGGTCTTCTTTGCTATTCTCTATCCACAACCGGAGTGAGTGTGGGCTCACACGTACAGCTCTTCCACCGGTGACTCTCCTTCCAACCAATAGAGAGAACCCAAAGCTAGTGCTCGTGATTTGTGAACAAAAGCTCTCAGGGAGTTTTCAGATGCTCACTAGAAGAGTATCACTCTTAATCTCTCAAATTGATCTGAGTAAATCATTAGACTCACTCTCTTTTTATACCTATTGGTCCTTGGGGTCAGTCCATATCAGATTAGGTCTCAAAAATCGAAACAGAATCAAGTTCGGATCAATATCTGATAAGATACGCGTGAAAAACGCGTAATCTTAGCTGTCGCGGTCGGCATGCCGAACTGTGAGATAGGCAGGCCGAACTGGCCAGTTCGGCAGGCCGAACACGTCATCCGGCATGCCGAACTGCCGAGAAAAAATCTCCGCGAATCTTTTATTTTCCACCCGAGATTCTAAAGGATAAAGTCTCAGTTTTGATTCAAATAGCCCAATAGAAAAGATATCTGATCAAAACAAACTTTATCAAGATAATCTCTAAGAAAATAAATCAATTCACAATAATTCTACAAGTTTATCTTGTTCTAATTGTCCAAAATTAAAACAACCGATAAACAGACAAGAATTATCCGAACGCCATAATTCAACAAGTTCATCTTGAACTAATTTCTTACATAATTAATTCAACCGATAAACAGACATGAATTATTTGATTCTTATAAATTTTAAACCAATCTGATAAATCCGACATAAGTCACCAATTATTGGAAAAGCACGCCGTGTCGTTACAGGATTTTGTGAGCTAGCAAAGGGGACCAAAATGGACCTATAAAGTTCAAGCTCATGATAATTATGAAACCCAATATCCTAGATATACATTTCACAATTATCAACTCCAACGCTACTCCACTAAAAGCTTGGAGCTGCACTCTCGAACTTTATAGAATTACGAAGCTCGTGTAGCTAAGTCTCCATGACATATCATAGTGTATCGCATCCCCATATGATCATCCATAATCGGCTTAAGGACAAGTTCTGTCTTACCTTCCCGATTATTTTTATCTTACGTTCCATTGTCTCACCATTAGAAAACTTACCATCTAAAGATAGTATACCATTCGGTTACACCTATGTATCCAAATGGTTGAGCGCTCCAGTTTTCCAATTACAGGACAACGCATATAAGAGGATATCATTACTCCTAAAGAGGAGCTATGGATTCCATATCTATGAATAACAAGTCTACGCTACCAAGAGTCATGCCTCCAACGTACCGGCATGCATGCCACTATAGAGATGTGGGAGTCACCCATTGGTACATCAAAAGACACAAGTCGAGACAACGGGCCCATTATTCATCTCAGGATTAAGATACAATACAAATGATTGTCTAAAGTGAATCGATTTGACAAGACAGAATTATTAATCCAAATCAATTCACTTTATGTCCCGATCCAACACATCGTCACCTATGACAATGCGCCAATGTTTCTATTCACGGAGTCCAACTCCGATGGCCAAGACAAACCATCTCCCAAAAGGGATATAGACAACATAACAATCTTTACATGAATAAAGCGCCCAACTTTATTCCCTCGATTGCGGATCATATATTTTAGACCATCACCTTAAGAGTCGTGTCTACCGCATAATCATCCCATCATATGCCCAACTCTTAAGGTTTAGACTGATAGTCTCAGACTACTGTTTGCTTATCATACATTCAACAAATATGAACGTAAAGAGGACAATATTTGGTATATATAAATGAATAAATTCTTTATTGATAAAAAATGTCTCCAAAAACGTATTACATTTTTACTCCTTAGAGCATACATGTCTAACAATCTCCCACTTGCACTAAGTGAGTAAATACTGCAAATTTCGCATCCCCATAGCTTCCACATGCCTTTCGAAGACTCTCCCAGAAAGTGTCTTCGTAAATGGATCAGCTAAATTGTCCTCTGACGCGATCTTGCACACCGTGACATGCCCGCTCTCAACGAAGTCCTTTATCACATGATACTTCCGATCAATATGCTTACTCTTCTTGTGAAATCTTGGTTCCTTAGCATTAGCTACCGCCGCACTGTTATCACAGTACAGTGATACCGCTTTATCCATACCAGGAACTACCTCAAGATCCCCAAGGAACTTGCGGAGCCACACTGCTTCTTTCGAAGCATCACTAGCCGCCACATACTCTGCCTCCATCGTTGAATCCGAAGTGCAATCTTGCTTCGCACTTCTCCAACTGATGGCACCGCCACCCAGAGTAAACACAAACCCTGAAGTCGATTTCCTAGAATCCAGGCAGGATTGAAAATCCGAATCAGTGTATCTTAGAGGAGTTAAATCCTCACCCGAATACACAAGCATATACTCACGAGTCCTTCTCAGGTACTTAAAAATATGCTTTACCGCAACCCAATGGTTCGGTCTTGGATCCGCCTGAAATCGACTCACAATCCCGACCGCATAGCTAATATCCGGTCGAGTGCAAAGCATGGCATACATGAGACTACCCACTGCCGAAGCATAAGGTACCTTCTTCATGTATTCTCTTTCTTCATTAGACTTTGGAGAGTCTTTCTTAGAAAGAGTAATTCCAGACCTAGATGGTTGCCCACCTTTCTTGGAATCCTGCATTGCAAACCTCCTGAGAATTTTATCTATGTAGCCGGCCTGTGACAAAGCTATCATTTTGTTCTTCCTATCCCGAAAGATCTGGATACCGAGAACAAAATTAGCCTCACCCAAGTCCTTCATGTCAAACTGCTTGGTCAACCATAATTTGACCGATGACAACGCCCCAACGTCATTGCCAATTAGCAGAATGTCATCTACATAGAGTAGTAGAAAAACCACCTTCCCATTCTTAATGTGTTTGTAAACACATGGTTCATCCACATTTTGTGAGAACCCATAAGTCTTGATCACTTGATCAAATCTTATGTTCCAAGAACGAGAAGCCTACTTAAGTCCATAAATAGACTTTAGCAACTTACAAACCTTACCCTCTTGACCCGTGCATATTAATTTAATTTAATTACTATATTACCTATTAAGAAAAATAATGGGTGTCACAAAATCTCCGATTCCTAGCAAGATTGAATCTCCACAAACTTGATTTCAAGCTCGGATTCAAGGTTAGTTTAACTTTTTTTTTTTTCAAATTTCAAACTTTTTCTCCAAACTTTCAATTTCTTTAAAATGTTATAATCTGAGTTTTATGAGCTTAGGAAACCTTTAATCTAGGTTAATAGAACACAAACCCTCACAAATCTAAGCTTGATTTGGACAAAATCAAGCTTAATCAACTTTTTGCCTTTCTTTCCATTTTTGGATTTCTTTGAAATTTTATATGTAAAACTTGTTTAAAGTTGTTTAAATGTGTTCTAGCATGTTTATCTATCATTTATGAATGTTTTGTATGCTTGGGAACTGAGAAAACAGGTTGGAAATAAAAATTTGAGCTCTCGAAAGCCAAAGCTCGAATCTAGAAATTTCTAGATTTTTTCAATTCGGTAGGCCGATGTAGAGCATCGGCAGGCCGGATTCATAAGTTCAGCATACTGGACTCATATAGTTGGAAGGCCGAACCTAAAAAAGTTCGGTAGGCCAGTGTTGTACAACTGGTAGGCCGAATTGTGGAGTTCGGCAGGCCGACAAAACTCCATGAAAAATTATCATTTTTCACTGTTTTAAACCCAAATTGAGATTTTAATTTTATAATATGATTTTATGGATATAAATGACATATTAGGACACCATGAGATAGCTTAGTAGTGTAGAATATCCTAAGCTAGATATTAATAAACTTAGTTTATATTTATGCTGTTTATGGTTCCGTGGAGCTAACATATAGCGGAGCGGGACTATAGTCCTGAGTTGCAGTGCCGAATATTGAGTTAGGACTTTTACCCCTCTCTTTAGTAGCCAGGTTTTTAAATTGTTTTGGCCTCAAAATGATTTCTTTCAAAATGTTTTCAACGAATGTTTGAAAAAGATTTTTATTAGTTGTTTTGATAAACTGTTAAATGAGATGATATCCATAATGAATTGCATAATGAACGTAAATGAATACACTTTGTAAAAGGAGATCTTAATAAATATAGAGATGCATAGAGGGGCATGATGCCATACTTAAAGATCGGGTCGTGTAGAGTGCGACCTTGGAGGCAGGTCCCGAAACCCAATTGGGCCATTACGGTGGTGATATTTATGGTTTACCCAAGAAAAGATAATATAATCCTTTTTGGATGAACAATGAACTATTTTTAGTAAGAATGATTTAATTGAAATTATTTATTTAATTCTGTTTTCTAAATATTTTCCTGAATGTTAAATTTTATATCCAAATTAAATGTTTTAAAACCCAGTCCTATTGAGCCTTTCGCTCACATTTTATTTGTTTTCAAATCTTTCCCCTTAGGTGGAATTCAGCTTAGGACTGACTGGGAGTCCATCGATCGGACTCGCGAGCAGTAGAAGACCTCGAGTAGGTTGTTTGTGTTATTTATTCAAGGCATGTATCATTTTTAATTTCCTTTTTCTTATATTGGACTGTGGTTGTAATTTAATTATTGTCGATACCATATATGTACACAAGTTGTAGGTCTGGTGAGACCCAACACGTATTTCCCCTTCTTTAGTATTTTATTCTCTCTTATCTGTTTTATTATTTCTAATAATTGTTTTAAAAGCTTTAAATTTATCACATTTTTCATAATCAATTAAATTCCTAATTGATAATTTTTAATTAAAATTTGATTAATTAACTTAATTAACCCACTACGTCGTCCCGGGTTTCGGGGCGTGACATCATTTCCTAGTATTCACTGAAGATTTTAACATAATTATGATTATTTCCATAAGTTACAATCTCAATTATATTTAACAATTACAATTAGAGAACCTTTATGCACGAAAAGAAGTAAATAAGGCCAAAATTCCCTTCCCACAAGTTGGTAAGCACGACCATTTTTTTAATAAATTTTTTAGTGATAGTTTTGAACTATAAACCCCTGTAAGCACAGGACAATATGACTTGCACTCGGACTTTGGAGGGAAAAATAATAAGAAGTTGGCAACTGTATTCTGCTTGTTTTATTGTTGGGGCCAAGCTTGTATAAAGCAATTTATATGCAGTTCCATTACTAAATGACGGACCAAAATATATAGATAGCTGCAAAAACATGTAGCACAAAAGCAGTGTCCAGTTGACAAGGCTCAAACTCCAAATCATATCACAAACTCTAGTACTTGTAGCAACATCTCGACTAGTAGTGCAGCATGTTCTCTACAAACAAAGTTCTTTCCAGAAAACCTATTCATTGACCTAGGCACTACATTCGACAGAGGTTTCCTGGGTCTGCCAACCTTCATGGGAGATTAAGGGCTTGAGCGTGATGGCGGATGTGGTCATCGATGAAGGTGGCAATGAAAAAGTAAGAGTGATCATATCCGGGCTGCAATCGCAGCAGCAGTGGAACATTAGCAGCTCTGCATGCCTCTTCAAACTTGTGCGGCAGTAGTTGATCATGCAAGAATTTGTCATCCTCTCCCTGCATATAATAGTTAGACGATACCGAGTCTATTTATCCGAAGAAAGCCAAGATTACGCTTGTTTTTCCATTCGAAAAGGAACATTTCCGGGTTATTATACAAGTTCCAAAGAGGGTGAATGTTCCTCTTGATTATCTCACGAACTTGAGACTTCCTAATTGAAATGCAAAGGTATAATTCTACCCTTAAGAACTTCAAAATTCCCACAAAAGGGCAACTTTACTCCTAAAATCTGAAGATTGAAGAATAGTTTCAGTCCATTTTTTTTATAGAATGACAAATTTCCAGCTCAAAATTTTTTAGGGGTGACAACAACAGTTCAGTTCTCCTTCTTTCAGGATATTTAAAAACAAAAACAAAAACAAACCCAACAATAACAACAACCTTGCCTCAATTTCAGCAAAAAGTTTTCATAGATAAAAGATAGGTTTAATAAGTAGAAACTTAAGGTGGTGGTAGAAGTAATTTCAGAAGCATCACATATATGGCACCTTCAAGACGACAAAAGAGAAGCTGAGATATAGTATATATTGCCAAGGAAGGCAAATAGGCAAAGCATAATGTTAGCCATCTCAACAATTCTCCCAACTTTTTATTACCAACTCACGTGCCATATAAGTTGTCATTTTCTTTTTATTAAGTGTTTAAAAAATAGCGATGTCAATTAACAAAAATGATTGCATCGACTGACATCTCACTGAACTTAAGTAGGTATCAAAAGGTTCGGTTGACAGTTTGGATCCCTAGCACTACTCGGATAAAATCATGTTCGGTGAAAATTAAATATAGAAGATAAGATAATACCTGATCAATTAGGATTGTAGCTGACACATCATGGAACTTCGCTATCAGGCTAGTAGCGTCATATTCCTGTGTTTTTAACAAGATTACTTATCGTAAATACCTCAAACCATAGAGAATTGTTTCATTTCTTAGATTTCTGAGAAACAAACCTCCCAATCAGCTTTGTTGCTGCCGAGATAATTTGTGAAAGCTTTGTGGCCCCAAGGACAATTGATGGGATTCACGATTGGTGAAAAGGCAGACACTGACTGTAACAGAAAAATATTAGAAGATACAGCAAGAAATTAAGAACAAAACAAGTAGCAAGTTCTGCTATGGCTATATAAAGCTTTCAGCCATAATTAATCACAAGTGAACCAGATTTGTAGACTTCAGAATTTTGTGAACTTTATCTATGAAGTTGAGCAACCCCTTCACATAAATACAAGAATTTCCGCCTCACAATTATCGAATTATTTTTTTTTTCAAGTACATCGGTGTAATTGTTCCTGGAAATTAATTACCTTATACTTGTCAAGGTTTTTAAGGTAGATTGTTAGAGCACCATGACCACCCATAGAATGACCAAATATTGATGCCCGCGATGTTTCAAGTTGTGGAAAATTCTCTTGTAGAAGGTTTGGCAGCTCCTTGACAACATAATCATACATACGCCAGTTCTTCCACTTCTCTTGTGTGGCATTGAGATAAAATCCAGCACCTGTTTGAGGGGGGAAAAAATTTGTACTGGATCAAAACTCAAAATTAAGTTCTGAAGATATTCTTTGGCCAAAACAACAAGTTTCTATAGATTAAGAAAAGGCTGTTTAGACGAGTTTACCATGAACGATTTCATATCTGAAATACTTTTGCACAAGACAAAATAACAATAATAATAAATTAACGGCTTTAGCATACCTACACCAAAATCCCAGCTGTCGGCCTCTCCTTCCACATTCAGTCCTCCTGTAAGTTTTACAAGTCACGTCAGAAACATTTATACAAATATATCTTCTGCAGACTAATTTAAAAAAGATTGCTCACTTACTTGGTGACGTATCAGGAGCAATCAAAGCAACACCTTCAGCAGAGGCAGCACGTTGAGCTCCTGACTTTGTTATAAAATTCTCGTCTGTGCAGGTGAGGCCTGAGAGCCAGTATAGCACCTGTTCATTGATGACATACTATGTTTTTATGCACGATGATAATGTATTATAAATCACCAACTGTGACTTTGGAGTGTGGTAGCTTGATAGGGAACGGTTCCCAATAGCAAGAAAAGTACTTTCAAGATATGCACAACACCCTGATGAGGGTACCAAAAAAAAAAGGCAATAAAATAAAAGAGATCCAGTTTCTTTTTCAAAAAAAAAAAAAAATTACAGTTTTAAACTGTCAGCTTATAACAGAGTCATACCATATTAAAAAAAATCAATAAATAAAAGGAAGAAAAATACCAAAACAGAGCTTGATCATAATTAGGCAACAACCTGGCAAAGAATTCTCCCCAAATTACTATACAAACTGCTTTCTTCCCTAATTTCAAATTTTCAACTTAAATTATGCCCTTTCCACAATTCTCACACACACACACACACACACAGAGACAGAGAGAGTAGCTATAGTGTCTGTACCCAGTAATCAAGTAAGAAATGAAACTGAAGTAGACACATGTCCCCTATGCTTCATACTTCTTCTATTCACATTGGTAAGCATAACATTGTTTAAAAAGGCGCTCGAGACGTAGGCTTCAAGGCGCGCCTCAGATCAAGACGTATTTATTCCTTTTCAAGGCTTAAGCCTTGATCATTTTGAAGAGGCTTACGCCTTTTTCTGTTGAGGCGCACGCCTTGAGGCATTTTCGCCTCAAGGCAATTGAGGTGTGTGCCTCAATGGATGGACGTCTGTTGGGCTTCTTTTCAGCCTAAGTTTGTCTGTTAAAAAAAAAAAAAACCCAGCCCAATAGTCAAGTTGGGCTTTTTGCTGATAAAAGCAAGAGAAAGATTTTAAAAACCTAACATACTCTTCTTCTTCAACATTTCTTCATCAGCCGCATCTTCCTCTCAGCAGCGCCTCCATCTTCCAAGCCTACTCCCATTTGAGCAGCAGCGTGCGACTGAGTGACGACCCACCGGCAAGAAGAAACCTTCAGTTTCCGACCTCCTCTCCCAGGTTTTTTTTTTCCTTTCTTTTATTTTCTATCGTATTTTTTTTTTCCTCTTATCTACAGCAACAAATGCTGTTATTTAGAGCCGCTTCAATAGCTTCCCTCAAGATAAAAAAGGTCTATACCTCAGCATTCCAAACATCATAAAAGTAGTGATTTAGTAATATTATCACACACAAAAACATATAAACACGTAGTGTATTGTATATAGTAAGGAGGATGGCTTTGGGGCTGTGGCTTTGATGAGATTATTGTTCGTTGGGCATGCAATTTTGGTCTTGGTGTTGGTGTTCAGTTTTGGTCCACTATTAAGGAAAGTGGACTTCTGTTGGTTGCTGCAATATATGTATTGATAGAGTTACTTCTGCTATGATTTTTTATTTTTTTAAACGTCAATTTGTTAGTTTTCTTGGTTTTATGTGATTTGTTTTGTTATACATGGTGGTTCAGTGAAGCTTCCTCTGCTTTCTTATGTGTAGATCTCTCCACGGCATATATAGAAGGGACTGATATCTTGGAGTGTGTTACTCCTACAATTTTAGCTCAAGTTCAATAGCTTAAAGTGCAGCTGTTGTTGTTAGTGATCTGCTTCTTGGATATATATTAGGTGTGCCAATTTACTCTGCCACCATTTTCAAAATCCATTCCTCCCCCTCCTTTTATTTATTTTTTTTTTCTTGTTTTCTATATGTTGGTGTTTCCGATAATTATCTGTTTTTCGTTTGAGTTCATCAATATGTGGCTCAAATTCTCGTCTGTTTCCACATTTAGGAAATGCTCACTTGTTCTCTTGTATTCTTGTTTGTTAGTTTTGGTACTAAATGATCAATTTTCAAGGCCAAATGGATCGTGTTTGCGCATTAAATAACTATTAGTTTAAGACTATTTTATATTTGAACAATTATTAGTTTCTATGAGTTTGTTTTTATGACATTATAAAGGTCTATTAGTTTGTGTTTATACTCTTACAAGTACACGACTTCTGGGTGATCTAAGCTTTTGTTTATTCTCACAATTATGTTAGACTTTATCAAAACAAGGGAAAATTCATTTGTGTTTTGTTTAAAAATCTCAAAAAGGAAGACTTTACAAACAAGGCCTTGATCTTTCTCTATTTTCCTTTGTTTTTTTTCCTGGTTTTTTCAATTTATATTATTGGTAGAACTTTTTATTCATAGACTCATGTATTTTTGTTGTGTAGCTGAGAGTGAAGTGCTTTCTTCTCATGTTTGTGATGTTTTGAGAGCGATTGTGTGTGATGCTTTCTCTATTTTTGTTGGAAAAAGATTTGTTACTTATATTTCTATGATAGTTTTTTTGTTTGGTCCAATAATTATTTTGTTTTTCACAAAAAAAAAAATATAATAGTGTGCTATATAGCAGTAGCATTTCTTTTATGATATGAAATATGAATAATAACATATTTATTTCTTTTTCTTTTAATGTATTTTTTAAATCATTTTTTCAGTTATAATGGTTGGTGGTGCAAAGAGAAAGGATCCCGCTTGGAAATATGGTGCTCAAATTGAACAGAATGCTAAAAAAGGCTATGTTTATTTAGAATGCAAGTTTTGTAAGAAGAGGATAACGGGAGGTGTTAAAAGATTGAAGGATCATTTGGCGGGCACACGCCATAACATTGGACCATGTCTAAAAGTGCCGGATGAAGTGAAAAAGGAATGTCTTGACTATTTAAAAGGTTATTCTAATGCAAAACAAATAGCTCATAGGAACATGGAAGAAATGATTTCTAGTGGTTCCTATTTTGGAAGTGCTCAAGAAGCGGCAGGTTCTTGTCCCAGTGATAGTAGTGGTGCTTCTTCAAGGGGAACTCGTTGACCTATAGACCGATTTGTTGCACAAGTAAACGATGAGAAGAATAATGATTCTCAACCAATCCCTCTGACTTCTACAAAAAAACTTCGAAACGCGGTATGTTTAGACATTGCAAGATTCTTTTATGACAATGCAATTCCATTCAATGTGGCAAGGAGTCCCTCATTTCTGAATATGCTTCGCTCTGTTGGAAATTATGGTCGAGGGTTGAAACCTCCTAGCATGTATGAGGTTCGAACATGGTTATTGGATGAGGAAGTAAAGACCACACAAATGATGGTTGATGAAGTGAAGAAGACATGGCCTGAACAGGGGTAACAATAATGTCAGATGGTTGGTCGGACATCAAACAAAGGGGTATAATCAACTTCCTTGTCAATAATCCTTATGGTACTGTGCTTTTGAAATCTGTTGATGCTTCTGCTTATGTTAAAGATGCACAGTTGTTGTTCAACATGCTTGATAAAGTTGTTGACGAAGTGGGAGAAGATATTGTTGTTCAAGTGATAACAGATAATGCAAGTGCATACAAGGTTGCAGGAAGGATGTTAATGGATAAAAGGAATAATCTTTATTGCACCCCATGTGCTGCCCATTGTATTGATTTGATGCTTGAGAGGCTTGGACAATTACCACAACACAAGAATGCTTTGCTCAAAGCAAAGAAGGTAAGCAAGTTTATTTACAACCATTCATGGGTGTTAAGTTTGTTTAGGAAGCATAGTGATAAGGAAATTGTTCGACCGGCCGTCACAAGATTTGCCACTGCTTTTTTGACTATACAAAGGGTAAAAGAGTTGAGACAACCTTTAGAAGCTATGTTTGCTTCTGAAGAATTGAGTAAAAGTTCATGGACGAAAAAACAAGGAAAAGAAGTGAAGAAAATTATTTCTAGAGATGAGAACTTTTGGCGTGGTGTTAACTATGCTGTTAAAACGACAGGTCCTCTAGTAAAGATTCTAAGATTGGTTGATGGTGAAAAGACTCCAGCAATGGGGTTTATCTATGAAGCTATGGACAAGGCAAAAGAAGAAATAGCAAAAGAATTGGGGGGACAAGAAGCTTCTTATAAGGAGATTTGGGACATTATTGATGAAAAGTGGGAGCGTCAGTTACATCATGATTTGCATGCTGCTGGGTACTACTTGAATCCTCAGTGCCATTATGACACAAACTTCCATTTAGATAAAAGATCAAGACGGGTTTATATAAATGCATGGATAGGCTTATCCCTAGTGAGAATTATATGAAGGTTGATGCTCAACTTGAAGATTTTGATTTGAAGAAAGGAATGTTTGGCTTCAAAGCAGCACAAATGTCCTACACAACACGTTCTCCTGGTAAGATTTGACCCATTTATTGTTAATTTTAAAACTTAAATTTGATATATTACATTAGTATTAATTCATCCTTTTTGTTGTTATTGTTGTAACCTAGAGCGTTGGTGGTATCAATTTGGAGATGATACACTAGAATTAAAAGCCTTTGCAATCAAAGTTCTAAGTCTTACTACTTCAGCATCTGCATGTGAACGTAATTGGAGTGCGTTCAATCAAGTGCATACAAAGAAAAGGAATCGATTGCACACAAGTAGAATGAACAAGTTGGTGTATGTTATGTTCAACAAGAGATTGAAAGACAGATTCCTCAAGTTGAAGTCAAGGAACAATGGTTACGAGAAATTTGATCCTTAGCTTGTTGAAGACACGCCATCAGACAATGAATGGTTAATTGAACAAATTGAAGGAAATGAGCATGAAAATAGTATGAGTGGTGATGAGAATGAAGCAACAATTGAAGGGGATGAGGCAGGTGAAAGTTCAAGATCATCCAAAGGAAAGAAAAAGAGTGGCTCCTCATTAAAGTCAACTCTAACAACAATAGGTAATTATAGAGAATTACATAATTATGTTATTAGCTCATTACTTCATTGGTCACACAGGTCACTCAAAATTTTATCAACATTGATGTAGGAACTAAGAAGAAAATGGCGGTGATTGAAGAAGAGGAAGAACAAGAAGAAGATTGGAATGATGACGATGATATGGATTTGGAAGATAACAATGAAGAAGAAGATGAGGATGAGGATAGAAACTTCAATTTTTGAGGGCTTTAGACTTAAATTGCTTCGTGTGTGTGTTTTGTTTGTTATGGCATAAACTAAGTGTATCTTTTATTTGTTATGACATGTTTATGAATTTTATTAAATTTTATGATTTTTTTTTTTTTTTTTTTTACATTCGAGGCTTACGCCTCGCCTCGATTAGACAAATCGCCTCAGTTCCCGTTTACACTTTTAAAACATTGATGCATAATGTTCACATTTCAATATGCATCCCACAAATTGGTCCAATAAATGTTACTTGGGAGTCCTGGAGAAGCCTAGCCATAGATTTATTTATTTTATCTATTATTTTTTTAGTTTGTAAACTAGCGAGTCTAATCATAATTTGGACAGACGAACAAAATGAACTCTGGTCGATTACAGCCTTAAATTCTACACTATGCCTTCTTCAAAATCTGGGGAAGCTCACTATTTTGATCATGACACATGTGTCATTCATTTCAAAAGTCAGCCAATTACAGCAGAAACTCCACAAAATTTGCCTCAGGAACCAACAATAGATCGTGAACGACAAAAGGCTGTCAAGAGTGAGTTAAATTAACTCTAACTCACAGATAAACATGCAAATCTAGACGATCCAAACTTAAAAAATTGTCAACAACATAAAACAAATCCCAACAGAAAAATACACAAATTCACCCAAAAAAAAACCCATGTAACCAAATGCAGCATACGAAACCCAGGTAACAAATTCTCATCATAATTGTCGGAAAAAAAAAAAACAATTTCTCATGATGGGCGGGAATATTTCAAAGAAAATTGAAATGGGTGAGCGAGGAGAATGAAGATAGAGGTGAGAGAGAGGACTTACAGGGAATTTGTGGGAAGGAGAATGAGAAGGAGGGAAGTAGATGTGGAAGGTCATGGAGCAACCCAGAGTTGGGCTGAAGTGTTTGTACCTCTTGTTGTACCCTCCAAACATCTTGGAGCTGCCGACCTCCGTCGGTTTGGTCTCCATCTTTCGCAGTTTCGCAAACGATTAGTCGATCTTTGATGAGCGTACTGTTTAAGAGCGAGAGGATGCTTTTGCAAATGCAAGGAGGAAAAACTTCACAGCAAATATTTTGATGGAAATTGGGTTATATACATATATATGTATATATATATATATATCGAGCTTTGCATCGTTTTTAATAAATGATCTTTTTTAAAATATATATTTACATCTACCTTATATTTTTTTTAATAAATAAGGGAATATTCTTTTTTTTTTTGTTGCAATGTTTGATTAATGATAAATCATATTATTGATAGATTGGTTTCTCATTAACTAATACTTTATTATTATTAAATTGTTATTTTATTAATATAAATTAATTAATCTCTTATTGATATTTGTAAATCTGTGACAAACCATCCAGTTAATTAAGGATAATAAAAAATTAACTAAAAGAACATTCATTTCCTTAACTTTATAAAAACTTCAATGATAACTAGAAAATATCTAAAAAACAATCACTTACTCTTAAATTTTTTTTTTTTGTTGATCTCTTATTTTTATCTTTTTTTTTAGTAGAGGACCTTTTATCATTGATGTGCTTTTATTTTAGGGAATTTTTAGGTTACAAATTTTCTTCGTCACGAGCTGTTGCACCAACAAGTATTTGCCATATATAACAAATTGACTATATAAATAGGAATCAAAACACTCAAAACAATTAAGTGAGGTGCTATATATTGAATGGAAGAACAAATCAATGAGACGAGAAAATAGAGACGGTTAATCTTTTGTGGCTATCAATAGGAACATTTGTTTTTATTTTTTATTTTTTAACTTACCATCTATAAATGTCCAGGTTAAAACTTAACATGTGTGACTTAATATTGATTTCTTTAGTTGAAAAATTAATCTCATGGTTAAAAATAAAAGACCTTTTTATTGTAAAAATTTCTTTTTATTTTATTATAAAAAAATTGTGATTTTACTTGAAAAAAATACTTGATGGAATGATTAAACTTGCATACTCTGGTTAATATGATCTGACATTGTTTTCTCCCCATCAAGCCCCATAAAATGTTAGACTCAAGAAGTTAAAAAGAAAAATAAAGACAAGGGATTTTTGTTAGAGAATTTTTTTTCATAGAAAATTGCTTCATTAAAAAAAGGCTGCCTCCTGAATGTTAACATAACCATAGCATTGAAGTCTACCAAACCTACTACTATAGGGTTGGGAATTCGTACTTGTGCGTCGTGTTCGGGCCGACACGATTATGGCATAATACAATTAGTATAAACATAAAAACAACATGATTAATAAACATGCCAGGATCGTAAACACAAACATGAGACGTGTATTATATAAGTAACATGACATGGCACACAAACACATTTATTAAGTGGACCGTAAGAGTTTAGCACGACAAAAACCCGTTTATGGTATGTTTTTAACCCAACTAGCTAGCAAAATTTAAATGTTTATTTAGAATTGAAAAGTAATATTAATTGACTACTTGTTATAAATTGTAGATTAATCAAGCAAGCATGTAATAACAAGAATATAAATTCTCCAAATGCCAATAATTAACAAAAACATTAAAATATCTAAGTATAAAGCATATGGATGATACTACTAGGCATGTAATGTGTTAAGCGTGTTAAACAGGATGACATGAATCCAACTTGCTTATTCTTATATTATTTATGTCAATCCATTTATAACCTAAATATAAATGTGTGGTCCAATCTCATTTATCTCATATTGTTTTATATCGTGTCGTCATGTCTACCTTGAAATTGTTGGCTACAAGAAGTATGATCTCGAGATCCACTAGAAATAAATGAAATCAAACACACAAATTAAATAAAAAATGGCTTCAACAAAAGAGAAACACTGCCACTCTAGACATTCAGATTTCGATTCAATATTGCAATGGAAATTATGGAATCATTGGCCACTTAAAAAAGTAGACCACTTCTTATCAATAACTTCAAGTGCCTTCTTGATAGGTGCTAATGTTGTTTTTGCTAGGATAGATACTTTTAAAGTATATGATGTTTTGTAAAGAGCATATTTGTAAATAAATAAAATGAATTTTTCATTATATTAACATCGTGTTTATCTATGTAACCTTAAATATTGTATATATGTATTATATATAAGAGGATAATATTTAAAGATGATAATTAAAATAGTTAGTAACATATAGTTAATTATTATAATTGATTATTCAATTAAAATATGGAATCTTTATTTGATCGTTGCTAATACAAGTCATTTCCATTAAGAATAGAACAGTATTATCTAAACCCCTAATATAGTGAGTCACTAAATGAATGCACTCTACATTATGAGATTATGCAGGGCTGAGACATGATGTAATATGAATAGTTAATAATTTCTGTTAAATATAGCAAGTTCTAATCACATCGACCAATGGTCATATATAAGATGATTTTAATTTGGACTTATTAGCATACTCCTATTTATTGATTTATGCATTTTGATTTACTCAGTACGGATTTGAGAATCTAATCCTATTCCTTGTATTTTGAAGGCATAATGAAATAAGTAGTTAGGAATGTTAATATTACAAGATGAAATCTACTTCTCTAACGAGAATGAGATAAATAATTCTCTTGAGTATTGATTCAAGACTTGAATAATAAGCGCTCAATTCATGATTAAGTTCATAAATTTATCATTTATTAGAGAATTAATGGCACTCAAAGATAAAGAAATAATTAGAGAGATTAATGAAATCACTCGCTCTAATTATGAATTATTTATGGAGGACGACTTATATGCAATGACTATATCGAATAGACGACTCTAAGAAATGAGCAATTTATGTCTACAATTTCAAGAGTGCAGTTCTAAATATTTAGTGGAATTACATTAAAATTAATAACTGGGTAATATACTAATTAAAGAGTCTAACTAATATATTGGTCTAGAAAATATGGGTCCATTAGTCCCCCGCTATTCTTATAGACACTGTTTGGATAAGTAAAATTATTTGTTAATTAATTAATTTTGTAGTATTTGACAATATGAGTTAGAACCAAAATTTTGGTTTGCTATAGGATAAAACTCTCACATGCTACGGTATCAAGAAAAAGTGTGCAATAATATAAAGGTCTCACATGCTATAGTGTTTTCAATCAAGATTGGTTATAACTAATGCTCCCAAATACCCTATTAAAATTATGGAATTCTAAATTAAATATCACTCAAAGTAAATTATTTATGAATTATTTTGTATTTATTAAATAATAAGATTATTTAATAAATAATTTATAATAATAAATAATGAGATTATTTAATAAATAATTAATTAATTTTAGAATACACACAATGGAAGGGTCCAAGTGTTAATCTCTTGTGCACTCCAAGGCTTATTTATAAAGTTTTCATATTTAGAATTTCTATCTTTAGATAAATGTGATTTAATTTAAATATGTAAAGTTAAATTTATAAACAAATGAGATTGGATAACAAGCAGGTTTTCTTTCCTACTTCTCCTTGAATTGGCCCCACACATATATATAGTATTTGTATGTTGGCGCCTAACACAGTATAAGGTTAGAGAAAATATTTTATTTTATTTTAATTAAATATTTGATATTTAAATTAAAATAAAGGAAGCTTTCAAAATTAGATGGGCCTCCTATTCTCTATAGATAGAGGCGTCCTTTATTCATGAAACACATAATTGAGAGTCTTGGTTAGATTGAGAAAACTCTGTCCAAGATACCCCTCATAGGCGTGTAGAGAGAGAAGGAGAGAAGAAGAAGTGTTCTTTATTGCTAGACCCATTTTGCTCATGCGTTAAAATTAACAAGTGACAAAGTAAGAAGAGTGATCTCTTAATAACCTTAATCCCTTCTATGCCCACCCATTCGTCCATTCGATGCTGAAGACTAGGTGAAGAAGACAATATTTTCGTTTATAAGGAGCGTCATTGCAACACAAGTTTACCGATAATCTCTCCTCATTTAGGTAAGCAAAGTTTTTATATATTTATTTAAACGCTAAATTAATATATCTATAACGTGTATTGCAAAACTTTTTGAGAAAATTTTTGTTATATATGTTCCACACCATAACCACATTTCTGTTATTTTTGTGAAAACTGTTTTTCAAACCCTACAATTGGCATCAAAGCCGGTTATAGAGTTTATTAATTTAAGCATTGAATATGAGATCATCATTTTTAAATAAGTATATATGTTCTCTATAATGTATGTATGTAATGGGTTGGCAATTTGCATTAATATGTATGTTTATATTGGTGAATGTATAGACGGTGGATTTGGTCGTTAATCGTATAGTTCCGAGGGTCTCTTTGATTATCATAATTTCATTTTTATTAGAATTTATGTCTGCCCATAATTAAAGGTTAAGGTTTTTTGTAAGTTGTATCTCTACAATTCAAATATTATTGTAATATTAAAGATAGAAGATTATTGAAGATCCAAAGCTTGACAAAAAGCTAAAGAATCAGAATTATTAATCATGAGATAGTCGAAGTTCGATGGTTTATAAAAGTTTTACCTTCAGCGTTGGGCGCTGTGGTGTCGTTTATGGGTGCTATAGCACCGTGCAAGGCAAGAAGGTGCAATAGGCTCAACATCGGTTTGTGAGCCCAAAACCCTAGTGTAGGGTTTCAAGCATGATTTTTAACCATTTTCTCACCTTGATTTTACTCTTGAAGGCAAACGACAACAATTCAAAAAGGATTTCCAGAAGACCCATGAAGATATTGAAGATTGAAAGAGATTAGAAATTTATTTTATTTTCATTATTTTAATTACCGAATTAAATGATTTATTTTATGTTGATAATTTATTGTATGTTCATGCATTATAACATGTCATATTACTTCTAGTGTGCTTGTTCGTTTGTTTTTTATAACATGCCATGGATACGTGCATATTTATTTATGATATTACAATTGTTTAAATTATAAATATAGAATATGCATTGTAAATTAGTTTAATGAGATTAAATTAATTAACAGTTGCAAATTTGATTTGCAAAATAGTCTTACTATATGAAATTGAATTTTAGAATTTCATATATCTAGAAGTATAAAATATATTTCTAGAAATTGTAACCATGAAATGATTTATAAATAAAATACATATTTGCAGAATATTGAGCGGGACAGGGTTGTATGACAATATGGCCTACTGGTCTTTATCGTTAGAATAATATCGTAAGATTCAAATGGCACCTCAAGACGACATTGATTCTGTCCTCCCTACAAAGGGTGTCTATTTGGGTCGATAAAGGTTGTTCTTCCTAGCAATATGAATTCGGTATGTACTTCTAGTTTGACCTACCTTACGGTAGTACTTTAAAGTTAAGTCTTTGGAATCCGAAACGTTGGGTTACACTCATAAGCATGTAATTAAATAATTGTATTTTTCACCAAAATAATGGTAGTTGATAAATATTGAAAATATGAGATATTTTGAATAACATTAAATAATTGGAAGTATATCGGTTTGATTTGCAAATAATCCAAACTACTCTATGGCGATACATTATTTGTGGTAGATTAAATTATAGTTGGCTAAACATTAGTAATCATGTTTTCCGTATGATTTATGTGCATCAATGCATCATATTTACTATGCCAAAAACATGCATTATTTGCTTATGATATTCATGCATGCAAATTAAATGTTTATTTATTTATTTTACAGCAACATGTCGAATCTTATTGTCAATTTTCTTGCACTTGAAAAACTAACTGACAAGAATTATGACAAGTGGAAAAGTAACATGAACCTAATGCTTATCAATGACAACTACAAGTTCGTCCTTATGGAGGAGTGTCCTCCGATCCTCACGAAAAATGCTAGAATAGTAGACTACGATGCCTACTCTAGTTAACAAAAGATCAACAAGAAAGCTAAGTGCTATTTGTTAGTTAGAATGTTTGAAAGGGCTCGTCTTGATGTTGTGAAGTGGTTCCTGAACAATAAGATGTGTTAGACATGTATGCTCTAAGGAGTAAAAATGTAATACGTTTTTGGAGACATTTTTTTATCAATAAAGAATTTATTCATTTATATATACCAAATATTGTCCTCTTTACGTTCATATTTGTTGAATGTATGATAAGCAAACAGTAGTCTGAGACTGTCAGTCTAAACCTTAAGAGTTGGGCATATGATGGGATGATTATGCAGTAGACACGACTCTTAAGGTGATGGTCTAAAATATATGATCCGCAATCGAGGGAATAAAGTTGGGCGCTTTATTCATGTAAAGATTGTTATGTTGTCTATATCCCTTTTGGGAGATGGTTTGTCTTGGCCATCGGAGTTGGACTCCGTGAATAGAAACATTGGCGCATTGTCATAGGTGACGATGTGTTGGATCGGGACATAAAGTGAATTGATTTGGATTAATAATTCTGTCTTGTCAAATCGATTCACTTTAGACAATCATTTGTATTGTATCTTAATCCTGAGATGAATAATGGGCCCGTTGTCTCGACTTGTGTCTTTTGATGTACCAATGGGTGACTCCCACATCTCTATAGTGGCATGCATGCCGGTACGTTGGAGGCATGACTCTTGGTAGCGTAGACTTGTTATTCATAGATATGGAATCCATAGCTCCTCTTTAGGAGTAATGATATCCTCTTATATGCGTTGTCCTGTAATTGGAAAACTGGAGCGCTCAACCATTTGGATACATAGGTGTAACCGAATGGTATACTATCTTTGGATGGTAAGTTTTCTAATGGTGAGACAATGGAACGTAAGATAAAAATAATCGGGAAGGTAAGACAGAACTTGTCCTTAAGCCGATTATGGATGATCATATGGGGATGCGATACACTATGATATGTCATGGAGACTTAGCTACACGAGCTTCGTAATTCTATAAAGTTCGAGAGTGCAGCTCCAAGCTTTTAGTGGAGTAGCGTTGGAGTTGATAATTGTGAAATGTATATCTGGGATATTGGGTTTCATAATTATCATGAGCTTGAACTTTATAGGTCCATTTTGGTCCCCTTTGCTAGCTCACAAAATCCTGTAACGACACGGCGTGCGTTTCCAATAATTGGTGACTTATGTCGGATTTATCAGATTGGTTTAAAATTTATAAGAATCAAATAATTCATGTCTGTTTATCGGTTGAATTAATTATGTAAGAAATTAGTTCAAGATGAACTTGTTGAATTATGACGTTCGGATAATTCTTGTCTGTTTATCGGTTGTTTTAATTTTGGACAATTAGAACAAGATAAACTTGTAGAATTATTGTGAATTGATTTATTTTCTTAGAGATTATCTTGATAAAGTTTGTTTTGATCAGATATCTTTTCTATTGGGCTATTTGAATCAAAACTGAGACTTTATCCTTTAGAATCTCGGGTGGAAAATAAAAGATTCGCGGAGATTTTTTCTCGGCAGTTCGGCATGCCGGATGACGTGTTCGGCCTGCCGAACTGGCCAGTTCGGCCTGCCTATCTCACAGTTCGGCATGCCGACCGCGACAGCTAAGATTACGCGTTTTTCACGCGTATCTTATCAGATATTGATCCGAACTTGATTCTATTTCGATTTTTGAGACCTAATCTGATATGGACTGACCCCAAGGACCAATAGGTATAAAAAGGGAGTGAGTCTAATGATTTACTAAGATCAATTTGAGAGATTAAGAGTGATACTCTTCTAGTGAGCATCTGAAAACTCCCTGAGAGCTTTTGTTCACAAATCACGAGCACTAGCTTTGGGTTCTCTCTATTGGTTGGAAGGAGAGTCACCGGTGGAAGAGCTGTACGTGTGAGCCCACACTCACTCCGGTTGTGGATAGAGAATAGCAAAGAAGACCAGTTGGTTGAGGCTCTTCTGGAACGTTACTTCTCTACACAGGTCGCGGAGGATCTTCAGCACACTGAGGTTAGTAAGATCTGTTTAATTTATACGTATAACATGTCAAACTTGTGTTTTGGAAAATACTCTGATGAAAAATTTTTAAAATTCCGCTGCGCACTTTGTTTCCAACAATTGGTATCAGAGCCGAGGTTTTTACATAAATTTGCAAGTTTGTGATCATGTTGTATGCATAAATTTTGTGATCTTAATCTCTCCAATGCTTGAATTAAATTTTATAGAGAGATGGCACTCTAGGTTTCTATATAATATATATGTTGTCATGGATTATATGGTGAATGTTTATTAATTAATTATGGTTGATTAAATTGTTGTTTAATTATTTATTAATTAATTAATACCGGTTATGGTTCCTTAGAGGTTAGAATGTGTATCTAAGTTTTTCATGTAATTAGATGGCGGTCTATCATCTCCGTCTAGGAATTATTATTTAATTTGTAAGAATTTTGTAATTAAATAATTATTCGGAGAAGACGGAACGAGAAGTCGGATCTTGAAGATAGATGATGGCGCCTCCAGGTATTTCCTGAGTCTCTAATTTCATGTTTTTGAATTGTTGAAAATAAAATTGATGAATTGCATTAAAATTGTATTTTCTGGATTTAGGGTTTTCTACTTGGTCGGTATGCCAGACCTCACAGTTCGGCAGGCCGAAGGTCACAAATCGACAGGCCGGACGTGTGGTCTAGCAGGCCGACAGTGGGGCAGAAATTTTGGCGCTCTACCGGCAGACCGAACCTTCATGTTCGACAGGCCGAACCACCATGATCGGCAGACCGATCACCCAGATCGGCCTGCCGACCGAGAGCTGCCAGGTGTCCAGAAAAGGTGCGATTTCTCAGTGCAGTTTTAATTTTATTTTTGGGACGATTCTGAGAAACATTAAATTTGGATATGACCGGAAATATGAAGTGTTCGATTCATACGGGATTGAGGACTTGAAGATGGACATTACATGAAGAAGGATACAGCTTAAGGATTCAAGGATGAAGAATCGATAAATGTCTCGATTATTCTCTTGTAATCTTATTTTTTCTATTCTCTAGGGTGGAACCATAATATTACGGTTATTATTATTATGCTTGTAGCTTTGCTTGATTGCTTTGCTTGTCTGCATTATAATATGATTTACCATGTATATTGATAACATGTCATATAGAATAGGGAGTGCCGCTCATATTAAAATTGTTCATGCATAATTTTAAAATAAAACCTTGACTTCAAAAGATTGAGTGGGAGAAGGTTTTCGAAGAGAGAACCTAAGGCCTCCATCGTTGGTCCATAGGAAGAACATGATGGTCCCAACCCCTAGGAAGGGATTTCTATCATGTACCAGATTGGATCTCTGAAAGGATAAGGTATTTTAGTATGATTTATGGTTGCACACCCCTAGGTGGTGATTATAAATCATGGATAAAATATTAAAACGGTGGTTATACACTCACGTTAACTTTATTATTAACCTCCCCTAGGAGCTCTGTTAATAAAATTAATGGCCAAAGAAACGATTATTAGTATATGCTGGATCATACGGGTCCTGGATGGCATATATTAATCAGGAGGGGATCCGTGTTCCTGATTGAATTTGGCATGACTCCCCTAGGAGCTTGTTGAATTCTGAGTTGGGAATTATCGTTGTAAGGTTGTGATATTTTCAAGGTTTTGACACATAAACACATTTGTATAATTTTACATGATTGTGTTATCTTACTAAATTATTATATATGTTTGCTTATGTTTGGTATATGATTCTTTATTGTAGATTGAAAATGTCTAAAAACGCTTTATCATCGATACTTGATAAAAACCAATTGACCGGTGAGAACTATAATGATTGGAAACGGAACCTGGACATCGTCCTTTCCTTTGAGAAACTGAAATATGTTCTGACAACTCCTTGTCCTCCCGAGCCTACGGGAGACTCAAGTAATGAGCAATTCCAAGCGTACGAACGCTGGAAAGATGCTAATGATCAGGCCCGCTGCTATGTTATGGCTAGCATGAATAACGTGCTGCAGGCTCAACATCAGGATTATGAGACTGCGAAGCAGATCTTGGATAATCTTGAGGACATGTTTGGAGGCCAGGCCATAACAAAGCGGCAAGGGGCGCTTCGGAAACTCTTAAACTGTAGACAGAGACCGGGGACATCTGTAAAGGAGCACATGATGTTGGTCATGGGTTACCTCGCTGAGGCTCAAACCAATGGAGCCGACATCGATGCTGAAACTCAGATGACTATGGTCTTTGAGACTCTGTCTAAGGAATTTATTCCGTTTAGAGCTACTTTTAATCTAAGCAATAGACGGGATATGACCTTGACAGAACTGATGAAACAGTTACAAGAGTTTGAACTGCTGATCAGGGAGTCTCCTGCTGGTGGAGAGGCCAATTTGGTAGCTGCTTCTGGTTCCAATCCTAACTCAGGGAATGGAAAGAAACAACGGGCCAAGAGTGGGAAGTCTTCTATTCCTATTGCTATCAAGAGCAAGAAGAAGAAGAAGAAGAACCCAAAGAAGCTTAAGTGCTTCTTTTGTGGTAAGGTCGGGCATATAAAGAAGCATTGCAAGGACTTCCTTTCCAAGGGAGGTAGGTGTGATCTTCTATATTTAGAAACTTGTTTGGTTGAGGAATCCAGTGACATTTGGGTCATAGATTCTGGTGCAACTAATCATGTTTGTGTTTCTCTGCAGGGATTCAAAGAAACGAGAAGTCTACTTCGTGAAGACTTAACGCTTCGGATGGGCGATGGATCCTTGGTCTCAGCGGAAGCAGTGGGAGATGTCCATCTTTATTTTGATAATTATAGGAGTTTAATTTTGCGAGATTGTTTTTATGTTCCTAAATTTAAAAGGAATTTAATTTCTGTATCTTCTTTATTTAAAGACTCCTACGTGGTATCTTTTAATGAAAAAGTGGTGATTCGTAAAAACAAATCTTTTATCTGTTCTGGATGGATGCAAAATAATCTATATTTTATCAAACCTAAGATGGACTTGTTGCTTAATGCTGAGATAAATGATAATGACTCAAAAAGACTTAAAACTTCTCACTCTAATAAGACTTATCTTTGGCATTTGCGCCTTGGCCATATTAACCTAAATAGGATTCAAAGGTTGGTAAGGGATGGACCTTTAAGTCACTTAAAGGTGGAATCTATACCTCAATGTGAGTCTTGTTTGGAGGGTAAAATGACCAAAAGACCATACGGGTCTAAGGGCAATAGGGCCGAAGGGGTTCTAGAACTTGTGCATAGTGATGTTTGCGGACCGATGAACATCCGGGCACGAGGAGGGTATGAGTACTTCGTTACTTTTATTGACGATTACTCTAGATATGGGTATGTGTACCTAATGCACCACAAAAGCGAAACTTATGATAAATTCAGGGAGTTTCGGGCTGAAGTGGAAAAGCAATTGGGTAGACCCATAAAGGCACTTCGATCAGATCGAGGTGGGGAATACCTTTCTGATGAGTTCTTGGGACACTTGTTAGAGAATG
Source organism: Artocarpus heterophyllus (assembly GCA_025403435.1). Taxonomy (NCBI): domain Eukaryota; kingdom Viridiplantae; phylum Streptophyta; class Magnoliopsida; order Rosales; family Moraceae; genus Artocarpus; species Artocarpus heterophyllus. The sequence continues at coordinate 21,687,542 of CM046351.1, forward strand.
GGATTTTATCCCATTTGACTGCGCCGGGCACTCCGCAGCAGAATGGCGTAGCAGAGAGAAGGAATAGGACTTTGTTGGACATGATTCGGTCCATGATGAGTTATTCATCATTGCCTTTATCCTTTTGGGGATATGCACTACAAACCGCATGTTATCTTTTGAACAATGTGCCTTCAAAATCGGTCCCTAAAACTCCTCACGAGTTGTGGACAAGACGGAAGACATCCTTAAACCATATTCGCATATGGGGATGTCCAGCTCATGTCCTGTTTAAGGATCCGAATAAGTTGGAAGCACGTTCAGAAGTTTGCGTGTTTGTAGGATATCCAAAAGGGACTAAAGGGGGTTATTTTTATAACCCAAAGGAAAATAAAGTCGTGGTTTCAACTAATGCAACTTTCCTTGAGGAGAGTTACATGAACGACTTTAAACCTCAAAGCAAAGTGGTGCTTGAGGAGTTGAGGGGTAATCCGTTTACTCCAGAGGTTCCGAACGAAACCATTCCGATCGGTGTAGAAAAACCAAACAAACCTGAACAACAACCTCAGGGGCTTCGGCGTAGTGGGAGGATCGGGCGTCAACCTGAGAGGTATATGTTCAATGGGGAGGTCTTTTTGGCTGAACCGGATGAACATGACAGGGATCCTTATACTTACGCAGAAGCTATGGAGGATGTTGATTCAAGACTCTGGACAGAGGCCATGAACATTGAGATGAAGTCTATGGAGACTAATCGGGTCTGGGAGCTTGTGGATCTTCCCGAAGGGGTAAAACCCATAGGGTGTAAGTGGATCTACAAGAGGAAAAGAGGAGTGGATGGAAAGGTCGAAACCTTTAAGGCTAGACTGGTAGCTAAGGGTTATACGCAAAAGGAAGGAATCGATTATGAGGAAACCTTTTCGTCTGTAGCCATGCTTAAGTCCATCCGGATTCTCTTGTCCATAGCTGCCGCTCTCGACTACGAGATTTGGCAGATGGATGTCAAGACGGCTTTTCTGAATGGCTATCTTGATGAGTCCATTTATATGGAACAACCAGACGGGTTCAAGGTCACGGGTCAAGAGGGTAAGGTTTGTAAGTTGCTAAAGTCTATTTATGGACTTAAGCAGGCTTCTCGTTCTTGGAACATAAGATTTGATCAAGTGATCAAGACTTATGGGTTCTCACAAAATGTGGATGAACCATGTGTTTACAAACACATTAAGAATGGGAAGGTGGTTTTTCTACTACTCTATGTAGATGACATTCTGCTAATTGGCAATGACGTTGGGGCGTTGTCATCGGTCAAATTATGGTTGACCAAGCAGTTTGACATGAAGGACTTGGGTGAGGCTAATTTTGTTCTCGGTATCCAGATCTTTCGGGATAGGAAGAACAAAATGATAGCTTTGTCACAGGCCAGCTACATAGATAAAATTCTCAGGAGGTTTGCAATGCAGGATTCCAAGAAAGGTGGGCAACCATCTAGGTCTGGAATTACTCTTTCTAAGAAAGACTCTCCAAAGTCTTATGAAGAAAGAGAATACATGAAGAAGGTACCTTATGCTTCGGCAGTGGGTAGTCTCATGTATGCCATGCTTTGCACTCGACCGGATATTAGCTATGCGGTCGGGATTGTGAGTCGATTTCAGGCGGATCCAGGACCAAACCATTGGGTTGCGGTAAAGCATATTTTCAAGTACCTGAGAAGGACTCGTGAGTATATGCTTGTGTATTCGGGTGAGGATTTAACTCCTCTAGGATACACTGATTCGGATTTTCAATCCTGCTTGGATTCTAGGAAATCGACTTCAGGGTTTGTGTTTACTCTGGGTGGCGGTGCCATCAGTTGGAGAAGTGCGAAGCAAGATTGCACTTCGGATTCAACGATGGAGGCCGAGTATGTGGCGGCTAGTGATGCTTCGAAAGAAGCAGTGTGGCTCCGCAAGTTCCTTGGGGATCTTGAGGTAGTTCCTGGTGTGGATAAAGCGGTATCACTGTACTGTGATAACAGTGCGGCGGTAGCTAATGCTAAGGAACCAAGATTTCACAAGAAGAGTAAGCATATTGATCGGAAGTATCATGTGATAAAGGACTTCGTTGAGAGCGGGCATGTCACGGTGTGCAAGATCGCGTCAGAGGACAATTTAGCTGATCCATTTACGAAGACACTTTCTGGGAGAGTCTTCGAAAGGCATGTGGAAGCTATGGGGATGCGAAATTTGCAGTATTTACTCACTTAGTGCAAGTGGGAGATTGTTAGACATGTATGCTCTAAGGAGTAAAAATGTAATACGTTTTTGGAGACATTTTTTTATCAATAAAGAATTTATTCATTTATATATACCAAATATTGTCCTCTTTACGTTCATATTTGTTGAATGTATGATAAGCAAACAGTAGTCTGAGACTGTCAGTCTAAACCTTAAGAGTTGGGCATATGATGGGATGATTATGCAGTAGACACGACTCTTAAGGTGATGGTCTAAAATATATGATCCGCAATCGAGGGAATAAAGTTGGGCGCTTTATTCATGTAAAGATTGTTATGTTGTCTATATCCCTTTTGGGAGATGGTTTGTCTTGGCCATCGGAGTTGGACTCCGTGAATAGAAACATTGGCGCATTGTCATAGGTGACGATGTGTTGGATCGGGACATAAAGTGAATTGATTTGGATTAATAATTCTGTCTTGTCAAATCGATTCACTTTAGACAATCATTTGTATTGTATCTTAATCCTGAGATGAATAATGGGCCCGTTGTCTCGACTTGTGTCTTTTGATGTACCAATGGGTGACTCCCACATCTCTATAGTGGCATGCATGCCGGTACGTTGGAGGCATGACTCTTGGTAGCGTAGACTTGTTATTCATAGATATGGAATCCATAGCTCCTCTTTAGGAGTAATGATATCCTCTTATATGCGTTGTCCTGTAATTGGAAAACTGGAGCGCTCAACCATTTGGATACATAGGTGTAACCGAATGGTATACTATCTTTGGATGGTAAGTTTTCTAATGGTGAGACAATGGAACGTAAGATAAAAATAATCGGGAAGGTAAGACAGAACTTGTCCTTAAGCCGATTATGGATGATCATATGGGGATGCGATACACTATGATATGTCATGGAGACTTAGCTACACGAGCTTCGTAATTCTATAAAGTTCGAGAGTGCAGCTCCAAGCTTTTAGTGGAGTAGCGTTGGAGTTGATAATTGTGAAATGTATATCTGGGATATTGGGTTTCATAATTATCATGAGCTTGAACTTTATAGGTCCATTTTGGTCCCCTTTGCTAGCTCACAAAATCCTGTAACGACACGGCGTGCGTTTCCAATAATTGGTGACTTATGTCGGATTTATCAGATTGGTTTAAAATTTATAAGAATCAAATAATTCATGTCTGTTTATCGGTTGAATTAATTATGTAAGAAATTAGTTCAAGATGAACTTGTTGAATTATGACGTTCGGATAATTCTTGTCTGTTTATCGGTTGTTTTAATTTTGGACAATTAGAACAAGATAAACTTGTAGAATTATTGTGAATTGATTTATTTTCTTAGAGATTATCTTGATAAAGTTTGTTTTGATCAGATATCTTTTCTATTGGGCTATTTGAATCAAAACTGAGACTTTATCCTTTAGAATCTCGGGTGGAAAATAAAAGATTCGCGGAGATTTTTTCTCGGCAGTTCGGCATGCCGGATGACGTGTTCGGCCTGCCGAACTGGCCAGTTCGGCCTGCCTATCTCATAGTTCGGCATGCCGACCGCGACAGCTAAGATTACGCGTTTTTCACGCGTATCTTATCAGATATTGATCCGAACTTGATTCTATTTCGATTTTTGAGACCTAATCTGATATGGACTGACCCCAAGGACCAATAGGTATAAAAAGGGAGTGAGTCTAATGATTTACTAAGATCAATTTGAGAGATTAAGAGTGATACTCTTCTAGTGAGCATCTGAAAACTCCCTGAGAGCTTTTGTTCACAAATCACGAGCACTAGCTTTGGGTTCTCTCTATTGGTTGGAAGGAGAGTCACCGGTGGAAGAGCTGTACGTGTGAGCCCACACTCACTCCGGTTGTGGATAGAGAATAGCAAAGAAGACCAGTTGGTTGAGGCTCTTCTGGAACGTTACTTCTCTACACAGGTCGCGGAGGATCTTCAGCACACTGAGGTTAGTAAGATCTGTTTAATTTATACGTATAACATGTCAAACTTGTGTTTTGGAAAATACTCTGATGAAAAATTTTTAAAATTCCGCTGCGCACTTTGTTTCCAACAAGATGAAGCTAGGCACTCCTATTTGCGTCCATGTGCTCAACATGATCAACCGTCTTCATAAGGCTAAGCTTAATGGAACAATCATAGATGAGGGAACATATATGAGTATGACCTTAGAAAGTCTAAGTCCTACCTTCCAATAGTTCAATACCAATTATGTCATGAACTACATGCACATGGGGCTCATTCAATTGTTGAACAAGCTTAAAAAAATGAATATATTCATTATGCAAAGAGTGGTGAAGAAAATGTTGGTAAAGCTAGTTCTATTGGAAAATGATACATAGCAAAAATTTAAAAATTTTTAAAATCAAAGTCCTTTCCAAATAATAAGTTTTATATGCTAAGTATATAAATTAATAAAAGATCTTGAGTACATCTTCTGTATACCGAAGACTGTAAAAATTTTGAATAAAGAAGAACGTGCCAAAAGAGTCTCAACCAATTGGTCTTCCTTGCTATTCTCTTTTCACAATCGGAATGCACGTGGTTACACATCGTACAGTCTTTCCTTTTGTGACTCTCCTTCCAACCACTTGAGAAAACTTAGAACTAAGGTTCAAGATGTTGAAAAATAGCTCTCTAGGAGTTATAGAGTTTCTCTCACTAGACTATTTACTCTCTACTTCTTAAATAATCTTAGGAATAATGAAAAATAGTTTTCTTTATATAGTGGTCGAATTTGGGATCAATCCCTATCAGGCTAGGCTTCAAATTTCAAGTTTGAATCAACTTCTAATAAAAAATGCACCAAAAATGCGTAATAGGATTATCGCATGTTCGGCCTACCGAGCTAGCTCTACTGACATGCTGAACTTGGCCACCGGCCTCTTGATTGAGCGAAAATCTAGAAATCTCAAAATATCTTATTTGACACATGAATTTTAGATAGAGCCTCAGTTTTAATTCAAATAACCCAAATGGTCTTTTGGTTATTCCTCCAAACAAAATTTACATTGTGGTATAGATTCTACCTCTAAATTACTTAAAGGTCCATCCCGTACAAATGTTTGAATCCTATTGAGGCTAATATGTCCTAATTGCAGGTGCCAAAGACAAGTCTTATTAAAGTGGAAAGTTTTAAGTTTTTTGAGTTATTATTAACCTTAGTGTTAAGCAATAGGCCTATCTTATATTTGATAAAATATAGGTTGTTTTTGCATCCATTCATTGTAGATAAAAGATTAGTTTTTATGAGTCACAACCTTGTTATTAAAAGAAAGTGAATAAGTGTCTTTAAATAAACAAGCAACAGAAATTAAATTCCTTTTAAGTTAAGGCTAGAAATCTTATGTAACGCTTAGGAAACTGACAAGTTTAAATCATAACATAACCACGATTTATAATGATGAATTTTTCTAATTAACACAGATTTATAAATTCATAATAACTATAAGACCAGAGTAGTAAATAATGTTATATGCTTTATGTATGAAATATATAGCAAAATGTAAAGTTTTGATAGTACACTTAGGTAATTAAAAATAATTACTTAATATACTAAATTAAGCTTTTATGATTCAACAATTTCATGAATGGGCCAAAGTTAAGGCCTTTAAAAGAATCTCAAGTAGAAAATCTAAATTGAGATAAATTGATGAAAAGGAATTTCTAACTCAATATGATTATACAGAATTCCTATATGAAGCCAGTTAATAAGAGAGATATAAACCACAAATGATCAACAGCTCAACACTATAATTCAAAAATAGTGAGCATAGAGTTTATGTATACAAGATCGATCTTAGTTTTTATAATATCACAAGGCATGACAAAAATCCTCTTAAGGAATTTAGAAATTCAAGAAGTCATGATACTTTTACATTCATAGTTAATTATTTACAAGTCTAAAAAACTGTGTACATTTAATAATGATAATTATTATTATTATAAAAATATTAATAAAGTCCACAAACATTGCATGAGCCTTTAAGGCAAATGTAGAATCATAGATGGATAAATTTCAATCTATAAAGTGATTACGAAAAGCTTAAAAAGCATCCATAGATTGGATGTGGATCTATAAACGGCTATTTACAACAAACAGTTTGAGTTATAACTATAAAGCATGAAATTATACTAAGTCCAGATTTTGAATTAAATTGACTTACAAATAGTCATTTAAGTTACGAAAATTTTTATGAATTCTTACTATTATTTTTTTATGATAAAATTGGAAGTTTATAATATGAAAATTTTAACAAAAAATATATGTTTTATTTATTAGTTAATATTTTGAACTTTTAGAATTTATATAATGCTATTTTGATCAAGAAATCAAATTTCAAGTTTTGATCAAAGTTATAAATACAAAATATAATATATATATATATATATATATATCTACATATATAAAGTTGTAAAAATTGTTAATCACCCATTTTGGAAACAAAATTGTCAAGGTTTTACATTTATGAATAAAATCATGAAATTTAGAAAATAATTTCAAAATCATTAAAATGATTTTATGATAGTACAAAGATTTTAATAAGACAATAATACTATAAGAAAGTTAGAATTTATTTAGTTATTAAAAGAAGAAAAAGAATTTTATACTTTTAAAAATACAGTTATATTTATAGAAATTTCAAAGTTTGCAGATAAAAAATGTGATCAACCCGACCACAACATAGATTAAAATCTGTGGGCCCATGACAGTATCTATATATTCATGGACACCAAAAAAAAGAGTCAGCCAATTGAAAATCAACCTTTCTCTCTACTTTCTCTTTCTACTCTTTCTCCCTTCCAGCTCCAATGTAGAATCTAGTATCTGTTTTTGGCACTTCCCTCACCAACTGGTAGATCGTGACAATCAAAGTTTAATGAATATTGTGCTAACAATGATTCCACCAGAGCAACTCGTACATGCCAGCAGAAGCCGTGAAAAGCTGTTATGTTGCTGGCATGGTTTTTTTACGATATGAGCACCTATTGACATAAAATTGGTATCTATGGACTCTGACTAACAAGAGGAAGAGAATGGCATTAATCTCATGGGTCGATTTTAGCTATAGAAGCTTGACAGAAATGTTCGGATTCTGCCACCATGCCACCGTCGATCCTACCAATCTAGATGGCTTTGAGGTGCACCGTTGTCACCAAATGCTTTAGATGGTGACGATGAGTGAATCCCTCCACCCAATTTCGCCATAACGCCATCACTCATTGGAGATCAAAGATGCCATCACTGTCACTGTGGGTGAACTTGAGTTCATCATTTCTGATAGCGCCGAATCAAATTAAAGGCACCATTGCAATCAGAGAAACATGGGGAGGCTTTTTCCCTAATTAATTTCACGAAACCACAATCAAAAGTCGAAGAACCAACGCCGCTATCATGCCTTGCCATAAAGACTATGGACTCACCATTTTTGGCAATGGTTAAGCACACCACCCATGTCAAAATGCTCAGACGAGGACGGGGAACAAAAGGCACACATCAATTTTGGGTCACCATCGTCGCAATATAAAGATTCTTGCTGCCAATTTTGGTCGTGTAACCTAAGTTAGAACCACTATACTAGAGGCTAAATTAGGTGAAATTGATGCAACCAACAGATTCAAAAGGTCAAGAACTGCTAGGAACCAAAGTGCTATCGTCGTCGAGTCATCAGAGCCACCGCACTCGCCCTACAAGCAACCACGAGTGGCCAGTTTCCAATGAGTGTTGGATTTTATGATCTTGACCTCTGATCAACAATCGGAGACCACCATCTAACTCATTTTGACATTATAAAGGTGATAGTGCCCTTTATTCAAGCTAATTCCACTCCATTAAAAATCGTTCGGTATTGACTACATGCGAATTGAGGCGATGTAGACTAAAGTAATAGAGTCTAGAATGATATTTTCAGCCATTAAATACCTCCAAAAAAGGTCAATACTAGCTATTTGAAGTTACTTTAGGACCATCCTTGAGGATGCTTTGCAAACTATAGATACAACAAGATCCGACTAGAACCGTTCAACTTGGAATCCAAGTAAACATGAAACTCGCCTACAGTGTGAACAATTTTTAAGTAATTAGTTTTACATGTTTTCATAAAAAAATTATGAAATGCATGATCAATGGTATGTTATGCTATGCTATGTATGATATATTGTATTATGTCAAAGTCATGTTGTGATATGCTATGTTGTGCTATAGTATAAGTATGATTTGTTAATTTTAAGTCTTGCCATGTGCTGTTTAATTATGTCATGTGTAGTAGGTGAGGTATATAAATTTAATGTATTTGCTTACTTACCTTCAATTAAACATGTTTATGATTTACGATTAGTAATTTTGTGAGGTATGTAGTAGCATTTCAAGCTGCATATACACGATAAGTTAAGTGAAACAAATAAGACAAGATAAGTTAAGGGAGTCGCACTAACCTCTCAACCTAAGGAGAGGTATTATTTTTAATTCAATTTAAGACCTCGAAGTAATTGGAGACCTTATGAACCCTAACCTTATGAGGATTACATGTAATTGGTACGAATACTTGAGCCCAAACAACAAGATAAGTTAGAGCTTAATTAATAAAGCATAAAATGTTCATGCATGTTTTCATAAAATGTTTTCCAGATATGTTTTTCGAGTCTAATTTCCTACTTGTTGGGTGAAAGCTTATTTAAGTATGTTCATGTTGTAGGTAAAGAACTGGTTAGCAACATTTGGTGGATAATGGTGAACGGCGGATGAATGATAGAGATGAGAATGGACACTACTTAGATAAAAGTAATATATTTCAAAGTTTCAAGTTTATGAAATTTTATCCATTTTATGTTTACAATATTTTATGTATTTTAGTTTACAAAATTTATGCTTTTTAATTCATAAAATTTTTTGAATTTTGTTTTACGAAATTGTGTATGTATTAATAAATAAATAAAAAGTAGATAAGTATGGTTTAGAAACCAAGGTTATAGTCATACAACCTTAGTTTAGAGAAGTTTTAATATTTTAAATATTGTAACAGAAACTGCAACAAATATACAGAAATTTCTAGTCAAAAACTACAATGTATAATTTTAAAAATGCTTTTAAAAGTTTACTTTAATTTTAGAAAAATGTTTAAAAGTAATAATTTTAAATACTTATCTTATGTTTTAAAGGAAAATGCTTTAATAATAACTGTTTCTTAATTTAAATTGAGAAATGTATTTTAGGAAAATTTTTAAGAAATTATTATTATGTTAGCTTTAAAGAATTAAGTCTTTAGGAATTAAAATTATATTAAAGCATAATAATTATTGTTACGTCATTGTTATGTCTTTACAATGTTAGTATTTCTCTCAAAGAAATATTTTATGAAACCATTATTAGAATTTCTTTAAAAAAATTTATTTCAAAATTTAAGTACTTTACGTTAAAGTTATTAGACATGTATGCCCTAAAGAGTAAAAATGTAATAAGCTTTTGGAGACATTTTTATCAATAAAGAATTTATTCATTATATATATACCAAATCTTGTCCGCTTTACGTTCATATTTGTTGAATATATGTTAAGCAAATAATAGTCTGAGACTGTCGATCTAAACCTTAAGAATTGGGCATATGATGGACAGATTATGCGGAAGACACGATTCTTAAGGTGATGGTCTAAATCATAAGATCTGCAATCGAGGGAATAAAGTTGGGCGCTTTATTCATGCAAAGATTGTTATGTTGTCTATATCCTAATTGGGAAATGGTTTGTCTTGGCCATCGGAGTTGGACTCTGTAAATAGAAACATTGACACGTTGTCATAGGTGATGATGTGCTGGATCGGGACATAAAGTGAATTGATTTGGATTAACAATTTTGTCTCGGCAAATCGACTTACTTTAGACAAGCATCTGTATTGTATCTTAATCCTGAGATAAATAGTGAGCCTGTTGTCTTGACTTATGTCTTTTGATGTACCAAAGGGTGACACCCACATCTTAATAGTGGTATGTTTGCCGGTAAGTTCGAGGCATGACTCTTGATAGCGTAGACTTGTTATTCATAGATATGGAATCCATACCTCTGCTTTAGGAGTAATGATATCCTCTTATATGAGTTATCATGTAATTGAAAAACTGAAGCGCTAAACCATTTGGATACATAGGTGTAACCGAATGGAATACTGTCTTTAGATGGTAAGTTTTCCGATGGTGAGATAATGAAACGTAAGATAAAAATAATTGGAAAGGTAAGATAGAACTTATCCTTAAGCCGATTATGGATAATCATATGGGGATATGATACACTATGATATGTCATGGAGACTTAACTATACAGGCTTCATAATTCTATGTAGTTCGAGAATGGAGCTCTAAGCTTTTAATGGAGTAGCATTTGAGTTGATAATTATGAAATGTATATATGGGATCTTGGGTTTCATAATTATCATGAGCTTGAACTATATAGGTCCATTTGGTCCTCCTTCCTAGTTCACAACATCCTGTAACGATACGGCGTGCTTTTCCAATAATTGGTAACTTATGTTAGATTTATTAGATTGGTTGAAAATTTAGAAGAATCAAATAACTCATGTCTGTCTATCGGTTGAATTAATTTTGTGATAAAAAATTAATTCAAGATAAACTTGTTGAATTATTATGATCGGATAATTCTTGTTTGTTTATCGGTTGATTTAATTTTTGGATAAATTAGATTAAGATAAACTTGTAGAATTATTAGGAATCAATTTATTTTCCTAGAGATTATCTAGATGAAGTTGTTTTGATCAGATAACTTCTCTATTGGGTTATTTGAATTAAAACTGAGACTTTATCCTATAAAAGCTCGGGTGAAAAATAAAAGATTTGTGGAGATATTTATTCGGCAGTTTGGCCTGCCGATTCACGTGTTCAGCCTGCCAATGGAGCTGTTCAGCCTATCGATCATCCTGATCGGCCTGTCGATAAGCAAATGATAAGATCATGCGTTTTTATGCAGATCTTATCAAATATTGATCAGAATTTGATTCTGATTCAAATTTTGAGACTTAATCTGATAAGGACTGACCCTGGACCCAACCTCTATAAATAGGGAGTAAGTCTTAAGAGTTACTTAGATCAATTGAGAGATTAAGAGTGATACTCTGCTAGTGAGAATCTAAAAACTCCATGAGTGCTTTTGTTTACAAATCACTAACACTTGCTTTGGGTTCTCTCGATTGGTTGGAAGGAGAGTCACCAGTGGAAGAACTGTATGTGTGAGCCCACACTCACTTCGATTGTGGATAGAGAATAGCAAAGAAGACCAGTTGGTTGAGGCTCTTCTGGAACGTTACTTCTCTTTGTTTTGCTAAGGTTCTTCGGCACACAAAGGTTAGTAAGATCTGGTTAATTTATGCATATAGCATGTCAAACTTGTGTTTTGAAAAATATTCTGATATAAAATTTTTAAACGTACTATTTTTTCAATAATTGGTATCAGAGCCATGGTTTTTACATAAATTTACGAGTTTGTGATTATATTATATTTATAATTTTTGTAATCTTAATCTCTCATATGCTTGAATTAAATTTTATAGAGAGTTGGCACTCTGGTTTTCTATATATTATATATGTTGTCATGGATTTTGTGGTGAATGTTCATTAATTAATTATGGTTGATTAAATTGTTATTTAATTATTTATTAATTAATTAATTTAAACCGGTTATGGTTCCTTAGAGGTTAGAATGTGTATCTAGGTTTTTCATGTAATTATATGGCGGACTATCATCTCCGTCTAGGAATTATTATTTATTTTTAAATTTGTAAGAATTTTGTAATTAAATAATTATTCAGAGAAGACGGATCTAGAAGAAAGATCTAGAAGATTGAATGCTGGCACTCTTAGGTATTTCTTGAGTCTCTAATTTTATGTTTTTGAATTGTTGAAAATAATATTTATGAATTGCATTAGAATTGTATTTTCTAGAATAGGAGATTTTTGCTCGATCAACATGCCGAACCTCACAGTTTGGTAAGCCGATGGTCGCAGATTGGTAGGTCGGACGTATGGTTTGGTAGGCCGTCAGTGGGGCAAAAATCAATTGGCTCTGGCTGCAGGTTGAACTTTCATGAGTCGGCAGGCTGATGGAGCATGACTGGCAGACCGATCACCCAGATCAGCCTGTCGATAGAGAGCTGAAAAATTTTCAAAAAAGTTACAGTTTTTTCAGTGTAGTTTTAATTTTATTTTTGGGATAATTCTGAGAAACATTAAATTTGGATATGACCAGAAATATGAAGTATTCGATTTATATGGGATTGAAGACTTGAAGATGGGCATTACATGAAGAAGGATACAGCTTGAGGATTCAAGGATGAAGAATCGATACTATATGTCTCGATTATTCTATTGTAATCTTAGTTTTCTATTCTCTAGGGTGAAACCATAATATTACGGTTATTATTACTTTACTTGTAGCTTTGCTTGTCCGCATTATAATATGATTTACCATGTATATTGATAACATGTCATATAGAATAGGGAGTGCCGCTCATATTAAAAATGTTCATACATGATCTTAAAATAAAACCTTGATTTCAAAAGATTAGTGGGAGAAGGTTTTCGAAGAGAGGACCTAAGGCCTCCATCGTTGGTTCATAGGCAGAACATGGTGGTCCCGACGCCTAGGAAGGGATTTCTATCATGTACCAGATTGGATATCTGAGAAGATAAGATATTTTAGCATGATTTATGGTTGCACACCCCTAGGTGGTGATTATAAATCATAGATAAAATATTGAAACGACGGTTATATACTCACGTTAATTTTAGTATTAACCTCCCCTAGGAGCTCTGTTAATAAAATTAATGGCCAAAGAAACGATTATTAGTATATGTTGGATCATATGGGTCTTGGATGACATATATTAATCAGGAGGGGATCCATGTTCCAGATTGAATTTGGCATGACTCCCCTAGGAGCTTGTTAAATTCTAGGTTGAAAATTATCGTTGTAAGGTTGTGATATTTTCAAGGTTTTGACACATAAACACATTTGTATGTTTTTACATGATTGTGTTATCTTACTAAATTATTATGATATGTTTGCTTATGTTTGGTATATGATTCTTTATTGTAGATTAAAAATGTCTAAAAATGCTTTATTATCAATACTTGACAAAAACCTATTAACTGGAGAGAATTATAATGATTGGAAATGGAACCTGGATATCTTCCTCTCCTTTGAGAAACTGAAATATGTATTGACAACCCCTTGTCCTCCCGAGCCTACATGAGACTCAACTAATGAGCAATTCCAAGTGTATGATAGCTGAAAAAATGCTAATGATCAGGCCCACTGCTATGTTATGGCTAGCATGAATAATGTGTTGCAGGCTCAACATTAGGATTATGAGACTGCGAAGCAGATCTTGGATAATCTTGAGGACGCTTTGGAAACTCTTAAACTATAAGCAGAGACCAGGTACATCTGTAAAGGAGCACATGATGTTGGTCATGGGTTACCTCGCTGAGGCTCAAACCAATGGAGATGACATCGATGCTGAAACTCAGATGACTATGGTCTTTGAGACTCTGTCAAAGGAATTTAATCCATTTAGAGCTACTTTTAATTTAAGCAATAGATGAGTTATGAGCTTGACAGAATTAATGAAATAGTTAGAGGAGTTTGAACTACTGATCAGGAAGTCTCTTAGGGGTGGTGAGGCCAATTTGGCAGCTGCTTCTGGTTCCAATCTCAATTCTGGGAATGGAAAGAAGCAACGGGCCAAAAATGGGAAATCTTCTATTCTTGCTACCACCAAGAGCAAGAAGAAGAAGAAAAAGAACCCAAAGAAGCTTAAGTGCTTCTTCTATGGAAAGGTCGGGCATATAAAGAAGCATTGCAAGGACTTCATTTCCAAAGGAGGTAGGTGTGATCTTCTATATTTAGAAGCTTGTTTGGTTAAGGAATCTAGTGACATTTGGGTCATAGATTCTAGTGCAACTAATCATGTTTGTGTTTCTCTGTAGGGATTCAAAGAAACGAGACGTCTGCTGCATAAAGACTTCACGCTTTGGATGGGCGATGGATCTTTGGTCTCAGCGGAAGCAGTGGGAGATGTCTATCTTTATTTTAATAATTATGGGAATTTACTTTTGTAAGATTGTTTTTATGTTCCTAAATTTAAAAGGAATTTAATTTCTGTAGCTTGTTTATTTAAGGACTTCTATTTGGTTTCATTTAATGATAAAGTGGTGATTCATAAAAACAAATCTTTTATCTGTTCTAGACGGATGCAAAATAATCTATATTTTATCAAACCTAAGATGGAATTATTGCTTAATGCTGAGATGAATGATAATAACTCTAAATGACTTAAAACTTCTCACTCTAATAAGACTTATCTTTGGCATTTGCGCTTTGGTCATATTAACCTGAATAGGATTTAAAGGTTGGTAAAGGATGGACCTTTAAGTCAATTAAAGGCGGAATCTATACCTCAATGTGATTCTTGTTTGGAGGATAAAATGACCAAAAGACCATTTGAGTCTAAGGGAAATATGGCCGAAGGGGTTCCAGAACTTGTGCATAGTGATGTTTGCAGACCGATGAACATCCAGGCACGAGAGGGTATGAGTACTTCGTCACTTTTATTGACTATTACTCAAGATATGAGTATGTGTGCTTGATGCACCACAAAAGTGAAACTTTTGACAAGTTCAGGGAGTTTCGGACTAAAGTGGAAAAGCAATTGGGTAGACCCATAAAGGCACTTCGATCTGATCGAGGTGGGGAATACATTTCTGATAAGTTCTTGGAACACTTATTAGAGAATGGGATTTTGTCCCATTTGACTACGCCGGTCACTCCGCAGCAAAATGGCGTAGCGGAGAGAAGAAATAGGACTTTGTTGGACATGCTTAGGTCCATGATGAGTTATTCATCATTGTATCCTTTTAGAGATATGCACTACAAACTGCATGTTATCTTTTGAACAATGTGCCTTCAAAATCGGTCTCTAAAACTCCTCACGAGTTGTGGACGGGTAGGAAGACATCCATAAACCATAGTTGCATGTGGGGATGTCCAGCTTATGTCCTGTTTAAGGATCCAAATAAGTTGAAAGCACGTTTGGAAGTTTGTGTGTTTGTAGGATATCCAAAAGGGACTAAAGGGGATTATTTCTATAACCCAAAAGAAAATAAAGTTGTGGTTTCAACTAATGCAACTTTCCTTGAGGAGAGTTACATGGATGACTTTAAACCTCGAAGCAAAGTGGTGCTTGAGGAGCTAAGGAGTGATCTAATCACTTTGGAGGTTCTGAAAGAAACCGTTTCGATCAATGTAGAAAACCAAAAGAACCTGAACAACAACCTAAGGGGCTTCGGCATAGTGGGAGGATCGGGCGTCAACCTGAGAGGTATATGTTCAATGGGGAGGTCTTTTTGGCTGAACCGAATGAACATGACAAGGATCCTTATACTTACGTAGAAGCTATGGAGGATATTGATTCAAAACTCTGAATAAAGGCCATGAACATTGAGATGAAGTCTATGGAGACTAATCAGGTCGGGAGCTTGTGGATCTTCCCGAATGGGTGAAACCCATAGGGTGTAAGAGGATCTATAAGAGGAAAAGAGAAGTGGATGAAAAGGTCAAAACCTTTAAGGCTAGACTGGTAGCTAAGGGTTATAAGCAAAAGGAAGGAATCGATAATGATGAAACCTTTTCACCTGTAGCCATGCTTAAGTCCATCCGGATTCTCTGGTCCATAGCTGCCGCTCTCGACTACGAGATTTAGCAGATGGATGTCAAGACGGCTTTTTTGAATGGCTATCTTGATAAGTCCATTTATATGGAACAACCAGACGAGTTCAAGGTGATGGGTCAAGAGGGTAAGGTTTGTAAGCTACTAAAGTCCATTTATAGAGTTAAGCAGGCTTCTCGTTCTTGGAACATAAGATTTGATCAAGTGATCAAGACTTATGGGTTCTCACAAAACATGGATGAACCATGTGTTTACAAACACATAAAGAATGAGAAGGTGGTTTTTCTACTGCTCTATGTAGATGACATTCTGCTAATTGGCAATGATATTGGGGCATTGTCATCGGTTAAATTATGGTTGACTAAGCAGTTTAACATGAAGGACTTGGGTGAGGCTAATTTTGTTCTCGATATCCAGATCTTTCAGGATAGGAAGAACAAAATGATAGCTTTGTCCCAAGCTGGCTACATAGATAAAATTCTCAAAAGGTTTGCAATGCAGGATTCTAAGAAAGGTGGGCAACCATCGAGGTCTGGAATTACTCTTTCTAAGAAAGACTCTCCAAAGTCTTATGAAGAAAGAGAACACATGAAGAAGGTGCCTTATGTTTTGGCAGCCGGTAGTCTCATGTATGCCATGCTTTGCACATGACCGAATATTAGTTATGTGGTTGGGATTGTAAGTCGATTTCAGGCAGATCTAGGACCGAACCATTGGGTTACAGTAAAGCATATTTTTAAGTACCTAAGAAGGACTCGAGGGTATATACTTGTATATTCTGGTCAGAACTTGACTCCTCTAGGATATACTGACTTGGATTTTTAATCCTATCTAGATTCTAGGAAATCAACTTCGAGTTTTGTGTTTACTCTGGGCGGCGGTGCCATCAGTTGGAGAAGTGTGAAGTAAGATTGCACTTGGGATGCAATGATGGCGACTGAGTATGTGGCAGCTAGTGATGCTTCGAAAGAAGTAGTGTGGCTCCGCAAGTTCCTTGGGGATCTTAAGGTAGTTCTTGGTATGGATAAGATGGTATCACTATACTGTGATAACAGTGCGGCGGAAGCTAATGCTAAGGAACCAAGATTTCACAAGAAGAGTAAGCATATTGATCAAAAGTATCATGTGATAAGGACTTCGTTGAGGGCGGGCATGTCACGGTGTGCAAGATCAAGTCAGAGGACAATTTAGCTGATCCATTTACGAAGACACTTACTAGGAGAGTCTTCGAGAGGCATGTGGAAGCTATGCAGATGCGAGATTTGTCGTATTTACTCACTTAGTGCAAGTGGGAGATTGTTAGACATGTATGTCCTAAGGAGTAAAAATGTACTAAGTTTTTGGAGATCTTTTTATCAATAAAGGATTTATTCATTATATATATTTATATATATATATATACCAAATCTTGTCCTCTTTACGTTCATATTTGTTGAATATATGTTAAGCAAACAATAGTCTGAGATTGTTGGTCTAAACCTTAAGAATTGGGCATATGATGGACAGATTATACAGAAGACACGATTCTTAAGGTGATGGTCTAAATCATAAGATCCGCAATCGAGGGAATAAAGTTAGGCGCCTTGTTTATGTAAAGATTGTTATGTTGTCTATATCCCAATTGGGAGATGGTTTGTCTTGGCTATCGGAGTTGGACTCCGTGAATAGAAACATTGACACGTTGTCATAGGTGACGATATGTTGGATTGGGACATAAAGTGAATTGATTTGGATTAATAATTCTGTCTTAGCAAATTGATTCACTTTAGACAAGCATTTGTATTGTATCTTAATCATGAGATGAATAGTGGGTCTGTTGTCTTGACTTGTGTCTCTTGATGTACCAAAGGGTGACACCCACATCTTAATAGTGGTATGCATGCCGGTACGTTGGAGGCATGACTCTTGATAGCGTAAACTTGTTATTCATAGATATGGAATCCATAGCTCATCTTTAAGAGTAATAATATCCTCTTATATGCGTTATCCTGTAATTGAAAAATTGGAGCACTCAACCATTTAGATACATAGGTGTAACTGAATGGTATACTGTCTTTGAATGATAAGTTTTTCGATGGTGAGATAATGGAATATAAGATAAAAATAATTAGGAAGGTAAGACAAAGCATGTCCTTAAGCCGATTATGGATAATCATATGGGGATACAATACACTATGATATGTCATGGAGACTTAGCTATAAGGGCTTCGTAATTCTATGTAGTTCGAGAGTGCAACTTCAAGCTTTTATTGGAGTAGCGTTCGAGTTGATAATTGTGAAATATATATCTAGGATATTGGGTTTTATAATTTTTGGGAGCTTAAACTATATAGGTCCATTTGGTCCCCTTTGTTAGCTCACAACATCCTGTAATGATACGGCATGCTTTTCCAATAATTGGTAACTTATGTTGGATTTATTAGATTGGTTGAAATTTGGAAGAATCAAATAATTCATGTCTGTTTATCGGTTGAATTAATTTTGTGATAAAAAATTAATTCAAGATAAACTTGTTGAATTATTAGGATCGGATAATTCTTGTCTGTTTATCGGTCGATTTAATTTTTGGATAAATTAGATCAAGATAAACTTGTAGAATTATTAGGAATCCATTTATTTTCCTAGAGATTATCTAGATAAAATTGTTTTGATCAGATAACTTCTCTATTGGGTTATTTGAATTAAAACTAGGACTTTATCCTATAGAATCTCGGATGGAAAATAAAAGATTTGCAGAGATATTTATCCAGCAGTTCGGCCTATCGATCCACGTGTTCGGCCTGCTAATGGAGCTGTTTGGCTTGCCGATGAGCAAAGGATAAGATCACGCATTTTTACGCGGATCTTATTAGATATTGATCCGAATTTGATTCTGATTCAAATTTTCAGACCTAATCTGATAAGGACTAACCCTGGACCCAACCTCTATAAAGAGGGAGTAAGTCTTAAGAGTTACTCAGATCAATTGAGAGATTAAAGTTGATACTCTGCTAGTGAGAATCTGAAAACTCCCTGAGAGCTTTTGTTCACAAATCAAGAACACTTGCTTTGGGTTCTCTCGATTGGTTGGAAGGAGAGTCACCGGTGGAAGAACTGTACGTGTGAGCCCACACTCACTCCAGTCGTGGATAGAGAATAACAAAGAAGACCAGTTGGTTGTGGCTCTTCTAGAACGTTACTTCTCTTCACGTTTTGCGAGGGTTCTTCGGCACACAAGGGTTAGTAAGATCTGGTTAATTTATGCATATAGCATGTCAAACTTGTGTTTTGAAAAATACTCTGATATAAAATTTTTAAAATTCCACTGTGTACTATTTTTTCCAACAAAAGTATGCTTAAGATTAAGATTAGATAGTTAAGTAATGGCCATATAATTAGGGTCATTATAATTAGTATCATAACTGGTATCTTGTCATCCAACTCCACATCGTCGTGCGTCTACTTTGCCACAGTCCAAGTAAGTTAAGTTAATTAAATGTTAAATTAAGTTATGTTAGTTAATAGGTGCCGATATTTCGCATAATAGCAATGAAGCTCTCGACACGCCAACAGGGATTTAGATGTCCCTTTAAGGCTTGACGCCAAGCCTAGCAACGCAACGGATCATGGGAAGCTGTATTAGATGCCAACTTCCTAAGCAAGCAAGACAATGCCTAAAAGTACGTGATCGTTTAAACTGACACATCGAGGTGAACGACACTCGAAGTATGATTCCTAACGAGAATATTTGGAGCTATGGCTAAGGGTTCGAAGAATAGCCATTTATGCTACTTCCCACCTTTCTCCCTCAAAGTATTGCTTCCTATTTTCATTTCATAGTTAACCCCTTTTTATCAATAAGGAAGCTAAAAGCAAGGCAACTCTGCCTTAAAAAGAAAACAAGCCTATAGGTCCTTTTTTTTTTATTAATCGCTAACTCACGAGAGAAGCCACCCTTTATGTAGCATATAAGCGGATCTTCATTAAAAGACAATTCTACTAGTAAATAGATAACGCCCCTCACTTTGTCCTGAGAACAAAGATAGCTGCAGTTGGGATACGTGAAGAACGATAGAACAAAGCCTTTTCCAAGAATTACCACATGATACAATGATGTGAAGACACCTTCCTTGAGGATAAACAAGGATATTGATATCTGATCTGGAAACAACAGAGAGGATTAGATATGCATTGTAACATTACGGGGTTAGAGATGTGACACGCCATATGACTAAGCAAGTATATGCATAGTATAAAAAATAAGATTTATGTATAAATAATAGAAGCTTCCACTAGGAAGAGCTTTATGTTATGCAACATGCTAGAGGCGAGTAAGGTTTTAAATTCAGCAATGGTCTATGATATGCAATAACTACTAACTTAAAAATTTTTAGAGTTTCATGCTATGAAAGTATGATTGATATGTGTATGAATACTATGAATTATAATTGTTGTATGCATTTTAAATACAATACGACTTATAAGTATGATATGAAATAGTTGCTAACAAAAGAAAAATATTTAGCAACTCTAAAGTATGAAAGATATGTATATGTATATGTATATGTATGATATGAGCATGAATGATATGTTTATGAATGTTATGTGTATATATGATATGTATATATATGCTATGTTGGATGCTTGTTATCTGTATTATAAACATGATATATCATGTAAGTACCATGTAAAGCACCAAAAACTTACATGATAACGTCTATAAGAAACATGTTAAGAACCTAACCTCCTAGGTTACAATGAAATAAGGAATTCTATAAGAAAAGAATTTCGATAAGGATAAAAACACGAATTCTTACAAGAAATTCGGATGTAAATAGAAGTCTATGATAAGAGAAGAGCTTTTCAGAGGTCACAGACTGTCTATGGGTGGTTACTTTTAAACTAGTATCTGACCAAACAGACCCCAGTATAACACTCTCAGAATGAGAATCCCCTCCAAAAACTAAAGATAGAAAATAAAAAAATAAACAATAATAGGTTATATGGACTGGTTGAATACCATCCTACGAGAAATTGGGATTACATCAAGTAGAGATTGTTGAAGCAAAGTTGCATTCACTCAACCAAGAGATGTAAGTAACATAACGAGCGATGTGCGATAATAAGAATGACGATACATGGTCATTAACTTATCCATTTAAAAATTCATAAAGAGATGACTCCAGATCAATTCCATACTGGGATCGCTCCATAAAGGAAACATAGGTCATATAGAGTAGCCAAAACAAGGGGAAACTATTAGAAATTCCCAATGGAAAAGACCTATTCTGCCATTTGACCTAATGACATTCAGTAATCAATAGGCAAAGAACCTAGTTAGAAGACAAGTGGATAGAGAGGTTTACTTAACGTAGCAAATAGAGATGGAGTAACAGACTTACTCCATCCAGATTATTAAGCTAAGAAGACTATCTCAAGTAGAAATAGCCCCCCTTTAAGTTATGAAGTCTCTTAATAGACAAAAGTTTTGGAATAAGTAAGATTGGAGACTTAGAGTCAAACACTGAACTCTTACTAGTGATTAGATACTGTGAAATACGAATGTAGAGTTGGGAGAAGCTCTTTAACTAGTTAAGATGTACCATAGTGAGGAGAAATCCTCCAGAATTAGTAGGGGAGTGAGCTCATAAAAGTATCACTTAATCATTTGAGGAAAATATAGTTACGTAGCTAAAGGTTGGAATATCCTCAAGTTATTCTTGTTAAGAAAATTGTAAGTGTGTTTAGTCACGTCAAATAAGCTTGACTACAACATCAACCTAACAACAAGATTATATGGCACAACATTGCAAGAGAATTCCAAAGTTGAAGCTATGAAGTTTATGAAACATCCCTTAAGAAACGGTAGACATAAACAAGTGAACTCCATTGGGTGCATCAACGAGATCTCCCTGTTGAGAGTACGTATAGTAAGGACTAGAGAACCGATGAGTCTAGTCAATATGATTAACAAGTTTAAGTGTAAGATGTTCAGGCTTAGGATGTAGCGGCGGTTTAAGAGCCATTTATACACCCCTCCCAATGCCAATAACAATTTGTGCCAATATTAAGATTTAGAAATTGTATACAGGGAGGATGACACATGTGGTGTCCACCAAATAAGGTAGCGCATTTGAAGTTAGTTTTATAGGTACGTCTCAACAGTAGGAATAGTACACTAGGTAGGTAAGGTTTATCAAAAGTTCTTCTAGTCTCTCTAGGACTGAAAAGAATTCGTTATCTGACAAGTAGAGTACAAAACAACCAAATATTAGTAGCCATATTCAAGATTGTAGAGTTACAGACAACACATTAGGATTGTTATGGCACATGTTAGAGCACGAGTTTTATATAAGGTCTTAAGAATAAGTATCAAGCTCATATTGTTCATTTAAAAGGCAGATGAACATGAAAGAAATTGATAGATTCCCTCTGAAGGAAATTTAAAAACCATCAAAACCATTAAGCAAAATATGTAAGTACACTTGGTTATCTTTCCACTTTCTGTCCATCTACAAAAATAAAATGTAATTTTTACATTGAATACCTAACAAAGTATGAAAATATTACCAGTATACCCATCCCTTTTCTTGAGAAGAAAATCTTGTTGAGTTCAAGAGTAAACGTCAAGAATTAGATTAAGAACGACCTGAAGTAGTCAATAGAACTACAATTCATAAACATGAAAATAGAAATACCATGATATCAGATGATCCGACCCATGAACTAGGACCATCAATTAAGGCCTTTGCTTTGAATGTTGATAATATATAATTAGAGCAATAAGGACAGAAACACATTTGCTATAAAGAGAAGTAGTCTAAGGACTCAATTAAGATGGGATTAAGATGACAAAAAGATAGAAATAGACAAGTATGTGATGCCTCGTTGAATGAGACTATAGCTCTTAGTTTGGCTCAGACTCGACAGTGAGAAAGAATAGGAGTAAAAGACCATCTAAGAAGGCTCTTGATGCCTAAGACACAATCCTTATCAGAAGTTGTAAGGAAGCCTTAGAACGATATAGGACACTAAAGTGGCATAGAAAAAAGGAATACATAGCCAACTATAGACACGAAATCCACACATAGAGAAAGTTAAGATACTTATGAATATTTCAGCAATGGAAATGAGATTGACTGGAACTCCAATGGAGAGATAAGCAATACGAATGGTGAAATACCATAAGACAACTTAAGCATGGATTATGCCATCAAACATAAAGAGTCAGTTAAAGCTAAAATGACACCTTTTTTTTTTTAAAGAAAATAGGTGCTTGAAATACTAGAATTACAGTATCAAGGTAGATATAATGTAGACAAGATTCTAATAGACATCTTACAGGTTACAGGAGACAGTATAGTTTTGCTTTTCTAGAAGAGCATACCCTACTCAATAGCACAAAATTTAGATTTAGAATGATTTTTTACCCATAAAAAGGGTTGTGAAAAGCGTAAAACTACCCAATCACTTATGGTATGCTATGGTAGCATGTCTTATATTCTAGAGTAAGTGCAAGTGAGGAGAATCAATAGTACAATTTCATATGCTAAGAGATCCTATCTGCCCCTGATAGGTTATGATAGTATTTTGAAATTTCTAAAATAAGCCCACCTAAGAAGAATCGATAGTATGATCTCCATATGTCAAGGGACTTAATGTACTCCAAACTTAGCATCACAAAGGAACTTACTGTTAGGAGACAAATAGACTTCCAACTTATCTCTAAGAAATTGAAGAAAATTAGTCAGGGACATGCTAGTTTTGATTTGAATTCACTAGAATGATTAAGATAATCAAGTAGAAGTTAACAAATTCCTCATGACCAACAAAGAGGTCACATGAACAAAACCATAAGAAACCCTACGAATATAAAAAATAGGAACAAACTCCCTTTTACTTGTACACCTAAGGGGGAATGAGACATGTACAAGAGAGATATGAGAAGGTAAGTTCAAGTGTTAAGAATCCTTAGAAGATTTAGAGAAAGTAGATAAGCATGTTTTAGACTCGTGTTATTGCTAGTCCTGATAGTTGGATATGCACATCTACTGATAAAGTGATAAGTAGATGAATTTTTCTGGCCAGTCCCTATACACTAGATCATGATTTGGCTACCAATACATGACTTAGGATATGAATAAGGATTAATATAATTCACAAACTACAAGAGACAGGGGTCCTCTAGGCAGCAAGACCATATCCCTTATCAAAATCCTTGGGGTAAAATCACTAGATGAATGAAGTTCCATAGAAGTAAGTTAGAAGCAATAAAGTACCTCTATTTATCCCAATTTTCATGGACAAAAATTTTGTAAGGTGGGTAGATTACAATGACTAAAAAAATATAGAACTTAATAAGCATAATTAATTAAGGATTTTTCCATAACCATATTGTTAGATTCATAAGAAAGTGTACGCTTAGAATTTATAAGTTTAAGTTTTTGTAGTAATAACTACAAAAACTTGTGAAAAGTCAATTCAAGGCTAGAAATCTTTTGAAACGCTTGGGAAACCGACAAGTTTAAATCATGATATAACTATGATTTATAATTATGAATTCTTCTAATTAACATAAATTTATGAAGTCATAACTATAAGACCTCAGTTGTAAATAATGTTATGTGCTTCATGTATAAAATGTATAGCAAAATGTGAAATTATGATAATACACTTGTATAATTAAAAATAATTACTCAATGTACTAAACTAAGCTTTTATGATTCAACAATTTCATATATGGGATCAAAGTTGAGGCCTTTAAAAGAATCTCAATTAGAAAATCTAAATTGAGATAAATTGAAGAAAAGAAATTTCTGACTCAATATGATTATACAAAATTCCTACATGATGCCAATTCATAAGAGGGTTCTAAACCATAAGTGATTAACAGCTCAACACTATATTTCAAAAATGGCGAGCATAGAGCTTATGTATGCAAGATTGATCTCCATTTTTATGAGATCACAAGGCATGACAAGAATTCTCTAAAGGAATTTAGAAATTCAAGAATTCATGATATCTTTTACATTCATAGTTAGTTTTTTACAAGTGTAAATAATTGCGTGCGATTAATAGTAATAATAATAATTATTATTATTATAATAAAAATGTTAATAAAATCCACAAATATTGCATGAGTCTTTAAGGCAAATGCAAAATCATAGACAGAAAAATTTCAATCCATAAAGTGATTACAGAAAGTTTAAAAAGCATCCATAGATTGCATGTGGACCCATAAATGGTGTTTTACAATATATAGTTCGAGTTATACCCATAAAGCATAAAATTAGGCTAAGCCTAGATTTTGAATTAAATTGACTTGTAAAGAGTCAATTTAATTTATGAAAATTTTTATGAATTCTTACTATTATTTTTTAGAATAAAATTAGAAGTTTATAATATGAAAATTTTTACGAAAAATATATGTTTTATCTATTAGTTAGCATTTCAAAGTTTTAGAATTTAAAAAATATTATATGGATCAAGAAATTAAATTTCAAGTTTTGATCAAAATTATAAATACATAATATATATATATATATATATATGAAGTTGCAAAAATAGTTAATTACCTATTTTGGAAGCAAAATCGTCAAGGATTTACATTTTTAAATAAAATCATGAAATTCAAAAAATAAGTTCCAAATCATGAAAATGATTTTATGACTGTACATAGATTTTAATAGACAATAATGCTATAAGAAAGTCAAAATTTATTTAGTTATTTAAAAAAAAAGACAGAATTTTACGATTTTAAAAGTATAGTTATGTTTATAGAAATTCAAAGTTTATGGATAAAAAATGTGATCAGCCCAACCACGACACAGATTAAAATCTATGGACCCATGACAATGTCTATATATTCATGGACACCAAAAAAACGAGTTAGCCAATAGAAAATTAGCCTCTTTCTCTACTTTCTCTCTTAACTCTCTCTCTTCTCCAACTCTGGTGTAGAATCTAGCTTCCATTTTTGACACCTCCTGCACCAACAAGTAGATTCTGATGAGCTAAGTCTGATGACATGTTATGCTAACAACGACTTTGCTAGAGCAACCGGTAACTGCCAATAGAAGCCATGGAAAGCCGTTATCTTTTTCACGTGATTTCTCTGCTACCGAGCATATATTGACCTAAAATTGGTGTCTATAGACTCAAACTTCCAAGAGAAATAGAATGGCATTGGTCTTATGGGTTGATTTTAGCTGTAGAAGCTTGACGAAGATGCTCGGATTCCGCCACCATGCCACCATCGATCTCATTGACCTAGATGGCGTTGAGGTGCACCGTTGACACCAAATGCTTCAAACGGCAACGACAAATGAATCCGCTACCTAATTTTACCATAATGCCACCACTCGTCAGAGATCAAAGACGACCATCACTGCCACTATGAGTGAACTCAAGTTTGCCATTTCTAATAGCGTCAAATCAAATTAAAGGCACTATTGCAATTATGGAAACATGAGAGTTTTTTCCCTAATTAATTTCACAAAACAACGACTGAATGTCAGACAATGCCACCATTATGCCTCGCTGTGGAGACTATGGACTTGTCGTTTTAAACGATGGTGGAGCACACCACCCATGTCAAAATGCTCAGAGGAGGACAGGGAACAAAATGCACACATCAATTTTAGGAGGTCAAGAACAGCTAGGAGCCAAAGTGCTACTATCGTCTGGTCACCAGAGCTATTGCATGTGCCCCATGCACCTACACGGGTGACCGGTTTCTAGCGAGTGTCGTTTTATGTTTCTTGACTTCCAATCAATGATTCAAGAGTACCTCCTAATTTGTTTCGATATTCAAAATGTGATGATGCTCTCTGTTTAAGTTAAATCCACTTTGTTAAAAATCACCTGGTATTAACTACATGCAGATCGAGACAATGTAAACTGAAGTAATGGAGTCTAGAAAGATATTTCCAACAATTAAATATTTCCAAAAAAAGCAATACTGGTCCTCTGAATTTACTCTAGGACCATCCCTGAGGATGCTTCGCAGACTATAGATACAGTGAGATTCGACTGGAATCGCTCAGCTTGGAATCTAGGTCAGTAGGAATCTCGCTTATAGTGTGAACATTTTTTAAATAATCAGTTTTACACGAGAACATAAAAAAATTATGAAATACATGATTAATGGTATGTTATGCTATGCTATGTATGATACGTTGTATTATGTTAAAGTCATATCATGCTATGCTATGTTATGCTATAGTATATGTATGATTTGTTAAGTTTAAGTCATGCCATGTATTGTTATGATTGGTCATGTGCAATAAGTGAGGTATATGAGTTTAATCTTACTACTTACTCACCTTCAATTAGACATGTTTATGATTTATGATTTATGATTTACGATTTCACTAAGCTATGTAGTAACATGTCACACTGTATACATGTGATAAGTTAAGTGAAACAAATAAGACAAGAAAAGTTAAGGGAGTCATACCAACCTTTTGACCTATGGAGAGGTATTATTTTCAATTTAGTTTAAGACCTCAAAGTAGTTGGGGATCTTGTAAACCCTAACCTTCCGAGGATTGCGTGCAACTAGTATGAATACTTGAGCCCAAACAGTAAGATAAGTTACACCTTAATTAATTAAGTGTAATACAAGTTGATAAGCAAGCATAAAATGTGCATACATGTTTTCATAAAATATTTTTCAAATATGTTTTTCAAGTCTAATTTCTTACTTGCTGAACGAAAGCTTATTTAAGTATGTTCATACTACAGATAAAAAACCAGTCAGTAATATTGGATAGCAAATCGTGAGCGACGGACGAATGGTGGAGATAGGAATAGATACCGCTTATGTAAAAGTAATATATTTCCTCGTTTTAAGTTCACAAAATTTTATGCATTTTAATTCATGAAATTTTGTGCATTTTGTTTTACGAAATTATGCATGTATTAATAAGTAAATGAAAGTACATAAGCATAGTTTAGAAACCGAGGTTGTAGTCATACAACCTTAGTTTAGAAAAGTTTTAATCTTTTCAAATGTTATAACAGAAACTGCAACAAATATACATAAATTTCTAATAAGAAGCTACAATGTTTAATTTTAAAAATGCTTTTAAAATATTTTAATTTTAGAAAAATGTTTAAAAGTAATAGTTTTAAATACTTATCTTATGTGCTAAAGGAAAATATTTTAATAATAAATGTTTCTTAATTTAAATTAAGAATAGTATTTAAAAGAAAAGTTTTAAGGAATTATTACTATGTTAGCTTTAAAGAATTAAGTCTTTAGGAATTAACATTATGTTACAACGTAATAATTATTATTATGTTATTATTATGTCTTATGTAGTTAGTATTTCTTTCAATGAAATATTTTATGAAACCATTATTAGGATTTCTTTTAAAAAATATTTATTTCAAAATTTAAGTTCTTTACATTAAAGTATGTCTAAGATCAAGATTAGATAGTTAAGTAATGGCCACGTAAGTAAAGTCATTATATCTCATACTTAAACTATTCAACTTGTCCTATTTTGGGCCTACTATTACTAAATTCGTTATATGCGAATGAAATTAAGCTAGTAATTTTACTTTTGATCCTTAAACTATGCAACGTATCCTATTTTAGCCCTTAAACTTTAAAATATAACAAATTACACCCCCTAAATTATGAAATTTGTTCTATTTTAGCTCTTCTGATACTAAATACACTAAATATTGACAAATTGAGACACATAACCATTTTCACCTTTTGGTTCTATATATGTTTTCAACATATATGTTGAAGGTAAAATTCTTAAATTTTGTCTCTCCATTGTGTAAGTGTTACTATTTTTTTCTTCTTTTTTAAAATTTTTTTGGATAAAAGAATTATTATTATTATTACTACTACTACTACTACTACTATTATTGCTCAAGAAGTTTTATCAAATTTTCTTAACCATATGACTTATGTTGGTTCTGTGTTTTTGTGAATTAAATAAAAAAATATGAACAAGTAAGGGGAAAAATACTTTAATATATGAGTATGTCTACAAAGTAACAAAAATGATACATAGAGACTATAGTATAACCCACTTGTCATTTTTATGACAATTTTAGGATTGAAAATTATGCAAGTGACATAATTATAAATACCTTGGTTAATTGGACTCAATAATCACTAGAAAAACCTCAAAATTAATTTCAAGTAAACAAAAATATATTTATGTCTATGAAACCTCCTATTGTTAGTTTAAGATGCATGAAATTTGATTACAAAAGATAATCTTGATCGTCAATTTATATTTGATCGATCAAGTCATGTGGCCTAGTCCATCAATATTTGACAGAATTAGTAACGAAAGGACTAAAATAGAACAAGTTTCATTGTTCAGAGATGTGATTTGTTACATTTAAAGTCTAAGGGTCAAAGTGGGACAAATTACATAGTTTAGGAGCTAAAAGTAAACTTATTAGCTTAATTCCAATAGTATTTAACGCATTTATAATGAAAAGGCTAAAATGAGACAAGCTGAATAGTTTAGAGGTCTGATTTGTTACATTTTAAAGTTTAGGGGCTAAAATGGAATAAATTGCATAGTCTAGGCCAAACGTGAAATATATTAAGCATGTGTGTGGGGCCAAATCAATGAAGTAAGGAAAAAAGAAGGAAAAAACGAATTGGAGCCAGAGAACACGTGCTTTAACATTGGGAAAAAGTGCAGCGACACGGAAAGGTAGAGAGTGCACATTGGGCACCAAAAAAAGGCACTATCACCCGCGAGCTGAAGAAAAAACTTGGAGCATTTAGCGCAACAGTGCCAGGTCAAGGGCACAATTGCATGTGTTGCGCTTATTAGAATGTTGATTTCTTTTCTTAAATTTTTGTTTCCTCTTTGTTAGCAAACCTATGAATAAGAAAGTTGGGGTCCTTTTCTTGTGTGTTAGACAATTTGTAAGGGCTAAAAATACAAAGAGAGATTGTGACAGTGATAAAACACAATTTTAGTGTGTGAGAATTCTCTTGTAATCAATATTCATCATCTTCATTATAGTACCATTTATAGCAACGGAAACAAGACGTAGTCTAATTTTGAACAAGTTTCTATAAAATTCTGGTGTCTCCTATTTTATTTTCTTCTGCAATTTCTCGTTCTCGGTAATTTATAGAATCAGGGCACGACTAATTCTCAACAATTGGTATCAGTGTTTTGGTTAGATTAAAATGATAGTTGGCAATGAAAAAAGACACCAGGAGTCACCAAGTTTGATGGTTCGGAATTTTCATTCTAAAGAATGCAGATAAAGGACTTTCTATACTGCAAGAAACTGGATATGCCTTTAAATAAGAAGCTAGAAGGCATGAAAGATGATGAGTAGAATCTTCTTAACAGATAGGTGTTAAAGGTGGTTTGTTTGAAGTTGTCCAAGACCATGGCCCACTATGTAGCGAAGGAGACGATAACATCGGTTTTGATAATGGCTTTATCTGAATATGAAAATGCTTTTTAATTTAAAGATGGCTGAAGGTGTTTCGGTGATAGAACATCTAAATATTTTTAATACTATCATTAATCAATTGGTTTTGGTGGAGATCAAATTTGATGAGAAGTTGTATGCTCTAATTCTCTTGGCCTTACTACCAAATAGTTGGGAACCCACGAGAGCGATTGTTACAAATTCAATAGGGAATGCAAAACTAAAATTCATTGACATCAAAGACACTGTTCTTGCATAAAAAATTCACAAGAAAGACTCTGGAGAAGCCTCAACATCAAACTTGGCACTCAATGTCGAGAACAGAAGCACGAATTTCAATAAGAAATCCAACAAGGGTAGCGGTAATAAAGCCAAGTTGAGGAATGACAGGAGCAAGTTAAGAAACAGTGAGAACTTGGAGTGTTGGAATTGTAGCATGACCGGTTACATGAAGAAGAATTGTAGAGCTCTAAAGAAGAATGAAAACAAGAACAATGATGCTACAAACTCGATCACTATAGAGGTACATGATGATTTGATCTTGTCCATTGATAATTCCTATGATTCTTGGGTGATAGATTTAGGAGCCTCTTTCCATACCACCATACACCATGATGTTCTAGAGAACTATGATGCTAGAAATCATGGAAAAGTCTATCTCACCGATGGAGAATTGATGGACAGTGTTGGCATTGGCAATTTCAGTTTGAAGATGCCTAGCAAGTCAATGTAGAAGATACCTAAGATAAGACATGTGCCTAATCTAATGTGTAACTTAATTTCAGTAGGGCAACTTAATGATGAAGGACACAATATGACCTTTAATAGCTATGGTTGGAAAGTTACAAAGGGTGCCACACTTGTAGCTCAAGGGAGTAAGAATGGAAACCTATATATTGATTTCAGTTGCAAGGATACCATAGCAGTTGTTAATTCCTTTAATTCTAAGCTATGGCATGATAGGCACAGGTATATGAGTGAAAAGTGAATGAAAGTGCTTCACTCTATAGGAAAACTACCAGGATTGAAGGCTGTTGATCACAACTTGTGTAAAGGTTGTGACTTTAACAAACAAAAAAAGGTGAGTTTCTCCAAAGCAGGTTAGGAGCCAAAGGTCAAGAAGCTGGAATTGGTTCATACAAATGTGTAGGGGCATTCATCTGTTACTATCCTTGGAGACTCCAACTCTTATGTGACATTTATTGATAACTTAAGCAAGAAGGTATCAGATTACTTTCTCAAAAACAAATTTGACGTCTTTGATGCTTTCAGGAGATAGATAGCAATGGTTGAAAATGATATAGAATTGAAAGTGAAGTGCTTGTAGTCCAATAACAATGGACAATACATAGATGAAGATTTCAAGTAGTATTATGTTGAAAATGGAATCAAGATGAAATAGACCATTTCAAGGAAGCCATAACAGAAAAGTATAGCTCAAAGGATGAATAGAACTTTAAATAAGCATGCTAGGAGTATGAGATTACATGTGGTCTTGCCGAAACAATTAATACCAAGTTTAGAGTGGCAAAGAGGTAAACATTTCCCATTTGAAAGTGTTTGGTTGTGTTTCTTATGTGTATATTGATTTTGATGCCAAAAACTAGATTCTAAATCTAAGAAGTATTTTTTCATTGGTTATGCAAAACTGAGTTTGGTTATCATTTCTAGGATGGCCAAAATCAAAAAATTATTAAGATTAAGGATATGATATTCAATGAAGACTTTTTGTATAAAGATAGGACCAATAACGACTTTTACAACATGGTTTCTGAAGCCAATAAGCCTAAAATGATTTCGTTGAAGAATTGTCTTGAGATTGAGGTGGAGCAACATGATATTGAAGTACAAGAAAATATAGCTCTAGAAGAAAACCAAAACACTCTTGCTACTACAGTTAAAAGATCTAACAGGACTATCAGACTACCACAAAGATACTCACCCTCGTTTCATTATATCTTGTTGACCAACAAAGGAAAACCTAAAAGCTATGACGAAGCCATGTAAGTTGAAAAATTAGTCAAGTGGGAGTTAGTCATGAAGGATGAGATGGATTCCTTAATGTCCAATTAGACATGGCAACTAGTAGAGTTACCAAAAGGTAAGAAATTATTACATAACAGGTATTACGGAATAAAGAAGAATGTGATGGCAACAAAAGGTACAAAGCAAGGATAATTTTAAAAGGCTTTCAACATAGAGAAAGCATTGACTACATTGACATATTCTCTCCGATAGTGAAGCTAACCACAATTAGACAATACTTATATTGGTGACAAAGGAAGACTTGTTTCTAGATCAGTTAGATATGAAGACCACCTTTCTCCATGGTGACTTGAAGGAAGAAATTTATATAATGTAGTCACAAGGTTTTGAATTACGAGGTAAGGAAAAAATGCATGTAAACTTCAAAAAAGTTTGTATGGTCTTAAACATACTCCCAAGAAATGGTGCAATAGGTTTGATAGTTCATGTGTAGCAATGGCTTCTTGAGGTACCAACCAGATCACTACTATTATTGGAAGAACTTTGGCAACTCCTACGTTATACTATTGCTATATGATGATATATTGACAGTAGATGGATGTAAACAAGAAACAGACAAGCTGAAAATGGAGTTGTCTAAGGAGTTTGCAATGAAGGATTTAGGTACTACAAAACAAATCTTTAGAATGAGAATTACTAAGGACAACAATATTTTAAAATTGTCACAGGAAGAGTACGTGAAGAAGGTGTTTAGCAAGTTCAATATAAAAGATGTAAAGATTGTGAGTATTTCTATGGCTAATCACTTAAACTGTCAAAGGAGCAATCACCTACTACTGAGCAAGAGCAAGCACATATGGCTAAAGTACCTTATGCTTCACTATAGGCAATCTTATGTATGTCATAGTGTGTACTAGACCTGACATCACACATGCAATGGGTTAGTTGTAAGTAGGTATATGAGTAATTTGGTAAAGCAGCAATGGGAGGCATCAAAATGGATTATAAGGTATTTGAGAAGCACTGCTAGTTTAACTCTGTGTTTCTAAAAATCAGACATAGATTGTAGAGTTATATGGATGCTAACATGGCTAGAGACATTCATGACAGAAAGAGTACAACTGTGTATGTTTGCACTTTGGGTGGTACAACGATCAGTTGGGTTTCAGAGTTGTAAAAGATTGTTTCTCTTTCCATTACTGAGGCCGAGTATATTGTTGTGACTAAAGACAACTTAGAGATGGTTTGGTTGTAGTCGTTCTTGGAAGAACTTTATCATAAGTAGGAGAAAAGTGTGTTCTATTGCGACAGTAAGAGCACCATTTATTTAGTGAAGAATCTTGTCTATCATGCAAGAACAAAGCATATACAAGTACACTATCACTATATCTGATTGGCCCTATAAGATAGGGTATTGGTGTTTGAAAAGATTCTTAGAAGTCAGAATCTAGCAAATTTGTTCACTAAAACTGTTTCGATCAAAAAACTGAAGTTGTGCGCAACTTCAGTTGGACTTTTCCACAAGGAGTAAGGAATCACTACTACAATAATGGAGACGTGATGATTGACTAGTCTCCAAGTGAGAAATTGTTAAGCATGTGTATAGAGCCAAATTAATGAAGCAAGGAAAAAAGAAGGAAAATCGGGTTGGAGGCATAGAACACGCACTCTAACACCAAGAAGAGGTACAACTATGCAGAGAGGCAAAGAGCACGTGTTAGGGTGCCAAAACTCGGAATGAAGGAAGTTTCGTGCAGCAATGCCAAGTCAAGCACGGCCGCACATGTTGGGCTGATGAGAATGATGATTTCCTTTCTCGAGCTTTTTGTTTCTTCTTTGTTGGCAAACCTATGGATAGGAAAGTCAAGTTCTTTTCTTGTGTGTTAAACAATTGTGAGGGCTAAAAAGAGAGAGATTGTGTGAATGAGAAAACACAATTTGCGTGTGTGAGAATTCTCTTGTAATCGGTATTCATCATCTTTATCATACTGGAATCAGCAGTGGCAAAAGTGAAATGTATCTAATTTTGAACGAATCTGTATAAAATTCTAGTGTCTCTTGTTTTATTTTCTTCTACAATTTATTGTTCTCAGTAATATATAGAATTAAGGTGTGGCTAATTCTTAACAAAATAAACCCAAAAAAAAAACTCGCTAAACCACCTTGTGCTAATTTTTGTGTTATGTCATCAACACATCAAACTGCAGGTGCAAACTTCCTACCCCACCATGCATAATGTGCAGTTTTGATTAAGTTTCCCCCTAACTTTTATTGTGTTTTACCCCATCATAATTTATAGAAATATATTTGTATTGTTATAAATTTTTGATTTATTCCCATATGATTCTTACATGATTTCTCAATCTAAAATTGTGTCTTATCAGCAGGTTTTTTTTAGTACTCTGTTACCAAATTCTCTGTATCTTTTTGCCCATCTTTATTGAATATTGTGGGTAAAGTGAATATTTGTTGACGAAGGGCATCGCGGAGAGGATGAAATGTATAATTTTAGAGTAGGCACAGTTCTGCCCAAACAAATAAGACAAGATTGCATGTCATAAATGTTTCTTTTGCAAATACCAAATTTCCAGTACATACTTACTGAGCATTAATACCTATCAATTTGATGATATGTTATGAACACGTGTGACATGAAAGTAGGTTTCCAAGTTACAACTGTAAATATATAAAAGTTGATTACGCCAACAATAATATGGACAATTTTCACGGTCTATCTCCAAGATTTGAAATTTTGTACTGTGATATCTTATTTGCTTTATTATACACAAATTTTTTAATTTGGGCTAGAGATGTCAAAGAGGTTGACTCGGTCTGGCCCAACCCATTTAATTTAAGCCCAAGTATGCTTTATGTTATGCCTGGACCTATCCATTTATTTATCGTATCGTGCGAGGCCTACCAGGTTAATTTTTGTGGCATCAAACCCAGCATATAGCTCATTTATTAATGGGCCGTGCCTATAAAGTGTTTGGGCCGTGCTCATGCTCGTATCAATGTTCGTGCTTTTTGTTATACTTTTAGCTCTTAATATGTCATTCTCCTGCCTAATGTTAAATTTACCAAAAAAAAATGAAAACACTAAATCGTAACAAAAGAAAATGTATTATTGATAACAAAAAAAAATGTTTCTAAAGACAATAACATTGTAGAATATTATACGGTGTGGTTTCTATTATTTATGTTTTCATATAAATCGAAGAGGATAAGTATATATTGATAATTGACAATTTACCAACAACAAAGGATCTTAATCTTTTTTCTTTTTTAATCAAATCTATTAAAATTTTAGAATTTCTTTATTAAAAAAAAAATATTTATGAAATTTAAATATATTAGTAAAAATTAGTTTTAAATTGCATATTTTAATCGTACTTATAATTGGACCCCAATCATGCTTTTAACGTGCTTGTGCTCGTGCTAAGCCCTTACCGTGTCGGGTCCTTAACATGTCTCATGCCCAAAAGTTGCACTAAGTTCAGCCCATTTAGTAAGCGGGATATGCTACACCGATTTAATAACCGCGTCATGTTGTACCATGCCTACTTTTAACATGTCAGTGCTCGCGCTGACCCACTAAGCCTAGCCCGTTTTAACATCTCTAATTTGGGCTATTTCTTGTTTCACAAATTTTAAGCACCGTTTTTTACCCCAAAAAAAAAGGGAGTTTCTTTTTGGTAAAAACCTTTAATGATGTATATTTTAAAACTATTAAATTTAATCAAAATTATTTTATTTTTTTTACAAATTTAATGCTGAAAGATAAATACCAACTGATGAGTAATTTTTGGTTCCAATCAACAAAATGTCAAAAATAAATAGATAAATAAAATTAAGCACCATTATATCACGCATAAATATATAGAGTACGAATACCAACTTTCATGGGCCATCCTTATCTTATCGTGACATGTGTATCCATAGATGTACTAAGGATAATATTATTGAATTTCACAGACCTAGACATCTTCACAAACGAGTAAAAATCATCATTTATCTAGATATTTACAAGTTATGCATGACAATATATTACCAAAAAAATAAAAAAGTTATGTATGATAATAAGGGTTTTCAAAACAAAAAAAAAAGTGCAAGTTATGCATCAATTCATTTTCTTTGAAGGTGCTCACTCCATTATTAATATTTCTAAGTATGCATACATATTATGTATAACAATAAAGTTTTTCCAAAAAAAAAAAAAGAAAAGAAGAGGGAAGCATCCATGGTCTAATTATATTCATTCTTTTTTTTTTTTTATCAAGTTTTGAGTCTTTTCCTCCATTATTGACATTAATAAGTGCGTACTTACTTTAGATAGAACATTGTTATTAATATTGCTAATTATGCATACGTATTATGTATGATAATAAAGTTTTTCCCAAAAAAGGGAAGCAATATCCATGGTCTATTATATGTATTTTTTTTATCAAGTTTTGGGTGTATTCCTTCATTATCGACATTAACAAGTATGTACTTTAAATAGAGCATTGCCAGGTGGTATATAGGGTTATTCAACTTTTTAGAGATTGAGTTTTAAATTTATTCAAACGTTACACTTTTAATTTTTTATTTCATTGATGAGATACTTTCATATTAGACTTAAGGTATATAGAGACAAATGACCTTTTGAATGATCATACTTTCAAATGACTTTTTTAAAATAAATGACCATATTTTTAAAAAAAAAATTTAGGCAAAGAGTCCCTCCTCATTAATTGTAAAGTCAAAATGACAAAAGTTGCTTTCATTAAAATTAATCAGCTATAGTACATCAGTGATAAAAATTTAGTATATTAATGATATGTTATAGTACATTGGTGATAACACAAGTACATCAATAATAAACTTAAGTACATCAATGATAAACTATTATATATCAGTGTCAAAATGCATGATATATCGTTGATAAACTCTTGTACATCAATAATAACCCAATACATCAGTAAATAAGAATTCTTAAAAAACCCTAAAATTCATGTTCTCTCTCTTCTCTCTCCCTCTTCTCTCATTGCACTAGCCACACAACTTCGATCTACAACTCGTGATGCCAACGGGTGTCGAAGAAAACGATTGTCAGATGCTGTCAAAGTGAGAAGGACATTGTCTCTTCTCTTTCATTTGTTGGACGATTGTCTCTTCTCTCTCTCTTCCTCTCTTTCTAGCGTGAACATCACCATTGCTGCATGCGACAATCATGTGTGTTGTGAGGCTCGTTGATGCCATGGCTAGAGATCTTCGGCGACGGCCTTCTTCCTCAACTCTGGCGTAAATGGGCAAAATTGAAAGAACAAAAATTTATTAAAAACCCAATGATCGTTTGCCTAATTTTAGAAAATATGGGACAAAAATTTTGTTTTGGGTGACGAATGGGCCATCCAACCTAAATTCCCTAGAC
The DNA here is from genome assembly GCA_025403435.1 of Artocarpus heterophyllus. NCBI lineage: Eukaryota > Viridiplantae > Streptophyta > Magnoliopsida > Rosales > Moraceae > Artocarpus > Artocarpus heterophyllus. The sequence continues at coordinate 21,725,298 of CM046351.1, forward strand.
CTAAAACACAAGTTTATATTTTCTTGTTAACCTTCAATTTTGATTTAAAAATTGCTCAAAATACTCTCAAACAGAAAAAAATAAGAAAACTTTGAAAACTTCAAAAAAATTTAAGTCATTGGTGTTGACCTCAAAGATATTTAGAATACCTTCAAAAATAAATGTTAGCTTTTTTCTGTTTTTGTTTTTTTTTTTTATTTTTTGAAAGTCTTATTTTTTTCTCTTTAGTTAAGAATAATTTAGTCATTTCAAAGGTTAAGATTAATTATTGAGGTAAGGTATAGATTTGTATATCAAATTAATATGAAGGTATAATAAAAATTTTAAAAAATAATTTTTAAATAAATCTAAAACATATGGTTGAAAAGACTAAATAACCTGCGTATATAATTGCTAAGTTTGAAGTTATACAAATATTTGCAAATATTAAAGACCCTGTACCACCAATAGGGTAAGCCTTTTTTTTCAAATAAAAATGAGTTTAAGGCTCGATACTCCATAACCTTAATTTGAAATTCTCATTTGGTCAATAAAGAACGCAAGTCAATCTTTTGAGTAGAAACTAAAATTGAGTATAGTACTTTTTATTCTATGGATAGGTCTCAAGACGAATAGCATGGTGAATGTGTCAAAATTCTTACTTCGTCAATGGAGGAACGGGACCGCGAATGAGGTGACACAAATAATTCTCTCTTGCTAAAAAAAATTGAAAGACCATATAAGATGGGGTGTGGAATACCACATGGGATAAGCAACCGACCAGAGTGATGCAAACATTAATGACCGTTGGGGAAGTTGGCAACATCCAAGACTTTAAATGCTTTGGCACCCAACTCAAAACTCAACTAAACACATCAATGCCTCTTCTTCTGCAGCATCATTCTTTCATTTTTCTTTTTTTCCTTTCAAAGTTAGACATGCACTTTTTATGTGCCGTCCCATTTGATCATTCTCAAGACTTTTAGGTCACAATGCCTGCTTTGAGAGTTTTAAGGTCTTTTCTTTTGGTGGGTAGGGTCTGAGTTGTACTAGTACTACCCTCCAAATTAAAAAGCCCAAATGCTTTGTAGTTTCAGGCACGAAAGAGGTTCGTTTTACTTTCAACTTTCAACTTTCCTTTTTTTTTTTTTAATTTTAATTCAAAATCCCATTTCTCTTTTTCTTTGTCTTGTGAAGTTTATTGTTGGGTAGATGAGCTAACTTTGACGGAGAAAACAAAGGAAAAACTTGGGGTCTATTTTATTTTGTTATTTATTTATAATATATTTGTCATGAACCGCTTATGACCTTTTTTTAAAGAAAGGAGACTTGCAGGTATGACATTGTTTCTGTTGAATTCAAAACAGAAGGAAAATTGTAATTTATGGTTCTTGAAAAATCTGAGTGGAAAAGGCTAAGAGTTAGCTTTGGATTGGGTAGACAAAATCTACCAACAAGATATTATTCTTTCATTATAAGGCTGAATATATAGAAGCAGAAGTTTGTCATGTCAATAATTTAGTGTTATGGGCTTTTGGAAGGGGCAAAAAGCCTTATAAATGTTCATGGGGTTGGTTGTTCACTTGATCTAAAACTCTCATTTAGTTGGAGAAAAGATTTCATACTATAAGTTTATATTCAGTCTTTAATCAAACAAAATACCCTGAAACAAAATTGTTGATGCAATTCAGGTTCTTTTTCTCATTGTTGATCTTGACCGGTTTGTTGGAGTAAAGATGGTAGGAAGCATTGATACTCGGAACCAAAATGCGCACTTAAATGGGACCATTCAGAACTGCAATGGTTTGGAAGAGAAGCTTGATGAGCTCAGAACTATTCTTGGGAAGACTAATGACGATCCCTTAAGGATAGTTGGCGTGGGGGCTGGCGCTTGGGGAAGCGTTTTCGCTGCGCTGCTGCAAGATAGCTATGGACAGTTCCGAGAGAAGGTGCAGATAAGGATATGGAGACGAGCGGGAAGAACAGTTGATAGAGCCACGGCGGAACACCTCTTTGAAGTCATCAATTCGAGGGAGCATGTGCTTAGGAGGTTAATCCGCCGATGCGCATACCTAAAGTACGTTGAGGCAAGGCTTGGGGATCGAACATTGTATGCGGATGAGATCTTGAAGGATGGATTTTGCTTGAACATGATTGACACACCGCTTTGTCCTTTGAAGGTTGTGACGAACTTGCAGGAGGCTGTTTGGGATGCCGACGTTGTGGTGAATGGCTTGCCTTCGACGGAGACAAGAGAGGTTTTTGAAGAGATCAGCAAGTATTGGAAGGAGAGGATCACAGTGCCTATCATAATCTCTTTGGCGAAAGGCATTGAGGCTGCATTGGAACCGGTTCCACATTTAATAACTCCGACGCAAATGATTAAGCGTGCAAGTAAGTGCTCATTTTCTCATTTTTCAGGTCAATCTTCTCTTTGTGATTCTTGCCTTAAACTTGGCTTCTAACTTGTAGAGGATATTGGTGAGGAAACTTTTGGTTCTTTCTCTCAAGAACTAACAAAAAAAGGAGGAGGCTTTATTTCGTGTTTTTTTTTTTTTTAAATGATATCTCGGATGTTTTCGTGACCTGTTAGAGATGATGATATCAATTATCTTCGACAAGTAACATGTTGTTGTCCTGGTTAGATAGTTTTTAAAAAATTCATAGAAATATGTGATAAGATTACTTTTGGGGTTGCTCAATTCAGGTCCTTTTGAGCAGATTTAGTATTGTTGAAAGCAGCAAGCAAAGTAGCAGATATAGTATTATTGACAAGATAAAAGTGTTTCTAATGTCTGTTTTCTCTTATAAAAAAAGAAGTTTTTCTAATGTTTGTTGAAGGATAAACACTTCTGCCTTCTTTTCATAACTATTTGTGACATTAGTGTAGGTCTGTTTTCCCTTATTAGATGAAGGCTTATCTTTTTCAATCAACATAAAAGGAAACCAAGTTTGTTCACCAAAAATCATGTCATACATTCATGTCACTCTCTTTTCCTTCATCTATAACTTCCATGTTAAAAAAAAAAAAAATCATTTCCGCCTGGTTCTCTAATCTTTTAAAATTTTTGCCCGGTAGCCGGGATACCTATAGAGAACATTCTTTATCTTGGTGGACCAAATATTGCATCGGAAATCTACAACAAGGAATATGCAAATGCTCGGATATGCGGAGCTGAGAAATGGAGAAAACCTCTGGCTAAATTTCTAAGGCAACCCTATTTTATTGTGTGGGACAATAGTGATCTTGTCACACATGAAGTCATGGGTGGCTTGAAAAATGTCTATGCCATTGGAGCAGGTAGATAAATGAGTTTCTACTCTGACAAAAATTGAGCCACTTTTAACATAAATTGTAAATTCCACTGGAATTAACTTCTGGCCGAATTGTTATTCCAGGAATGGTAGCAGCGCTTACAAAGGAGAGTGCTACTAGCAAATCAGTATATTTTGCACATTGTACATCAGAGATGATTTTTATTACTCATTTGTTGTCAGAAGAACCTGAGAGACTTGCAGGGCCTTTGCTGGCCGACACGTACGTAACCTTGTTGAAAGGGCGTAATGCGTGGTATGGCCAAATGATAGCAAAAGGCGAATTAAGCCGGGACATGGGTGATAGTATCAGTGGCAAAGGGATGATTCAGGTATTGATAGTGATTTAACCAAGTGTCTTTAGAAGCCATATGTAGCCCACATTGTTTTCAAGTTCTAAAATCACAAACCAACTTTAACATGCTGAAGTTCTTTGAAAAATCATGAAGTTGTTCTAATGAATCATGAATAGTTAACCGAAATAAAGCTCAACGAAAAGAAAAAAAAAATTATGAATGCCTATAACTATTTTCATAGCTTCTTGTTATTTTAAATGGATAATCTTCTCCTATGAATGTTAATGCAAATATCTGGCCCCTTGAATGTTCAGGGTGTGTCTGCAGTGGGTGCATTTTATGAACTTCTAAGTCAGTCAAGCCTAAATGTGTTGCATCCTGAAGAGAATAAGCCCGTTGCTCCTGTTCAGCTCTGCCCCATCTTGAAGACTCTATACAAAATACTCATAACCGGGTAATTTTCTGCATTTCTGTGTCCCTATGAGTCTTGATTCTTATTTGATTTTCTTGCTCAAAACTCATAGTTTGTTTGGCAAAAACAATTCCAACCCTTTTTTAGGATTCCAACTATTTTTGCTAAGTGTTTTTTCTCACAAAATTTAAACCAAAAATGAGTTTAAACCATAAAAAATGATTCCACCTGCTTTCTCAAACAAACGGTCAATGGTAAAGTTGAGTTGACATAAAAATGCAGCCAACAGGGTATCTTATTTAAATTTTAGTAAAATTTATCAAGGTTTGCCATTTAATACTTGAACCTTTTTTCTTGGCAATTTAGTGCTTGAAACATTTACATAAAAGTAGCATTTAACTCCAGATTTTAAGGGAGGTTAAATTTTGGATGGCACGGCAACAACTTTTAGCATCCACACCCCTATATTCCAGTATCGCACTTTAGTCCCTAAAACTTTTTTTTTTTAACTTAGTTCAAAAATTAGTTAGTAAACTTTCTAAAATTTTTGTTAACGACGGCATTAATAGCTACTATGTTAAAAGTGCATGGATTCACTTGCTAGGAAAAAGTTTTTGGGATGAAAATATCAAACTACAAAAAGTCCAGGGAGTAAAAGTTAAAAACCCAAAACTTAGGCACAAACTGAAATTTAGTAACCGATGTTGTTCCTTGTTACACATCCATATTATGTACCAAAGTAATGTCTGGTGACTGCTAAATACTACTGCAGCACAAAAATTTGCAACCCCAGAATTTGTTTTGATCCACAAGTTGAGTAATAAAATTTCCTTTTTGATTGTTTGATTTCCAGGGAACAGTCACCAAAAGCCATTCTTGAAGCCTTGAGGGATGAAACCTTGAACGATCCGAGGGAACGAATTGAGATTGCACAAAGCCATGTTTTCTACAGGCCTTCACTTCTTGGACAGCCTTGATTAGTTTGCAAATTGCAACTTATATTTTGGTATTAATATAGATCTCTATAGAAGTATACTAAAAGAAACAGGATGAGACGAATGAGAGCAGCCTAGTTGGTTATAAGTCTCTCTACCCCAACCATATATTGAGGGTTCGAGTCACGCTAAGCCTCACTCAATAGTGGTGGTATTCCCCCCTCCACCCTCCCCTTATATCAAAAAATAAAGTAGTATTTCTTTGTGAACGGTATGGAGATTGGCGCCACAAGTATAGCTAATCTCTATGTGTGTGGTGCTACATGCAATATAAGGAAAGAGAATATTTTCTCTATTATTTTAATTAATTATTTGATATTTTAAAGTTAAAATAAAGTAACTTTTAAAATTAATTGTCTCTCATTCTCTGTAAATAAAGGCATCTTCTATTCATTCTATACACAATCAAAGGTCTTGGTTAGACTGCTAAAATTCTATCAGAGAGTCTAGTAGTAGGCATGTATAGTGAGAAAGAAAAAAGAACAAGTGTTCTTCATCCCAAGACCTGCTTTACTTATGCGTTGAGATTAGCGGGTGAGAAAAGTGAGCGAGTGATTGTTAGAAAACGTTAACTTCTTCTAAGCTTAGATATGCGTCTATTTGATACCCAAGACTGGGCGAGAAAGATGGTGGTTTCATATAAAGAGCGGTTTTCATCAATAAAAAAAGAATTCTGATTTTCTTTCTTCATCCAGATAAACAAGATTAAATATACATATATATTTATATATAACATTAAATTAATATAATCTATAACATGTTTTACAAAAGTTTTTGAGAAAATTTTTAATATATACGTTCCATTCCATAATCAAGTTTCCACTATTTTCGTAAAAATTGTTTTCAAAGACCAATAGATAAGGATATAGATATGCAGCACTTGCATTGAGCACTAAATAAATTTGTTGGTTTACTTTCTTGCTTGGATGAAAAGCTATTTTCCTGTAATTCTTGTCGAATAAGAGCCCGTTTGTTTCGTGGTTTGAATCATTTTGCTACAGTATTTTCTCTTATAAAAATTTAAATCTTTATTCAAATACTCTATTCAAATACTCGAACTAAACAGTCTCTAATACTCCGTTTTGCCTCACTTTTGGCATCCCTAGTTGTGAAGATAACATCATATTTTTCATTAGAAGAGTTGTCACAGACGGATGCAATTGGCTTGTGATGTAAAAGAAATCAGCTATAATAGGCATTTTAATATTTTTACATTGCTTTATTATTAGCAACTTATCGTTACATGTCTAATATGTGGTCTATTTTAGTAAATATTTGTCATCGTTTTGTTAAAAAGGCTATTTATATTAGTTTGGTCTATTTTAGTGAATATTTGTCATCGCTTTGTTAAAAAGGCTATTTATATTAGTTTGGAGGTCGTTGTTGGTAGATGCAAACTTGTAGCACATCTGAGACATGCCTATAGTTTTGATTAATACGTAGAAAGTTGTTTTTTATATTTTCTTGATCCGCTTTAGAGAATCATGCAAGTGATTCTCGGCCTTCTGGCCACTAGCAGTTAGCATCTGTTGGTGGGTCATTGTCACCTAGGTGGTCGCCGGTGATCCTAGGTGTACCTCCAATTTCCATGCCCATTATAGCTAATGTCTTCAATATGGTATGAAGTGTTTCTTTGAACTTGTCAAGTCGTCGTTCAATTCTGCCCAGCTATTGTTCAATGTCAGTCGCTGGTGCTCCACTGGCATTGTCCTCAGTCATCAGCCCAAGTTAATTCCTTGCCCAAATACAAATTTTGGTGCAGGAGAAGTGTGTGACTTGAAACGAAATAGTGTGTTTGCTTCGGTTTTTAAATCACGATTTGAATCATTTTGCTACAATATTTTCTCTCACAAAAATTTAAATCTTTATTCAAATACTCTATTCAAATACTCGAACCAAACGAGCCCAAAGAATCAACAAAACACGGAATAATTGAAAAAATGAGCAAATTTAGGGATAACAACGGGCAGGGCGGGGCGGGACGGGGATGATATCCCATCTATATCCACACCTCACAAAATCATCCCCATCCCTGCTTAATGAGAGGAGGGACAAGCTCGAGGATCCCCAAAAGAGGGGGCTATCCCCATCCCATATCCACCCAATTCCTTATTTCATATAAATAGGTATTTTGGAATTACAACAATTTATAACGAAAATAAAGTTGATACTCGTCTCAAGTTTCAATCAAAATCAAAGCTTTCATCCAACAACCAAATTCTAAACACATGAAAACCAAATCTTAATAATAAAACAACAAAAGATCTCATCAAAAGCAAAAATTTGATTATCTATACATATATTACAAACATAATATATATATATATATATATAAGGAGACAGTTCCATCCCGATGGAAGTTCCCTCCAAAGTATTCTAGTCATTCAAATCTTTTTCTGTGACAAAGATTGTCCTAAGGTGAGGGGCATATCATTTTACTTGGAACCGGCAATAATCAGTTAACCCAAACAAGTCAGGTAACCCAAACAATTAAGTTGAGTAAAACGACACAATTGGGGTGTTTAGTTTTGTTTTTGAAATATTTTTTTCCATTTTTAAAAATACAAAAAATAAAAATGATTTTAAAAATATGTTTGGTTAAAATGTTGTAGAAAATGAAAATAATTTTTTCAAAAAAGAGTCAAAATTTCTTCATCTTTTGAAAATAAAAAAAGCTGTTCTCAAAATTTTCTCAACTCTCAACCAAGCTTCTCTCTCACTCTCTCAATCTAGAACCAAAGACCAACGATATTAGAGACCCATCCTCGTCGGAGCAGCCCACCCCAGTTCATCGCTAGACCAACTCAGCCTAGCATATCCTGCCGCTATGGTCATCGGAGCAGTCCCCGACCTCTATGATTGTCACTTGAGTTTGCCCAGCCCCGATCCATTGTCGGATCTCGTCATTACCTAACCTTTGGAGTTCTCCAGAGCATGCTGACTAGTGGGTTGCTCATCCCGCCGCGCGATCTCTTCGTCGCCCAACTGCTGCACGTTGTCGGAGGGCGATCTTCTTTGTTGACATTTGGGCCCGATCTCCACTATTGGGGGTGGGTCGTTAGGGGCATCGGGGGCTGTCGGTGGTAGGGTTGGGGCTATCCACGGTGGCCTATTAGGGGGCAGCCGGGCATTGGAGGGTGGGGGGCTGAGCAGAGGATGAGGATTTAATCCTCTTGATTTTTTATTCCAATTAATGTTATTAATTAATATTATTAAAATTAAATTTGTTTTTGTTAATATTAAAAAAAATTTTACTAAAAAATGTTTTGTTCTTGAAAACATACAATTATATACAACAAACATAATGTCAAAAATTATTTTAATATATTTTTTAAAATATTTTTAAAAATAAAAATAAAAATACTACCGAATGATCTGTGTGTTTTGCACACATCTACTTCGTTTCCTCAACCTCCGTGACATGGACCTACTTGAAATGGGCATTACTTCATAATCAAGTGGACCTGTGTTTGTCTTTAAGGATATACCGCACTTGTTACGAAAAATGGGAGGTTGTTTTCAAAGTGTTAAAACAAAATGTTAAATATTGCAGACGCTGTTTTGGTGTGGAATGTATAATGACATAATTCTCCCCAAAAATACAATTTAAAAAGCGTCAGTAATTAACCCCACTTTAAAATTATTTATTCTAATGTTTGCTTATAAGGCTGTACAAAAACTGCCCCGCACCCGTCAACCGCTCGCTCCCGCGCCCGTCCATCTAAAAAAAAACGGGTTTACGTTAGCAACCCATTGGTGGGCGGGTTCAAATATATTCGGTGGACGGGTTTGGTTTTAAGTTTTGAGGGCGGGTTTAACCCGCACCCGCCCGCCTATATATTTTTTTAAAAAAACTTATCATTTATTTGATTTTGTTCTTATTTTAGAGATGATTGAACAATCCAACACTTCAAGCATAGACTCGGCTGCCTCTTGACATATTAGAAACTGAAAATTCTCTTATTATTTTGTGAAGTGGTCAAAATTCAAACCAAGTAAGTTAATAGAGAAAGCCCTAAAAGAAAAAGAACACTTGACTTTGTTCATCATTTTATTTGTAGCATTCTATTATTTTCGAACCCAGTGAATAGGCTTTAATTTTTATGGACTCTTGACTTTGTTTATCATTTTATATGTAGTTGATGTTTCTTATTGCAGTGAACGATTATGTTTCTTAATTTGTACTTTTGAATATGGCCACTGTCTTTAAGCATCAAATTTGTTGGGAATGCTTTATGTATTATCATCTTATATTTTCTACAAATTTTCTTCACTTTCTAAAAAAAAGGTCTAAAAAATTACATTGGGCAATAGCATAGGTCTAAACCGCTTCAACCCGCTAGCAACCACCCAAAACCAAACCAAAACCGCCCGCCATGTGGTGGGCGGTTTGCGGGTTGGTTAATCGCCAACCCGCCATCCAAAAAAACCACACCGCACCCGCCCAAAAACTATCAAACCGCCCGCCGTTCACCCCTATTTGCTTAACTCCACTTTAATATTTTTTTTTTCATTATGTTTGCTTATTCAACCTTTTCGTTAACCATATAATTCAGCACTACTTCTAACGAGGGAATTGTTAGACATGTATGCCCTAAACAGTAAAAATGTAATACATTTTTGGAGACATTTTTATCAATAAAGAATTTATTCATTTATATATACCAAACCATGTCCTCTTTACATTCATATTTATTGAATGTATGATAAGCAAACAGTAGTCTGAGACTGTCAGTCTAAACCTTAAGAATTGGGCTTATGATGAGTTGATTATGCGGAAGACACAATTCTTAAGGTGATGGTCTAAAACATATGATCCGCAATCGAGGGAATAAAGTTGGGCGCTTTATTCATGTAAAGATTGTTATGTTGTCTATATCCCTTTTGGGAGATGGTTTGTCTTGACCATCGGAGTTGGACTCCGTGAATAGAAACATTGGCGCATTGTCATAGGTGACGACGTGTTGGATCGGGACATAAAGTGAATTGATTTGGATTAATAATTATGTCTTGGCAAATCGATTCACTTTAGACAGTCATTTGTATTGTATCTTAATCCTGAGATGAATAGTGGGCCCGTTGTCTCGACTTGTGTCTTTTGATGTACCAATGGGTGACTCCCACATCTCTATAGTGGTATGCATGCCAGTACGTTGGAGGCATGACTCTTGATAGCGTAGACTTGTTATTCATAGATATGGAATCCATAGCTCCTCTTTAGGAGTAATGATATCCTCTTATATGCGTTGTCCTGTAATTAGAAAACTGGAGCGCTCAACCATTTGGATACATAGGTGTTACCGAATGGTATACTATCTTTGGATGGTAAGTTTTCTAATGGTAAGACAATGGAACGTAAGATAAAAATAATCGGGAAGGTAAGACAGAACTTGTTCTTAAGCCGATTATGGATTATCATATGGGGATACAATGCACTATGATATGTCATGGAGACTAAGCTACACGAGCTTCGTAATTCTATAAAGTTTGAGAGTGCAACTCCAAGCTTTTAGTGGAGTAGCGTTAGAGTTGATAAGTGTGAAATATATATCTGGGATATTGGGTTTCATAATTATCATGAGCTTGAACTTTATAGGTCCATTTTGGTCGCCTTTGCTAGCTCACAAAATCCTGTAACGACACGGCGTGCTTTTCCAATAATTGGTTACTTATGTCGGATTTATCAGATTGGTTTAAAATTTGTAAGAATCAAATAATTCATGTCTGTTTATCGGTTGAATTAATTTTGTAAGAAATTAGTTCAAGATAAACTTGTTGAATTATTGCAATCAGATAATTCTTGTCTGTTTATCGGTTGTTTTAATTTTGGACAAGTTAGAACAAGAAAAACTTGTAGAATTATTATGAATTGATTTATTTTCTTAGAGATTATCTTGATAAAGTTTTTTTTGATCAGATAGCTTCTCTATTGGGTTATTTGAATCAAAACTGAGACTTTATCCTTTAGAATCTCGGGTGGAAAATAAAAGATTCACGGAGATTTTTTCTCGGGAGTTCGGCCTGCTGAATGACGTGTTCGGCCTGCCGAACTGGCCTGTTCGGCATGCCGATCAGAATGTTCGGCCTGCCGATCAGCGGAGATAAGATTACGCGTTTTCACGTCGGATCTTATCAGATATTGATCTGAACTTGATTCTGTTTCGAGTTTTTGAGACCTAATCTGATATGGACTGACCCCAGGACCAATAGGTATAAAAAGGGAGTGAGCTCATGATTTACTCAGATCAATTTGAGAGATTAAGAGTGATACTCTTCTAGTGAGCATTTGAAAACTCCCTGAGAGCTTTTGTTCACAAATCACGAACACTAGCTTTGGGTTCTCTCTATTGGTTGGAAGGAGAGTCACCGGTGGAAGAGCTGTACGTGTGAGCCCACACTCACTCCGGTTGTGGATAGAGAATAGCAAAGAATGCCAGTTGGTTGAGGCTCTTCTGGAACGTTACTTCTCTACACGGGTTGCGGAGATTCTTTGGCACACTGAGGTTAGTAAGATCTGTTTAATTTATACATATAACATGTCAAACTTGTGTTTTAGAAATTACTCTGATGGAAAATTTTTTAAAATTCCGCTGCGCACTTTGTTTCCAACAGGAATTAGATCAATATTTATTAGGATTCAAAATAAATAAATCAAAATATAGCAATGTCCAGTAAATAGCCTATTTATATTAAAATAAAATTTATTTTGGTATAAAATAACGTAAAAAAAAAACACAAAACAATATTGAAATAATAAAAAACCAAAACAAAAAAAGAGAAAAATGGGGAGATAAAATTAAAAATTCAAGTGTTTAAATAGAGTACGTGATTTAAAAAATGCTATATACTTAAATATTTTTAAAAATGTATTATTTGCCTACATTAAAAATTAAAACTGTGTTATTTAGTGTATTTTCTTTACTTTTTTTCTATATCATTACGTTATTACAAAGGGTGCCTAACTCCTAGAAAATTGAAATGATTTTAATGAAAAATAAATAACTAGAAAGATAATATTTTCTTGTGAACAAATTTTAAGCACAATATTCATATAATAGAAATGGAAATATATATTATTAACAAATAAGATCATACGAAAAGATAAAACCAATAAAAAAGAAGACATGGTTAAGCACCGTCCTTGGTCGTAATATATATATATATATATATATATATATATATATATATATAAATATCGATATATATATTAATTTTAACTTTTAAATTAAACATAAAACACTTAACTGTACACTAAAAGTTTACGCATGATGTCAATATAAGTTACCTTTTAATATCACTGGGTTATGTCTACATTATCATCTATGTATCTCAAAATGTTGATTTATGAGATACTTAAGACATAATCGGAATTAAAAATTAATTTTTTAACCGTTTTGTACCGTAAGTTATGTATCATATCACTAGAAGTTATGTTTTCCTACCCTAAGGTTATATGGTCGTTTCATCTTGGCCATTTGTATATTTTTTTTGCCATTAATGCCCCCGGCATGCATATAAAATTGCAACTTTCCTAGGTCAACTAACATGAAAACCGGTCATCGTAGGTTGTAAGGGGATTATTTATCTTAACCTATACCCCTAACAATGTCACCTAAACTAATTAACTATAATAAAACTATATTAGTCTACCTAAACCTACTATTACTCTTCGATGAAACTTTCATCTGATGGATGAAAGTAGAATATATGTGTGTGTGTGTGTGTGTATATATATATATCAGTGGAGACGTGATAAGATTTTGTCACCATCTCCGATTGTTGTCTTCATCTGTACCTCATTTAGTTTAGAGCCTGTCCTTGCAGAGAATATTTTCATCCCTAAGCAAGTTTGAGATTTTAGTAATGAATATTGATCAAAATAATCTACTTATACTCATAATATAAGATTTTTTAAGGTTAAGAATAGGAAACTAAATTAAATGGGCAACTTTGCAAATTACAAAGAAAACATTAAATATGAAAATGAATCTAAAAATTTGGAAACTTTAAAGTATGAAATCTAAAATAGGAAACTAAGCTATAATTGGAAATCATCGAGTATTGCTTGCCCTACACCATTTAACGTGCAGAGTAACCTTTGAACATTTGTTAAGTTTATGGACTAAATCAACTTTCAATGCAAAGACTATTCAAAGAATGAAGAAAGTTGAAGGACCTTTTATGATTCCAGTTCAATGGTTTTCATAAAAAATTTGGAAGGTTCTTGGCTTCCAAACTAAGAACGATTGAAATTATCAGTTACAACTGTAAACAGTATAAAATTCTGACATGTTACAATAAAAACAAAAAGTTGCTAAAGTATAAAGCTCTTATATGCTATAGTTTTCAAATCAAAATTGTTGGTCCTAAGTGTTCTTTCAAATGGCCCATTAGTTTAGAGACTATTTAAAAAAAAAATTACTACACGAGAAAAAAAAATCAAGGATTATTATATATTTATTTAAAAATCTAATTTTTGTTAAAGGCTCCTAAGTTCAATATAGAAGGTTTTGAATTTGCAAGAGCATTTTCAATATAATGTTAGATTAATGAGCTAATAGTAAATATATCGATATTGGCATCTATATTGCAGGTAGCCTAACACACTACAAAACATGTGCATTTGATGATACAGTTAGAACCAAAAGTTATAACGGATTTACTGTAACATGTAAGAGCTTTAAACTGTAACCTATTTTTAGTTTACACCCTAATATGTGAGACGGTAGCAGTTGGAACTATATAATTGAAATGATGTTGTCAAACGAATGAGTATAAGTTTTCAATACCCCTAAAATAGAACGTCCTCCTCTCAAAAAAAGAAAGAAAGAAAGAAAAAGAATGTCACAACCCGCCTTTTTTCCAGGCTGTGAAAGACTTATATATATATATATATATATATACACTTACGTATAGGTGTAAAACTCAGTATTTTTTTTTTTTTAGGATAAGTCATTCATGTGAAGTTTAGCAACTCATCAGGCGTAAACAAATACATATATTTACATAACACACTCTCTTTTCTAATACCGTTGCTAAATATTCTCAAGAGAGGTTTTGATATACTTAAATATGTTTAGCTCTTACATAGCACGTTCAAAGAAAACAAGTTTAAAATATACAGTAGCAGAAACGTAACTGTGGTGGCATCCATACCCATTTCTGCTCATTACTCATCACCCTCTACCAGCTCATCAGTGACTTGGTTCTGACCTTCTAGTAGGAATACTTACAGCATGAAAAACTTAATGAGCTTACGCCCAGTAAATCCCATATAACCCACATGCTCATTCAATAAAATGCATGAACCATTTATGCTTTCTTATAAACCTTTTTTATCATTTTCATTTCTTATCTTTAACTAGAGCCCAAGTATTCGTACCATTGTGCACTTAGGTTTACGTAACACCGTGACCATACTATATCCTTGAACTCCTCTCGAATCAGGAGTCGGTACGACACCTTTCTTAATTTCTGGTGACATAATTACCAGCCTAATTATTATGGTTAACATACCATGCATGAAGTGACAAATGCATGTTATACACCATATATAAATACTTTTGTACAAAATAGTATACACTGGTACATACTTTTATACTTACAGGTATACGTTAACATACACACCAGTATACCATATATTATACACACAGGTATATGTATATGCACAGGTATACACCAACATACTTAAAGATACTCATATCATAGCATACACATAGGTATACACCTTGTTATACACACAGGTATACATATACATATGTCACACTCTATACTTACGATTCCATGCTGTAAGTGGGATGGGTACTTACTTGATTCGAACGTCGGGTAATTCAACCTCGATTTTGCTCCGTCCTAAACTTCTAGGATCCTGTTGGCCAATTTCAAAGCCATTAGCCAATATTCACTATGTTTCAACACACAGTGATCGTTAATTAATGGACTGAGTTGCATAACTATATACAACTCTAGAAACCACTGGTTTTTCTTATTTCTATCTAACTCTACCCTACCGTTTTCTAACGAAGGGTGGAAATCTTTCTAATCAATATTTTTTCCCTACTTGAAACATTTGACACGGTTCGGGTTATACGGGCAAAAATGACGATTATGCCCTCCGTGAGCCTACTAACCTATCTGAGCTCGATTTCGTTATTTTAACGAAAATAGTTACGTATTAATTTTAAAATAATACCCTAATGGCTCGGATCTCCTTATTTCATATCTATGCTCCATTTTTGTAAAACTTTACAGTTTAGCCCCTAATTGAAAATTTTTGAAAATTTTGCCCTTGGGCCTAAAATTTATCTCTTTAAACCAAAATTTCCCATTTTTCATAAGAACTATTTTTACTCAAAGTACCATATCTTAAATCATTTTGAAAAACGACATTTTTCCATTTTTCCATTTTTTCCACTTTTAAGAAATTCTTGAAAAATTAAAATCTCACAATCGGTTGAGATTTTTGACGAACCGTCTATAACATTTAACAGTTTCATCGAGATCTACAACTTTCATGTTTTAACTTTTCCCAAATTCTCATTGTTTAGGGGTGTTTTTGGGCATTTTTCAAATCTTCCGAGGGAAAGCTTTTTCTTTCAATTTAGTCCTTAGGTATTTTTGTAAAAATCCATTTTAAAACTACATTCCAGCCACTGCATAGACAGATTCACCCCTTGTCCAAACCTTTTCTATACCAAAACATCATTTTTGCAAAACTTAACCTTAAAATTACAAAAAAGCATATTTTGCATAACTACCATTTTGCATCAACAACCCATAATTTTGCTTATAGCATCATAGTATAAGTCACATACTCATAGAATAAAGTCAAAACTTTGCCTAAAAACATCACATGCTTTAGAAATAATAAAGATCAAAACAAAAATTACATAAATTCAAGTTTAAGGGTTTAAAACTTACCCAAATAGGAATTTTGTGCTTCAAGCCTTCCAAGGACTCCCTTGAAGCTCTTTCCTAAGCATTATTCATGCAAAAATCACCTTGAATCAAATCCCTCCTTAACCCATGCAAACCCTAAGAAAACTTGAAAAAAGTTTAGGTTTTACTTTAAATTTGAAGAAATCCTTCGACCTATACTTCTTGAACTAGGTTGGGGTCAATTTTTGCAAGGCTTTTGAGGTTGGAAAATTTTTGTTGAATGGTCCTCCAATGGCTGCCGGATGTTGAGGGAAGAAATAAGAGTAAATTTGGCTTATTTCAAAATTAATACAAGCTTATCACAACTATGGTGACTCATCAACAATTAATGGGCTTGCTAGATGGCAAATTGTGATTGGGCTACTTTTTGTGATATGGTGGCCCAATAGAATTTTGTTGGGTGTCCACTTAGTGGCCCAAAAATTTTACACTGTATAATTTTTCACCACTCAGTATTTTTTCTACACTGTCGTGGTCAAATCAGTGCAAACTTGTAACCTTAGATTGTGTAAACTATTTTACAGGCCTTTAGTCTACTTTTGAAGGCCAAACGTAACATTTTTCATATCTGCGTTTTCACTTAGCAGTATACTTTTACTGCATCAGCCTCCTTTTTACACTAGGTTGGGTTTCAGTGGACTCTATGTCTTACTCGTATTCTAAGTACTCATTCGTTTGTATCACAATTTTGCAATTAATTATGATACAAAATTCACTTTATGGATATTATTTACAAATTTTTTAGTAATTTAACTCATAAAGTCTATATTCAAAAATATCCATCATGACATCACATTCACAGTGTAATACTCAATTAATACTGCTTATTTACATATTATCACAATTTTACAAAAGTTACAATTTTAAGGGCAAATTCATTAATTAAACCCAATTAAATATTAGGTTTTATTAATAAACTTTTTTTTTTCTAGTCATTACAAAGAATGTCCCATTATAAAATGTAAAAGCTCAATTTAAAAAAAAATTACAAGAATGACTTTTAAAGGAGCACCTCTTCAAGATTGCTCGTCCAATATAATGTTAGATTAATGAGCTAATGGTAAATATATCGATATTGGTATCTGTATTGCAGGTAGCCTAACACACTACAAAGCATGTGCATTTGACAGTACAGTTAGAACAAAAAATTATAACGGAATTATTGTAACATGTGAGAGCTTTAAACTGTAGCATATTTTTAGTTTACACCATAATATGTGAGACGGTAGCAGTTGGAACTATATAATTGAAATGATGTTGTTAAACGAATGAGTATAAGTTTTCAATACCCCTAAAATAGAACGTCCTCCTCTCAAAAAAAAAAAAGAAAGAAAGAAAGAAAAAGAATGTCCCATTATAAAATGTAAAAGCTCAATTAAAAAACAATTTACAAGAATGACCTTTTAAAGGAGCACCTCTTCAAGATTGCTTTCCTAGAGACTCTTTTCAAAACTACCCATTTAATTAAAAAAGATGATTTATTATCCCTTCTCACTTTCGCATGAGGGATATCGTCTCGGAACCTACTAAGTTTCATCTTGGAACCCTTCGGAACCTTCCGGGTTTCATCCCGGAACTCTAGAACCTGCTAGTTCCGTCTTGAAACCTTCTAACTTCTGTTTTAAAACCTGCCAAGTTCCAACTCAGAACCTGCCAGATTTCAACTTATTATATTTGAGACAAATAAGTACTAACCATCTCCGGTCGTCAACGCGGGATGCCAAATTAGAATCTTGTAGGTTCCAAAGTGGAACATATTAGATTCCAACATATTTTTTTCAAACAAAAAAGCATTAACCGCCTTTAATTGCCAACGTGGAGTGCCGGATTGGAATTAAGTGGAACCTACAATATTCCAACATATTTTTATAGTTTTTTTGTGCAACTATTCAACGAACTTTGAACAACATCAATTAGCCTTTTGCAATAAAAACATCTAAGTTTCAATGACAGTTTCCATCTATATTTCATCACAAGAAATATTTGAAGCTGAATGAATTTGATCCAAATTGATGAACCAGCTCTCCCCAATTATGGAACAAGTGAGGAAAAAAAGGAAAAAAAAAAACAGGACAGAACTTGGTAAGAAATGATGTCAAACAAAAAACCAATAACAAAGAAAAGTAGTTATTTGTTGTTGAGAAAACATTCAAACTGGTAGCCAAATGAACAAACAAAGAAAGAAAAAATGTTATTGCCAATATTGTTTCAATGTTGCACCTTTGAGAGGTCGATGTCATCTCTTATCTGAAAAAGAAAAAAAAAAAATCAGTTTCACTTTGAACTTACAACAAGGATTATAGATTTGGTAAATTATTACAAGAAATTCAATCAAAGCATAAATCTCAAAAACCATAACAAAAGTCAACTTTCCTCACAGCTTAAAACAAATTCGGACTATTTGGACCATGCATTTGATCCAAGCGAAGGAAAAACAAAGTTGAGATTTCGATCTCAGTCAAATATGGTGCAACCTTGGTCTGATCATTCTCCAACACTAAAACCAACGAAGAAGAACGACGTGGAAAGCATCAACTTAATTTCCGATGATGATCTAGGGCAGATTAAGCTCGAATGGCAGGGGAAGCATCGGCGACCGTAAACTCCGATGCTTGCTGTGCCCATCATCGGATTGACACCGTCATCATGGAAGATAAATGGAGAAGAGCTCCGTCGAGAGCGTCGTCATCATGGATCTCAGATGAGAAGTTAGAGAAAACATGGCGGAGGCGGAGGCGGAGGCGGAGGCGAGAAGAGAAAGAAAAAAGAAGAGTGAGAAAGAGGCCGGAGAAAAGAGAGAGAGGGCGGGGGGAAAAGACTCACCAGAGAGAGGAAAAAGAGGAGGCAAAGAAGAGAAAGACACGTCGAAGAAGACGAAGAGAGAGAAAAGATTTAGTAGAGAAAGAGGGAGCTGGTAGAGAGAGAAACGGGCATGAGAGAGAAAGGGGGGGTAGTTTTTCTTTCAGGTGTTGCGTTTTTAGCAAAACAAGGGCAAATGAGTAAATAGGAAAATAAAAAAAGGTTAAAAAAGGAAAGTGTTAGTTATGAAAACATAAAGGAGAGTGGGTGATTTTAATAAAGGGTGTTATGGGGAGGGCCATGTAAATTCCTCATAAAGAATATGAAAAAAATAACGAGAGGCAAAACGCTAACAGTTTTTGTATACGTACATCTATGTCCATGGAAGATTTTGATGGAAGGGCTAAAAGAAAATTTTAATTAGGTAATTAGTTTTTTTTTAAACTAAAAAATACACTTTTTTATATAAATAAGTTGTCTTAATTTTTTTTTAAAAATAAAAAAATAACTATAGCAAAATAAGGAACCTCGATAAGAAAAAAAAATCTATAACCGTTTTAATGTCTAAAAAATTTTTTTTTATGTCTAAAATTGTCAAAAAAAAAATATCTATTTACCAAAAAAAAATTTTGACCGGCGGCCTTTATCAAAATGCCTCGTCATCTATAGATAGCCTTTGTTTTACTTTTCACATACTATTACTTAAACCATTCTCTATTCTACTTATTACACCCCTTTTAAAAAATCCAAAAAGTTCATATATCTTAATAATGTTGTTTTTCCTTTTTCCACCTACTAACTAATCAAATTTACAATTTCTTTTCCAAACTTGTCTTTTAACGTGGAAAAAAACCATACTTCGAATTTTGCTTTAATACCGGAAACAATAATCGATATATTACAGACGATTTAATGAAAATCAAACCATGGGTATAGATCAAATTATTATACTTTTTCCATTATTAAACGATAGTTTCCCTTTGCATGTTTTATTTTATTTTTATCAAACCATCCAATTGATTTCTTCCATGCATAGTTTATATAGTTTTTTTTTAGGGAAGCATAGTTTTTATAGTTTGTTTATATGAAACTGTTAAAATTGAATTTAAAAAAAACTAAAGAAATAAACAATATGCTTTTTTTAGAGACTCTTTAATATTGAAATCTTTCCCTCTTTTTTAAAGTAGAGCACAATAGTTTTTAGAAGAGAATAAATGTTTTTAAAGTAGGACATGTAATGAGTTTTTTTAAGAATTTTTTGTCATTTAAAGTAATTTTATTAATAGATAATATAGTAATAAGAAATCTTATTAAAAAAAATATATGAAAAAGTAAAAAGAGTGGTGTTAATTGGCGTATTATATATATATATATATATATGTTAAGGGCGGAAAAAGTCCAAACCTAACCGTTTTTGGTCGTCCGTAAAGCTTTGAGCTTCCCAAGTAAATAGTCTAGCGGGCTTTAGGGCAGCGGAAGTAGCACTGGCAATAACAATGGCGGAGGCTGAGAAAGGAAGCGACATCGAGGACACCTTGAAGCCTTTCTTACAGAGAGCATCTGAAGCCGAGGTCTGTCTGTTTCTCTTTCCCCCTCTTTCTATGAATCATTCTTCGGAAAACCTCCATTGTTGGTTCATCAAAGGGCGTTAAGAAAATTTTTTTTGGAAGTTTCGGATGTGGGTATCTATCACATGGACCATCTATTGCATAAAAACTGGAAAATGGTTAGAATTATTTTTCCCTTTTTTTCTGTTGAATAATAATGATTTTGTTGTAGTCTTGAATGCTGACTTTTTCCCCGCTGCAAAAATAATAATAATAATAACTGACTTTCGTTTCTGATGTGTGTGTACTGTGCAAAAGAAAGTCTCTTTTTGTTTGTGTGTGCAGGTTTTAATGTAATGAAACTATATTCACCTTTCGTTTTTCTTACTAATTTCTTGCACGAGAAAGTGAATTTTACCATTTGTTGGATTGCTTTTTCATAATTGAACAATATGCTCTTCAAATTGTGGATATGCACGTCCCGTTTCAAGTTGGACTAGCACTTTGCTAAATCCTTTTTTTTTTTCAGTGAAATGAAACACATATGCATAATATTTTGGAAAAGAAACAAGGGGGTCCTATTGTTTTGGATTTACCCTGAATGCCTATAATTAAAAATTTTCTGTATTCAATTCCACCTTTCAGACGAGATCTTGTGGTCCTTGTGAGATGCTAAATGCACTTGCGAGTGGCACGAGGGAAAGATATTGACCTTGTCTACGTGTAGGCTCCACAATAGCCAATGACCAAGATCATGCGCTTGCGCCACTCGCAATTGCATTTAGCATTTCTCTTTGGACTCCGGTGGCTTTTATCTTTTTTTGTACAGCGAATCGGCGATATTGGAGTTATGTCAAAATTGCTTCACTGGTTCTGTGTTCTCTCCTTGTGTTTGGGGACTTCTTCTCTCTCTCATTTATAAAGTTTTCGTTAATAAGGTTTTTTTTTTTTTCTTAGTCGAAAGAATAGTTTCACTAACTCTATTACAAGATAGCTAATAATTCGGCAATACCTGATTTTTTTCATTCCATGCAATCTCCGACTTTGGCAGGGACCACAATTTTTCTGGGTTTCCACTTTTATGGGATACAAGTGAATCTCTTGTAATCTCATGTTCTGAAACCATTGCTGATCTGTTGGAATCTCTTTAGTTTGTATTTTTAAGGCTGAGGAGTGTTATCATATGAAATAAATATATTCTTCTGTTCTTCTAGAATTTCTTCCAAACGGGCAATATGTGACGATTTTTCCTTCAATTTTGCTGTCTATGTACAAAATCTTATGATATGCAGTATTTTGGAATTTGGCCCATTTTTCTATGATTTGTAGATACAATAAGTGGGAATCTATTATTGGTAAGTGAACTTCTTTTAGTTTCTCTGCTTGAATGTTTCTAACTGTGGTCTGTATCTCAAGGAACGCTTGTCAAGACTTGAAGCCACCATTGCAAGCAAGAAAGGCATATCCCCAAGGCCTTTTCTTTTTTCTTTTTTTAAGATCGTGTTCTTAGCCAATACACCATGTTTGTGCTTGTTTAATCTAATATGGAAACACGTTCAGATGCTGGAAACGAGGAACATTTGAAAATAATAAGTGAACTTGAGTCTAAGCTAGCAAGAGCAAATGCTGAGCTAGTTTCAGAACGGAAAAAGGTAGTGTATGTTTGTATTTTGTTCTTGTTCCATATTGGCAGCGGTAGTAGGGAGCTGTGATAGATTTAACGTGGATGTGCAGGCCCAAAATCTTGCAGCGGAAAATGCTAAACTCCAATATCGGATTAAGCATCTTGTTTGGGCGGTCGAGGTGGCTGATCATAAGTTGGAGCAAGCCAAGTGAGTCCTACTGATTGTTATGAGGAACACTATAAAACTTATTACAAGTATTCAAGTTGTTTGTCAATTCTCTCTACAATCTAAACACATGATCGTTATATCCAGTGACGTGGATGGTATGTTGTTATCCGTAAATTTATTTTACAATTGAATGCACGCACAAATAGTAGCCATTCCGAGCCTGTTAGGGAAAAGGAAGAATGATATTCAATTTCATGAAAATTTATTAATTCCTAGAGCTCTTTTAGGGTTTTTTTTTTAATTGAAATTTATCCCATTTCTTATTGCTAGTTCGGCAGGTTGTTAAAAGGATTTCTACCTCAATTTGGATATTTGCTCCTTGCTTGTTTCAAACCTTTTTTTTTTTTTTTTGCTATAGTTTGCTCTCTCACAAAAATTCAAACAAATTTAAATTTCTGTTCAAACCTATAAACCAAACGGCTATTGGTTTCACCATTAATGATAACTTAATTTGGCTTGTCTTAAGCCAGGCATGTATATAATACTGACCCTGTACATGCAATCCCATCTTTTGTCCTTAGATGATGGCTGCAATGATGAAGAATACCACTTGGGTATGTGTGGCTTACTTAACAAATTATTGAGTTTGAGATGATATACCAACTTGGGACGCTTCATATCAAAAAAAAAAAAAAAAAAAGAAAAGAAAAAGAGATGATGCCCACGTTGCATTACTTTGAATACTATTATTTGGGACCCTTGTGATCTAACATGACTTGCATAGCTTTTTATCATGTATTTTGGAAAATTGCATTAACGAAATGGAAAATACAATAATGGACATTTTACATGCATTTTGGAGAATACTTGGGCATGTTTACCTTCTCATGAAAAAGAAGAATGATGAGCGAATTCTTCTCTCAACTAATCACACTTTTACTTGTAAAGTCGATGAGAATTGAATGGGCTCCACATAATATAAGCGAGGAAAAGTAAGGTTAATTCTAACACCCTTAGTATTGATCTCCGGTTAAAGGGGCTGATGCCAAATTTTCTTACTACAGTCTTTTTATTTCCACTACTCTTACATTTTGATAAATGCCCTGTTAACTTTGAGCTATCATTTCTGTTCCTTTTAAATAGTAAAAGACTCGCAAAGCTGAGCACAAATATTAACCAACTCCTGAAGAAACTTTCCCTCTCACGACAGTTAACACAACACTTCCGAGGAAGATTTGTTTTGTGTGAGATATCAAACATTTATGGCTCCTAAAGACTCTAATTTCGGCTAGGAAATTTTTTTTCTTTCTCTGAAGATAAGTAAGAAGTCATCTTAACCATGCTAATAAATGTTGTTGAACAAGTATGACAAACCAAAGTCTGGATGAAGGGCCTTTTTCAAAAATTTTGAACAGTCCTATTTGTCCCGACTCAATTGGATAGGTGGGTCTTATACAACGTCACCTCTAACGCCATAACAACAAAGGCCAGGAGGAACAACAGTTTTAAAAGGCAATACTTAGAAAAGCTTTGCCATATCATAATATCATCATCCATCAACAAATGGCAGAAGATTTACAGCCTCCTTTTGCATTCATATTCAAAATTTACAAAGTTCCCCGTACAAAAGGGTCAGCGCAAATCTGACATTTGATGCCAGTTTCTTCCCAAAAGTTTATAGGTTTGTGTAAGTTCTGTCATCACTGCACATAGATGTATGCCATATAAAGCACGATGTCATATAGTCTATGTAGATCTAAAACTAAAACCTACTGAGCTTCTTTCTATACGTAGTTCCTTTTTCATATTCATTTCTAAAATTCTATGGGAGGTTAAAAGAAAGCTATGGACAATGCCAAGCACACCATAGGCAGAAATGCACAACGAAATAATATAGCCTGAAATATCGAGGCGGGAACAAAACAAAGCTGTATAACTACCTGTAAATTTGATTTCCTAGTCGTTCATCCAAAAACCGAATCAGCTCTTCTTTCTTAAGCTTAGAATAGCTCTTCATGTTATGTTTTCTTGCGATGGCCTTCAGATCGTCTACTTTCATCTCCTTCAAATTAACAATAGAAAGAGGTAACTGAACCAAAGCCCTAGCACTGGGGTCATTATCTACGGAGCCATTACGTGAATCTGAGACGTTCAAGTTTGCACTCAAGTTTTTCATATGCGCGTCGGGCGGCAAATTTGAAGTCGTCTTACTTTCTCGTGGCTGCGGAAATGATTCTACAATAGCAAGTGAAGTGACATGGTCTTTGGTACGACATTCAAGTGGAGCTGAATTCTTCAGATGCTTCCAACTCTTTAGCTGCTTTAAACTAGCATTATCATCGTCAGAATCAGATTTTTGTCTTTTGTTTGCTGACACTGAGGATGCATTCAATTTTTTTTCCAAAGTCGGTAAATTAGATCCAACAATGCCTTGTGAATCCGACTGAAGTTCCCTTTTTGTCCGTGGACTCCATAGTTGCTGATCTAAGTTTAAAAGGGACTTGTGAGAGGTAATAACAGCCTCATTCGATCCTTCAACTACTGGTTCTCTTACCTCCAGCTCAGCCTTGCTTGTATTTTTTCCAAGCAGGGCTTGCAAAGTCAAGGCCAAATGTTCAGTGTTAGGCACAATTTGTGGATCATCTCTTCCACTCACCACCTTTGACCATGAATTTGAAGCGTTAACCTTATTGTGCAGAGAAACCTTTGAATCTTTGCTGCCTTCTTTTTGAGCAGTCCTTTTGATGTCAATTAGTTTTTGATCCATGTCACAATTTTCAGCTTTTGCCGGACTTGAAGTGCATACTTTGAATTCAGAAGTTTTATTCATCTCTTTGAGAGCAGCTGATCGTATTAAAGCATCTGGGCTGATGTAATTAACAATGGCATTTGAATGCTGCTAGTTGAAAGGGAAACAGGGTTAGAGGCAAAATAAGACAAGGGTCAGTCAAACTGAAATTTGTGATCCCACGGTTGGATACAGTGTGTGTGCTGCAGCACAAGCACATTATGGTGCAACTATGGACTTGAAAGAGTTTTCCATCAGAAGTTTGTTAAAAACGATTGTATTTTAAATAATGAGCTAAATGGAAGACAACGCTGCACATACCTCATCATTTCTGACTTGTGCTCGATTTCCTTCTGGATGGAAATCTGCTGTGGCAATATAATGCTGTTTCTTTACTCCCCCATTTACTAGTATATTCCTATTTGCTTTCGAATCATTTTTACACAAACTTTCCTCCACGTTGAAGCATGAATTTGAAGATTCAAGAGAACTTGAGCTGGAAGATTTGGCAATATCCTCTGCAGTCTGTTCTTCGCAAAAGGAGAGGGGAAAAAAATAAAAAAAAATAACAAAATAAAAAAACCAACTAAAAGAAAGGTTAAGGTAATGAATCAGAGATACTAAGATGCAGTCAGAATTTAGTATTATTAGAATCTAAGCTCCGAAAGTTACCAAGTTCCATTCGTCTGGCTATGAGCTCCAAGATCATATTGATTATCTACGGTACACATTTCAGTACAATAGAGATTTCAAAGGAAAGCTTTGTGTGTCAACCTAAAAGAGGTTTGTTCCAAGTCCCACAGGTTTCAATGAAGAACACACATGGAACCTTATTCTTCCATCTACTTGGCTTCAGAGTTTTTTTTTGGCTAAAGAAGCATCTAATTGAATGTTAGAAATAAATCATATAGCAATGCCTAGCAACAATTTTAATATGAAAACAATTGATACTACATAAAACAATAAATTTGTTAAAACTACCTAATCTTAATATGAAAACATACTCGTTGAAATAATCAAGGCAATGGAACAAGAAAGTTAATACCATTTAGGGTATAAACCAACAGAAATAAAAGGGCAATATTAATTCGCATCAGTCAAACATCATTTACCATATTAAGCAAAATTGAACTGAATGCTGACAACTTTGAGCAGAAACGGGGATAAACCTTGACTACTTCTATCTCACAGCTCCTCTCTTCAGGCTTCAAAGATGCATTTCTATCTGTGATACTAAGCTCTTGTTCTATGGCTTTTTGCTTATTGGTGATGCTATCTGACTCACCCATGACCAATTCTTTTTCCTCGTCAGAGGAGCCAGATGAAAGTTGTAAATAATCCTGGCTGGGATCTGTTATATTTGTATTTGCAGGCTGTTCATTGATAACCACGAGTAAGCGTAGGCTAATCCAAGCATATGATGCCACTGAGATTCAACAGAGCCAAACAATGCTAGAGAACCGTGACATTATCATGCACAGCATTACATTATCAAAGAATAGACATACAAAGACAAAAATTATGGGAATTAAGAAGCTACTTTTTTTTTCTAACGACAATTAAGAAGCCACTTGAGAAGATAACTTCTAGAGTTTCATTCAAGAGATAAAGACCAGATTCTTTGATTATTCTGCACATGTCATATTTCAAAGAATTTTCAAAATTATAAATGTAAGAAGAAACTAGTTGAAAATATGCACGTGTTGAGACTTGCGTCTTCAGTGGCATAGCTATCGTAAGCATTTAATTTTGTGTATAGATACTATGTGATGATGTATGTAAATTGGTCCACGTCTTTCTGGGCTGCAGAAGCCCTCGAGAGAAATGAATACATAATAGAGACAAAAGATTCGAAGAGGCCCAGAACAGATCAATGGATGTGCAAGAGATGCCTTTATTGTTTGTTATCAAGTTTTATTTCCTTTTTTTTTTCTCTAGTAATTAGTATGTCAACAACCAAGGTTCTCTTAATTACCTTTCAGAAGAAAAGACTTGTTTTCCCCATTAGTTTAACTTTTCTTTCCATGATATTTGTGGTTGAATGTCTCTCTGTGATGCAGAACCATTAAGAAAATGCAAAAGTAATAGATTTACTTGAAGCATAGTGGGATAGAGCTCAATAGACCTTTGAATTTGGACAATTTGTTTTTGTCACTTGGAGTTTTGAAGAGGAATTCATGTTTGCACATCTTTCTGTTGGAGTATCAATCTCTCCAGTTTCCTCCTTTATAGTGGTATCTGACTTCAGTTCGATTAGTTCTCTGTTTTCACAAAGCTTAGTTGCATCTGCTGAGGCATTGGATTTCAAGTCCAAGACAGTGACTTGTGAAGGCTGCTGCTTATAATGGGGAAAAAAAGTAGCTCTAATATTAGGTCATTACGAAAATCTAGAAGATCAAGATCAGAACAAGAAATGCTCAAATAAAAACTTGATAAAAATATTGAGGTTAGAAATCATTGCTTTTGGCCAAAAAAGAAAAATCTAAAACTTACAAAAGGACCAGTTCACACTAATCAAAATCAGAAAAGGAACAGAATCGATCTTTGAACAGTCAAGCTAAAAAAATAAAAAAGGTATTGATGAAAGTAAAAACTACATGTGCAAGCCCCAGAAGAAATGCAAGGCCACAATCTACAGAACAACTCGAAGAAAGTTTGTTTTTAAACCACAGAAAAAACATCAGATCTAATACTAATGTAACAGGACATCAAAAAGAATGGTGGAATTCATTAATAATCATAACCTTGCAAAATCTGCAGATAAAAGTTGTTGACAATTCAAGCTAAATGAGAATCAATAAAATCTACACGTCCCATCAAATATCCATTCCCTTCTTAGCACAAGGAACAGATACGTACTCATCTAGGAGAAATCGAAAACCACACTATAAAGAACAACTCAACAAAGTTTAATTTTAAACTGCAGAGAAAACATCATCATCATAGCAATGTAACACATCATCAAATAAGAATGCTGAATTCATAGATAATCATACATTTGCAGAATCTGCAGAAAAAAGTTATCAATACTCATTTAGGTCATAAACTTTTCCCATAAAACTTTTTTTTTTGGGTTAAATTGCAGTACATTTTCGAATATCTAAAAAAAGAGGGGGAGATTCTGTAAGGCAAACCTGTTTATCTTTCTCTTGCGAAAATTTGCTTAGAAGACCCTTCAATATGTCATGGATTGTCTCCGCGGGTTCCCTAAGCATTGAGGACTGAAACTCAGCGTCCTTTTCACACTTATTCCTCAAGCTTCTCATCGAAATATCAAGACAATCTATCTTATCTCTCAAAGCATTGCAACATAGTTCAGACCATTCTTTGTGTTCAGCAAAGGCTAATTCAGTTCGAAGAGACACCAGGCTCTTTTCGAGTTCATCAATTTCTATGTCTTCCTTTGTTATCAGTATCCTCAACACTTGGATACAACATTTCTCGTTCAAAGCACTTTCTTCTATTGTATCTATGAACATAGGAAAACCCAGCTTTAAATATTGAAGTAACAAAAAAGCGTAGCAAGGAAATACAAGCAAACATACCATGTCCGTAACCAAAGTAGAAGTCACACTGGCATCTGGATTGTATGGGTTCACTTCTCTCAAGAGTATCTGAAAAGACAGTTATCTTCAAGTTGAATAATAGCTAATATGAAAGTCAATAACAAGGTAAAAGGCGTTTTTGAAACCTTGATCACGTAGCGACTCCCATAGGTCCCAAGCCATGATACAAGGAACTGTACCTGAGATGAAACCAAGACAATATCACAACCACTCGGCCTATATTTATATGCTACGGCTCATTAACTGAATCCCAGATCATAAATGGTAAGATAAAACCCCTCAACTAGCCCCAAGAGTGTTTTTTTGAACCAAAAGGCTTAAACAAAAGTAAACGCCAACATCATGGTGTAGCCTATACTTGCAACTTGCTAAATTCGTGAATTTGAAATATTAAACTATAAGAAATCATCCCATAATCTAGAATCAACAATCAGATAAGCACCAAACGAGATTAGAAACGTAAAGAAAGATTAGGTGAAAGTAACACAACACAAGCTTCAAGAACCAAGACCCAAAAATTAAAATCCCCGACAACAAATACAGTATCAAAATTCATGCAAATCCTTGATTAAATATTAAAAAAACTCAAGTAAAAGCAATATTCCCGGGAAAAAAAAAAAAACTTGAACTATTACCTGATCATAGAATTCTACCTAAGAAAATAACAGTAATAAACTGAACGGAAAATTACAACATTTCACCCCAAAAAAAAAAAAAGAAAAAGAAAAGACATTTCCATTACCGACTGGTTCTTGGTCGACCATGCATTTCACCCTCAATCAATAATCAAACACTAAAAATCTCGTAAATGTGGAAGTTCGACATCGTTAAGCGTTGCAAAAACACAACTTGGAAGGAAACAAACATAAATAAAAAAAGGAAAGCCAACCGGCTTGGTCTTGCAAAGCCAAAACATGCTCTGACAGACTGTAGCATGCATATATATGTGATAGAAAAAGAGAGAAAACGGGGGAAATATGGTTTTCTCGGATACCAAACAGTACGGAAAGAAAACGAAAAAAAAAAAAGAAGAACAGAACCTTTGAGAGAGAGAGAGATTACACTCTAAAATGGCAGTGATAATGGAAGAGAGAGAGGGAAGACTGGAGAAACTCACCTCTCCGATTAGAGCAATCTCAGCAGTGCCTGCCTAGGGTTTCGAGCTCAAAAGAACTTTAGAGAGAGACGTTAGAGAGAGAAAGAGACAGAGAAGAGAACCATTGAGGGGATTCAACTCTCTGCGAGTGACAGAGAAATGGCTGCGTCTGAAGTTGACGACCTCTCTCTGGCGCGTGTAATTTATATATAATAATGCCGGAAAATTTAAAAAAAAAAAAGGATTTCTGGGGGTACGTTAGTCAATATGTGTATTTGATGAGGACAATAACGGCAGTTCGTACCTTTTTTGCTGACGTGGAGAAGAAAGAGCAGTGGGACCACGGGATAGAGATTCTTCATACACAACTTTGCGCCACGTCAGCTGATTTGGGCCGTTGATCTTGTTCCTAGTCCTAATCTAGTAAAAAATTCCGACAGTTGGGACCAGAACTTGCGGGGTCCACCTGATCGTTGTGGTAAAAGACTTGCCTTTTGTTGCTTTTTTTTGCTTTGTAGTACGCGTGGAACCCAGTGTGACCATTGTGGGCCCTTTTTCACATTGGGATTGCTCTGGTCAAACGAGGATTGTCTCTCCGTCTTGCATTTGGTAAGTTTGTTTTTAAAAATGCTAAATGCCCTCGCGAGTCAGGAGAGTAAACGATCTACACCGTTGATTTATGTGCGTTATATTGTTGGATCGACCAAATAAACAGCTTAGATGTTGCACACACGTCTTGCGATTGTTGTTTAACATTTTTCTTTTTATTTTAAAGTTGTGGTATTTTGAAAATGTATTTGATTTTAATTACATTACCTTATGGAGAAGAGGGAAAAAAATGGAAAAAATAGATGCGCATGAGCACGTGTATATGAGAAACTTCAAAGGTGTCGAAAACTTAGCCTATTTAGTTTTGGTTTCAAAATTAAAATTATGGTCATTTAGTATTGTTTTTAAAATAAGTAAAAATGTTTTATTTTGAAAAATAAGAATTTTTTAAAAATTGTGCTGGGAGTGTTTAAAATTTTTGCTTCGAAAAACATGCGAAAATATTTCTAAATATTTTGAGAACAAAAACAAATGGTGCCTGATTTTGGGATTGATATAAAACTAAAATGAGTGATTGTTGTATTTTAAAATCTAAGAAAACAAAGTTTTAGAATCAGCTCTCAAATTCTTTGTAATTATCAAAACCAAGTTTTCTAGAAATTAAAAAATTATCCTTGGTGGGTGAAATAACATCAACATTGACATCATTTTAATTTGAAATTAAAACTAAGAATTAATGAAATTAAAGTTTTGAAAGAGTTTTGTAACTCGGGTAATTTCATTAATGTTTGTGGGGGCATAAAAGGATCAAACACAACTAAAGAGGATTACACAAAGAAGACAGTAACTAGAAAATCATCATAGTTTTCTTTACTTCTAGGTGGAACCATAGTATTTCGACCATGATCGTTTATGTGTATGTTTGTTATAATCGATAACATGTTTATTATGCTATGATTATCATACTCATAATCATGGACAACATGCCATAAAGGACAGTGCGTGCCATTCATAATACTATGTTCATGCATCACGTAGTTTTAGGAATCTAATATGATTAGTTGTCTTAAAACTTCAAATTAAATGTATTTAAGAAAAATAAATTTAAATCTAGAACTTAAAAAATTGAGTAGGTGCGAGAGTCCCATAATGAAAAGTTTTATTTGTTAGATATATATGCCCTAAGGAGTAAAAATGTAATACGTTTTTTGAAACATTTTTATCAATAAAAAATTTATTCATTTATATATACCAAATCTTGTCCTCTTTACGTTCATATTTGTTGAATGTATGTTAAGCAAACAGTAGTCTGAGACTGTCGGTCTAAACCTTTAAGAATTAGGCATATGATGGACTGATTATGCAGAAGATACGATTCTTAAGGTGACGGTCTAAAAAATATGATCCGCAATCGAGGGAATAAAGTTAGGTGCTTTATTCATGCAAAGATTGTTATGTTGTCTATATCTCTATTGGGAGATGGTTTGTCTTGACCATCGGAGTTGGACTCCATGAATAGAAACATTGGCACGTTGTCATAGGTGACGAAGTGTTGGATCGGGACACAAAGTGAATTGATTTGGATTAATAATTCTGTCTTGGCAAATTGATTCACTTTAGATAATCATTTGTATTGTATCTTAATCCTGAGATGGATAGTGGGCCCGTTGTCTCGACTTGTGTCTTTTGATGTACCAAAGGGTGACTCCCACATCTCAATAGTGGTATTCATGCCGGTACGTTGGAGGCTTGACTCTTGATGGCGTAGACTTATTATTCATAGATATGGAATCTATAGCTCCTCTTTAGGAGTAATGATATCCTCTTATATGCATTATCCTGTAATTAGAAAACTTGAGTGCTCAACCATTTGGATACATAGGTGTAACCGAATGGTATACTATCTTTGGATGGTAAGTTTTCTAATAGTGAGATAATGGAACATAAGATAAAAATAATCGGGAAGGTAAGACAGAACTTGTCCTTAAGCCAATTATGGATTATCATATCGGGATATGATACACTATGATATGTGATGGAGACTTAGCTATACGGGCTTCGTAATTCTATAAAGTTCGAGAGTACAGCTCCAAGCTTTTAGTGGAGTAGCGTTGGAGTTGATAATTATGAAATGTATATCTAGGATATTGGGTTTCATAATTATCGAGAGCTTGAACTTTATAGGTCCGTTTTGGTCCCCTTTGCTAGCTCACAAAATCCTATAACGATACAACGTATTTTTCAGTAATTGGTGACTTATGTCGGATTTATCGGATTGGTTTAAAATTTGAAAGAATCAAATAATTCATGTCTGTTTATTGGTTGAATTAATTTTGTACTAGAATTAATTTAAGATAAACTTGTTGAATTATTAGGATCGGATAATTCTTATCTGTTTATCGGTTGATTTAATTGGATAAATTAAATCAAGATAAACTTGTAGAATTATTGTGAATTTATTTATTTTCTTAGAGATTATCTTGATAAAGTTTGTTTTAATCAGATAACTTCTCTATTGGGTTATTTGAATCAAAACTAAGACTTTATCCTATAGAATCTCGAGTGAAAAATAAAAGATTCGCGGAGATATTTACGCGGCAGTTCGGCCTGCCGATCTACGTGTTCGGCCTGCCGATGGGGCCTGTTCGGCCTACCGATCAGCGAGAGATAAGATTACACGTTTTTATGCGGATCTTATCAGATATTGATCCGAACTTAATTCTGTTTCAAGTTTTTGAGACCTAATCTGATAAGGATTGACCCCAGGACCAATCGCTATAAAAATGGAGTAAGTCTCATGAGTTACTCAGATCAATTGAGAGATTAAGAGTGACATTCTTCTGGTGAGCATCTGAAAACTCCCTGAGAGCTTTTGTTCACAAATTATGAACACTAGCTTTGGGTTCTCTCGATTGGTTGGAAGGAGAGTCACCGGTGGAAGAGCTGTACATGTAAGCCCACACTCACTCTGATCGTGGATAGAGAATAGCAAATAAGACCAGTTGGTTGAGGCTCTTCTGGAACGTTACTTCTCTTCACGGATTGCGGAGGTTCTTCGGCATACAAAGGTTAGTAAGATCTGTTTAAATTTATACATATAGCATGTCAAACTTGTGTTTTAAAAAATACTCTGATGTTAAAATTTTTAAAATTTCCGCTGCACACCTCACATTGTTTTTTCCAACACTATTAGGCGAGCCTTTTACGTGAAAATCCTATGGTTTTCATTGTTGGTATGAGAAAAATAATGAGCAACTTGCTCTGGAGGTAAAAAAAGTGCTCTAGAGCAAAACAGTCCTGTAGATGGAACAAAATAATTTTGAAGATTTAACTAAGTACTCAACATGATTGTCCTTTATTCATACATAAAGAGCTCGAGTAATGATGGCTAACATGTAAAGGATTTTGCAGAGAGTGAAAATAATAGAGAAAAATGTGCATGTCGAATGGAGTCAGGGAGGCAAAGCATCCAAAATTATTAGATCAATCACACACTACACAATTCTTTAGCGCAGTCATTTCTAGTTGAAGTCGTATAAGCACTAGTAATGGGTGGTCTCATGTTATTCATACCAAATACAACCAAAGCGAGAAAAACACGTGAGCATGATGAGATACCATGTATAGTTAGACTAACTACATACTTGATGATAGACAAGATGGATGCATGCAAGAGATGACCAAAGTAATTAACAAAGCATATGAATGAATTCAAAATAACCAAACAAGTCTCTACTAGAGGTTTGCCTTAAGTTATGATAACAAGATGGAGATAAAGTATTAATATTCTATGCAAATTTATTGAAAGTCAAATGAGTCTCCAAAGGACAACCTCAAGCTACATGCATACTAAAGATAAGCATAGTAGTAAAGCGACTAAAGCAAATATGTCATTTGTAAATTAAAATTTGTATTGTGTATCAATGTGGATGCTTGTACAAGTGAAATGTGATCATTAGTCATGTTGACCTTTTTATCGCTTCACTTTTCTCCTTGGCAAGAAGTAGAAAATGTTAGACATGATACCCTAAAGAGTAAAATGTTGTAATATATTTTTTAGAGACATTTTATCAATAAAAAGTTCATTTATTATTCACATACCAATTTTGTCCTCTTTATGTTCATTTCTATTGAATGTAAATAAGCAAACAAAAGTTTGAGACTATCGGTCTAAACCTTTAAGAATCGTGCATATGATGGACAAATTATACGAAAGACATGAATCTTAAAGATGATGGTCTAAATCATAAGATCTGCAATCGAAGAAATAAAGTTGGGTGCTTTATTCATGCTAAGATTGTTATGTTGTCTACGTCCCTGACGGGAGATGGCTTGTTTTGATCATCGAACTGGGACTCCACGAGTAGAAACACTGTTGCATTATCATAGGTGATGATGTATTGGATCGGGATATAAAAGTTGAATTGATTTGGTTAATAATTCTGTTTTTGCAAATCAATTCACTTTAGACAATCATATATGTTGTGTCTTAATCCTGAAATGACTAATGTGCCCGTATTCTTGACTTATGTCTTTTAATATACCAAAGGATGACATCCTGGTTTAATGATGGTACGCATATTAGTACGTTAGAGACATGACTCTTGATTCATGTAGACTCGTTATTCATAGATATAGAATCCATAGCTTTTTTTGTAGAGTTAAGATATTCTCTTATATGCATTATCCTGTAATTGAAACACTAGAGCGTTGAACCATAAGTGTAACCAAATGGTATACTATTTATGGATAGTAAGTATTCCAATTATGTGATAATAGAACATAAGATAAAAATAATCGAAAAGGTAAATTAAAATTTATCCTCAAGCCGATTATGAATATCCTAGGGGATGTGACACATTATGATATGTCATAGGCGGTTAGCTTATTGAAGCTTCATAATTTTATATAGTTTGAGAGTGTAGCTCTAAGCTTTTAGTGGAGTAGCGTTAGAGTTGATAATTATAAAATATGTATCTAGGATATTGTATTTTATAATTATAGGAGCTTAAACTATATATGTCATCGGGTCCCATTGCTAGCTCATTATAAATCCTGTAACGATACGGCATGTTTTTCCTGCATATTAGTGACTTATGTTAAATTATTAAATTGGCCAAAATTCAATAAGATTGGATTTAATACTTCCTGTTAGTTTAGCAGTTGAATTAATTTTGTAAATTAATTCAAGATAAACATGTTAAATTATTTGGATAATATTTTATTTTCTATAGGATTATGTAGATATGACTATTTTGATCAGATAACTTTTTTATTGGGTTATTTGAAATAAAACTAAGGCTTTATCTAAGAATCTCAAGTGGAACATAAGATATTTTCATAGATTAAGATTATCGTAAGTTCGGCAGGCTGATGGGAAACTTTGGCCTCTCTTTGAAGTAAGTTCAACAAGCTGATCTCCCAGATCGGCCTGTCAACCGCGCGATAATTTGTATACATAATTTAGATGCATTTTCATCAGAAGTTGATCTAAATTCGAATTTTGAGGCCTACTCTGATAAGATTTAACCCTAAATTTGACCACTATAAATAGGGGGTGAGTTTTCTCAGTTATTTAGATTAGTTGAGAAGCATAAAATGAGTACTTTAGTTTGAGAAACTCTAAAACTCCTTAAGAGCTTTTGTTCAACATCAAGAACCTTAGCTTTAAGTCTTCTCAAGTGGTTGGATAGAGAGTCATTAGAGGAAGAGCTATACGATACGTGACCACCCACACTCCGATTATGGATAGAGAATAACAGAGGAGACTAGTTGGTTGAGGCTCTTTTGGAACATTCTTCTCTACATGGATTTGAGCCCACTTTGGTATACAAAAGAGGTTAGTAAGATCTATCATTAATTTATGTATTTAGCATTCAAACTTGTGTTTTAAAAAATACTCTAATTTAAAAATTTTAAATTTCCACTACGTACTCATTTTCTAACAATTAGCATCAGAGCCTGGTTTTTTCATAAATTTACGAGTTTGTGATCATGCTATATATATAGATTATGTGAGCTTATTCTTTCCTATGCTTGAATTTAATTTTTTAGAAAATTGACACTCTAAGGTTTTTTTATATTTAAATGTTATCATGAGCTTATATGATGAATGTTTGTTAATTAATTATGGTTGATTAAATTTAATTATTAATTAATTAATTAATTAATTTATGTCGGCTATGGTTTCTTAGAGGTTAGAATGTGTATCTAAGTTTTTTTATATAATTAGATAGCGGTCTATTATCACCTCTAGGAATTATTATTTTAATTTTAAATTTGTAAAATTTGGTAATTAAATAATCATTTGAAGTGAAAACAGAGCTAGAAGATGATGATGA
The DNA here is from genome assembly GCA_025403435.1 of Artocarpus heterophyllus. Classification (NCBI taxonomy): domain Eukaryota; kingdom Viridiplantae; phylum Streptophyta; class Magnoliopsida; order Rosales; family Moraceae; genus Artocarpus; species Artocarpus heterophyllus. The sequence goes on from CM046351.1 coordinate 21,761,712, forward strand.
TAGAAATTCCAATGTTCTCCTGAGTTTCTAGAATTTTTATGTTTTTGAATTGTTGAATGAAAAACTACTTAAAAATTATTTTATGAAAAAAAATGTGAATTCATCTCGATCGGCAGGCCGAACTCCTTAGGTTTGGCAAGTCCATGGTCATAGACCAGCAGGCCAAACTTTTAATTTAGTAGGCCGTCCGCAGGGCAGAATTTTGTTAGCTCTGGCGACAAGCCAAACCTTTGGGTTCGATAGGCCGATGAACAGACCGGCAGGTTGATGATCCAATTTGGTAGGCCAATAGAGAGCATAATTTTTTTTAAAAAAAGGTTTATTTTTCGGTACAGTTTTGATTTTATTTTGGAGACAATTCTGAGGAACATGAAATTTTATGATGACTAGATAAATAAACCCTTTGATCTATAAGGGATTGAAGAATTGAAGATGGATGCCACATGAAGAAGGATACAACTTAAAGATACAAGATGAAAAATCAAAATATGTTTCGATTGATCTTTTGTTATCTCTTTTTTCTTTTCTCTAGGATGAAACTATGAAATTACGTCTATTTATTTATTATTAGTTTGCTTGTAGCTTTGCATGTTGCTTTGCTTGTCTGCATTATAATATGATTTGTCATGTATGTTGATAACATGTTATATAGAATAACGAGTGCCGCTCATTAAAAATTATTCATGTATGTTAACATAAAACCTTGATTTTCAAAATATTGAGTGCGAGAAGGTTTTCGAAGAGAGGACCTATGGCCTTTATCGTTAGTTCATAGGTAGCACATGGTGGTTCTAACCCCTAGGAAGGGATTTCATCATGTATCGAGTTGGATCTCCAAAGGGATAATTTATTTTAGCATGATTTATCATTGTACACCCTAGGTGACGATTATAAACCATGGATAAAATAGTTGAAATGATGGTAATACACTCAAATTAATTTTATTATTAACCTCCCCTAAGAGTTCTGTTAATGAAATTAATTGCCAACGAAAATGTTATTAATATATGCTAGATTAGACGGATCTTGAATGGCATATATTAACCGGAAGGGATCCGTGTTCCTGATTGAATTTGGCAAGTCTCCCCTAGGCGGCTTGTTGGATTCTGAGTTGAAAATTATCGTTGTAAGGTTGTATTTTTTTCAAGGTTTTGACACACAAACACAATTGTATGTTTACTTGTTTGTGTTATCTTACTAAATTGATACGGAACGTTTGCTTATAATTGGTATATGAATCTTTATTGTTGATTAAATGTCTAAAAACACTTTGTCTTCGATAATTAATAAAAACTAATTAACTAGGGAGAATTACAATGAGTGGAAAAGGAACCTGAATATCGTCCTTTTCTTTGAGAACTGAAATTTATACTGACAACACCGTGTCCTCCCGAGCCTATTGGGGAATCCACAAATGAGCAAATCGAAGCGTATGATTGCTGAAAAGGTGCTAATGATCAGGCCCACTATTATGTTATGGCTAGCATGAATAACGTGCTGCAGACTCAACTTGAAGATTATAAGACCATAAAATAGATCTTGGATAATCTTGAAGATATGTTTGGAGAGCAAGCCTTAACAAAATGGCAAGGGGCTTTTCAAAAACGCTTAAACTATAATCAAAGACCGGGGACTCTTTTGAAGAAGCATATGATGTTAGTCATGAGTTACCTTGCTGAGGCTCAAATCCATGGAGTTGATATCGATGCTGAGTTACAAATGACTATGGTCTTTGAGACTCTATCTAAGGAGTTCATCCCATTTAGAGCTTTATATAATTTGAGCAATAGATAGGATGTGACATTGACTGAGCTGATAGAGCAATTATAGGAGTTTGAAAATCTGATCAAGGAAACTTTTACGGGTGGTGAGGCCAATTTAGCGGCTTCATACGATTCCAATCCTAACCTAGGGAATGGAAAGAAGCAGAGGGCTAAGAACAAGAAGTCTTCTATTCCTGTAAATAGCATGAATAAGAAGAAGACAAAGAAGAACCTAAAGAAGCTAAAGTGCTTTTACTATGGGAAAGTTGGGCACATAAAGAAGAATTGCAAGGACTTCCTTTCCCGAGGAGGTAAGCATGAACTTTTGGTTATTCAAACTTGTTTAGTTGAGGAATCAAGTGACATTTAGGTCATAGATTCTGGAGCAACTAATCATGTTTGTGTTTCTCTGTAGGGATAAAAAAAATGAGAAGTTTGCTGCATGAGGACTTCACGTTGTAGATGGGCGATGGATCCTTAATGTTGGCTGAAACAGTAGGATACATCCATCTTTACTTTGATAATTATAGGATTTTAGTTTTGAAAGATTGTTTTTATGTTTCTAAGCTTAAAAGAAATTGATATTTGTAGCTTGTTTGTTTAAAGATTCTTACTTAGTTTCTTTTAATAATAATGTGCTGATTCGTAAAAAAAATCTTTTATCTGTGATGGATGGATGCAAAACAATCTATATTTTATCAAACCAAAGATGGACATACTGCTTAACACTGAGGTTAATGATAATGACTCTAAAAGACTTTAGACTTCTCAATCTAATAAGACTTATCTTTGGCATTTATAATTAGGTCATATTAGCCTGAATAGGATTTAAAGGTTGGCAAAGGATGGACCTATAAGTCACTTTGAGGTAGAATCTACACCACAATGTGAATCTTGTTTAGAGGGCAAAATAACTAAGAGACCATTTGGGTCTAAGGGCAATATGGCTGAAGGGGTTCTAGAACTTATGCATAGTGATGTTTGTAGTCCTATGAATATCAAGGCACATAGAAGGTATGAGTACTTCGTCACTTTTATTGATGATTACTCAAGATATGAGTATGTCTACCTAATGCATCAGAAAAGCAAAACTTTTCACAAGTTCAAGGAGTTTCAAGTTGAAGCAGAAAAGCTATTAAGTAAACCTACAAAGGCACTTCGGTCCGATTGAGGTGGAGAATACCTCTTCGATGAGTTCTTGAGACACTTATTAGAGAATGAGATTTTATCCCATTTGATTGTGCCAGGTACTCCATAACAGAATGGTGTAACTGAGAGAAGGAATGAGATTTTGTTGGACATGGTTAGTTCCATGATGAGTTATTCAACATTACCTTTATCTTTTTGGGGATATGCACTCTAAATCGCATGTTATCTTTAAACAATGTGCCTTTAAAATCAATTCCTAAAACTCCTCACGAGTTGTGGACAGGTAAGAAGACATCCTTAAACTATATTCGCATATAGGGATGTCCAGCTCATATCCTGTATAAGGAAGCGTATAAGTTGGAAGCATGTTTAGAAGTTTGTGTGTTTGTAGGATATCCAAAAAGGACTAAAAGGTTTTATTTCTATAACCTAAAAGAGAATAAAGTTGTGGTTTTAACTAATGCAACATTCCTTAAGGAAAGTTACATGAACAACTTTAAGTCTTAAAGTAAAGTTGTACTCAAAGAGTTAGCTAGTGATTCGATGACTCTAGGGGTTCTAGTTGAAACCAATCAAATCAATATGGAAAAACCGATCGAACAATAACCTAAGGGGCTTCAGCATAGTGGGAGGATCAGGCATCAACTCAAGAGGTATATGTTCAATGGTGAAGCCTACTTGGCTGAACTGGTTGAATATGACAGGGATCCTTACACTTATGCAGAGGCCATGGAGGATGTTGATTCAAAACTCTAGAGAGAACCTATGAACACTGAGATGAAGTTTATGAAGATTAATCGAGTCTGGGAACTTGTGGATCTTCCCAAAGGAGTAAACTTATAGGTTGTAAGTGGATCCATAAGAGAAAGAGAGGAGCAAATGGGAAAATCAAAATTTATAAGGCTAGATTGGTAGCTAAGGGATACATGCAAAAGAAAAGAATCGATTACATGGAAATCTTTTCACCCGTAGCTATGCTTAAGTCCATCCGCATTCTCTTATCCAAAACTACCGCTCTCAATTATAAGATTTGGAAAATGGATGCCAAGACAACTTTCTAAATGGCCATCTTAATTAGTCCATACATATGGTATAGCCAGACGAGCTCAAGGTTAAGGGTCAAGAGGATAAGGTCTGTAGGCTACTAATATCAAATTAAGGACTTAAGCGGGCTTCCCATTCTTGGAAGATAAGATTTGATCGGGCGATCAAGACTTATGGGTTTAAACAAAACATGGATGAACCATGTGTTTACAAACACATTAAGGATGAGAAAGTGATTTTTCTACTGTTCTATGTAGATGACATTCTACTAATTGGCAATGACGTTGGGACATTATCATCGGCCAAATTATAGTTGACTAAGCAGTTTGACATGAAAGACATGGGTGAAGCTAATTATGTTCTTGGTATCTAGATCTTTCGGGATAAGAAGAACAAAATGATAGCTTTTTTTAAGCTACATACATAGATAAAATTCTTAAGAAGTATGCAACGTAGAATTCCAAGAAAGGTTAGCAACTATCTAGGACTGAAATTACTTTTTTTAAGAAAAACTCATCAAAGTCTGATGAAGAAAGAGAATACATGAAGAAGGTGTCTTATGCTTCGGCGATAGGTAGTCTCATATATGTTATGCTTTGCACATGACCAGACATTTGTTATGCGGTCAAAATAGTAAGTCAATTTCAATCAGATCTAAGACCAAACCACTGGGTTACGGTCAAGCATATTTTCAGTACCTAAGAAGAACTTGAGAGTATATGCTTGTGTATTCCGATGAGGAACTCACACCTCTAAGATACACTAATTCAGGTTTTCAATCCTGTTTGGATTTGAGAAGATCAATTTCTGGTTCTTTGTTTACTTTGGGTAGCAGTGCCATTATTAGGAGAAGTGTGAAGCAAGATTGCACTTCGGATTCAATGATGGAGGCCGAGTATGTGGCAGCTAGTGATACTTCGAAAGAAGCAGTGTGACTCCATAAGTTCTTTAGGAATCTTAAGGTAGTTTTTGGTATGGATAAGGCGGTATCGCTGCATTGTGATAGCACTGTGGCGGTAGCTAATGCTAAGAAACTAAGATTTCACAAGAAAAGTAAGCATGTGATGAAGGACTTTGTAGAAGGCGGGCATGTTGCTGTATGCAAAATCATGTCTGAAGACAATTTAGCTGATCCATTCATGAAGACACTAACTGCAACAGGTTTCGACAGGCATGTAGAGGCTATGGGGGTGCGAGATGTGTCATATTTACTCACTTAGTATAGGTGGGAGATTGTTAGACATGATGCCCTAAGGAGTAAAATATTGTAATATGATTTTTGGAGAAATTTTATCAATAAAGAGTTTATTTATTATTCATATACCAAATATTTTTCTCTTTATGTTCATTTATGTTGAATGTATGATAAGCAAACAAAAGTCTAAGACTGTCTATCTAAACCTTTAAGAATCGTGCATATGATGGATAGATTATGCGAAAGACATGAATCTTAAAGGTGATGGTCTAGATCATAAGATCCGCCATAGAGAGAATAAAGTTGGGTTCTTTATTCATGCTAAGATTGTTATGTGGTCTACATCCCTAACGGGAGATAGCTTATCTTGATCATCGGAGTAGGACTCTGCAAGTCAAAACATTGGTGCATTGTTATAGGTGATAATATATTGGATCGGGACATAAAAGTTGAATTGATTTGGTTAATAATTTCGTTTGTGCAAATCAATTCACTTTAGACAGTCATATGTGTTGTGTCTTAATCTTAAAATGATTAATGGGCCCGTATTCTTGACTTATGTCTTTTGATGTACCAAAAACTGACATCCTGACTTAATGATAGTACGCATACCGGTACATTGAAGACATTACTCTTTATTCACGTAGACTTGTTATTCATAGATATGGAATCCATAGCTTTTTTTGTAGAGTTGATGATATTCTCTTATATGCGTTATCTTGAAATTAGAACACTAGAGCGCTCAACCATTTGTATGCATAGATGTAACTGAATGGTATACTGTCTATGGATAGTAAGTATTCCAATGGTATGATAATGGAATGTAAGATAAAAATAATTAGAAAGGTAAAACATGATTTATCCTTAAGCTGATTATGAATATCCATGGCAATGTGACATGTTATGATATGTCATAGACCGTTAGCTTATTGAAGCTTTGCAATTTTATATAGTTCTAGAGTGCAACTCTAAACTTTTAGTAGGTAGCGTTAGAGCTGATAATTATAAAATATGTACCTGGGATATTGTATTTTATAATCATAGAAGCTTGAACTATATATATCCATCAGGTCCTCTTTGCTAGCTCATTACAAATCTTGTAATGATATGACATGTTTTTCCTGCATATTGGTGACTTATGTTAAATTATGAGATTGGCTAAAATTTAATAAGATTGGATTTGATAATTCATGTTCGTTTATCGGTTGAATTAATTTTGTAAATTGATTCAAGAAAAACATGTTGAATTATTTGGAAAATATTTTATTTTCTATGGGATTATCTGGATATGACTGTTTTGATTAGATAACTTTTCTATTGGGTTATTCGAAATAAAACTAATGCTCTATCTAAGAATCTTGGGTGGAAAATAAGATATTCTCGTGGATCAACATTATCGTAAGTTTGATAGGCCAATGGGAAACTTCGACCTACCGATAGAGTAAGTTCGACAGGCCGTTAGACGCGTTTTTCATCAGAAGTTGATCTAGATTTAAATTTGTGGCCTAGTCTAATAAGGTTTACCCCAAATTCGACTACTATAAATAGGGGGTGAGTTTTATCACTTATTTAGATCAATTAAGAAGCATAAAGTGAGTACTCTAATATGAGAAACTCTAAAACTCCTTGAAAACTATTGTTCAACATCAAGAACCTTAGCTCTAGGTCTTCTCAAGTGGTTGGAAGGAGAGTCATCGGAGGAAAAGCCGTACAACGTGTGACCACCCACACTCTTATCGTAGATAGAGAATAGCAAAAAAGATCAATTGGTTGAGGCTCTTTTGGAACGTTCTTTTCTACACAGATTTGAGCCCACTTCAATATACAAAAGAGGTTAGTAAGATCTGTCATTAATTTATGTATTTAGCTTGTCAAACTTGTGTTTTGGAAAATACTATGATTTAAAAATTTTAAAATTCTACTGCATATTGTTTTTCAAACAGAAAATGCGGCAACAACGAATATGGTGAAAGTGTCAACCTCTTAAGCAATGAATAAGGTTCTAATGAAGGCGGACAAGACTTCAAAGGCAATGGTAAATGCTCTTCGAGAAGCGCAATTGTTGTAGTGCTTTGAGAGAGAACTAGATGGTGGCAAAGCCCAGCAAGTTAGGTAAAAGAAGACAATGCTTCAAAGAAGAGTTGAGCCATGATGAAAACAATTTTATGGAGTAAGGACATCATGGTGCTCTCTAGAGTGAAGAATTGTAATAGTATGCGGGAGTAGAGTTAAGAACTTATAGGAACTTTTTTATAGCGGGAGAGATATTCACCAATGTGAACTTCTATGCATTGCACCATCGTGGCTTTAGAGCTTTTTCGGATAAGCTTAGGTATCAATCATGACTCAACCACTCCTTGGATACCTTTAGAGAAGTCTGCTCCGAAGGCATTTGTCCAAGGTCGTCGAAGGAATTTGCTCCGGAGGCATGCTCCATGATTGCAAAAGTGGTCTATTTTTGATGCTTCATTGGAACAGGCTTTGAGACCACTAGAGTTGTTTGCTTTGAAAACTCCAATGGGTTGTGCTCTCGTAGAGTCAGCTACAAAGGCAACTATTTCAAAAACTTTAACAAAATCTGCTCCAAAGGCGACATCTCTGAGGGGATCATCTCCAATGGCACCATATTTGAGAATGACGTTACTTTAATTGTTATCTTCCTAGAGGATTCTAGCACTATCAAGTCTTGCCCCTTTTTGGTGAACAATCTTTTCCGTCATGAAGAAGAATAGTGAGCCTCAAAGCAAGGCTTGTCACTTCAAGACAAACTTTATACATCGATAAACTTTGTATACATGTCTGTCAAGGCAATATCCTTTACTCCTAGACAAATGCAATGAAACCTTTCCTCAAAACAATATATAGATAGTCCTTTGAAACATGAGCCATTATTCTAGAGCGAGGAACCTATCTTTTCTAAAAAACTCACTTTGTTGTAGTTAGAGAAATCGTAATCACTACTCATTTGGAACTCATCGATGAATTCCTCTAATTCCCACATTGCACTCATTCGCCCTTCCTTTTCTTTGGGATATTAGCTATGGTGTTGTAAAATTTTGAAGCATTCTTTCTTTTTTTTAAAGAAAACTGGTCATTATTTTCCCACTTGTAATGGCAGTCATTAGTTAAATAAAGTTCTTATACGATGAAGGAAAATGTTAATCTTGTAGAAGAAATAAATACCTCCATTGATAAAATATACTGCCATCCCAAAATAAGGTATGAAAATAAGAATGCCATGGAGTATGCAAATATGTCCTAAGAATGTCACGCCCCGGAGTACGGGAGGTGACGTGGCGGAATATTTAGATTAATTAAACAAGAATCTAATAAAAATCGAGAGTTTGAGAATCAGATTAAATAAAAATTAAGGAGATTTTCCACCACATTTTATGAAAGAATTTATAAATATTAAGCAGGTAATAAAAGTTAAATAAAAACCGCGAATATGGGTTCCACAACCCACAACTTGTGCACACACATGGTTCTGACAATATCATAAATACAATTTACAGTCCAAGTACAAAGAAAGTTAAGTCTTACATGCCTTGATTAATAATACAGAATATAAATAAATTCTCCTATTGCTCATGAGTTCGGTCCGAAGAATCTTCTCCAAACCTAAATGGGAAACCACCTAGAAGGGGGGAAATTTAAAACAATAAAACGTGAGCGAAAGGCTCAGTAGGACTATGTTTTATAAAATCATTTAATGCAAAGAAACATAGTATCGTTAGAAGCTATTCAAAAGGAAACTTAAATAAATAAATAAATAATTTGAGTAGAGCCGTTCTGTCACAGAACAGTCCACTCGTCAAATCAAAACACCATTTTACTTTTACCTAGGCAAACCATGATATCACCACCGCAGTGGCCCAGCTAGGTTTCGGGACCTGCCCCCAAGGTCGATCGCTACACGACCCGATCTCTGATATGGCATCATGCCTTAGTGTTTATTATCATTACCATTCAAAACCCAATTATCGAGTGTTGTCAATTACATTTATTATGAAATTCATTTCAGATCAAGGTATATTAAAATATAACCGATAAAACCATTTTCAAACAACCGTTGAAAACATTTTGATAGAAATCATTTTCAAAGCCAGATCATTTCAAAACCAGGCTACCAAAGAAATAAGATAGAAGTCCTACCTCAATACTCGTGCCGGTGCCCCACACCGTAATCCCGGTCTGCTATACGTTAGCTCCACGGAACCACGAACGATCCTAGATACAAACTAAGTCGATCAATATCTAGTTTGAGACATTCTATGTTACTAAATCATTTCATGATGTCCTAGTGTGCCATTTGTACCTTTAAAATCATTTTATAATGTTGGGATTTAAATCTGGGTTCAAAACAGTGAAAACGGGTAAAAATCACAAAATTTTCCATGCCTCGGTCGACCTGCCGGACGCCCTGCTTCAGCCTGTCGAACTACACAGTTCGGCCTGCCGGAAGCAAAGTTTGGTCGGCCGAACATTTCCCTAGATTCGGCCTGCTGGTCGAAAGAACACCGACCTGCCGATCATCACTCCGGCCTGCCGAACACAGGCCGAACTGGGAAAATCCAGAAATCCCAGCCACGGGTTTCTCGATCCCCAAAATCCAAATCTTGTTTCCAACCTGTTTTTCTCAAATCCCAGGCATGAAAAATGTTCATAGATGATAGAAAAACATACTAAAACATGTTTGGACTCATTTAAACAAGATTTTGACTCAAAATCCTCAAAAATCCGAAAATGAGAAAATGAGGGGAAAAATGAAAAATCTTGAATCCAATCCATTTTTCTTCAATCTAAGCTTAGATTCTAGTTGTTCTAAGTTCATTTAACACAAATCCACGGTTTTCTAAGCTTAAGAAAACCTAGATTTCAAAAATGCACAAAATTAAAATTTTATAAAAAGTTTAGAAATTTTGAGTCTAACCTCGAATCGAAGCTTCAATCCGCGTTCTCGGTTGCCGAATCACGTCCCCGAGCTTCCTCCTTGCTGTCCCAAAGCTTGGATTCGAATGTGGTTTCAAAAATTTGAGAGAGAGAAAGCTGCCGAGAGATATCAAGAGGAAGAGAGAGAGAGGTTGCGGGAGAGTGAGGAGAGAGAGAGAGAAGAGGGAAATAAATAGAGAAAATCGGTGGGCGGTTTTACTGTGCGAAAACCATGTGCCGCCCACGGTTTTGCCAAATAGAGTATTTTTAACATTTTACAAATTGTTGTGTTTTAAAACTCAAAACATCATTTTAAAACAATAAGAAATCTTTTGAACACATCAATTTAACAAAACAACCAAAAATCCAAAATCCAACCAAATGATCTAATTAATGTTAAAACGTTAATTATGGCACACTATTCCATCATTTATATTACATTTAACATTAAATAAATTTTAGGGCGTTACAACTCTCTACCCCTAAAAGAAATTTCGCCCTCGAAATTTACAACTCATTTCAGAAACAAAACAAATGCGGATACAATTCCCGCATACTCGACTCTAACTCCCAAGTGGCTTCATCAACCCCATGATGCTGCCACATGACCTTTACCAACGGTATCTCACGACGACGCAAACTAATCACTTTCCAGTTGATAATCTGAATCGGCACTTCTTCGTACGTCGTATCCTCCTGAACCTGTACATCGCGAAACAAAACTATCTTATCCTGCCCAGGGGGACATTTCCTAAGCATCGACACATGAAACACATCGTGCACATGAGAAAGTTCGGGCGGAAGATTAAGCCGATAAGCGACCACACCAACACGCTGAGTGATCTCGAACGGCCCAATATACCTCGGCGCGAGCTTTCCACTCACTCCGAACCGCATAGTTCCCTTACGAGGCGACACCCTCAAGAGAACAAAATCTCCAACCGCGAACTCTAAGGGTCTACGTCTCCTATCCGCGTAGCTCTTCTGCCGACTCTGAGCTACTCTCAACTGACCTCGAATCACTGCGACTTTCTCGTTGCTGTCACGAATCTCATCCGGCCCAAGAATAACTCTATCTTTCGGCTCGGCCCAACACACAGGTGACCGACACGGTCACCCATACAATGCCTCAAATGGTGCCATACCGATACTCACCTGATAACTGTTGTTGTACGCGAACTCCGCCAAATGCAAACATTGCTTCCAATTCCCGCCGAAGTCCAACGCACAAGCACGCAACATATCCTCGAGAACCTGAATAACCCGCTCAGACTGTCCATCAGTCTGAGGATGAAACGCCGTACTAAAGTTCAAATCCGTACCCAAAGCCTCCTAAAAACTCCTCCAGTACTTAGCATTAAACCTGGTGTCTCGATCAGAGGTGATGGACAAAGGAACTCCATGCAACCTCACAATGTTCTGCATATACAACTCCCCGAGAATCTTCCTGGAACATGTCGACCTAAACGGAATGAAATGCGTCGATTTCGTCAACCTGTCGACCACAACCCAAACTGCATCGTGCCGCTGCTCCGTCCTCGGCAAACCTGTGAGGAAATCCATCGTCACATGCTCCCATTTCCACCCTGGAATAGGAAGCGGCTGAAGCTGACCTGCAGGCTTCTGATGCTCAGCTTTCACCTGAAGACACGTCGAACACTTGGCCACGTACTCGTGAACATCTTTCTTCATGCCTCTCCACCAATACTGCCTCTTCAAATCACAATACATCTTGGTGCTCCCCGGATGAATAGCAAACTGAGACCTATGAGCTTCGTCTAGAACGGCTTTCGTCACCTCGGCGATAACTGGAACTGCAAGACGCTCCCGAAAGTACAACGATCCATCTGCATGCACACTCCATTCCTCGAACTGCTCTCCGTTTTGAATCCGCGACCAAATCCCTTGCAAATGCCGATCCTGCCACTGACTTTGCTTCACCATTTGAACAAGAGCTGGAGTCGCTTCCACATGATATAACGAAACTCGATCACCGTCGTCATGATACAGCAGCCGATACTCACTCACTGTCGCATCCCTGCTCCAGTCCTCAAAAATCAAACAAGCGAGAATCCCTGAAGACTTCCTGCTAAGCGCGTCCGCGACCACATTAGCTTTCCCGGGATGATACTGCAAAGCGAAATCATAATCCTCCATGTACTCCACCCATCTGCGCTGCCTCAAGTTGAGATCCCTCTGAGTGAACAAATACCTCAAACTCTTGTGATCAGAGAAGACCTGAAACGATGCTCCATACAAGTAACATCTCCAAATCTTCAGCGCGTAGATCACCGCCGCAAGCTCTAAATCGTGAGTAGGATAATTCCGCTCGTGAGGTCGTAACTGTCTCGATCCGTATGCAACTACACGTCCATGCTGCATCAACACGCATCCAAGTCCGCGCCCTGAAGCATCCGCATAAACCTCATACGGCTCGTCACTACTAGGAATAACCAACACTGGAGCTGAAGTCAACCGGTTCTTCAATTCCTGAAAAGCAAGCTCACAATCTTCATCCCACTCAAACCTGACATTTTTCTTGATCAATCTCGTCAACGGAGCTGCAATCTTCGAAAAGTCCTTTACAATTCCTATAATATCCAGCAAGACCTAAGAAGCTGCGAATCTCCGCTACATTCCTTGGTCGTTCCCATTCCAATATAGCTTCAATCTTGGACGGATCCACTGAAATACCATGCTCCGAGATGACATGACCCAGAAACTTGACCTCAGTCAACCAGAACTCACATTTTTCCCTCTTAGCATACAACTGGTGCTCCCGCAGAGTCTGAAGCACGATCCGAAGATGTTGCTCATGCTCCTCCCAAGTCTTAGAATACACAAGAATATCATCGATGAACACGATCACAAACTGATCCAGATACGACCTAAATATCATGTTCATCAGATCCATAAAAGCTGCTGGAGCATTCGTCAACCCAAACGACATAACCAGGAACTCAAAATGCCCATACCGAGTCCTAAATGCTGTCTTGGGAACATCCTCTTCCTTGATCCTGAGCTGATGATAACCTGAATGCAAATCAATCTTCGAGAAGTATCGCGAACCTCCCAACTGATCAAATAGCTCATCAATCCTAGGCAAGGGATACTTGTTCTTCACCGTAACACGATTTAGCTGCCGATAATCCACACATAACTTGAGAGTCCCATCATGCTTCTTAGCGAACAAAACTGGTGCTCCCCACGGAGATGTGCTATTCCGAATATACCCTTTATCAGCAAGCTCCTGAAGTTGCTTCCTCAATTCCTTCATTTCTGCTGGCGCCATCCGATAAGGTGCCATAGAAATTGGTGATGTCCCTGGAAACAACTCAATACCAAACTCAATCTCCCGATGCGGTGGTAATCCTGGCAACTCGTCGGGGAAAACATCCTCGAACTCATCAACCACCGAAATCGCTACACTACTACTCGAAACATAGGGCTCGCAATCCAGGTTTGCAAGAAAAGCAAAACAATCTAGATTCCTTCGCCCTCCTAGACACGACTTTATAAGGCGCTCACTCATTAACCAATCACCACCACCCTGGTAAGTGATCATCGTCCCCCTATCAGACACTAGGGTCACTTTTCTAAGTTGGCAGTCCACGACTGCACTATACCTGGACAACCAGTCCATCCCTAAAATCACATCATAGGAACTCATGGGGAGTATAATCAAATCACTTTTCAAAATCTCATCCCCAATCTTTATTTTACACGATTTACACATACAATTTACACACACCCGTCCCAAGGGAGAAGTTATAGCTAGGGGTTCATTAAACTCTTCTACCTCTAATCCCAAGGCATGTACAAAAGAACTCGAAATGAGAGAATGAGAGGCACCGGTATCAAATAAAACACGAGCTAAGGATCTAGAAACCAAGATCATACCGTCAACAACTGCGTTACCAGTTTGAGAATCTAACCCTCCAGATGCCATTGCATGAACCTGTACTGGCGCTTTTCCTTTTCCTCTACCGACATTACTGGGTCCTGGATTACTCGGCCGATGCTGCTGAGATGGAGATGATTGCACGCTACCTGTACTCGGCGCTCGATACTGAGGAACACTGCGTTGAAAATACTACGGTTGCTGCCCCCGTGCCGGATGTGAGAATTGCTGAGGAGAAAACTGCGGATACTGCAACTGCGGATACTGTGGAGGCGGAGGTAGGGTCTGAGGCTGAGGCTGATATGAACGACTGGCATCCTCCCCAGTCTGAGATCCAAGACGAGCACTCCTGATCGGGCAATTCCTCTTGATGTGTCTGGGCTACTGACAGAAATGACAATGAAAGCTGTAAGGATTGCTGCGCCCGCTGCCAGACGAACTGCTACTGCCACTGGTCGCACCGCCTTGCTTGCCTTTCCCCGGAGCTGGACGACTACTGGTGCTCTTCCTGCCACTCCTCTGCGGTCCTCCTGAAGCCTTGGCTCGGTCCTCACAATATTGCACATAATCATTCTCCACGGAGATTGCCGACGACACAAGCTCTCCGAAACTCCTAAACCGTAGAGCAACCAACTGCCGTCGAATAGGAGCCTTGAGTCCTTCCTGAAACTTAATACACTTTTCACGCTCCGATGCCACCGCTGATGGAGCAAACCTAGCCAACTCGTTAAATTTTGCCTCATACTCCCGAACTGACATATCACCCTGCTGCAATCTATAAAACTCAGCTGCCTTCTGATCTCTATACCCCTGCAGAAAATACCGATCATAGAACAGCTCCTCGAACTTGTCCCAGCTGATATTGCCACCGCGCTCCAGACGCTTAGTTTGTTTCCACCAGGTGTTAGCGCCACCCTCGAGCTTATACGCCGTGAACTCCACACGATACTCCTCAGGCACACCAAGAGTATCCAGATGCTTCAAGATCGAATCCAACCAATACTCTGCCAACTGCGGATCCCCATTGCCATCAAAAGTCGGAATAAATGCCCGCCGAAATTCCTTAAAGAAAGCATGCCGACTGCCAACATTGGAGTCTTCCGGTCTAGCCCTGGCTGCCATCTGCCGGAAAGCTGCAAACATAGACCTCATCAGGCTCTCATCATTTCCGAACTCGACGTCAGCAGTCGAACGACGTCTAGGTGCCATTCTCTCACTTCTGAAAACAAAATTTGGACTGTCAGAGGTATTTCATTGTCAAACCTATGTGTGCACAATTCCCAAGGTTCATAACCTTGAGCTCTGATACCATTCTGTCACGCCCCGGAGTACGGGAGGTGACGTGGTGGAATATTTAGATTAATTAAACAAGAATCTAATAAAAATCGAGAGTTTGAGAATCAGATTAAATAAAAATTAAGGAGATTTTCCACCACATTTTATGAAAGAATTTATAAATATTAAGCAGGTAATAAAAGTTAAATAAAAACAGCGAATATGGGTTCCACAACCCACAACTTGTGTACACACATGGTTCTGACAATATCATAAATACAATTTACAGTCCAAGTACAAAGAAAGTTAAGTCTTACATGCCTTGGTTAATAATACAGAATATAAATAAATTCTCCTATTGCTCCTGAGTTCGGTCCGAAGAATCTTCTCCAAACCTAAATGGGAAACCACCTAGAAGGGGGGAAATTTAAAACAATAAAACGTGAGCGAAAGGCTCAGTAGGACTATGTTTTATAAAATCATTTAATGCAAAGAAACATAGTATCGTTAGAAGCTATTCAAAAGGAAACTTAAATAAATAAATAAATAATTTGAGTAGAGCCGTTCTGTCACAGAACAGTCCACTCGTCAAATCAAAACATCATTTTACTTTTACCTAGGCAAACCATGATATCACCACCGTAGTGGCCCAGCTGGGTTTCGGGACCTGCCCCCAAGGTCGATCGCTACACGACCCGATCTTTGATATGGCATCATGCCTTAGTGTTTATTATCATTACCATTCAAAACCCAATTACCGAGTGTTGTCAATTACATTTATTATGAAATTCATTTCAGATCAAGGTATATTAAAATATAACCGATAAAACCATTTTCAAACAACCGTTGAAAACATTTTGATAGAAATCATTTTCAAAGCCAGATCATTTCAAAACCAGGCTACCAAGGAAATAGGATAGAAGTCCTACCTCAATACTCGTGCCGGTGCCCCACACCGTAATCCCGGTCCGCTATACGTTAGCTCCACGGAACCACGAACGATCCTAGATACAAACTAAGTCGATCAATATCTAGTTTGAGACATTCTATGTTACTAAATCATTTCATGATGTCCTAGTGTGCCATTTGTACCTTTAAAATCATTTAATAAGGTTGGGATTTAAATCTGGGTTCAAAACAGTGAAAACGGGTAAAAATCACAAAATTTTCCATGCCTCGGTCGGCCTGCCGGACGCCCTACTTCGGCCTGCCGAACTGCACAGTTCGGCCTGCCGGAAGCAAAGTTTGGTCGGCCGAACATTTCCCCAGATTCGGCCTGCCGGTCAGAAGAACACCGGCCTGCCGATCATCACTCCGGCCCGCCGAACACACAATTGGGCCTGTCGAACTGGGAAAATCCAGAAATCCCAGCCACGGGTTTCTCGATCCCCAAAATCCAAATCTTGTTTCCAACCTGTTTTTCTCAAATCCCAGGCATGAAAAATGTTCATAGATGATAGAAAAACATACTAAAACATGTTTGGACTCATTTAAACAAGATTTTGACTCAAAATCCTCAAAAATCCGAAAACGAGAAAATGAGAGGAAAAATGAAAAATCTTGAATCCAATCCGTTTTTCTTCAATCTAAGCTTAGATTCTAGTTGTTCTAAGTTCATTTAACACAAATCCACGGTTTTCTAAGCTTAGGCAAACCTAGATTTCAAAAATGCACAAAATTAAAAATTTTATAAAAAGTTTAGAAATTTCGAGTCTAACCTCGAATCGAAGCTTCAATCCGCGTTCTTGGTTGCCGAATCACGTCCCCGAGCTTCCTTCTTGCTGTCCCGAAGCTTAGATTCGAATGTGGTTTCAAAAATTTGAGAGAGAGATGTAGAGAGAGAGAGCTGCCGAGCGATATCAAGAGGAAGAGAGAGAGAGGTTGCGGGAGAGTGAGGAGAGAGAGAAAGAAGAGGGAAATAAATAGAGAAAATCGGTGGGCGATTTTACTGTGCGATAACCATGTGCCGCCCACGGTTTTGCAAAACAGAGTATTTTTAACATTTTACAAATTGTTGTGTTTTAAAACTCAAAACATCGTTTTAAAACAATAAGAAATCTTTTCAACACATCAATTTAACAAAACAACCAAAAATCCAAAATCCAACCAAATGATCTAATTAATGTTAAAACGTTAATTATGGCACACTAATCCATCATTTATATTACATTTAACATTAAATAAATTTCGAGGCGTTACAAAGAATGCTTCAAATACTTCGTTAAACACACACACACACATATACTTTTCAAAAGAGTTACAGTTCACTGCTATTTTATACTAAAATCCCTAGAAAGAAAAGCTACGACATTGGGAGTTAGTCGCACGAACCGTCTACAGCAACGTCAAGTAGGATTTTCAAAAATGTGTCATAGCATCTTTACCTTGATAATGTATATAGCTCTATAGTGAGATCTTTGTGATACGGAGCAAGTCAATGAGTTCTTTGCACTCCTTAGAGGAAAGCAGCCTTTGAACAGAGAGCTCCAAAGCATTTTCCCAATTTTTTCAAGTAGCATTTTCCAAATAGCTTTGCACATAGAGGTAGGGTGGCCCACGTATTGATGGTAATGACATAACATTGGATGCTTATTGTCCACTTCGGATGGCAGTTGTCTTGGCGTGATTGGAGGGATGATTTTATTTTGGAGAAGTTGCTCCAGCGCCGTACGGGATGCTTCATTAGTTGGCGTTAGGGGAGGTGGAAGATCAAGTCTTGTTGGAGAAGCTTTAAAAGGCTCCTCTGAGGTAGCCAAAGGTCGATAGGCACCATTTTTCTTTGTCTTTGCTTCCTGTCCTATTTAGATGGACGAAGTCGTTTATAGAACAACTTTGAGAAGACGTGAGAAATGAGATATTATATGATTTTCCAAGTGTACTTGGTATTCGGGTAAGATGTTGTTGATACAAATCGTGATGAGATCATCTTCGTTGCTTTCATAGTGACAGTCAAGTGCTGCACTTCAGAATCTTTGGACAAAGCTCGTAAGACTCTCGCCATGTCCTTGGAGCATGTTACTAAGTCAGTGGTGTTCAGCCTTCCCTTGCTTTAGACGTATTTATGACAAAAAATAAGTGACCATATCTTCCCAAATTCGGACGAATATCAGAGGCAAGGTGCCATACCATGCGTAGGCTTCATCTGTGAGGGACTTTAAGAATTCCTGGATCCTAATAATCGGGCCTTCGGTGTGCTTTCTTAAACACTCGAGAAAGTGGTCAATGTGATTCATCAGGTTGCCTTTGTGTCCATCAAATAAAGGAAAAGTCGGAGTTTAGAAGTATAACACCTGAGCATTACTAGTGCATTATATATGCAATAATTATAGATTATGTTAAGAAAATTATGTACAAATTTTATGCGCTAAAGTTTATGCTCAAGAATTTGTACATATTTTAAGAGCATAAAAAGTGTCACAAGGATTAATGTTTAAATCTAATTTTTTTATTATAAAATCCATAAAAGTGAAAATAAGATTTTTAAGATTAAAAATCATACCATAGTCTTAAGTAAAGAACAAAATGAAATGAGAATAAGATTTGGATGATAGGCAATAAAAAATAAGCTTGAAAGCTTAATTATTGCAGAATGTGTTGCAACAGATTTTAAAACACAAATACAGTTTGAAAAATATTGTATGAAAAAATAAAAAAAAAATTATACAATATAAGAATTATACTGATAAAGTTTAGTAATGTAGAAATTATACTACATAAAATTTCGTATGGAAATTAGATTGTGTAAAGCTAAGCAATATATAATTATACCATGTAAAGGATATGGATAAGTATGGAAGGTTGTAAGACATCATAAACTGCATAGAAAAGAATACTGATAGTCTAAGAAATTTATCAGCAATATAAAAATACTATTAGTATAAATTTATACTTTGTTAAAAAGTAAAATGGGGCCCACTTGGTGACACTCCAAAGTTGAAAATTTCTCCACATCTCCTCCAAGGTGGCCGATTGTGAGGAGTGGTCAGAGCAACTTTTAAAAATTGCAATTTAGTCCCTAAACTAAATAATTTTTCAATTAAGGGCCTAAATGGATAACCCACCAAAGTGACACCTTTAAGGATGAAAATTTGCCACATTTCCCTGGGGAGATTTGGATATGGCTTATGAAGGGAGGCAAAGAATTTTTGCATTTTAGTCCCTAGGATTGGTTCTATAAATATCAAGGGTATTTTTGAGGAAAAAGTTTGTTAAGTAATGAAAAAATTACTCCCATTTCTCCTTTCAAATTCACCCCTTATAATAAAGTTATCTCTCAAAATCTTGATGATTTAAAAAGAAAGAGATACCAGTTGTCTCTCAGAGATATACATGATAATTTTTAGAGTATCTAAGAAGGAAAAACCAAGAGTTCTTTTCTCTAGAAAAATAAGTTCTGCTATCTCATGTGTTGAGTACATAATAGATCCTGAAAAAGTATGAAATTATTCATTCTTACATTTTGACACCCATTTGTCATTTTATTGGTGTGGAGGCTTAACTTGAAAGATCGTGGTAGTCAAAGAAAAAAGTTAGGATACCTTATTAGGTCTTCAAAAGGTCAAACTCCTCTAACCTTTCTATATTTAATTAAAATTATATATCTATTCCCAATTAACAAAGTTTTCAAAAAAAAATTTGTTTGTCAATCGATGTGTTTCTTCTACCGCGTTATTCCACATTTAATTCCAACAAATGGTATCAGAGCATGTTATAATATATATAATTTTAATGAACATGATTTTATGTTGATAATTTCATGTCCTTAATGCACGTTTGTGGGCACTTTGCTTCTTCTTCTTCTTTTTTTGCAATTTTTTTTTCATGTAATAATGATTAATTCATGAATGGATTTTTGATCATTAATTATATGATCATTTTGAATTGTTTAATTTCTTTTAATTAAATCAAGTTTGTGTAAACCCATAAGGGGCGTAGGTATTTTGTAATTTTTTATTTATTATTATTATTTACGTGAAACACAAAAAAAAGGCACTTTACTGTAGCATAGAAGTGCATGTACTGGTATCATTAACGTGCAACATGAAAACTGCACTTTACGTGTAGCGAAAGCTGCTTCTGAACATCACGTATTTCTCTTCAGCAACTTCTCACGTTCGAGGATTTCATGCTGCCAGCACTTCATGCTTTCAGACTTGACCTCACACTTGCATGAAAAGATTAAATGCAACATCACTCTTAACCTGAGTTGGACTCCGATGAAGCCTCGACAAAGGCTCGGCCTTGAACGCAGCGACGCTAGGCCTTGAGTCTTCTCTGCCGCAGCTTGGCTGTGAGCTCAGCCTATTGTGCGCTCGACCTTAAGCTCTACTAGAGCTCAGCCGTGAGCTAGCACAAAGCCCAGCAACGCTTGGTCTCGAGCCTCACGGTTGTGCCTTGAGCGCTGCAAGGCTCGGGTGAGCACGAGAAGCTGGGCCATCAGCCACAAGCTCCGCCGGCACCATCGTTGACCTCGGTCGCTGCTGTCTCGAGGAGAAGGATAGTGACACACTGTGCATTTGTCTCTCCCATGCCGTGAAGCTCCACGTTGGGCGATCTTGTCCACCAGCACGGCGATGTTTGGCCTGCAGCGAAGTTGGACGTTGTAGTGGGAGGTCCTTGACATGGCGGCCGCTAGTCTACTTGAAGTTTTAACAGAGGCTGCTGGATATAAAGAACCCAGGGAGAAGAATAAGATCCCTTCTTGATTACCTTGAGTAACCCAATAGACTACTGGTCCGTATTTTTAAACAGGGGCCATTAGTTTTTCAAAGTAAACAACCAGTTTCTTCATAGTAGCCTACCCGATGAAATCCGCCAAAATTGAAGCAAGGAATTATGTAATTACAAGAAGACCTTTATAAATTTTTATCTCATTTTTTATGGGTTGTAATTTAATTATACAAAAGGACATGGTCAAAAGTCCAATATTTATTTTCATTTTATGTGATGAGTATAATAACATGTTCAAGCATTATAACATGTCATGTAGGAGAGTGCCTACCTAAAGTTATTATAATATGACATGCATACACTTGCATTTGTTTTCATATTTTATGAAGATGTTTATAAAATGATTTAATATGTGTTCGAATTAATTTAATGAGATTAAATTAAATGGGTTGATTTATAGAATTTTATTTTATTAATCAACCAAATAATGTGATTTTAGTTTTAATAGTTAAAACATGGTACAATTCACATTAATTCTAAGTTATCTAATTTTAAATTATTTAATGTTGGATAGCTTAGGATAATTCATAATAAATTCATATTTTTAAAAAATCTAGTAATTGATCCTAAGTGTAAATAGGATGGGATTCTATTAACACAAAATAATACCTAGTAATTATGCTAGATTTATGAAACATAGGATGTTTTATAAGATAAAACACATCATTTTAAAATAATAAGTGGGAGAAGCTAATATGACAATATCACATGCGGTCTCTACTATTACCACAACACCGTAAAATTTAGGTGGCATCTTATGATGCTTTGATTTTGTCCTCTCTACGGAGGGTGTCTATAACAAGGTTGACTTTCAAGAGATAGGATTGTGTAATGTATTTCAAAATTGACATACCCTTCGGTAAGTAATTTTGAGTTAAAATGTTAGAATATGAAATAGTAGGGTTATACTCATAAAGATACAATTAATTTGTTAATTATATCTTGATTAAAATAAATGGTTGTTAATAAATATAGAAATGCAAGATATTTTGAATATATTTATTAATTGAAAATGTCTCAATTCAATTTATAAATAATTTGACCTACCCGGCACTTTGTTTATTAAATTGAATAATCGTGGAATTAGTAATATATTCTATGTGTTTTTCCATATGCATCATGCGTCACATTTACTATTCCAAAACAAGTATTTATGATATTTATGCAATCGTTTAATATATGTCATTTACTTATTTATTATTTATTACAACAACAATGTCTAATCCAATCATCCCTATTTTCTCATATGAAAAATTAACCGAAGATAATTTTGTCCCATGGAAGAGTAACATGAATATTATACTTATTTGCGAAAACTACAAGTTTGTCTTCACGGAGGAATGTCCTCCATCACCAACTGCCAATGCCTCTCGTAATGTATGAGAAGCATATGATCGTTATATCGTGGTAAATAACAAGGCCCTCTGCTTCCTTTTGGTTGGCATGTCTAATGTGCTTAGAATAAAGCACGAAAGCATAGGAGACCGCTTATCTAGATAATACAGTCTCTACAAGACATGTTCAGTAAACCTTCTAAAAAGATGCATTATAAAGCCGTAAAGGCTATGATGATTGCTAAAATGAAGGCATGGATCTCAATCAGAGAACACGTTCTCAGCATGGTTAACGATCCCCTTATACAGATGATAGGACAAGACCCTCAAAAATTCCCACACCTCCATGGGAGACAGGGCAGTGATAGATGAAGCTATATAGGTAGGGATGATTTTGGAAACTCTTTCCCATACGTTCCTTTAGTTTAAGAGCAACTATTTCATGAATAAGCTGAAATATAACATGACTAAGTTGCTTAATGAGCTGCAAACTTTCAAGTCTATCTTAAAAGAAAAAACAAAAGAAGGTGAAGCAAATGTTGCTAAAGCTCAACCTTCCTCTTTGCTAAAAGGAACAGAAAGGGGAAGAAGAAAACTAAAGAAAGTAGTAAGTCTAAGAATGAAGGAAAACCTAAGAGGAACAAAAGCAACAACAACAAAAAGAGCTCAAAGGAAAAGAAAATGTTTCCACTATGATGCAGTTGGGCACTAGAAGAGAAACTGTAAGAAGTATCTTTAGGAGCTCAAAGAAAAAAAGAACAATAGTACATTGGATTTACTCATTTTAGAAGCTTATTTAGTTGAAGATGATACTTCACCTTGGATAGTTGATTCTGGGGCAACTAATCATGTTTGTTTTTGTTTGCAGATGCTTAGTTTTTCAAGGGAGCTTGCCGACAGGGAGCAAACGATGAGAGTGGGAATGGAAGGGATTGTTTCGACAAGAGCAGTGGGAGTCATAAAACTTTATTTTAGAAATAACTTTTGATGTTGAATAATGTTTATTATAGTCCTAGTTTTTGTAGAAATTTGATTTTTGTTTCCAGGTTGTTTGAACAAATTTTTAATCAATAAAAAATTACTACTCAATATCGAAATATTCAAAGTTAAACAACCAAAACCCAAAAGGCAAAAAGTTTCTTCTTTTGATGAAACATACCTATGGCACCTTAGGTTAAGTCATGTTAACTTTGACAGAATTAACAGACTATTAAAGGATGGTCCTTTATGAGAACTAAAAATTGTTTCCTACCAGTTTATAAATCTTGTCATGAGGAGAAAATGACTAAAAGGCTTTTCTCTATAAAAGGAAAAAGGGCCAAGGAACCACTTGAACTAATACATTTAGACGTTTGTGGTCTATTAAATGTTCAAGCACATGGTAGTTACGAATACTTCGTCACATTTATTGACGATTATTCATGGTATAGATTGTTAGAAAAATAGTACGCAATGAAATTTTAAAATTTTATATGAAAGTATTTTCCAAAACACAAGTTTAACATGCTATATGCATAAATTAACTAGATCTTACTAACCTTTGAATACTGAAGAACTCCTGCAATCCGTGAAGAGAAGTAACATTCCAGAAGAACCTCAACCAACTGATCTTCTTTGCTATTCTCTATCCACGATTAGATTAAGTGTGGGCTCACACGTACAGCTCTTCCACTAGGTGATTTTCCTTCCAAACAATTGAAAGAACCCAAAGCTAGTGTTTGTGATTTGTGAACAAGAGCTCTCAGGGAGTTTCAGAATCTCACCAGTAGCATATCACTCTTAATCTCTCAATTGATCTAAATAATAATGAGACTCACTTCATTTTTATAATGGTTGGGTCCAACAGTCAGCCCTTATCAGATAATGCCTCAAAATTCAAATCAGAATCAAATTCGAATCAATATATGATGAAATCCACATAAAAACGCGTGATCTTTTTATCGTGCATAGATAAGCCGATCTATCTAACCGGCAGGCCAAACTTGAAGGTCGGCATGCCAAACTGTTGATAAAAATCTCAGCGAATCTTTTATTTTCCACCCGAGATTCTATAGGGTAAAGTCTCAGTTTTAATTTAAATAACCCAATAGAAAAGTTATGTAATTAAAAAATTGTATGTAGATAATCTATAGGAAAATAAATGAACTCCTAATAATTCTACAAGTTTATCTTGATTTAATTTATTCAAAATTAAATCAACTGATAAACAGAAAAGAATTATCCGATCCCAATAATTCAACAAGCTTATCTTAAATTAATTTTGTCACAAAATTAATTCAACCGATAAACAGATTAATTCAACCGATAAACAGACATGAATTATTTGATTCTTCTGAATTTCAACTAATCTGATAAATCTAACATAAGTCACAAATTATTGGAAAAGCACGCCGTATCGTTACAGGATTTTATAAGCTAGCAAAGGGGATCAAATGGACCTATATAGTTTAAGCTCCTGATAATTATGAAACCGAATATTCCGATATACATTTCATAATTATCAGCTCCAAAGCTACTCCACTAAAAGCTTGGAGCTGCACTCTCGAACTATATAGAATTACGAAGCCCGTATAGCTAAGTCTCTATGACATATCATAGTGTGTTGTATCTCCATAGGATTATCCATAACCGGGTTTAAGGATAAGCTCTGTCTTACTTTCTCGATTATTTTTATCTTACGTTCTATTATCTCACCATCGAAAAACTTACCATCCAAAGACCGTATACTATTCGGTTATACCTATGTATCCAAATGGTTGAGCGCTTCAGTCTTCCAATTACAAGATAAAGCACATAAGAGGATATTACTACATCCTAAAGAAGAGCTATGGATTCTATATCTATGAATAACAGGTCCACGCTATCAAAAGTCATGCCTCCAACGTACCGGCATGCATACCACTATTAAATATAGGTGTCATCCTTTGATACATCAAAAGACACAAGTCAACACAACGGATCCACTATTCATCTCAAGATTAAGATACAATACAAATAATTGTCTAAAGTGAATCGATTTATTGAGACAGAATTATTAATCCAAATCAATTCACTTTATGTCCCGATCTAACACATTGTCACCTATGACAATGTGCCAATGTTTCTATTCACGGAATCCATCTCCGATGGCCAAGACAGACCATCTCCTAATAGAGATATAGACAACATAGCAATCTTTACATGAATAAAGTGCCCAACTTTATTCTCTCAATTGCAATCTTATGATTTAGACCGTCACCTTATGAATCGTGTCTTCTGCATAATCTATTCATCATATGCCTAATTCTTAAAGGTTTAGATCGACAGTCTCAGACTATTGTTTGCTTAACATACATTCAACAAATATGAACGTAAAGAGGACAAGATTTGGTAAATAAATAATAAATAAATTCTTTATTTATAAAAATGTCTTCAAAAACATATTACATTTTTACTCCTTAGGACATACATGTCTAACAAACTCCCACTTGCACTAAATGAGTAAATATGACAAATCTCACATCCACATTGCTTCCATATGCCTCTCGATGACTCTCCCAGTAAGTGTCTTTGTGAATGGATTAGGTAAATTGTCCTCTGACATAATTTTGCATACCATGATATGCCCGCCCTCAACGAAGTCCTTTATCATATGATACTCCGATCAAAATGCTTACTCTTCTTGTGAAATCTTGGTTCCTTAGCATTAGCTACCGCCGCACTCTTATCACAGTATAGTGATAACGCCGTATCCATACCAGGAACTATCTCAAGATCCCCAAGGAACTTACGGAGCTACACTACTTTTTTCAAAGCATCACTAGTTGCCACATACTCGGCGTCCATCGTTGAATCCAAAGTGCAATCTTACTTCACACTTCTCCAACTGATGGCATCGACACCCAGAGTAAACACAAACCCCGAAGTTGATCTCCTCGAATCCAAACAGGATTGAAAATTTGAGTTAGTATATCCTAGAGGAGTCAAGTCCTCACCCAAATACACAAGCATATACCCTCGAGTCCTTCTTAGATACTTGAAAATATACTTTACCGCAACCTAGTAGTTTGGTCCTAGATCCGCCTGAAATCGACTTACAATCTTGACCGCATAACAAATATCCGATCGTGTGCAAAGCATAGCATACATGAGACTACCTACTGTCAAAGCATAAGGTATATTCTTCATGTATTCTCTTTCTTCCTCGAACTTTAGAGAGTCTTTCTTAGAAAGAGTAATTCCAGACCTAGATGGTTGCCCACTTTTTTTGGAATCCTGCATTGCAAACCTCTTGAGAATTTTATCTATGCAGCTAGCCAAAGCTATCATTTTGTTCTTCTTATCCCGAAAGATTTGGATACCGAGAACAAAATTAGCCTCACGCAAGTCCTTCATGTCAAACTACTTTGTCAGCCATAATTTGATCGATGACAATGCCCCAATGTCATTGCTAATTAGCAGAATGTCATCTACATAAAGCAGTAGAAAAACCACCTTCCCATCCTTAATGTGTTTGTGATGAGACTGTAAAAGTGTACATTTTTTAAGGCTTAAATTATTTAATTATGCTTTTATTTCTCATTAAATTCTCTAATTAATAGCAATTTTGTGTTAATAAGTATTTTTGTGTCTTAGTGTGTAAATGTGTTTAAAAATGTATTTTTAGTGTGTTTTATGTTTAATAGAATTTTTAGTAATTTTTAGAGTCTTTTCGGTGTGTTAAATTAGTGTCTAGTCTGTAAATAGTCAAAGCCGTGAAAATAATGCAGTTATTTTATTTTGAGTTTTAGAGTATTTGATGGTGTGTTTTAAGTTTGTAAATATGTTTTACTATATTTTTAGTAATTTTCAAAAATATTTCCAAGTCATAAAAATTATATCTGTGTCAAACCGTAAGAGACTGAAAATTTTAGGAGTTTTTATTTATTTTTGTGTGTTTTAACGTAAAATAAATATTTTTAATATTTTTGTAAATATTATGTTTGTAAAATAATAATATTAGTGTATTTGTGATTTTTAGATTTAAAATCTGGAGGAAAAACGGAGCCAAACGGCACCAAAACGGATAAAATTGGACATCAAATGCATCAAAAAGATAAAGGAAATTTGAATTTATATTAAATGGGACACGTGGCATCATGAGACCCGTCGGATTCACTGCCAAATCAATCTCAACCGTCCGAGGAAGAGACGCGTGTCAATGCGTCATCCGGTGCATCAGCGGAATCTCAGGTACAGTCCACGTGTTGAAGAACGATTGGCGCGTGTGATTCACGCGCCGACAAGCTACAGACGCGTCAGAGGGGAGTCGCAGGCCGTGTCTGCTCGCGTGTGGGTGAGTCCACATGTAGCTGTTCTTGCAGCCGTTCAATGTGATGACCGAGACCAATTTGACGGTCCAAAATTGCTGTCCCACTGGTCCCACCTGGGCCCATTCTCGAATGCCTCTACCAGCCATTGAATCGCACGTTCAACGGGTCAGATTGCGCGTGCTGCCGTGACCTGGGAAGCACAGGATCCCAAACTAAAATTCACATATCATCGAGCGAATCTCAGCGTGAAAAAAAGAAGAGAAAAATGGATCAAATTATCCGAAATTGTCAACTCTCAACAGGGAAAAAATATAATTACAAACGACAAGTTGTGATTTTTAAGCCTCTATAAATACTGAGGATTTGCCTCAGTTGAGACACCTCCTTCGGGCCTTTGGCCCTTTTTCTTCTTTTCCTTACTGCTGAGTTAGACTCAGCACTAACTCTTTTAGGTAAAAAAAATAATAAAATAATACTTAAATTAGCGTAGAGTGTCTAGTGAGGCAGAGAGATGATCTTGTATGCATAGTATTTTAGTATGGGTTTTTACTCTATATCTGTGTTATAATGCTTATATTTTTGTAGAATAAATTATATCTTTATGTTTTTAATAATTATTGTTACTATTGTTATGCTGCCAATTTTTACATAAATTCAGTCATGCTTTCTTTATGTAATTTAATTGTGTTGCATAATTAATATTAATAATACTAAAGTCATGCTCGTTTATTAAGTTGAGTTTCTGCTGCATTATAGAAATAGACTGGCACAGTAAATGCTTGGTAATTCTTGATTTATTGTAGACAGAGGATAGCATAGTGTATTCTTAAACCAATTAATAAGTCGAGGTGTTGCCGAAATTAACACAATAATTTATTCCATAAAAATATATTAATTTTGATTTGTTATTATCTTTTCTATCTTAAAATTATGTTAATTATAATTGAGTGACAGCGGTTATAATTTTCATAATTAGTGTACCAAATCATTAGTGACAGATGATTATTTGCTAGTTTTTATAGAAAAACCCTTACTGCATTATGGCTTGCTATATTTTCACTCTCGGTCGACCTATATAATTAGTAAAAAGTGCTTGTAATTAATGAGAAAAGATATAATAAATCAAATGCTTTAGATAATTATTATTTAGAGTTAAAATTCCATATCAGTTGCGAAACACACAAGGGATTCTCAAAGCTTCACCGTTTTAATTTTATGCTTTAAATTTTTAATTAAATAAAATAAAAACCACAAAAATATTTCTTTTAATTTACACTTTGATTTGAAAAAGTGCTTGCCTTTTTGAACGTTTATTTTTAACAATTTGTTGAGTTACAAATTTTCACTTCCCTGTGGATACGACAACTTTTCTATACTACAAACGTCTGTCGTTTAAAGAAGAAACATATTTTGGGCGTGACCATCAGTTTGTAAACACATGGCTCATCCACATTTTGTGAGAACCTATAAGTCTTGATCACCTGATCAAATCTTATGCTCCAAGAACGAGAAGCCTGCGTAAGTCTGTAAATTGACTTTAGCAGCTTACAAACCTTACCCTCTTGACCCTTGACCTTGAACCCATCTGGTTGTTCCATATAAATGGACTCATCAAGATAGCCATTTAGAAAAGCCGTCTTGACATCCATCTATCAAATCTAGTAGTCAAGAGCAGCAGCTATGGATAAGAGAATTCAGATGGACTTAAGCATGGCTACAGGTGAAAGGGTTTCCTCGTAATCGATTCCTTCCTTTTGCGTGTAACGTTTAGCTACCAATCTAGCCTTAAAGGTTTTGACCTTTTCATCCATCCTCTTTTCTTCTAGTAGATCCACTTACACCCTATGGTTTTACCCCATCAGGAAGAGCCACAAGCTCCTAGACCTGATTAGTCTCTATAGACTTTATCTCTATGTTCATGGCCTCTGTCCAGAGTTTCGAATCAACATCCTCCATAGCCTCTGCGTAAGTATAAGGATCCCTATCATGTTCATCTGGTTCAGCCAAGAAGGCCTCCCCATTGAACATATACCTCTCAGGTTGACGCCTGATCCTCCCACTACGCCGAAGCCCCTTAGGTTGTTGTTTGGGTTCGTTTGGTCTATCTACATTGATCGGAACGGTTTCATTCGAAACCTCCGGAGTGATTGGATCACTCCTTAACTCCTCAAGTACCACTTTGCTTCGAGGTTTAAAGTCGTCCATGTAACTCTCCTCAAGGAAAGTTGCATTAGTTGAAACCACAACTTTATTTTCCTTTGGGTTATAGAAATAACCTCCTTTAGTCCCTCTTGGATATCCTACAAACACGCAAACTTCCAAGTGTGCTTACAACTTATTCGCATCCTTAAACAGGACATGAGCCGGACATCCCCATATGCGAATATGGTTTAAGGATGTCTTCTTGCCTATCCACAACTCGTGAGGAGATTTAGGGACCGATTTTGAAGGCACGTTGTTCAAACGATAACATACGGTTTGTAGTGCATATCCCCAAAAGGATAAAGGCATTGATGAATAACTCATCATGGACCTTACCATGTCTAATAAAGTCATATTCCTTCTCTCCGCTATGCCATTCTATTGTGGAGTGCCTGATGTAGTCAAATGGGATAAATCCCATTCTCTAATAAGTGTCCCAAAAACTCATCAAAAAGGTATTCTCCATCTCGATCGGATCGAAGTGCCTTTATGGGTCTACCCAATTGTTTTTCCACTTCAGCCCAAAACTTTATGAACTTGTCAAAAGTTTCTTTTTTGTGGTGCATCAGGTACACATACTTATACCTTGAGTAATCGTCAATAAAAGTGACAAAGTACTCATACCCTCCTCGTGCCCGGATATTCATTGGTCCGCAAACATCACTATGCACAAGTTCTAAAACCCCTTCGACTCTATTGCCCTTAGACCCAAGTGGTCTTTTGGTCATTTTACCCTTTAAACAAGATTCATATTGAGGTATAAATTTCACCTTTAAGTAACATAAAGGTCCATCCCTTACCAGCCTTTGAATCCTATTTAGGTTAATATGACCAAGGAACAAATGCCAAAATAAGTCTTATTAAAGTGAGAAGTTTTAAGTCTTTTAAAGTTATTATCATTCATCTTAGCATTAAACAGTAAGTCCATCTTAGGTTTGATAAAATATAGATTATTTTATATCGATTCAGAGCAGATAAAAAATTTATTTTTACGAATCATCACTTTATTATTAAAAGAAACCAAATGGAGTCTTCAAATAAACAAGTTATAGAAATTAAATTCCTTTTAAATTTAGGAACATAAAAATAATCTCGCAAAATTAAATTCCTATAATTATCAAAATAAAGATGGACGTCTCCCACTACTTCTACTAAGACCAAGAATCCATCGCCCATCCGAAGCGTGAAGTCTTCATGAAACAGACTTCTCGTTTCTTTGAACCCCTGCAGAGAAACACAAACATGATTAGTTGCACCAGAATCTATGGCCCAAATGTCACTAGATTTCTCAACTAAACAAGTTTCTAAATACAAAAGATCATGCCTACCTCCTTTGGAAAAGAAGTCCTTGAATGCTTCTTTATGTGCCCAACCTTCCTGCAAAAGAAGCACTTAAACTTCTTCAGGTTCTTCTTCTTCTTCTTCTTGCTCTTGTTGTTAGCAGGAATAGAAGACTTCCTATTCTTGGCCTGTTGTTCTTTCCATTCTCAAAATTAGGATTAGAACCAGAAGCAGCTACCAAGTTGGCCTCTCCACCCGCAAGAGACTCCCTGCTCAGTAGTTCAAACTCCTATAACTCTTTCATTAATTCTGTTAAGGTCATATTTCGCCTATTGCTCAAATTAAAAGTAGCTTTAAACAAAATAAATTCTTTCGACAAAGTCTCAAAGACCATAGTAATCTGAGTTTCAGCATTGATGTCGGCTCCATTGGTTTGTGCCTCAACGAGGTTACCCATGACCAACATCATGTGCTCCTTTACAGATGTTCCCGATCTTTGCTTACAATTCAAGAGTTTTCGAAGCGCCCCTTACCGCTTTGTTATGGCCTGGCCTCCAAACATGTCTTCTAGATTATCTAAGATCTGCTTAGTAGTCTCATAATCCTCATGTTGAGCCTACAACACATTATTCATGCTAGCCATAAAATAGCAGCAGGCCTGATCATTTGCATCTTCCAGCGATCGTACGCTTGGAATTGCTCATTGGTGGAATCTGCCATAGGCTAGGGAGGACAAGGGGTTGTCAGTATAAATTTTAGTTTCTCAAAGGAAAGGACGATATCCAGGTTCCGTTTTCAATCATTATAATTCTCCTTGGTTAATTGGTTTTTGTCAAGTATCGAAGATAAAGCATTTTTAGACATTTTTAATCTACAATAAAGAATCATATACCAAACATAAGCAAACATATCATAATAATTTAGTAAGATAACATAATCATACAAATATGTTTATGTGTCAAAACCTTTAAAATATCACAACCTTCTAACGATAATTCCCAACTCAGAATTTAACAAACTCCTAGGGGAGTCATGCGAAATTCAATCAGGAACACAGATCTCTTCCTGATTAATATATGTCATCCAGGATCCATATGATCCAGCATATATTAATAATCGTTTCTTTGGCCATTAATTTTATTAACAGAGCTCCTAGGGAAGGTTAATAATAAAATTAACATGAGTGTATAACCATCATTGCAATATTTTATCCATGATTTATAATCACCACCTAGGGGTGTGCAACCATAAATCATGCTAAAATACCTTATCCTTTTAGAGATCCAATCTGGTATATGATAGAAATCCCTTCCTAGGGGTCGGGACCACTATTTTTTTCCTATGAACCAACAATGTAGACCTTAGGTCCTCTCTTCGAAAACCTTCTCCCACTCAATCTTTTGAAATCAAGGTTTTATTTTTTTCAAAATATGCATGAACAATTTTAATATGAGCGGCACTCCCTATTCTATATGACATATTATCAATATACATGACAAATCATATTATAATATAGACAAGCAAAGCAATCTAGCAAAGCAATCAAGCAAAGTTATAAGCAAAATAATAAATAACCATAATATTATGGTTCCACCCTAGAGAATAGAAGGAAAGATTACAAGAGAATAATCGAAACATTTTATTGATTCTTCATCCTTGAATCCTCAAGCTGTATCTTTCTTCTTGTAATACCCATCTTCAAGTCTTTAATCCCGTATAAATCAAATGCTCCAAATTTCTGATCATATCTAAATTTAATGTTTCTCAGAATTGTCCCAAAAATAAAATTAAAATTGCATTAAAAAACTGTACTTTTTTTGGAGAAATTTTTAGCTCTCTGCCAGTAAGCCGATCTATATGATCGGCCTGCCGGTCATGACCCATCGGCCTACCGATCTTTTCAGATCAGTCTACCGGTTCATGACTAATCGGCCTGGCGAACTAGAAGTCCAGCCTGCCGCCAGAGCCACCTGATTTCTGCCCCGTTGATGGCCTACCGAACCTCACATCAGGCCTGCTGATCTATGACCATCAGCCTGCCGAACTAGAGGGTTCAACATGTCAACCGAGTAGAGATCACCAGAAAATATAGTTTCTAATGCAATTTGTCAATTTTATTTCAACAATTCAAAAACATAAAATTAAAGATTTAGGAAATACTTGAGAGCGCCATAATCTATTACAAAATTATTACAAATTTAAAATTAAATAATAATTCCTAGACGGAGATGAAAGTCCGCCATCTAATTACATGAAAAACCTATATACATATTCTAACCTCTAAAGAACCATAACCGGTATAAATTAATTAATTAATTAATAATTAAATAATAATTTAATCAACCATAATTAATTAATAAACATTCACCATATAATTCATGACAACATATAAAATATATAAAACCTAGAGTGTCAACTCTCTATAAAATTAAATTCAAGCATAGAAGAGATTAAGATCACATAATTTATACATATAGCACGTTCACAAACTCGTAAATTTATATAAGAACCATGGCTCTGATACCAATTGTTGAAAAAATAGTACGCAGCAAAATTTTTAAATTTTTATATAAGAGTATTTTCTAAAACACAAGTTTGACATGCTATATGCATAAATTAACCAGATCTTACTAACCTTTGAATGCTGAAGAACTTCCGCAATCCGTGAAAAGAATTAACATTCCAAAAGAGCATCAATCAACTGGTCTTCTTTGCTATTCTCTATCCACGATCGGAGTGAGTGTGGGCTCACACGTACAGCTCTTCCACCAAGTGACTCTCCTTCCAATCAATTGAGAGAACCCAAAGCTAGTGTTTGTGATTTGTGAACAAAAGCTCTTAGGGAGTTTCAGAATCTCACTAGTAAAGCATCACTCTTAATCTCTCAATTGATCTAAATAATAATAAGAATCACTCCCTTTTTATAGTGGTTGGGTCCAAGAGTCAGTTCTTATCAGATAATGCCTCAAAATTTGAATCAGAATCAAATTCGGATCAACATCTGATGAAATCCGCATGAAAACGTATGATCTTTTTATCGTGCATAGGCAAGCCGATCTGTCTAACCGGCAGGCCAAACTTGCCCCATCGATAGGCCAAACTTGAAGGTCGGCATGCCAAACTGTCGATAAAAATCTCAGCGAATCTTTTATTTTTCACCCGAGATTCTATAAGGTAAAGTCTCAGTTTTAATTCAAATAACCCAATAGAAAAGTTATGTAATTAAAAAACTTTATGTAGATAATCTATAGGAAAATAAATGAACTCCTAATAATTCTACAAGTTTATCTTGATTTAATTTATTCAAATTAAATCAACTAATAAACAGACAAGAATTATCCGATCCCAATAATTCAACAAGCTTATCTTAAATTAATTTTGTCACAAAATTAATTCAACCGATAAACAGACATGAATTATTTGATTCTTCTGAATTTCAACTAATCTGATAAATCTAACATAAGTCACAAATTATTAGAAAAGCACGTCGTATCGTTACAAGATTTTATAAGCTAGCAAAGGGGATCAAATAGACCTATATAGTTTAAGCTCCTGATAATTATGAAACCCAATATCTCATATATACATTTCATAATTATCAACTTCAACGCTACTCAATTAAAAGCTTGGAGCTGCACTCTCGAACTACATAGAATTACGAAGCCTGTATAGCTAAGCCTCCATGACATATCATAGTGTATTGTATCCCCATAGGATTAACCATAACCGGCTTAAGGACAAGTTCTTTCTTACATTTCTGATTATTTTTATCTTACGTTCCATTATCTCACCAGCAGAAAACTTCCCATCAAAAGACAGTATACCATTCGGTTACACCTATGTATCCAAATGGTTGAGCACTCTAGTTTTGCAATTACAAACTAACGCATATAAGAGGATATCACTACTCCTAAAGAGGAGCTATGGATTCCATATCTATGAATAACAGGTCTACGCTATCAAGAGTCATACCTCCAACATACCGACATGCATACCACTATTAAAATATAGGTGTCACCTTTGGTATATCAAAAGACACAAGTCAAGACAGCAGGCCCATTATTCATCTCAAGATTAAGATACAATACAAATGATTGTCTAAAGTGAATCGATTTGCTAAGACAGAATTATTAATCCAAATCAATTCACTTTATATCTCGATCCAACACATCGTCGCCTATGACAATATGCTAATGTTTCTATTCACGGAGTCTACCTCCGATGGCCAAGACAGACCATCTCTCAATAGAGATATATACAACATAATAATCTTTACATGAATAAAGTGCCCAACTTTATTCTCTCAATTATGGATCTTATGATTTAGACCGTCACCTTAAGAATCGTGTTTTCTGCATAATCTGTCCTATCATATGCCTAATTCTTAAAGCTTTAGACCGATAGTCTTAGACTATTGTTTTCTTAACATACATTCAATAAATATGAACATAAAGAGGACAAGATTTGGTATATGAATAATAAATAAATTCTTTATTAATAAAAATGTCTTCAAAAACATATTACATTTTTACTTCTTAGGGCATATATGTCTAACATGGATACATGTACCTAATGCAAAGGAAATCTTAGACTTTTGGAAAGTTCAAAGAATTCTAAGCAGAAGTTGAAAAGCAATTAGGAAAGTTGGTGGAGACTCTTTATTTGATCGAGGAAGGAAATACCTTAATATTGAGTTTAGAGATTATTTGATAAAATATGATATTCTATTACAACTTACCACACCTAAGACACCATAAAGAAATCCAACAGTTGCTTGATATGGTGAGATCTATGCTTAGCTACTCATCATTACCCACCTGATTCTGGGGATATGTGCTGCAAACTGTAGCATTTCTTTTGAACATGATTCCATCTAAGTTGTTCTAAAAATACCCCTAGAGTTATAAAATGGTCGTAAACCTAATATATGATATATCCGCATATGGGGATGTCCAACACATGTGCTAAAAGGAAATACCGGAAAGCTAGAACCTCATTTTAAAGCATGCTTGTTTGTAGGATACCCAAAGAGGATGAGGCGAGGTTTGTTTTATAGTCCACAAGAGAAAAAGGTATTTGTATTGACAAATGCCACTTTTCTTAAGAATGATTATATGATGAATTATAAACCTCGTAGCAAAGTTGTCCTTGAAGAGTTACGTTTTGATCATATCAGACCACAATTGACAACTGATGTCGAAGGAGAAGAAGAGAAGACTACATCTCTAGATCTAGATGTCATACCATCTCGACGTAATGGGAGAATTATGAGACCGCCTGCTTGCTACAGGGAAATTGGAGAAGCACATGTTGCTATCTCTAATAATGATGAGGATGATCTATTGACATATCATCATGTAATAGAAGATTCTAAGAAGGAGAAATGGCTAAAGGCTATGAACCTTGAAATAGGAGTCCATATACTTCAATTCAATCTAGGGAACTTGTAGATCTACCCAAAGGGACAAAACCCATAGGGTGCAAATGGATCTACAAGAAAAAAAAAAAGAGAGGAGTGGATGGAAAAGTTAAGACTTTCAAAGCTAGGCTTATGGCAAAAGGTTACACCCAAAAGGAAGGAGTTGATTATGAAGAAACATTCTTGCCCGTAATTATGCTTAAATCTATTTGAATTCTTTTATCTATTGCTACATGTCTTCATTATAAGATATGGTAAATGGATATTAAGACTACCTTTTTGAATGGCTATCTTGAGAAAAGCATCTATATGTTGCAACTAGAAGGGTTTGTGGTTAAAGATTAAGAACTAAAGGATTGTAAGTTACAAAGGTCCATCTATGGACTTAAGCAAGCTTCAAGATCTTGGAATCTTAAGATTTGACGAGGCGATCAAATCTTATGGTTTCGATCAAAATGTTGATGAACCTTGTCTATACAATTACATCAAAGATAATAAGGTGATCTTCTTGGTTTTTTATATATATGATATTCTACTCATTAGGAATGATATAGGAATATTATCTAATGTAAAAAAATGGCTCGCGAACTAATTCCAAATCAAAGATTGGGAGAGGTAAGCTATGTTCTTGGAATGCAACACATAAAAGATCGCAAGAACAAACTGTTGACATTGTCTCAGGCATCATAAATAGATAATGTGCTTATTAGATATTCGATGCAAAAATTGAACCCAAAATTAGATCATTGGGTGGTGGTTAAACACATTCTCATGTATCTTAGGAGAATGAGAAACGAATGCTGGTATACTCTAGTGAGAATTTAATTCCTATTGGATACACTAATTCTGATTTTTAATCAGCTAAAGACGTTACCTACAAAGAGTTTTAAGGGACATATTTGGAAGGCTTAGGTCTAAGAGACATGTCTTACCTTCTTTAGGACATGTGGAAGATTGTGGGGGTTAATGCCCTATAAGCATTGACGTTATACATATTATTAATAAATAAATAAAGTGACATTTATAATTATTTTGGTTGCTTATATGTATTATGAATACTTTAATAAACATCAAGAAAATTTTTTATAAAATTTATAGATAATAATCTAAATAGTCTGTAATAATTAATTAAAGTTTGAAATCTTTAATTAAATATTATAACTGTGGTCCAATCTTATTTAGAATAAAATAGTCTTATCCGGGCTGGTAATATAGAGACATCAGATTGGAGGTACTTTATATAATGAGATTATATAAGACTAGACCAGATAAATTATGAATCTCTAATAATCAATCTGTTATAAGTAGAGCATTTAAATTTATCACTATGATGATTATATATATAACAGTCTTAATCCTGAGGATTTATTAGACCCCTGTTTATGACATTATGTTTTTTGACTTGCATGGTAAAATTTAGTCTAAAGACAGATCATAACTTAGCATCTTAGACACATGATAGCATAAATGGCTGAGAATAATTTTATACAGATATGAAATCCATTCTTTCTTTATGAAAGGTTATGATTCGAGTTGTGAATAGTAGAGCGCTTATTCATAATAAGATTATAAATTAACTGTTTGTTAGAGAATTATTGAAACTCAAGAATAAAGATATAATTAAGAGAGGTGAACGAAATTAAACTTACCTCTTATTATGAACTATTTATAAAGGACTGAATAATATGTAATGATTAAATCAATAGACCTACTCACTAATTTTCTTTGAGAAATTTTCATCTATAATTTCAAGAGTTCAGTTTTAAGTTTTTAGTGGAGTAACACTAAACCTAATAAATTTGGCACATTGATTAAAGTGTTTAATTAATTGTCAAATTTGTTAGAGCTTGAATTATAGGTCCATAAGTCTCCTAATGCCACCTCTATAACACTATATTGGATTTAATGCATAGAATAAATTATACATATTTAATTTAGAATTATTGAATTTTGAATTAATTGTTTCAGCACTAGAAATATTCATATGACACAAAAAATATTCTTTATG
Organism: Artocarpus heterophyllus; assembly: GCA_025403435.1. Classification (NCBI taxonomy): domain Eukaryota; kingdom Viridiplantae; phylum Streptophyta; class Magnoliopsida; order Rosales; family Moraceae; genus Artocarpus; species Artocarpus heterophyllus. Next base: position 21,800,236 of record CM046351.1, read on the forward strand.
ACACATAATATAATGTGATAAATGTTGTTATATTTAATTGAGCATTACTTAATTAATTAATTGATTGTATTTAATTAATGAGATTAATTAAATATGTTTAAATTAATTAATTGATAATATTTGAATAATAAAATTATTTGAATATAATTTTAATTTTGTGTATGATATATGTGTGGTGAGACCATATTTTGTCTATTCCAACATGGACACAAAATTAAATAATTAATTATGTAAAATAGATTCTTAAATAAATATTTTTATTTTTGAATTTAAATATATATGATTTATTTAAATTAAATAATTAATTAATTTAAAATTCACGTTCATAATCATGCATGTGTCGCTTTTATTTTTGAACATTTTTAAATTTATGTCGAGAGTTTTGGTTTTGAACCAAAACGTATTATATATACACACACACATATATATTAAATACGTATGTTTTAACAGACGTGGTTCAAAAATAAAATAAAATAAAATAACATAGAGGTGTTTTTAAAGCACCTTCTCTATATATCTGATAATGGGTGTATATGATTCACCCACTAAAGAGTTTAGTGGGTGATTTTTTTAATTTTAGAATTAATTAAATTAATAACTAACTGCTTAGTTATAAAAAGAAAAAGAAACCAATTATCTCTCGGTGATATATGTGATATTTTTTTAGAGTATCCAAGAGAGGAAAAAATTGAGAGTTCTTTTCTCTAGAAAAATAAGGTATGCTATTTCATGTGTTGAGTACATAACAGATGCAGAAAAAGTGTGAGCATATTCATTCTTACAGTTTAACACCCACTCATCATGCTATTAGTGTGGAGGCTTGGCCTGAAAGATCATGGTGTCAAAAAGAAAGCTAAGATGCCCTGATAGATCTTCAAAAAATTTGAATCAAATTCCTCTAAGGTTTCTATATTTAATTAAGATTATATAGTTATTCCCAATGAACAAAGTTTTCAGAAAATTTTTTGTTTGTCAATCGATCTGTTTCTTCCACTATGTTTTCACATTTAATTCCAACATAGATTACATAGGAGAAATATTCACTTGATTTTTTCTCCTTCCTGGTGAGTTGTATACATAAATGCAAGAGAATCCATCAACTTCATTTTAGTTGTCCGCAAAATAGCAATACTCTTATGGTAGAGATTATTGAAGGAGGGCAGATTTTACGGGGCATTCCTTGTTGAATTGCTGAAAAGTATGGTGGGTTTCGCCTATACCAAAATGACAAATATTCTCCGTCCATTCTTTACATGCTATAGATGGAAAGAAATGCTAGAATTTTTGAAGGAAAGGAGGTGAAGATGTTGAATTTTTTTAAAAAGCAAAACTTTTCGCATTATTATAGGCTTTGACGGATAAGTTTCAAGGGATTCTTTTTTTTATCATTTTAAATTGAGAGATGTTTTAGGAAGTTAATGAAGGCATTTTCTTTTGAGCGTAGTTATTTTTTTTTTGGTAGTGTAATTAAGAACATTTTTGCATTGTTTTTTCTTTGTTATTTTTCCATAAATGTAGTGTAATTAAGGATATCTTTGCCTCCTTGCTTTGTTATTTTTTTAAAGCTTTTTGTTTGTTATTTTGTCCGCAAAATACGTAAATTATAAAATTTAAATAATATTTTAATTCAATTTATATTCCTATGATTTCTAAAGCTAAAAGATAAATTGTAAAAAAGTTAAAAATAATATATACATGATTCGTAGTCCTCTAAGAAACAGCTAAACGTATCAAGTGCCTCCGTCAAGGGCCATCTTTTACCAAAATAGACCCACCAATTCCTATTTGACCATATCGCCCAAGCAATAATAATAATGCAAAAAATCCCCAGGTCAGTCCGAGATGCAATCTAACTCCATTGAACACGTAAACCTTCACAACATCCTGCATTAGCAAGTTTTAGCTTTGTTTATATAGCATGAAACCCAAATATGTCAAGACCAATCACACTCCCATAGTGCTGCCCCAACGCCGCGTGCAGATGGGCAAAATTTTTAAATATCTTTTAGCCAACGAGCCATAACAAGGTAGAATCTCCTTGGCAGCTTTCCATATAAACCAAATTTGTTAACCTTGTTTAGGAGCTTAAGACCCCTAAAGCTTGGCCTACCAATCTCTATCTCTACTACCTCCAAATGTTCTATTGTAACTATTGGCTGACATATTAATGTTTTTTGGTTTTTAGTTAGGATAGTGACGTGGCAAAGTTGTATTGATACTAGATGTTAGTTTTTTGATGATCTGTTTAGTAAAGGATAGATTGTTGTCTTCAATTTAGTTAATATTGTTTGTAAGCAGCAAATCAGTGATTGCTCATGTGGACAATTGAAGACTATAGAAGTCAATGATCTAGAGAGGCTTGTAACAGAGTGAAAAACTAAGAGAGAAGCAGTATAATACGTCTAGTTCTTGAGGGAATAAGCTTGAGAGGAAGTTTTGTCATCATAAAGATCAATAAAATATTATGAGGTTTTCTTTCTTATTTTGTTCTTGTTCTTAAGCTTGTCTAAGAATTTCCAGTCTCTTGAGTGTTAAATTGTCAAATTAAGAAAAAATCTTAACAATTTGCTATCAAAGCTTTGATTGACAATCGTGGGCTAACCAAATTTGACATTGAGAAGTATTTTAGAAAAATGATTTTGCACTTTAGAGATTGAAGATGAGAGCTCTTCTTGTTCAGCAAGTTTTGAATGAGGCGCTTGCTAGTGACAAGAATCTTCTGGCGACTCTATCAAAGAAGAGAAGAAAGATTTGCTCAACAAAGCCCATAGCATGTTGATTCTTTGTCTAGGTGATAAGGTCTTAAAGGAGGTCTCAAAAGAAAAATCTGTACTAGCGATTTGGGCCAAACTCGAGAGCCTATACATGATCAAATCTTTGGCGAATCGATTGTATCTCAAATAGAGGCTTTACACATCTAAGATGGGTCCTGGGAAATCGATTGAAGACCACATTGATGATTTCAACAAAAGAATTCTTAATCTCGAGAATATAGATATCAAGTTCGACGATAAGGACCAAGCTTTGTTACTATTAAGGTCACCACCTAGCGAATACGAGAATGTTTCAGATGCGCTCATCTATGGAAGAGATTCACTCACCTTGGAAAAAGTCTGATTAGTGTTGTTATCAAAGGAATTGAAGAAAAAGGTAGACAATAAAGATTAAACCAAATCATAAAGGCTCAACGTCAGGGGGAGATCTGAGAAGAGGGACATATGTCCGAAGAGCAAGTCAAGATCCAAATCGAAATTTCACAGAAAATGTTTCTTCTGTCATAAAGAATAGCATTTCAAGAAATGGTGGAGATAAATTTCGAGATATTGCAGATACAGATGTTGCTTTCGATCACTACAACAAATTAAAGATTATACGACCTTTATTTAACGACCATTTCTCAAAAACCATTGTAACAAGGAAAAAAAACACTGCAAGTTACGCCCGCAAAGACAAAAACCGTCGTGGTATTGGCGGGAGCTACCACGACGGTTCGTGTAAGATTAAACCTTTCACAAGGGTTTCTATAAAAACCGTCGTAGAAGGTTTTAAAATCTTTAGAAAATTTAATCTTTAAAAAATTTAATCTTTCACGATGGTTTTTATAAAAACCGTCATGGAAGGTTTGGATGTTTGAAAATTTTAGTATCCTGCCTAATTTAACCTTTCACTACGGTTTTTACAAAAACTGTTGTGGAAGGTTCTGTATGTTTGAAATTTTTAGTAGCCTGCTAAAATTTAATCTTTCACGAAGGTTAAATTTGGGCGGAAAACTAAAAATTTCAAACATACAAACCTTCCATAACGGTTTTTATAAAAACCGTTGTGAAAGGTTAAATTTGACGACATACTAAAAATTTCAAACATGAGAACCTTCAACGACGGTTTTTACAAAAACCATTGTCGAAGCCTCAGGGCCTTTCACGACAGTTTTTTATAAAAACCATCGTGGAAGGAAATAGACCTTTTACGACGGTTTTTAGTAAAAACCATCATGAAATATTCCGCATGTTCAAAATTTTTAGTATCCCACCGAAATTTAATCTCGCGCCAACGACATGGCCTTCTCTATTATTCAAAATTTCTCTAACTCAAACCTACTAACTCTTAAACCCCTTTCTCTCTCTAACTCCTCCCCCCACAAGCTAGCCACCGACGAACCCAACCCCCACGGCATTCCACCGACTTCGACATTCCTCTATCATTCTCTCCACGACCCACCTAACAAACCCGACGTCATTCACCACCATTCATCCTCATCCCTTGACATTCTACCGACTCCACCATTGTTCGACTCGTCCTTTGTTGTTACACTGACTCCACCGCCGTTGGTAAATTTTAAACAATTACTTTTAGTTTTAGCATTATTGTTAGTTCTAAACTTAGTATTATTTGGTTATTTTAGTGTTATTTAGCTTTAGTTTTAGTTTTAATATTGGTTATATTAATTTGTTATTTGTCATCTAGTATGTGTTACTTGTATTTGGTGTTTGAAAGAACTTTAAACAACATTTAGCATTTTGGTGTGAGAATCGGTTACTTTTTATGTGTTTGTAATGCCTAAGTATTATTGTGATGCCCACCACATGTTTGATGATAAGCTTCTATGACTGTGTGTTTATATTTGTGTTTGTGTTTTAGTTAACTAATTTTATTTTCATTGTTTTTGTTAATTATATTTATTTTTGTTTTTCTTTCTTTACCTCACACGTGATAGCATGCATGGACTTAGACACCAAAAATCCATCAACTGTTGTGCAAGCATGAAAAGAGTATATGACTTTACAATGTAAATATATATATGATTTTGTAAAAATTTTATAGTTCAATATAATTATGTGATTATGAAATTAGGTCATTGTATTAATAGTGAAAATATGGTACCATTCATCCCGTGGAAAACCAGAAATTCTTTTTATTTTTTTTAGCTTCATACCAACTTTTTCACGATAGTGTTTAGTGAAAACGATCGTAAAACAAGAGCCTTACATGACGGTTTTCATAAAAACCATCATGTAAGGCATAACTTATACAACGGTTTTCCTAAAAACCGTCGTGTAAGCTTAGCGTTTCATGATGGTTTTTAGTAAAAACTGTCGTAATAGCCTCGTCCTAAGATCCCATAACCCCACCAAAATAAGGAATCCACGACGGTAAAAAACTATCGTAAAAAGTCTCGTTAGTACTACAACAAATGATTACACGACGGTTTTTAAATCGTCGTGAAAACATACCATGATGGTTTTAAACCGTCGTGTAATCTACAATTTCTACTAGTGTATGAGTATGAAAGCTCTGACTTTCTCTGTATAACAAAAGAAAAGATAACTTTTAAATGGGATATGGATTCGCGTTGTTCATATCATATATGCCATAATAAGGCGTAGTTTTAAGATTATAAAGAGATCAATGGAGGACAATTATTGCTAGGCAATAATGAATCTTGCAAGGTACTGGGCATTAGGTCAATAACACAGAAGCTAGCAGATGGTTCTCATTGTTAGTAGTAAGGCATGTTCCAATCTTAAAGAGAAACTTAATTTCTCTCGGGGTATTGGATTCACAAGGGTATATCTTTAAGACAAAAGAGGGCATGATCAAAGTGGCGAAGGATTCTTTGGTGTTAATGAAAGGGACTCTTAAGAATAGGATCTACATTCTGCAAGGGAAAGTGTTGTGGGATCTGTGACAACTGTTTCAGACAAAGAAGATTCTAAGACACTGCTGTGGCATAGGAGGTTGGCCCATATCAGTGAGAATGGTCTTAAAGAATAAAGCAAACAAGGACGTTTGGGAAAGGATAAGTTACAAGACTAGGATTTTTGTGAACACTGTGTTTATGGAAAATCCAAAAGAGTGAAGTTTCCCAAAGCAATTCATTCCACAAAAGCAATTATGGGCTATGTTCATTCGGATTTGTGGGGAGCATCAAGGGTACCATCTCACTCAACTGCAAGGTATTTCTTGTCTATTACTGATGACTACTCTAGAAAACTATGGGTTTATATCATGAAGAACAAGAATGATGCACTTAGGCACCTTAAGGAGTGGAAAGTGTTAATGGAAACTCAAACTAGAAAAAAAACTAAAGAAGCTGAGAACTAACAATGGGTTAGAGTATTGCAATGATGAGTTTGACCAGTTTTGTAAAGATACTAGAGTTGCTAGGCATCATATAGTGAGGAAAACTCCTCAACAGAATGGTCTTGCAAAGACAATGAACAAGACCATTCTTGAGAGGGTGATGTGTTTACTGTCAAATGCACATTTGATAAAACTTTCTAGGCTGAGCCTGTAGTACTTAATCAATAAAAGTCCATCAGTAGCAATTGGTCTTAAAACACCTGAAGAGATGTGCTATAGTTATCCACCAGACTTGAGCAACCTAAGGGTGTTTGGCTGTGTAGCTTTTGCACATATAAATCAAGGGAAGTTGGAGCCAAGAGCCTTAAGGTGTGAAAGGCTTCAGGTTTTGGTCTATTTAGAAGGACTGTCCTAAAGTCTTTATAAGCAAGAATGTCATCTTTAAAGAAGATGAAATGCTTTATAAGAGTAATGGCAGTAGACCTGATTTTAAAGAAGACCAAGAAATACTGAAGGCAAAGAAAGGAGGATTACAAGTTGAGGTGGAGACTTCTCTTCAGAATGATGCAACTGATCACCAACAGCTAAAAGGCAGTCAACTTGAAGAACAAACTGAAGAAACTAAAGGTTATCTTTAGGATTACTTTCTAGCAAGGGACAGACAGAGAAGACAGGTTAGAGCACCAAAAAGGTTCAGATATGCTGATCTTATTTCATTTTCTTTCACTTCAGCATCCGAAATAATAGAGAATGAGCCTCAGTCCTATGCTAAGGCTAGTAGCAGAAATACTCTAATCAATGGAGATCAGCTATTATAGAAGAGTTGAAGTCCTTACACAAAAAATAGAACATGGGAATTGGTAAAAAGGCCTAATAAACAAAAGGTTGTGGGATGTAAATGGGTGTATAAATTCAAGGAAGGAATCCCATGTATTGAAGAGGCTCAGTTTAAAGCGAGGCTAGTTGCAAAGGGGTTTTCTCAACATGAAGGAATTGATTATAATGAGGTGTTTCCACCGGTGGTTAATACAGTTCAATAAGAATGTTGTTGTCATTGGCGGCTCATGGAGACTTAAAGCTAGAATAGTTTGATGTCAAGACTACATTTCTTCATGGAGAGCTTGAGGAATGCATTTATATGTCACAGCTAGAACGGTTTATTGAAATAGGCAAAGAAGACCATGTTTGTCTCTTAAAGAGGTCTTTGTATGTCACAGCCTGAAGGGTTTATTAAAATAGGCAAAGAAGACCATGTTTTTCTCTTGAAGAGGTCTTTATGGGCTCGTTCGGCACGCTGGATTTGATTAGATTATAGAGTTGGGATTGGATTGGACTGGAATGGATAAGATTATATTAAATCCTATCACATGTTTGGCACACATTGGATTAGAGTAAATTAAATATAATAAAAAATATTTTATTTAACTAATTATCAAATTATGAAAATAAAAGTTAATAAAAAAATACACTCAATTAAAATAATTATAATTTACATACATACATAAATATATATATAAACTGAAAAGAAAAAATTGAAAAACAATAAACAAAATAAACTACATATATTACATATACACTGCCTCTGAGACACTCGTCGGCCGGAGTACTCTCCGGTGATCATTTTCCATTTGCTGGAGGAGAGCCCAAGAGCTCCATTGGAGTTCCTTTCAAGGTCATGGAGTGCCTTAGCTTTCCACATCCACAAACAGCTTTTCGTCTTACACCACCACTTCCATAGTCGAAGACATCATCGGAGAATCCGAAGAAATCATTCCCATAATTGTCGAAGACCAGTTCTCTTTTGCTTCCTCCGCCACTTCTCAACTCGTGCTTGACGAGATCTAGTTTGAGGGGGATCGCAAACTAGTTGGGTGGGCTGCTTTGGTGAACTCCGACGATGGTGGGGGGCTTCCACGAGTGCTTAGTGGCAGATGAAGAGCTCCAATGGTGGCTAACAACTATCTCACACATGTGCTTGGGTGAGGTGGATTGTGAGATTGTAGAAATATTACAATCCGGGTCAATGGGATTAAGAATCCCATGTGTTTCGGTGGGATTATTAATCCCACATTGTTGGGACTATTTGAAGGTTATTGGATAAGTTATCCAATCTAAGGTTGCCACCAAACATGGGACGAGGATAAATAATTCTACTCCTAGTCCTAATCCCATGTAACAAACAGGCCCTATATGGACTAAAACAGTCCCTTCGTCAGTGCTACAAGTGTTTTGACTCTTTTATGATTCAAAATGGTTTTATAAGGTGTGAATATAACAACTATGAATATAGTAGACCAAGGGCAATGGAAATATGGTTTATCTTCTCCCGTACGTTAATGACATGTTTTTAGCATGTAAGATAGAGCTGAGATTGAAGTATCAAGCAACAGCTGAAAAGTGAACTTGAGATAGAAGAAATGGGGGCAACTAAGAAGATACTAGGCATGGAGATATTCAGAGATAGACAAAAGGGAATTTTGTTTTTATCTCAAAGAAGTTATCTTGAAAAGGTGTTAAGAAGGTTTAATATGAATCAGTGTAAGCTAGTTTCTACTCCATTAGGTATGCATTTCAAACTCTCATTAGCTGGTTCACCTAAAGACGAGCAAGAAGAAGCCTTGATGTCAAAAGTCCCTTATGCTAGTGCTGTTGGCAGCCTTATGTATGCAATGGTGTGTACTCGGCTAGACTTAGCCTTTGTTGTGAGTGTTGTTAGCAGGCTTATGGGGAATCCAAGGACGGTACATTGGGAAGCTGTTAAGTGGGTGTTTAGATATCTTAAAGGCTTCATTGGTGTTGGTCTGCTTTATGAAAAACCCAATAGTGGTGGTGGTAGTTCAGTTTCTGGCTTTATTGACTCAGATTTTACAGGATGCATGGACAGTAGAAGATCACTTATAGGATATGTGTTCAAGTTCTGTGGGGATGTTGTAAGCTAAAAGGCAACTTTGCCACATGTGTGACACTCTCAATAACTGAATCCGAATTTACGGCCTTAACAAAAGCCATGAAAGAAGCTAGTTAGATGAAAAGGCCATGAAAGAAGCCAATTAGATGAAAAGGTTAGCAACTAAGCTTGGATTTCAGCATGTAATTGCAAAAGTTCACTGTGATAACCAAAGTGCTATTCACTTGGCTAAAAATCAGGTTTACTATGAAAAAAATAAGCATATTGATGTAAGACTTTACTTTGTCAGGGAGGTTGTGTCTTGTGGAAAGGTGAACTTGAAAAAGGTCTTAACTTCTCAGAACCTAGCAGATATGGTTACCAAAACTTTACCCTTGGCAAAGTTCAAATACTGTTTGAACTTGCTGAGTATGAAGGATGCCAGTCTACAGGTTGGCAAGAAAGAGTAGTAATAGAAAATGCAGCCAAGGTGGAGAATTGTTATAACTATTGGCTAACATTTTAATGTTTTTGGTTTTTTAGTTAGGATGGTGATGTGGCAACGTTGTATTGGTACTGGATGTTAGTTTTTTGGTGATATATTTAGTAGAGGATAGATTGTTGTATCCAGGTTAGTTAGTATTGTTTGTAAGCAGCCAATCAGTGGTTGCTGATGTGGACAATTGAAGACTATAGAAGTCAATAATCTAGAGAGGCTTGTAACAGATTGAAAAACTAAGAGAGAAGTAGTATAATACGTCTGGTTCTTGAGGGAATTATCTTGAGAGGAAGTTTTGTCATCATAAAGATCAATAAAACATTCTGAGGTTTTCTTTCTTATTCTGTTCTTGTTCTTAAGCTTGTTTGAGAATTTTTCAGTCTCTTGATTGTTCAATAGTCAAATAGGGGAAAAATCATAACATGTTCCTTGTTCAACTTTAAGCCCTTATCTAGTCTTCAACCAGCTGTAGTGTTGCAAACCTTTGAAATCATAAAGTCACACCAAATGTTCTTGGTGAGCCCTTTAACATCATGGTATGCCAATAGTAAGCTTTCAGTCTATGGATGAACGATTAAGAATTCAGTATTCCACGCTCCATTTAGGCAACAATTTATTTGATGGGGTAATAGGAAAGAAAGTATTGAGGCGAGGGAGTCATCGATGGCTAAAAATTTTCGGTTATTTATCTTTTTATATTATATGTGTTTAGATATATTTAAAAACTATATTTTTGATTTACGTTACAGTGAAAAACATGTATATGTGATATTAGATTCTGATGAAGTATATATGAATTAAAGATATATCTAATTTGCCCTACTATATGTGATGTGAATTGATATAGGGATTCTAAAGAAAGTCCTTTTATTTCGTCTGTAATTTTGAATTTAATATTGCATGAATTTAAATCACAAAACATAAAAATAAAAATTCAAAGAATGATCAAGGATAAAAGAAACAAGAAAGAAATAGAAGAACAAAAGTGGCATATATGAACAAAAAGTACTCCACCCAGTACCATTTTCCCTTGCCAGTGGCGAACCCATGCAGTCCTCAGTCCTTGCAGCAGGGCTAGGCGACCTGCCAACCTACGCCCTGTGGCGAGCCAAGCATCACCCCTTTCTCTGTAATTTCACCCTGGCAATCCCACAGGCTCCTCTCCTCGTGCTTCCCGTCGCAAGCTTCCTTTCTTTACATTGAAATGGCTGACAAGAATGCCTGTTAAGAGACAGACGAGGAGATGGAATCAAACCAAGTTTATGAAACCCACATAAGACATTCATGAAATTCAAAGTTGTAAGAATAGCGGTGTGTCGTATTCAATATTTGTGGTGATATTAGTTTGAGGTCATGATAGGAATGGGTGTGGGTGGAGGAGGGGATTAGCTAAAGCAGGATTGTTGCATGTGTGGAGCCAAATCAAATCATCAATCTAGCAATAAAAAAGAAAAAGAAGAGGCAGAGTTTGGGCACCGCAGTGCCAGAATTGGGCGCCGCAATGCCGGTGAGGCAGCAAGGCAGCGCCGCGGTGCTGGTTGAAAAGCGCTTAGGCGCTGGGCGTTGAGCGCTACGGCGCCAAGGCACTATGACGTGTGACTTTTTACGGGATTTTAACTCAAAAACACAAAACTACTAAGTTTTCTCATTAGTTGTTATTTTTTTTGTGTGTATAAAATAGACACAAGATGACTAAGGTTGGGGTGTGACTGTGTGTGTGACTTTGAGTGAGTAACATTATTTTTGTGAGGCATATTTTGTGAGAGCTTCATCCTTGGGAGAAAAAAAATTCCCACAGGATGCTAGGTAAAAGAAAGATTTAGGAAACACTTTCTGAGAGTGTGTGAAAAATTTCTCTTGTAATCTGTAATCTTCTTTATCATAGTAGAATCTACAGAGGGCATAAACAAGATGTAGTCTCAATTTTAGACAAACTTGTATAAAATTTGGTCTCTCTCTTCTTATTATTTTCTCTAATTTCTTTTCTACAATTATTTATTCTTACGGTCCTTGAAATTAGGAGACGCCTAATTCCCCAACAAAGGAGTGGGTCGGGGCACAAGCAAGCGAAGGTAAGCGGCAAGTTGAGGTGACGGCAAGGATTGACGGTGAACATGTAGGTTTGAGAAAATCAAGAACCAAAAATATAATATAGATTTTTAATAAACTTAAACAACACTGTATTAAAAAAAAAGTATACATCCCAAGAATTTTTATACCTCACTCTCAACTAACAAGCCAACAAAAACCCTTCACCAACGAAGTTCCTACCCCATAAAAGGCTTCTCCAAGTGAACGATGGGTTGTTGCCAAACCCGGCCTCCAAATGAGTGTTATTAGGGAAGTACTTTGCCTTAAAAAATCTAACAACAATGGAGTTGCAATTTTGGATGTCACGTTAACTCTGGTAGCTAAGAGAGCTTGGTTAACGGTGGTCATGTTACGGAATCCCATACCTCTTTTTAATACTGGTTCCTCTCGTAACCAATGCTGCTTTATACTCATAAGGTAATATTGCTTTATACTTGTAAGGTATTTAAGAAGTATAGTTAGAATTAAAATTTTTAAATAAAAAACTGTTATATATAAGAGCTTTATATTATATTATATTTTTATTTTTATTTTTTTATTATTATAGCATGTGAGGATTTGATATTGTAGCAACTAAAAATTAAAACTAATTTTACTAAACATCTTTTTTGTTATAAAAAAAATAAGAGATTGTTTTATTACTTAAAAATGATAGGTGGAGTAATCTTTTTCATTTTTCTCATTTTAATTGTTATTTTTTTGCCCATAATCACTAATAAATTTTGGAGTTTATATTAATTTCAAAAATAGGGACAACACAAAAAAGACGTTTCCCGTCTTCCATCCACCTGCACATTTTCCACAAATAAATAAATAAATAACACCACTTCCACAAGAAATACAAGAACAAAAAAAAAAAGAAACGCAGAGATAAAAATAAAGAAAGAAACTAATTAGTCCATTTTCCATTGAAGCTCAAATGCGAGCTTCTTCTTCATTTGACAGAGAAACACCGCGACAATGGCGCTGACAAAAGACGCCATTTTCATAGTCTCTCTGGTGATCCTCTGGTACTCCTCCAACATCGGCGTCCTTCTCCTTAACAAGTTCTTGCTCTCCAACTATGGCTTCCGATTCCCAATCTTCCTGACAATGTGCCACATGTCGGCCTGCGCCATCCTCAGCTACTTCTCCATCGTCTTCCTCAAGGTCGTCCCTCTCCAGACTCTCAAATCCAGGCCTCAGCTCCTCAAGATCGCCACTCTCAGCCTCGTTTTCTGTGCCTCCGTTGTCGGCGGCAACATCTCCCTCCGATATCTCGCCGTCTCCTTCAACCAGGCCGTCGGCGCCACCACCCCCTTTTTCACCGCCCTCTTCGCTTACCTCGCTACCTTCAAGAGAGAGGCCTGGCTCACCTACGCCGCCCTCGTCCCCGTCGTCGCCGGCGTCGTCATCGCCAGTGGAGTATGATGATGCCTTTTCTTTTTAATTTAATTTTGATTGGATTTATTTTTTTCTGTTTTTAGATATAGGATCTTTCCTGGTTTATCTCACTGTTTATTTTGTTATTTGATGCTTAAAAACTAAAGTTGGTCTAATTAGTGCAATTGTAGATCTGATGTTTCCGTCAATTGGATGAGTTTTTGTTGGTTTTTTTTTTTTTTTTTTTTTTGAATCTGAATTGGCTTGTGTGAAAATGTAGGAACTTTCCTAGTTTATCTTGGTGTTCTAATTTTTTTGTCTTAGTAATTAATCTGGAATTTTCCACTTAGAAACTAATTTTGCTCTAATTATGCAATTACAGATCTGAAGGATGAGTTTTTGTTGTTATTTTTAGTTCCAAAATCCGAATTGTTTTGTGTATAAATGTAGGACCTTTCCTGGTTTATCTTGGTGGTTTGATTTTGTTCTGGTTATTAATTTGGACTTTTCTGTTTCTGGAAATCTTTTAGTAATTTTTATTTTGATTTTGAAATGAGTTATGTTGTTTAACATAGCATTACAGATCCGGAAATTTGTTACTTGGTTTATGGAGTAGTAATTATGCTGAAAGTGAGTAATCTCTGTTTGGTCCAAACTACATGTAATCTCTGTTTGGTCCAAACTACATGTCGTCTTTTTTTTTTTTTTCTTTTTATGGTCACTGACTTTTAATATATGTAATGGGTCACGCATTGGAGGTGAAAACTGAAGCTTTTCTATTAGTGTTCTTTTTATTTCAATTAATAGAACTCTTGGTCAAATTTCAATAATGTTGGAAATATCAGGTTGTCGTAGAAAACTAGGATCAAACTGTAGCAGGACAGATTGGAAAGTAATGTGTATTTTCCAAGCTGAATGATGAATTATCTGCCAGAATATATACAGATGCGAGAATTTTATCTGCTGGGAAAATTGTTAGAACTCTGTTTACTTATGTTCTGATGTCATATGACTACTGCAAGACACCTCCGTTTCTTGCCCGAGGTATATGAGTAAAAATGGAAGGTATTGAATTTTGGATCATATATCGTGTAAGAGACGTTACTTGAGTGGTCTTTTTTTATGATAGTTTGAAAAATTGTAGACTGGGACAGTCTTGAGTACTACTTGGCGGCTGGACCCAATGGGTTTCATTGCAGCCTTGAGTGAATTTTCATTTTGTGATGGTTGCTTCTCAATCTCTGGCCTCTTCTCAAATAGTAGTTTCTAAAATGACCAGATTTCGCTTAGTATTACCGATTTGATTGAACTGGTATCAGAAATGAGTCTCCCTCCTAATAAAAAATGGTCCCTCAAAAGTGATCGATTTTGCATTGTCATCTTTATCTTTACATTGGTGATGTTTCTGTATGTGAAGGAACTCTGAGAGTGAACTTTTAAGATTTTTTTATCTTATGTCAATTTTTTCTCCTTTGCAATTTAGGCATATGGGGAGTAAATCATACACATACTTACATCTATTGAGCTGTTCCATTAATTGACTTCTTAAAGAACTGTTGGGTTTCTATTCATTTTAGCATGGTTCTTTTTATGTTTTTCTTCTTCCACCATCTTTTCACTGGAATTACAAGAATGTCTTTATTGATGACAGGGTGAACCAGGTTTTCACTTGTTTGGCTTCATGATGTGCCTAAGCGCAACTGCTGCAAGGGCCTTTAAGTCTGTTCTTCAGGGCATTCTCCTTTCTTCTGAAGGGTAAAAGTTCTGTTTCTCAGTATTTTCCTTGTACTGTAATCTCCCTCCTTCTCTCCCTGCCTGCCTGCCTGTCAGGAAACTTTTTATCTGTCTAGCAGAAGTAACAAATAGGCTTCAAAATGGGATGTGCAAGTATTTATCTAGGCTGCTAAGTAGCAAATATGCCTCACAATGGGATGTGCATCTGGTTATGATGATGCTACTAATAAATGTTAAATGTGAAATACAGTTAGGCGCCGTAAAGCCTTACCATGCTGGATTGTTTTCGCCCTATCCCACTATTTATTGTTGTTATTATTATTATTTATATTGAAAAAGAAAGGAAATAACTATGCATCAAGAGCTTTTACTTCCTCAGACTATACAAATCGTAAATAGAACATCAGAGCATATTAACTGTGGGGAAACATTTTTCTGTCTACTATAAACTGTGAAAGTACTCGAAGCAGTATTTTCTTACTATGTTATGACGCCTTATACTTGCAGGGAAAAGTTAAACTCAATGAATTTGATGCTCTATATGTCCCCCATCGCAGTGCTAGTATTATTGCCTGCGTCACTTGTAATGGAGCCAAATGTCATCAAAGTCACATTAGAGCTCGGAAGGCAACATAGATTCATGTGGTTGCTTCTTTTTGTCAATTCGGTGCTGGCTTATGCGGCTAATTTGTCAAATTTCTTGGTGACTAAACATACAAGTGCACTAACGCTTCAGGTTTTTATTCCCTTATTAATCCTATTTCTCCCTTATTTTTCTTTCAAAATTATTCTTCCAAGAAATGCCACCTGTACATCCAAGCTGTCTAAGATGTTTAAATCACTTTTTAGTGAAAAAGAAAAGCTAATGCAATCGATCGATGAAGAATTGTATCAGACAATATAAAGGGTTTTGTTAACTTAAAAAATCACATAGGCAACAAGAAGAAGAAATGCTAACTATTTTTGTTTACATATTTGGTTTTAGCATTCCATTTTGTAGGATAAGATTTTCTGTTAAAACAATAGTCCTGTTAAAGTGGCGTTTTGGTGCTATGAAGAAAATACCAACTAATGTGATGGACTTATCAATTTTTCAATCGGCAAGTCTATGAAAAATGAAGAATTGGAGTAAGAAAGTTGAAAATAAAAGATATTAACTGAGACGTGGAGCTTATATCCGAGTCCCAACTCAGCTTTTGCTTGTGCTTTTTCATTTTTAGTATATGCTTTTTATTTTCCGCTTTTGTTGAACCCCCATCTTTATTTTGCCACTGAATCTTTGTCATGATCAGGTGTTAGGCAATGCAAAAGGTGCTGTGGCTGTTGTAATCTCTATACTCCTGTTTAGAAATCCCGTCACCGTCATGGGCATCGGCGGGTACACAATTACCGTTATGGGGGTTGTGGCATATGGGGAAGCAAAGCGGAGGTTTAGATAAGTAATCCCTGCATTAACCAAGTTTAACTATGGTTTTTTTCCACAGAATTTTCTTTGAAGAGGCATCAGCTTTTATATCCAACTATTCTTGGTGAAAATCATTTTATTGCGTGTGAGGGGAGAGAGAGAGGGAGAGAGAGTATTATTTCAGTGAAGTTTTGTCTTTATCCTTTTTAGTTATAATCCCGTTCCCAGGATCCAAACTAGTAAGTTGTCCCAGCCATTTTTATGATATAGAAAACGTTATTTGTAACTATTTTAAGCTACCGTCCTTATTGGCAGATTATGTCACTGTTGCGCACTTAATTGCCATTAATAAATTGCGGTTGCAGTTGCTACCACTCTTTGGATATGTCTTAGGCTCTACATTGTGAGCCATATATTTAATATTAATCACCCTAGTTTGATATAGAGCTTAGTAATAGACTAACTAGGCTCTTCTATATTCTGATAATACTCATCATATTGCTACCATTAACAGAAGAAATATGTTAAGCACCCCAATTCTAATCCGGAATATGTACTGTCTTAATAGTTATTCTTTTATTGGTTGGTGTTTAAAATATTATCACATCAAAAATATGAGCATTTATCAATGAAAGAATGATAACTCAAAAATAAGTACAAAAGTTAAGAATGGTAAGGCTTGACCTTGGATCTCTTGTGACCCCTTGGAAACAACTTGTTAACAAAACTACATTATTAAAGAACTTGTTTGAATTGAGCACGAACCTGATATTTTGTCATGGATAATAATGTGTACTAAATCATTTATCGGAATCATTTGGACTAGTCAGTTTATTACCCTATCGTAAGCCGTGAGGCCTAAACCTGGGCCAAAACATTAATAGATGGTCAAACCAAGTAAAAACTCCAATGGCACAATAAAAATGTCCATCATTGCTGGTTTTCTAACCATTAGTAAATTGTTGTCAAATGCCTAACTTTTATCTTATAATTTGTGCGCCTTAAACTCATGTGCATAAAAATTGTGATGATCGTCATCTTCATTATTATTATTTTCTTAATCAAGTGACTTCTTAATGTGAAAATAAATATAAATAAAATCATAGCTAATGATTAAAGTAACTAGGTTAAGGACAAGTGAGGCCAACTTAGTTGGCTGTAAGTTCCTCCACTTCAAACATAGGTTGAGGATTCGAGTCACGTTTAGCCCCACTAAAAAGTAGGTTTCTTATTTATAGAATAGCACATACTGTAACATAAAATTAAAAGGGATAATTACAATTTAGTATCCTGTGTTATATCCAAATATGAGTTTGGTATCTTATGTTTTAGAATATTTTATATTGATACCTCAACCTTTTATAAAATCTTGTTGTTAGTACCAAGAGGCGTTTTTTGGGTTATATAATTAAAATAGATAATTTCAATTTAGTACTCTGTGTTATATTAAAAAATAAGTTTGGTACCATATGTTTTGGAATATTTTATATCGATACCTTGACCTTTTAAAAAATCTTTTTTTAGTACCCAGAGGTGTTTTTTTGGGATACAAAAAGACAAAAAAAAATCGTATATTTAGTACCCAAAAAAGGTCTCTAGGTACTAAAAAAAGATTTTCTAAAAGATCGAGGTACCTATATAAAATATTTTAAAACACAGAATACCAAACTCATATTTCGATATAACACAATGTACTAATATGAAATTTTCCCTAATAAAAGAAACTCTAAAAATGATTAGTCTTTTCAAGAAATTCAAAATCTCACCATCTACGATTATAATTGCGTCTGTATTCCATATTGTGCAACATTTTGCTCTATGTGATCGAATTTGTATGAAGCAGTATAAAAATAGTGAAACAAACTGAAAACATTCATCGAGCAGTGAAGTGCAATCTCAAACATAAAACCATTGAACAAAATCAGACTTTATAGATTCCCAATTCCAGTCTTTTTGTGTGCCACAGTTGCAAGCCCTTGGTGATAATTACGTCGTGCATTTTCATTAAGAGCCACATAATGTGCCATTAAGTGTTTCCTTTTCACTTGTAATTTTGATTGGAAGCCTCAGAAACACCTGCAAAAGATCTCAGGAGCATAAGATGCTAGTGTCAAGAGTATTGGTGAAAATGGAAAGGTTCACAAAATTTTCACAAGTTAAGCTTGACCCAAATGAAAATAAATTCCTGCTGAAACTTGAATTATATGAACTTCCATGATTATTGGTGTCTTGGGCACCGAGTGTTGTGGGATTTTCACCAAACCAATAGTATTGCGACTGGAAGACGTTCTCGATGACCGACCATCATCTAGATGACCATGTTAATCGCATGTCTAGATGTATCAATATCGAAAACGCTCCAACCTTAATATCTGAAGCTTCGATCGACATAGCCTAGATAACTCCAAAGCCACAAGTGATTAGACTGATCGACATCTTGTATTAGTATCTCGAGATATCGAATATATCAATCATGTCAAGTAACATGTCATGACATCAGAACAACTGTAGACAGTAGGATGCATGTCCTGATGTCATAATAACCACTAAAAAAGGAAAACCTGTCAATTTGTCAGAACATCCATGCACAAGCACAATGCGACGTGTGTCCTCTTACTTGCAGTGTAAGAAGAAAGAAGCACAAATCTCGAATGAGATGATAAAACAAAAGAATAATAAATGTTGGGCCCTAACCCACAAGGGAAGATCAGATAAAAAAGAAATGTGACCTGTTCGAATAAGATGATTCATCTAATTAGCACAAGTCCAGTATAAATTAAACATGAAACCCGGTTGAAAGAATTATTCTCCCTCTCAAACTTCTTTTTCCTACTGATTCGCAAAATATCTCCACCACTGTTTACTTGACTTAAGCGTTGGAGTTTCTTCTGCGGGCCAACCCCTAACCCTCCACAGATGAACAAGGGTCACAGTGAAGAAAAACAGAGCAGGTAGAAGAAAATCGATGTCAAAAAGCCACTCCAAGATTGTTGTCAACTTTTTTATAACCCTCTTAGGAAACTAATACTTCATGTGTATAATTAAGATTCTTCATTACTTCAAAAGCACAATCATTAATGGGACAAGAATTCCATGCCCCTAATTTTTTGTCTTACCCAGCTCTTCCCCCCACCCCAAGTGAATTTTTCCAAGGCCTTCAAGATTTGCAAATTCTGGAAATTTAAGGGTTAAATTGGAAATTGACATTCACTCTCTCCCTATTACTGAACTCTCTCATTGGGCCTTGAGTCCAATACTCAAAGCTTCAATGCAGCTACTCCCTACTCATCAACATTCCCCCCTCGGCCTCATATAGGGAAGGGGTTCAGCTGAAACGGATCATGGGAGGAGTTGAGGCTCTTCAAGTAACAATCAGTGAGGCCTAAAAATATACTAGATAAGCTTACACACACACGAACACAAGCCACAGCTAATGATTGAGAGTATTTTATCAACTGAAGGTTGGGAAAAAAAAAATGCCCAAAACAAATTATCCACACCCCACTCCATAAATTTATTATTTTCATAAAATGCAAGCTTTCATTTCATGTTAGTTTGTTAATTACAAGAATTATGTGGCAAAAAAAAAAAAAAAGATGGTAATTTTATTTACCTGTGTGTCCCCAACACCCATAAATCATAAATAATTAAACCAAAGTGGAGATATTAAAACGCCTTTTTATCTAAGCAATAACCATAAAATTCGACGATCTGCAGGACTCCAAATTATATTTCAAAAAGTGATTGTGTGACCCATTCATTAGTTAATAACAAAAAGAAGACGTAATGTTAGAATTCAATACAATTTCACCAAACATCTACTAACTTTACCAGGCAAAGATAGATGTTATGTAGACTTCAACAGAAAACGAAATACTTATTTTCCAGGAGGAAAAAAATAGGCCAAAATTAATTCTACTGGTCAGCCTAATCAATAACAGTTAGCTACCTTTTCGTTCTAAAGCAGCTTCTGCTTGCCCTATCTTAAGCAAGCTCTGGGCCACTAGGGAGCTCTTCATAGCCATCGTGGTGCTTGGTTTTGGTTTCCACTGGAATGCACTTGAGGACAATTGCGATTGGCATGCTAATAAATCCGATTAAGACACTGAGTAACCATAACTGCCAGTTAAGTGGGACAGTGCTTGCAAATGTGCCCAAGAACTCGATTATGATCACTTGGAAGACCACTGTGCAAAACATGACGACAAGGAAAATCCAGCTGCTAAACATGCCACGGAATATGTTTATCTTCTCGATATCTCGGCTGTTTATCTCATTAAACACCTGAAGAAACAAACAGAAAGAAGCAATATTAAACAGGTGACATCTGAGATTGCTCCTTTTGCATAGATGCATTAAGATGAAAGATGGGATATGAAATGTCAAAGCATATATGGGGAGAATTCTTATTTGGATAGATATACCTGGCAAAACACAAAAGTGTTGAATATTAGAGTGTTAAGAACCATAGTTGCATCTGAACCAGTAAGTCCTAGCAGCTTCTTCCCCTCAAAGTTAAGCACTGCAAGGACGGCCAATTGGTAAATGCTCTGACCAATGATATTCCTCCACATGGCCTTTGTGATGAAGCTCACACCCTTCGGTATGGGCGGCCTTTTCATAAGTTCATCGTTTGGAGGTTCTGTAGCCAGTGCCAATGCACCAAGAGTGTCCATAATCATGTTGACCCACAACAGTTGCACAGCCGTAAGAGGAGCAGAACCTGACAGTGATATAGAAAGATATAGTTATCATACTTCATAATAATAAAAATCCAGCATAGAAGATAAATAAAAACCAGCTAGACCAACGAACCTGAGATGCAAGCAGAAAAGAAATTGAGCACAAGAGCTACAACATTAACTGTCAACTGGAACTGAACGAACTTTTGAATGTTTATGTATACCGAACGTCCCCATCTAGCTACATTTACTATTGTTGAAAAATTGTCATCCATTATTATGACGTCCGCGTTTTCTTTAGCAACCTGCACAAAGTATGCACAGAAAGGTCAGCTTGGAAACAAAAATAGCATCAAATAATTAAGCAGGCAACAGAACATGATAACAAATGCTGAAACATATTAAACCATAAGGAACTCCGTATTGGAATTGCTATATTATTTGCATAAATGATTGGTTGAGAGCTTTTCCCGTGAAGCACACGTAAAGGGAAACAAACAAGTTTACAGATCGCAACAAGGGCATAAGAAAGTAAATGATAAACAGAAACGAATGAAAACATTCCATGATGAAGCAGAAAAATATCTCTTGCATCAATCATGGGACAGATTGGTTGGTAAGAAAAAAAAAAAAAAAAAAAGAATGTTTTAAGGTCGCAAATACACAAACCTCTGTTCCTGCTATGCCCATAGCAAGTCCGATGTCTGCTTCATGCAAAGCAGGAGCATCGTTGGTCCCATCACCAGTTACCGCAACAACCTCACCGAACATATTTCTCAAATTGGTCACCAAGGTGTGTTTGTCCAATGGCAAAGACCGTGCCATTACCTGTGTCCATATGAAGCATAGAGAAAGTTGAAGCATCTTAAAGTACACATAGCAGAAAGAGCAAGTTATTAATGAACTATGATTTTAAGTACCTGGATTCTGGGTATAATCTCTCTCATCTGTTCAGGAGACATATTACGAAACTCTGATCCTTCAATGGCCACACCATCTGGCGTGAGTATGCCACATTCTTTAGCAATGGCCTTAGCGGTGTTTATATTATCACCGGTTACCATTCTAACAGTTACTCCAGCAGCTAAACAAGTCTCAACTGCATCCTTTACCCCCAGACGCACAGGGTCTTTGATTCCAACAACTGCTACCAATGTATAGCATTCTTCAGGGATTGTACTTTCATCGGAAGAGTCGTCAACATCTTTGAAAGCCAAGCATAGAGTTCTCAGAGCTTCAGAAGCGAAGGAATTTATAACACCTGTTATATTGCTCACCTGTTGGTCGGATAAATCCAGAGGTTCTCCATTAGAATCAACAACCTTATTACACATTCCCAATATTATTTCTGATCCTCCTTTGCAAAAAGCACGCTTCCTGCCATTCGGGCGAGCAACAAGTGCAGACATCTTTTTCCTGACTGAATTAAAAGGTTCAATCTTAAGTATGTTGATGTTTCTACGCTGCTCATCAAAGTCAGCACCCAAAAGCAAGCCAAATTCTAATATTGCTGTCTCCGTAGGAGATCCATAAATGGTGATCTTTCCGTCGACATTGACAACTTCAGAACCAGTATTTTGAAATATAACTTGCAGAAGGAGGCATAAAACATCTTCAGATAATTCAGATTTTAGCATGCCTGCACTCTCCCTACCGTTTACCTCTATAGATTTTTGACATAACCAAACTTTATTAACCACCATATGGTTTGTAGTTAATGTTCCTGTCTTGTCCGTGCAAATGCAACTTGCAGAACCCATTGTTTCACATGCAGCTAGATGTCTCACTAGTGCCCTTTCAGTCATTAATTTGTTCATTGCAAAAGCAAGGCTCAGTGTCACTGCCAGTGGTAATCCTTCAGGAACTGCAACGACAATTATAGTTACTGCAATAGCGAAGTAGTTCAAAAGCGCAAGTGCATCAGTTGAAGACCAAACAGTGAACTCATGATGAATTACTTTTTCCACCAAATATCTTACAATCAACACCACAAACGTAAGCACCGCAAAACCCAGACCAATTTTACCAATAAGCGTAGCAACACCATTAAGCTTCACCTGCAGTGGGGTCTCATCTTCACCCCCTTCGCTCAGTGTCTCCATCAACTTACCCCATTCAGTCCTCATGCCAACTGCTGTAACCAACATTTTCGCTGATCCATCCTGCACTTTGGTTCCAGAAAGAAGAAAAGGTTTCTCTTCATAAACATTCACTGGCTCGCTCTCCCCTGACAAGCTTGCTTCATCAATCAGCAAACTATAACCGGATATAAAAACCCCATCAGCCGGAACTTGGTCTCCAATTGACAAATGAACAATGTCTCCAACAACCAAGTCATAAATGGAAATTTTTTGTCTCTTCCCGTCCCGAGTAACATGAACAAATATCTTCTTTTTCTCTTCATCCAAATTCTTGAATTGCAGAGATTGCTTGTAGTCACTGATAGCAGTAACCATGACAACCAAGATAATACTAAGCAGGATTCCTAAACCATCATACATGCCCTTTGGCCACCCTTCGGTGGCAATTCCTACACCTATTGAAACCGCAGCACATACCATAAGAATGATCAGCGTTAGATCTTGTAGTGCTTCCCATACAAACATCAAAAAGGTTCTGGCTTGTTTCTCCGCAAAACGATTGATCCCAAAAATCTTTTGCCTGGTCAGTAAATCCCTCTCGCCGACTCCTTCATCCAGCAAGACACGGATTTTTCTTGCTATTCCATCAACTCCCCCATGAATTTTCAAGGACCGAATATCATGGCTACGTACAATTGATGCAAGCTCATCGGGGTGAATACCAAAACCTGCTTCCCTAGCCTCTTCAGACAACTTGTATTCAATCCTAGCACCAGCTGCACAACAGAAAAATACAATTAAACAAGATAAAAGATGACGAGAGAATCTTACTGAAAATAGACAATACCATCGATGAACTTCAGTGCAGCTTTCTTAACATAGAGAGCAACTCGTATTTTTTCCTGGTATAGCAAATGAATATGGCAGTCAATACAATAACAAAAATCATGTTCTTGGAGGTATAATTGTCCAAAAAATGGAAAATTAAATTAATGAACTTGAAACGAATATGATAGCAGAAGCCTCAATATCTCTACAAATATTGATATTTGCAATATCATAGTCATCTAGCTGCATCGTTCTGTATGATTTTCTACCAACAATGCTTGATTTTCCCAGCAATTATTTGTTCATACAACTATTTTATTTCATCATAGTACAAACCAAAAAATATAAAAAACGCAATACCATAGTTTGTGACACAAACAATGGCTGACAATGGAGGTTTACTCAACATTAAGGCTAAAATAGCAAAGCGAATACTCTTGACTGAAAACAAATGCTTTCAAATAGTTATACCAACGGGCCTGTACTGAATTATACAAGAATTATTGCAACTTTCTATTGTACGCTAGGCACAGCACATGTTCTAAAAGCAAATAAATTTAATTACTTCGCCTTTCACCTCAAAAAGAAAAATTACGTCGCTTTTTCTTTGTCGGAAAATTAAGCAGCTTTTTTTTTCAAAGGGCAAAAAAAAAAAAAAAAATCAGCAAAATTGATCGACAATGTTAGATATTCTTAGGGCCAGACTATTTTTTAAAGGAAAAAAAAAAATTAGCAACTAATACTAATAATGTTAGATGCTCTTAGCGCCAGACATAAATATTTTTTATGTCACTAATTTGTGTGTATTTCTATTTTTATTTATATACATGTCATAACTAAATAACTCTCTTGTGAGTTATGTATAAACTTAAAGTTTAATCTGTGAAAATTCAAATATGAAATCTAGTTACATCTCACTCTCACTAGAGGTTTCAATGCCATGAGGACTTTCCCCAGCTCTGACCCTTTTTCATTTTGTTCATATTAGTGTTTTTAAGAAGAAATAAAAAATTGATTTTTTTTTTTTCTTCTCCAATTTCATTTAACTTGATGAATAATATGTTCATGAGAATTATAACCATAAATCGTCGATTCCGACTTAATAAAACGAATACCATCCTACTTCTACAACACTAAATTAACACTCAGAGAAATTTAAAATTGTTTTAAAATTCTTCTCTACAATCAAACTTTGCACAACAAGACGCCGTTTTAGGGGGTAATGTTGAAGTTTTTTGAACTTGGGGTAGAGAATTCAAACTTTAACTCTTATGGTAAAGTCCCGCGTAGAATTACTACTAAGCTATGCATGCAACACAGAATTGTTGAAGGTGCAAGCAAAGTCAAAACTCCTCAATAAGTCAAAAACAAAGCACCGCTTTTTGTTAATAATAAATGGGCGGATAGTGTGGTGGATTCTTCTTTAGGTTTCGTTCAAATAGAAGAAGATGACAGACTGATCTCTCAGTAAATGTCGAGGAACCCTTGGGGTGGTCGTGTTGAAAATTTGCATAGCATGCCGAAGAAATCTGATCCATGATTAGATACAATACAACAAGGTCACTTTACAATTTTAAAAACATAGACCAATTTTGTAAATGGACTTTAGTTGTATGGGAAGGATTCAAAACTATTTTGAAAACTTATAGACTTGAATCTGGTTCTTCCATGACCCAATCAATTCCATCACACTGCTGGGCCTGTTTAGAGTGCGAGTTCAACATTTGGTGGGTTTTAAATATAAAGTCTGAAAAGTATTGTTTGAACTTAGTTCAAAGAGGATCAAGAGGTGAGGGAATAAGTTCTAATTCTTGTCGTTTGAGTAGTTTAAACCATCACATCTTGGTTCAAAGTGCGGCTAAAACTTGTACATCCAAACACTGGTTTGGAATGGGCTCATGGTTCAAACTGCATTAACCTATGAGCTAAACAACCCCTTACTATTTTTATCATTCAACTCTTTGGCAATATGAGAAAAAAGGAAAAACAAAACAAAACATTCTTCAACTCTTTGACAACATGAACCTAGGGGAGGCAGGCGTACATTCTGATTTGAGGCTTGAGGTTTGTATTAGAATTTTTAATTTGGGATTTCTAGTGTTAGGGTTTTCAATTTAGGTCTGACTTGGGGCTTGATTAGATATTTTTTATTTATTTGTTACGTGTAATAATACATTTAGTATTTTCAAAAAAATAATAATAACAACAACTATAGTATTTACTTTTCCCATAAAAAATTATCTACCAATACCTGTTTATTATCTATAATTTTTAAACTTAATAAATAAATTATATAATTTTTAAGCTTAATATATAAATTAATTTCTACACTTAATTAATGCATCATTTGCGAATATATTTGCTTCATAAATATATTATTTACTGATGTTTATACCTAGTACATACATCATTTGTCTAGTATTTACTAGGTAAATAAACTTGTCCAATATTTATTTACGTGCTGTATATTTTAGCGGTTCATACCATAATTTAAATCATCTTGTTGCAAAGTTTTCTCTCACAAAAATATAAGTTTTTATTCAAACTTATGAATCAAACAAGCACTTAGTAAACCAACCAAAGAAAATATATTTACATGATACATAATAAAACCATTAAATACCTAATGTTTACCACGTAAATAGAGTTATCTAATAATTAGTAAACCCGCTATTTACCGTATTTAGAATTTAAATTTAGGATTTTAGATTTATTTAATTCACAAATATAAATAATATTTACCAATACCTACTTAATACTTTATGATATTTGCACTCAATAAATAAATTATTTACCTATTACTTGCCCTTTTTACATGATAAATGCATTATTCAGTGATGTTCGCCAATTTATTCACTTGGTAAATAAATCATTTTCCAATTTTTATGCCTAACCAATTCAATTTTTATTTGATGTTTATCAAGTAAAAAAATCTACCTAATACTTTTTTTTGTTTCAATGCTTAGCTGCGCCCAAGATTTAAGCCTGAAATCTACCCCTTAACCTGCCCCACCTTCACTAATTAAAAACATACCAAGTAAATAAATTTACCTAATATTTTACATAACATATACCGATATATATATTTAATAAATACATTATTTTGCAGGGGTTAAAATTTTTGTGTGCGCCACCCCCCATTCCCCTAGGCAGAATCCTAGTGACGGCTCTGGTTGGTCGTCAGTGCTTTGGCCTCATGAAGGGGTGGCCGTGGAAGGTTTTCTTATAAGAGAAACTCAGGTGCATGTGTAAGAGTCTACTCGTGGCAGATCGGATTAGCCTGTGGGGTGAGGTGGAAAGGTCTGCTGAAGGGGGGTGGGGCTCCATTCGGATGGCCGGAGTTGGGAGACAGAGCTACTCTCTTTTAGTAGGGATGGTGCAACAGGAGGATTAGATTTGGGACAGTGGATCGTGAAGCTCGGAGAATGGGTGGCAGGGGAAGGGAGACAGGTTGCCTCCTCCGCTCGGGTAGAGATGTAATGCATGCAAGAGGTGACCTCCGCTTTGATGCGGTCGGATTCCGACCAGGCTTCAACTGGTTGTGGCAGACCTAAAGATGGCTTTTGTCGTACGTTTTCTCACTCTCTCAACCAGGTAAGACTGGGATTTTTTGGTTTGCTTGGTTGACCTACATCACCGTCAATGATAATCCTTGTGTGCATGTAGGTTTTCTTTCGGTAAAAGTATTGATGTTTCTGCCTTGGTTTGGTTTTATGTTTTGTTATTATGTTTAGATTGTAATAACGAAGATGATCTTTTCACCTACGGCTTTAGTTGTTTGTCTCTTTTTCTTATTATCAGTGGAAGGTATGTAGATGTTTGACCAGACATTAGTCTAGATCATGTCAGTATGTACCCTCAATGAAAACTAAAAGTCATTTGTAAAAACTAAATAAAATAAAATAAAAAGAATTTTTTTAAAGATTAATTTTCTCTAGAAAGACATAAATAAATCAATAATTTCCTTAGAAAACCTAAAAGCATACATTAAAAATATGGATATTAAAAAAAAAAGTCTAGAAAAAGACTAAAAAAAATTTCCCTACCGTGTTAAAAGCAAAGACTATTTGGATTAAAAGTAACTTGCATTTAGTGTATACTTTTTCGTCCAAAAATGAAGCAAGAAAGCAATACATAAGCCTCATTTGTTTTTGTTCTCATAATTTTTAAAATATTGTCATATGCTTTTCAAGACAAAAATTTTAAAAATACTCTCAGTATAATTCCTAAAAAAATTTATTTTTCAAAACAAAAACATTTTTACATATTTTAAAAATAATACCAAACGGTCCTATAACATTAACAATATTTGGGTTTAGTTCCTTCCATAATAATTGGTCTCATTCTATGTTTGTACTTGTTTTAGTGTTAATGAAAATTTCACATGAAGAAAAGAAAAAAATCGGAGAAAATATATTAAAATGTTAGTTATCTTCTTAACTAAGAACCTAAGGTCCACTGGTTGTATATTTTTGAAAAAATTACATGTTATGTTACGTTTAAAAAGTTGTATTTATTTATGTCGCATTTAGAAAAGTTTGTCACATTTTTATTTATATTTCTTGTTAAATTATGCCACAAATAATTGTTATGAAAATTCCCCTAAATTTTAGCAAAGATTGAATTGACTCAGCAAAGATTTGTATATAGAAAATAAGTTTATATTATATTGTATTGAATTGAATCTCCGGAAATTGAAGCCATTTGTAAAAACTAAATAAAATAAAATTTTAAAAAAACTAATTTTCTCTAGAAAGACGTAAATAAATCAATACTTTTCTTAGAAAAACTAAAATCATCCATTAAAAAATATGGACACTT
This sequence comes from Artocarpus heterophyllus, assembly GCA_025403435.1. Lineage (NCBI taxonomy): Eukaryota > Viridiplantae > Streptophyta > Magnoliopsida > Rosales > Moraceae > Artocarpus > Artocarpus heterophyllus. The sequence continues at coordinate 21,828,707 of CM046351.1, forward strand.
AAAAAAGAGTCTAGAAAAAGTCTAAAAAAAGTTTCCCTACCGTGTTAAGAGCAAAGACCCAAAGACCATTAGATTGAAAGTAACTTGCATTTATTGTCTACATTCCGTCCAGAAATGAATCAGAAAGCGACACATAACATTGACAACAACCATAAAAAAAATATTTTAAAAAAAAAGAACTGGGTAGTCGAAACAAAAGAATTTGACTTTGGAGGAGAAATTATATGATGTTTAAAAGGACGGTAGAAATCAATGGTGAAAATTATTTTTATTATAATATAAAAAAAATTTATACTGTAATATATTTTTTTATTATTATTATAACATATAAAAATTTTATATTGTTTATAACTAAAATTATGATAAAAATTAAATAATTTCTATCATTATCAAACACCCCTTTAAACAAATGAACGCACCAAGAGCTTAACATCAGCTGCTGAAGGACACGCATCAGACGAAGCGTATCCCTTTAACAGAAATATATATATATCTATATAGACACACGAAATCGACAAAATGACGAGGGCACGAGCATCTGATTCCCTTTTTGGTAAATGTCTGATCACAGATCAACGACAAACCAAATTTTCAACGTAATCCTAAAAAATATTCCGTACCAATATGTTTTTTAATAATTTTTCTGGTATGTATTTTGCCACATGACTGTGACGGCTGACAAAAGAGAAAAGTCGAGGAAGTTTCGTTTCTCGTCGGTATTCCAACGTCAAAGTCGGCAGGTTTTTTAAAAGTCCCATACCACGACCCCACTACCACCTAGGTGCGACTTTTGGCTTCCCTCTATTTCTCTGTCTTTTTCTTTTTCGATCTTTTTTTTTTGTTATTTTTCTTTTTTTAAGTTTTTGGAAGCTTTTGAGGGGGCATTTTGAAGGATGGTTTTAAAAAAAGTTATTTTAGATAAATAATTTTTTTGATAATTTTTTGACGTAAAAAAATATTTTTTTAAACATTAAAATAGTTTTATTTTTTTCTCTTTTTATTCTGTTAAAATTCTTCTATTTGTTACATTTATTTTTATCTTTTTTTAAAAAAAATTGAGATATTTTATCTATCTAAAAAAATATATTTTTTTGTTAACAAAGAATTATTTCTTTAATTAAGAATTTTTTTTAGCCCCATTCCCAAATTCTTCCGCTTTTTTGAGCTATATGTCAAAAGGGCCATCTCCAATACGTGCCAATGCATCAGAGATACCCCTATCTAATTAGAGAACTTCGGACAGTTCCGGCTGACTTTTTTGCCCCTCTTCTTGAACAACTAACTAATCTATCAATTCATGTATTTTGGTGCCATTTGTACCCAACCCAATGAAAAGTAATTGATTAATAGTTTTTCTAGACATTAGTAAAATCAAATTAAAACAAAAATAAAAAACTAAAATTTTAAAACAAAGACTACGGCCCGTTTGTTTCATGATTCAAATCACGGTTTAAATTATTTTATTACAGTATTTTCTCTCATAAAAATTTAAATCTTTATTCAAATACACAAACCAAACAAGCTCTACAAATGTAAAAAAAATCATAATATTAATTTTGTAGTTTTTCAACTATGGTATAATTTCAACGAAATTTAACGAGGGCAAAGTCCTCATAAAGCTTCTTTTTTCAGCTCCTCTTCCTTCTGAAAAACTCTCCATTTATTATTAATTTAAATACTTATAAAATTATAATCTTAATAAGTTAATATATAATTTATTTTTTAAACTAAATCTTGTTATTTTATTTATAACGGGTTATAATTTTGTGGTATTAAATAGAATTACTCGTTTGAATCACATGATCGTGTCAGCTTCATAATTATTCACCGGACTGATCTGGAACATCCAATTGGAGAGCGCCACGCCAGCATATTGTACAAAAACTTGTCCCAAGCCCAACCAACATTGGGGACATAAGACTATTACTGGAGGACAGACTAGCCACGGCCTAGAAGGCCCGTCCCATAATTCTCTCGGTCTTCTTGCCCGTCAAAGAGTGCAATGGCCATTTTCAAATAATGGAAACAGGTCATAGCACGAAACATGATCTAACCATAGAGGGTGTCCGTTTTTCAACATTAATTTTCATCAAAATCATGTCGTCAAAAAAGTATATATGTGTAATCTACATATATAAATAACAATCAGTGGCGGAGAATGTTATATTGAGAGAGAAATTTTTGAAATTGTATTTTTATCTGAAAGTTTTTAAAATATTTAAGGTCTGTTTGTTTCGATACTCGAATCACGATTTGAATCATTTTACTACAGTATTCTCTCACAAAAATTTAAATATTCATTCAAATACTTTATTCAAATACTCAAACCAAACGAGCTCTTAGATTAGAGCTATTTTGTAAAGAAATTTATAACCGTATCATGAGAAAAATTATAATTGTGTCTATACTCTATAATAAAATAAAAATATATATTTATGTAATAAAATATTATTTTTAATACCCTTGCTCGAAAAACATAACTGTCCAACTCTGCTGCTGCGGTCCTTTTTCAGAATGACATATGCTACACTGCATCTTAAAAGCCCTTGAAAATCTCCCAACAAAAATCTAAAGGTCCGTTTGTTTCGTAGTTCGAATCACGGTTTGAATCATTTTATTACAGTATTTTCTCTCACATAAATTTAAATCTTCATTCAAATACTTTATTCAAATACTCGAACCAAACAGGCTCTAAAGCTGCCATTATGATTCTAACAGAAACAACTACTTTCTTTCATCTTTCTTTCCCCTATTTTCAGAAACTAATTAATAGCCGTTTTGAAAAAAGAGTTTTAACCATTATTGCCTTTTCATAAACTCATTAATAGCCGATTTGAAAAAACAATTTTAACAATTAATTAATATGATAAAAAGCTAGCTACCGATTAAATCTAGACCTCTGTTCCGATGAAAAAAAAAATAAAAAGCAATAAAATTAGAAAATTAAAACACAAAAGTAAATCAAAAAGATCACTCAAGTAATCAGCCATTGAGTAAAATTAGTCTAATATGATACGAAAACATAAAGTACGGCACAGAACAGTTTCAAATTGTTAGCGAATGAACATAATATACATATACACATACATATACATACAGATATATGTGTATGTGCATATAGAATGTCAAAATTTTTGTTTTTGTTCTCAAAATTTTTTAAAATATTTTTATATATTTTTGAGATAAAACTTTTTAAAACATACTTAACATAATTTTAAAAATAAAAATATTTTTATTTATTTTAAAAATAACATACGGTCCTTTAATTTTTCTAAAACGCACTCACATAAAAAAAAATAGATCTAAAACAGTGTGAAAGAACGCAAAAAAGAAGATTATTGTTTTGCCCAGAGATAAATTCTGAAGGAATTTTGGAAAATAGCAATATAATAGAGAAAGTGAAAAACCTGGATACTTTTCCTCTTCTTGTAGGCCGCATCCCGCTTGGCTAGATCCGCGACGAAACGAAACCTGCGGCGAGGGTTTTTGACCACGGCGCCGACGGCGGATCTCCATCTCAGTTGAGCCTCAGGCGACGGATGCTTGGGCGCCACATCGAAGTCCTCGAAGTTCCAAAGCTTATCCATGTCTGGATTTTGCTATCTTTCCGTACAAATCTCTCTCTATCAAGGAAAGGACAAAAAGAAAAGGACGGCCTTCGGATAAAAAGAAAGTGATCGGAAAGTATTGTTTGATTGAATTGGCGCGTTCCCTTATTAAAAGCAGAAGACTCTCGCTCAGTCGCCCAAAGGAGAACGAGAGCCAGGCAGTCTAGATATCAAATCCATCTTTTACACAGCGCACCAGAGGCTGCAGCATAGGGCCTCTTATAAATTGGCACTTTAGTCGCACGTTAGACAGTAAAAAATGAATTTGTTAAGTTTGTTTTATAGTTTGAATCATAATTTAAATTATTTTATTATAATATTTTCTCTTATAAAAATTTAAATTTTTATTTAAATATTTTATTTAAATACTAAAAAAATAAGCTCTTAATAATTTAATAATTTATTGATAAAATAAAATTGTCTATGCTATAAGAAGTGCATAATTTGTTTCCACTTTTCTTTTGTGGATTTTTTGTAGCACAAAAAAAAATTCTTAAATATAGTCGTGCTTTTGACTTTAGTTTTTAGTTTTTTATTTACAAAAAACAAATAACAAATTTTTAAAACTTTTAATTGATTTGGTGGCATGTTGGTGTCCCACCTTTTCCTATTGTTTCAAGCATCGGAAGTCATCTTTTTATTGAAAGCTTTTGTGACTACTGTTTGTTGTTTTTTTTTCTTTTTCTTGCTTTGGGTTTGTAATAATAATGGTTTTTACCCACTTTTTCTGTCTTTGTTTAGTTTACATTTGCTAGATTTGTTTCTTAGCGGATTTTTGTGTGGCCTTAGTGTTGTGAGCTTCTCGACATGAATCGATTAAACATTACTATTGATTGTAGACAATCGATCTATTAAAAAGCCTTGTAGGGTGTTTGGAAGCATGGTGGAAACCATTGGTTAGAACCAATTTTACTATAGCATATAAGAGTTTTATACTGTACTGATTTTTTTTATTGTTATTATAGCATGTGCGAGCTTTACACTGTTTATAATTAAAAAAGTGGTTCCCACCACTTTTGACAAACACACCCTTGATCTTTGGTGTACTTTATTAGGCATTCATTTGTAAAGCATAATACACATTATTCCCGTGAATATTTTATTCGAGTTTACAAGTAGAGCCAATTATTTACCAGAGTATGTGTTTCCTATAATTGGAGGCAATTAGGGTGTAAGTTAGTTTGTATTTTTTTTTTTTTGACAAGAATAATTATTGGTGTTTGTATTACCTTTTTGTAATAAAAATATTTCCTAATATAAAAAAAGTTAGAGCTTAAATTGAGATCAAAGTCATAAATTGAGGGATTTTAAAATTACTTCTTATTTATCACTATCAAGCTAACTACCATAATTAATTATTTAACAGCTAATAACGACATAAATATTTAATAATTACTATAATTGCTATTATAATCAAACGTGGCAGTTAAAAAATAGCACTATGTCAATACATTTTTATTGCAACATAAAAATAAATAACTTTTTTCAATAACTTTTTTAAAAGAAAATATTGAACTTATAAGATGGGGATTCGAAATCAAATCTATCTGAAGTAGGTGTGATATTAATCTTATCAATTTCTTTTGTCTAGCTTTTATTGCTCTGCTAAATTTTGAGAACATCCCGTAAGAATATAAGATCCAGTAATTGGTAACAGCATCTCTTGAATTGTGTGGGGTATTTACACACTTTTTTTTTTTTTTGGGTAAATAGCACTACTAGTCCTCAATCTTTCATGAAAATAAACATTTGGTCCCTAATTTTTTATTTTTGATCTATCAATCCCCAACTTTTGATTTTAGTTGTTAAGGGATTAATTTAATAACCAAATAGTTATTTTTCGACGGTTTAAGGTAACAAAATGGTCCTCAAAGTTAACAAAAATGTGACAAATTAGTCCTTAAAGTTATCTAAAAAGTAACAAATTAGTCCTCAAAATTAAACCTTTAATTTCATCTCTCAGTAACTAAAATGAAAGATAAATGATTGATAGATCAAAATAAAAAATTAGGAGAAAAATTATATTTTTGTGAAAGGTTAAGGACTAATGTATCAATTTACTTTTTTTTTTTTTGGCTTTTTTGGGGGACAGAGTGGGGCCATCACATTTGGTAGCCAAAGCCAAATCAAAAAGAAAAAAAAATTCTATGTTTCTGAACTGCAACATTAATTATTCTGTCAAAGTATGGAACTTTTTCATTAGATCTTTAATATATATATATATATACACATATATATGTATGTATGCATATAAAATCAGAATAAGTATTGTGTATTATTTTTAAGACGCTCAAAACTTAAAATGTTTCATAGTTTTTTTTGTGAAACGTTTTTTTGTTTGTTTTCTGATCAACATGTTTTTTTTCTGTTTTTTGAAACTTTTTTTCTTTTCATTGCCCAAAATGTTTTTTTCTCTAAAAAAAACATTTTTTTCATTTTTTTATTTTTTTCTTATTTATTTATTTATTTTTGCTTAATGTGCTTAATACTCGTTCAGAGCTCGTACTAATCTCACAAGAGAAAAAGAAAAAAGAAATCTCATGAAAAACATATGGTTGGAAAGAAGGATGAAAAAGAGAAACAAAGGTAGTTTTTGAGTTTGTCAACTTTGATAAGACCCGTTTAATAAGGTACGGACTAACATTTACGAGCGTCAAAGTCATTTTTTTTTTTTTTTTGAAGTGAGCGTCATTGTTGAAGTTGTCTGGTATTTTGTGTTATATCTTAGAATTTAAATAGGAAAATGCTATAATAAAGTGCAAAAAATTTCTATATTGGTGGAGAATTTTGTTAGGACCTTTAGATTTTGATCTAACGGTGAAAAAACTTCAAATGTATAAAAAACCCTATCATATATGAGTCAATGTCAAATTTTAAACCCTAATTTACGAGTTAATGTCAAATTTTAAACCTTAAATTATCTAATTCATTATTTTTTTTCTCATTCTCACTTAGATCTCTTTGTTCTTTTATTTTGTTTGTGTAACTTCCATACCAAAGAGGGAGAGATCTCATCGTAAGCCTGTAACGTCCCGAAATTTATTTAATATTAATATAATGTAAATGATGAATTAGTGTGCCATAATTAAAGTTTTAACTTTAATTAGATTATTTGGTTGGATTTTTAGTTTTTGGTTGTTTTGTTAAATTGATGTGTTCAAAAGATTTCTTATTGATTTAAAATGATGTTTTGAGTTTTAAAACACAACAATTTGTAAAATGTTAAAAATACTCCGTTTTACAAAACCGTAGGCGGCACATGGTTTTCGCACAGAAAAAACCGCCCACCGATTTTCTCTATTTATTTTCCTTTCCTCTCTCTCTCTCCTCACTTCCACGCCCATCTCTCTCTCTCTTCCCTCTCTCTCTCGGCAGCTCACTCTCTCTCAATCTCTCTCTAAAAATTTTTGATTTCCATTCGAATCCAAGCTTCGGAACAGCAAGGAGGAAGCTCGGGGACGTGATTCGGCAACCGAGAACGCGGATTGAAGCTTCGATTCGAGGTTAGATTCGAAATTTCTAAACTTTTTCAAAATTTTCGATTTTGTGTGTTTTTGAAATCTAAGTTTGTTTAAGCTTAGAAAACCGTGGATTTGTGTTAAATGAGCTTAGAACAACTAGAATCTAAACCTAGATTGAAGAAAAACGGATTGGATTCAAGATTTTCATTTTTCTCCTCTTTTTCTCATTTTCGGATTTTGAAGATTTTGAGTTCAAATGTTGTTTAAATGATTCCAAACATGTTTTAGAATGTTTTTCTATCAACTATAGTTATTTTTCATGCCTGGGAATTGAGAAAAACAGGTTGGAATTCAGATTTGGATTTTGGGGATCGAGAAACCCGTGGCTGGGATTTCTGGATTTTCCCAGTTCGGCAGGCCGAAGTTCATGTTCGGCAGGCCGGAGTGATGATCGGCAGGCCGGTGTTCTTCCGATCGGCAGGCCGAATCTGGGGACATGTTCGGCAGGCCGAACTTTGCTTCCGGCAGGCCGAACTGTACAGTTCGGCAGGCCGACCGAGGCATGGAAAATTTTGTGATTTTTACCCGATTTCACTGTTTTGAACCCTGATTTAAATCCCAACCTTATAGGATGATTTTAATGATACAAATGGCACACTAGGACATCATGAAATGATTTAGTAACATAGAATGTCTCGAACTAGATATTGATCGACTTAGTTTGTATCTAGGACTGTTCGTGGTTCCGTGGAGCTAACGTATAGCGGATCGGGATTACAGTGTGGGGTACCGGCACGAGTACTGAGGTAGGACTTCTATCCTATTTCTTTGGTAGCCTGGTTTTGAAATGATTTGGCTTTGAAAAGGATTTCTATCAAAATGTTTTCAATGGTTGTTTGAAAATGGTTTTATCGGTTATATTTTTATATACCGTGACATGAAATGAATTTCATAATGAATGTAATTGACAACACTCGGTAAATGGGTTTTGAATGATAATGATAATAACCACATGGGCATGATGCCATATCAGAGATCGGGTCGTGATCGACCTTGGGGGCAGGTCCCGAAACCCAGCTGGGCCACTACGGTGGTGATATCATGGTTTGCCTAGGTAAATGTAAACTGGTGTTTTGATTTGACGAGTAGACTGTTCTGTGTCAGAACGGTTCTACTCAATTTATTTATTCAAGTTTCTTCTTGCATAACTCCTGATAATGCTATGTTTCTTTGCATTAAATTATTTTATAAAACTTAGTCCTACTGAGCCTTTCGCTCACGTTTTACTGTTTTAAATTCCCCCCCCCTCTAGGTGGTTTCCCATTTAGGTTTGGAAAAGATTCTTCGGGCCGAACTCAGGAGCAATAGGAGAATTTATCTATATTCTGTATTTATTAATCGAGGCATGTAAGACTTAACTTCATTTGTACTTGGACTGTAATTGTATTTGTGATATTGTCAGATCCATGTGTGTGCACAAGTTGTGGGTTATGGAACCCATATTCGCGGTTTTTATTCAATTATTGTTATTTGTTTAATGATTTTAAATTCTTTATCAAATGTGGTGGAAAAATCTCTTTATTTCTTGCTTAATTGGATTTTTAAACCCTTAATTTCAATTAAACTCTCTTTTAATTAATCTAAATATTCCGCCACGTCACCTCCCGTACTCCGGGGCGTGACAAAGCCGTCATGCCAACCACTAGAGAGGGAGAGATCCTATCGATTAAGGCAGCAATGTTGACCCTTCATCATGCTAACCAAGCCCCGTTGCAGGTCGCCCTCCTTCGTGCTGGCCAAGCCCATCAAATGTCATTGACCCACCCCTGCAAACGACCGAACGCCAATATCTACTCCAAAACTCCATAAACGCCAAGAATATTGAGATCTGGCCTGAAACCCAACGAACGACGTCAATCTCTTCCGCGGCCTTTATCAACTCCGCATCGGTAAGAACCCTAGCCTCCATTTGCGGCGTCGCGCTCAAACCCAGCGGCAGTCGCCGATGATAGCGATTTGCGTTTCCCCACTACGGAGTCTAACAAACGATGTTGAACGATAGTACCTCCGCCTTTGTCGCCAAAATTGGGTCTTTACATCTTCTTTTTTTTTCAATTTTGAAATTAATCTATTTTTTCCTCAAACCCAACAGTGGTCTCCAATGATGTCGATTCACGTTTCGTCACTGTGGATACTGTTGAACGACGATGCGCCTGCCCTTGTTACCAAATCTGGGTCTTTGTTTCTTAATTTTTTTAATTTAAAAATTAATCTATTTTTTCCATGTTATTATTGGGAAAACTTTTGTGAAACTTGTGCAATTAAAATGTATTTTGTAATTTATAATGTGTTTGAGAGAGTAGTTCAAACCAACTGTGAATAATATAAAGCTCTCACATGCTATAATAAAAAGTTATAATGTAAAGTTTTCACATGCTAAAGTTTTCAAACCCAAGCTGATGATTTAAACTACTCTCTGCCCTATTAATTATGTTTTTGAGATTGATTTGTCTATTAGTTTGTTGTACTATTTGTGAAAAAACCGTGCAATTGGTTTGATCTTTGATTTGTAAAATTTGTTTAATCTAAATGTTTAGATTTATATGTTTATTAATTCTTTAGGATCAGTGTATTAATATAGTGGTGTGTAAGTGTTGAAATGTTTTTTTTAAAAGGGTTTAATCTGGGTTTAAATGTGTATTTATTTGTTGAAATGGTTTAATTTTTTAAAAGATGTAATTAATTTTAAAATTATTTTGATATTTTTTTTAATTTCTTAAACATAATTGTTTTTCTCTTCTAAAAATATATATATATATATATATATATATAATGGTTTTCTATTAATGTTTATTGTATTTAAGCAATGTGGGCGAGATCATGTAGAACCATGTTGAGATTACATGTCAACCTTTGGATCATTCTAGAAGCATATCTATTAAATATGGTAGCGAGAAAATTATAGAATTCTTTGGTATACTCTGGCTGCGCACAAGAAAAAGCTTTACTAGTATAGTGCAATTTTAACATCGAATTGTTTTAAATCCATAAAATTTACATTTTTTATTGTACTATGTATTTCATCATAAATTATATTAACATAGCATAGATTTGTCACGAATTTTGTTTAAAAGATGCAAATCATTTGTCTAAATTTTGAATCTTAAATGATGTCTAATTAATCAATTGTGACACATTATTTAAAAGCTTTAAATCCTTTTTAATCATAATATTCTCCGTTTAACCATGTCCATGTTAATGTATTGACGTTAACTCTTTTTTTCATTTTGTTTTTCGAGAAACGCTCTCTTTACTATGTATTTTGTAATACTTGCTTTCTCTTTTTGTAGACAATTTCCGATGGGTATTGGCTGATGGACAGTGGCGCCGCTGCATGCAGTAGACAAATAATGGAGATAGAGAATGGATATCATGCACATTTTATTTCCACATTCAGTATTTGTTAACTATGACATTTTAAGTAAGTATAAATAGTATGGTTGGAACCATATATGGATATTTTGGAGATCAAGGGGTCAAGATATCACAAGATAAGTAAGCACATGGACCATAAGTATCAGGTGATAAGAGATGTTATAGAGAATGGGCATGTCGCAATATGTAAGGTCGTATCTGAGGACAATTTGCATGATCCTTTTCACGAAGACACTACCTTCGAGGCTTTTTGAGAAGCGTAACATGTTACATTTACTCACTTATAGTAAGTGGGATATTGTTAGACTTGGTATTTTAAGGATTAAATGATGCAATTATTTTTGAAATATTTAATCAATAAATAGTTTATTGTTTATGTCATATATCAATATTTTCCTCTTTATATTCGTTTATGTTGAATATACGCAAACTAAAGTCTGCTACTATCATTCTAAACCTTTAATATTGTGTATGTGATGAAAAATTATGCAAAAGACACGAATCTTAAGGTGATGGTCTAAATATAAAAGGTCCGCAATAGAAGGAATAAAGTTGGATGCCTTAGTCATGTAAAGATTGTTATACTGTCTAAACTTATCTTGGTCATTGGAGTGGGACTTCACAAGTAAAGATATTAGTGTATTGTCATTGGTAACAATATGTTAGATCGAGATTAAAGATGAATTAATTTAGTGAATAATTTTGTTTAAATGAATCAATTCATTTTAGATAATTATATGTATTATATCTCAATCTTAAAATGAATTAATAGGTCTATTCTCTTAACTTATGTCTTTTGATGTACCAAATAGTGACATCTTGAATTAAATGAAAGTACTGTTACAGGTGTGGAGCCAAATCAAGTCAACACTCAACAAAAAGGAAGAAAAATGAGAGAAAAGGCAGATTCGGGGCGCTGCAGAGCCAAGATTGGTCGCCGCAACACCTGCATGGTAGTAAGGCAGCGTCGTGGCGCTGGCAAGAGAGCGTCGCGGCACTGGCAGGATAGCGTTGCGGCACCGAGGCATTGTGACTTGCGATTTTTTAGAAGATTTCGACCTAAAAATGGGAAACGACTAGGGTTTTCTAGTTAGTTGCTTTCCTTGGTGTATAAATAGACATAAGGTGGCTAGGGTTGAGCGTGTATGACCTTGTGAAGGTGTGTGACTTTATGTGAGGCATATTTTTGTGAGAGCTCCATTGTTGTGAGAGAAAAATTCTCACAGGGTGCTAGGTAGAAGAGAGTTTTGGTAAATATAATTTGAGAGTGTGTGAGAAATTTCTCTTGTAATCTGTAATCTCCTTCATCATAGTGGAATCTGCAGCGGCAGAAACAGAATGTAGTCTTAAATTTGGACGAACATGTATAAAAATTTGGTGTCTCTCTTTTCTTCTTTCTCCAATTTCTTTTCTGCAATTATTCATTCTTGCGGTCCTTGAAATTAGGATACGCCTAATTCCCAACATGTACATATGCTAATATGTTGGAGACATGACTCTTTGACAATATAGACTCATCATTCATACATATGGAATCCATAGCTCTTTTGTAGATTTAATGATATCCTCTTATAGGTATTATCTTAGAACTCAAAACTTAAAGCGCTCAACTATTTGGATACATTTGTATAACCGAATGATTTCCTATTTATGTTGTGATGAATAATAAATATTCCAATGATGAGATAATGGAACATAATATAAATATAATTAGGAAGGTACAATAGAATTTATCCTTAAGCAAATTATGAATATCCTATAGGGACGTTGCACATCAAGATAAGTCATGGATGAAAAATTTATTGGAGTTTCGCAATCTTGTATATAGTTCAAAAGTGCTGCTCTAAGCTTTTAGTAAAATAGCTTTAGAGTTGACAATTGTAAAATGAACGTGTTGGAGACGTGTTCTTTTAATGCCTATTTACAGGCTTGTCTCTATGAAAAACTTTTACTCAATTGCTGTGAAAAAAAAAACTACAAATTATCGGCAACTCTTATCTTATTGTTATTATCATTTGTTTTTTTAACCAAAAAGCTATATCAAGGGCATTACATCACATTTTATCCTCTCTTTTTTTTGTTCTTTTTGCGCTTAAGACTTTCATTCTTTTGAAAAGAGCTATGGTATAGTGCATTTTTTTCCTCCACTAATGGAGTACAATCCAAAGGCTCATATTCAATCTCAACTGGAGCTTATGTAGTCTCTTTCACACCAAATTATAACTTAAATACAAATAATAATGATTAAAAACTCAAAAACCCATTTTTAAAAATCCCAAAATAAAAAAATTCAACAAAAAACCTAAACCTATCTTTGACCTGCCAACTCCGATGAGATTTGCAAATCTATCTCTACTACAAACCAGCCACAAACCCTACCAGAGATGGGGAACAGAGGAAGATGATTTTTCAACACGATGCCCTCGAGGCCTCAGTAAAGCCTCCATGAATGCCGATGCTACTCTTATTTCTCCACGCTTCCTTTCTTGCTCACCGATCATCGGATCGACAATAGCAGCCTCTCACCAAGCCTGTGCCCCTGTGAAGCCATCGTGAGCCCTTGTGAAGCCCTTTGAGAAGGCCATGAAGCTTATATCCGAGACCCAAAACCTCCGTGAAGCTCATCGAAATTTCACCATTTTCGTGCCGACTAGTCAAAGCCTGTAGCTCCTCCTTCTATCGGAGTCCCGAGATTCACTCCAACCTACGTAAGGAAGCAAGACCATTGGTGATAAGCATGCACGACCAAAGTCTGATGACAGCAATGTTAGACATGTATGCCCTAAGGAGTAAAAATATAATATGCTTTTGCAGACATTTTTATCAATAAAGAATTTATTTATTATTAATATACCAAATCTTGTCCTCTTTACGTTTCAATTTGTTGAATGTATGTTAAGCAAATAATAGTCTGAGACTGTCGGTCTAAACCTTTAAGAATTAGACATATGATGGACAGATTATGCGGAAGACACGATTCTTAAGGTAACGATCTAAATCATAAGACCTGCAATCGAGGGAATAAAGTTGGGCGCTTTATTCATGTACAAATTGTTATGTTGTCTATATCCCTATTAGAAGATAGTTTGTCTTGACCATCAGAGGTGGACTCAATGAGTAGAAACATTGGCACATTGTCATATGTGACGATGTGTTGGATCGGGACATAAAGTGAATTGATTTGGATTAATAATTCTGTCTTAGCAAATCGATTCACTTTAGACATTCATTTGTATTGTATCTTAATCTTGAGATGAATAGTGGGCTTGTTGTCTTGACTTGTGTCTTTTGATGTACTAAAGGGTTATACCCATATTTTAATAGTGGTATACATGTCGGTATGTTAGAGGCATGACTCTTGATAGCGTAGACCTATTATTCATAGATATGGAATCCATAGCTCCTTTTTAGGAGTAGTGATATCCTATTATATGCGTTATCCTATAATTGAAAAACTGAAGCGCTCAACCATTTGGATACATAGATGTAACCGAATGGTATACCGTCTTTGGATGGTAAGTTTTCCAATGGTGAGATAATAGAACGTAAGATAAAAATAATCGGGAATGTAAGACAAAACTTGTCCTTAAGCCGGCTATGGATAATCCTATAGGGATACGATGTACTATGATATGTCATGAAGACTTAACTATACGGGCTTCGTAGTTCTATATAGTTTGAGAGTGCAACTCCAAGCTTTTAGTGGAGTAACATTGGAGTTGATAATTATGAAATGTATATCTAGGATATTGGGTTTCATAATTATCGGAAGCTTGAATTATATAGGTTTATTTGGTCCCCTTTGCTAGCTCACAACATCCTGTAATGATATGGTGTGCTTTTTCAATAATTGGTGACTTATGTCAGATTTATTAGATTGGTTGAAATTTGAAAGAATCAAATAATTCATGTCTGTTTATCAATTGAATTAATTTTGTGATAAAATTAATTCAAGATAAACTTGTTGAATTATTAGGATCGGATAATTCTTGTCTGTTTATCAGTTGATTTAATTTTGAATAAATTAAATCAAGATAAAATTATAGAATTATTAGGAATTCATTTATTTTCCTATGGATTATCTAGATAAAGTTGTTTTAATTAGATAGCTTCTCTATTGGGTTATTTGAATTAAAACTGAGACTTTATCCTATAGAATATCGGGTGGAAAATAAAAGATTCGCTGAGTTTTTTCTATCGGCAGTTCGGCATGCCAATCCTCAAGTTCAGCCTGCCTATGGGGCAAGTTCGGCCTACCGATTAAGCAGATCGGCCTCCCTATGCAATTTAAAAAGATCACACTTTTCCACACAGGTTTCATCAGATATTGATCCAAATTTGATTCCGATTTGAATTTTGAGGCATTATCTGATAAAGAATGACTCCTAGACCCAGCCTCTATATAAAGAGAGTGAGTCTCATTATTATTTAGATCAATTGAGAGATTGAGAGTGATACTCTACTGGTGAGAATCTAAAAACTCCCTAAGAGCTCTTGTTCACAAATCACGAACATTAGGTTTGGGTTCTCTCAATTGGTTGGAAAGAGAGTCCCTTGGAGGAAGAGCTGTACATGTAAGCCCACACTCACTTCAATTATGGATAGAGAATAGCAAAGAAGACTAGTTGGTTGAGGCTCTTCTAGAACGTTACTTCTCTTCACGGATTGCGGGAGTTTTTAGCATTTAAAGGTTAGTAAGATCTGGTTAATTTATGCATATAGTGTATCAAACTTATGTTTTAAAAAATACTCTAATATAAAAAAATTTTAAAATTCTGCTGCATATTATTTGTTCCAATAGGCAATGTCTAGAAGGGATTGTTGTCGGCAACCATTGAAACTCTTCAAAGTTTTGATGTTAGAGTTAGGGTTTTGCTCATTCTTGAAATCGACGCTATAAATAAAAATAGTATTAAATTGATGGTTGAGATTAATTTAGGTGAGAAATTGATATAAAAAAAATAAGTATGGTTAGTTGTAGTTGTTTCTACTTTAACTTTTATATGCAACACAATTTTGAACTATTAGGCTATGATGGGAGGGTCCAAAATTTACACTCCATTGGTGAAGAATTCTTTTTATCTTCCATCGTAGCATTTGCTCTTTTTATCAATATAATATGGTGGGCATCTTTAGAGGACTTTTTCTTATTAATTTCTTATTAAATATTTCCATAAATTAACATTTCTTTATTGAAAAAACTAAAAGTGGAATTTTTCTTCTATTTTATTGACAATTTGATAGAAGCCTGGAAATAGGCAAGGAAACAACTGGAAATACACATATTTCCATAAAGTAACAGTTCCTTATTGAATAAACCAAAAGTGGAATTTTTCTTCTATTTTATTGACGATCTGATTGAAGCCTGGAAATAGGCAAGGAGACAACTGGAAATACACATATTCCCATAAAGTAATAGTTCTTTATTGAATAAAACCCGAAGTGGAATTTTTCTTCTATTTTATTGACGATTTGATAGAGGCCTGGAAATAGGCAAGGAAACAACTGGAAATACACTTTGAAGGGCACGCTATGAGGAAGTAAAAAATTAAAAAAAAGGACGAATTTGGACAAATTTTAGGAATTCTCGCTGAATTATATCGTTTGTGTCAAAATATCTCTCAAACTTTAAAGCGTATATGTTGTAGCCCTTGAATTATAATGCCACTGTATATTTACCCCTAAACTTTAAAACATGTTATTTTTTTAACAAAATAATACTTGTTACACTTATTAAAATGATAAATTCATCGGTTTATTGAAAACCCTTAAGGAACTAACTTGAATTACAATACTTTCTTCACTTTTCGTCCCTTTTTTTTGCTTTTGAGCAGGTACTTTAAAGAGATAATATACGAGAATTTGGTGTCTAACTAGTTCATTTAGAGTGAAAATAACATTTATATTATCCCTAAGTCAAACAAAATTTAGAAATTCCTTCCAAAAAACAATGTTTCAAAGTTTGGAGGATGAATCTGGAGAAATATTATAGTTCAAGGGGAAAAATATATATGTTTTAAAGTTTAAGGGCCATATTGACAGAAGTGACATAATTTGAGACTAATTCGTGGAATTTACTTGAAGAGTCTATTACTAAGTATACTAAGTAGAGAAAGCATATCACAAAAAAAAAGGAAAAAAAAAGTAAGTTAACAACAGCATATTAACGATGTTAAATCGAAAATCTAGTTTAAAAGTTTTAAAGGTTTTAAATGATGTGTCATAATTTAATTAATTGGATACTATTTAAGATAGAAGTTTAGACAAAAGATTTAAGTGTAAATGGAAGTTTATCATTTTTTAGAAATCCGCAAATAGTGTTTTATTCCCTTGACAAAAAAATAATAAGGTTTTTGTCAACGTTGAATGTAGATTGAAAATAGACCTATTTTTAAAATTAATTCCATATTCTTAGAGGCGTTAATAAAATTTGTTGCACATGTGATAAGAGAAAATAGACAAGTTTATAACCACTTTCATGATCTATGACTCTTTGAAGCCTAAATAGGTTGCGTTCAATTTTTCATCAACAGTAGAGCTAAATTCAACAATAAAGTAGATTGAATTGAATATTCAATAAATTTCAAACAAAATATTGAATATTCAATAAGGAAAAAGGAGAAAATCTTCTCCCTCTCTTTTAAGTTAAAAGAGAAAAATCTTTGGTTGATAGAGAAAAAGTCTTGAGATAAGGGCCTATAATGTGGACATATCTTTCCAATTTACATGTTGTTTGGCAAAGAGTAGTTTTAACTACTATCTCAATTATAAACAGTATAAAACTCTCACATGTTACAATAAAAAGAAAATATTTATTGCAGTGTAAAGCTCTCACATACTACAGTAAAAATAATTCTAACCAATGCTTCCCACCACAGTACCAAACACTTAGTTTCCTTGTAAAATAAGGAAACAAAATAGCCAAAGGATACGAAGGAAACATGTAGCGCATGTAAAGCAAGGGGCCAAGAGCCAACACAGAGAGAAAGAAGGATAATAATTAGAAAATGAAGATTGACAAAAAAAAATAAATCATCTTTGTATTTGTCTCACGCATATTAGAGTTTCAGATTTGTCCTACATAAATAAACTGATTAAAAATTAATAAAATGGAACACAAAACCGAGAAAAAAAATATTGTAACGTAAATCTAAAAATATTAAATTTTTGATATTTGATGATGACATATTACAACGGTTTAAATTGTTAAAATTGTGTCGTATAATATATTAATTATTTTCTTATTATTTTACCAAACCAAAGTACAACAACTAATTATAGAAAGAGGAGAAAGAAATTATAAGAAGAGAAAAAAGATATAGGACGCATGATGAATTTTAACAAAAAAAACGTAGAAAGGTAATTAGAGACGTTATTAAATATTAGAGTAGATTTACCTTTAGACTCTGAGCAATAATAATTGTCCCGTTTTAACCTTTAAATTTTCAACTGACATACTAATTGTATTTAAGCTTGTCAAATATTTCATTAATAGTACCTATATAACAAAATTATTAAAAATCTCGCTGATTTTATCATATAAGGTACACGTGATTTGTAAACAAAGAGTGATTTGCCACAATCTTTAAACATTTTTTGTTGTAAAGGTGTCACTAGCGTAACATTTAAAAAGTTTGAAAACTATTAATGTATCAGTTAAAAGTTTAGAGCCTAAAAGGGTGTTTGGAAAGGTTGTGAGAACTGTTGGTTAGAACCACTTTTATTATAACGATTTTTTATATTATTAATGTAGCATATAAGAGCTTTATACTATTTATAATTGAAAAATGATGAAAACTGTGGTTCTCATCACTCATCTAAACAACGGGTAAATCGACACAACTGATATTCATGTAGGCCAAAAGTAAAATTAATCCAAATATTAATTGTTCCAATTTTTTTTTTTGGAAAGAAAAAAAAGTAATAATTCCAAATCGGTCAAACGATTCAGGACGCAAACATTCCCAAACTGGCTGAAAGAGCTTCTACACATGCCGGCCGCCCTTTGGACGATCAAGTCAAAACGAAAGCATATATAGATCCACCGCCGCCGCCGCGCTGCCGGCCTTGTCCGACTATTGACCATGAATTGCATTTGTATTGAATATTTCATCGCCTGCAATATGCAGCAAAAAGCTGCAAAATTCTTTCTTGTCAACACGGGAGGCACCGGCCGCCAACTAATAACTGCTCGATAAAAGGCCGAGATCAGCTGTATACTTTTTGTAATTATTGAGCAATGGGAACGGAAAGGACAAGAAAAATATAATACTGATTTGCAATGTAGTGGGCACATAGTGGGAATATTAAATTTAAAAGTTGTACAAAAAAAGTAATCAACACGACATTTGCGGTAGTGGGAATATTAAAGTTGAAAAGCTGTACAAAAAACGTAGTCAACACGACATTTGTAGTTATCTGATGCATCGCATAGGAGGCGACAAGATAAATTCAACACTTTACTTTAATTGAACGCGGAGAGTGATTTCAAACTATAGTAGTGCAAAACGTTTTTTATGTTATAATATAAAGTTAAAGTTTATTATAATATACAGTTGTTATATATATTATATTGTATGGTTTTAATTATATCTTTTAATTATTTTTTCAAACATTTTAAAACTTTGCAGTAAAAATCACACCTAATTTCATCTAGATAAAAACTTCAAATCTCTACCTCTAAGTTTGAAAAAAAAAAAGTTGTACTTGATGATTTAAATTGTCCCTTTTTTTAACTATCTAGTTAATCAGCTAAAAATAAAAAATAAAACATGTTCATAAACATGTTTACAAAATATATCTTTGTCTTACCTTTTGTTACAGCTCAACTACTCTCTAATGTTACAAAATTACCATCTGTTGGAAAATAATACATAGTAAAATTTTAAAAATTTTAAATCAAAATATTTTTTAAAAGATAAGTTTGACATGCTAAATACATAAATTAATAACAGAACTTACATACCTCTTTTGTATACTGAAGCTAGCAGGAATCCGTGAAGAGAAGAATGTTCCAAAAAAGCTTCAATTAGCTCGTCTTCTTTGCTATTCTCTCTTTACTATCAGAGTGCGGGTGGTCGTACGCCGTACAGCTTTTCTTGTGGTGGCTCGTTTTTCAACCACTTGAGAATACCTAAAGCTAGAGTTCTTGATGTTAAACAATAAATGTCAAAGAGTTTCAGAGTTTCTCTAACTAGGGTACCCACTCTATGTTTTTCAAATGATCTAAATTAACAAAGAAAACTCACCACCTATTTATAGTGGTTGAATCTGGGTTTAAATCTTATCAAATTAGGCCTCAAATTCGAGTTTGAATTAACTTCTGATGAAAACGCCTCAAAAACGCATATTCTGATTATCACATGTTCGACGTGCCGATATGGGAGATCGGCTTACCGAACTTACTCCATAGGCCTGCCGAACTTTCCCATCGGCCTGTCGAACTTACGATAATCTGAAATTCTCAGAATATCTTAATTCAAATAACCCAATAGAAACGTTATCTGATTAAAATAATCATATACGAATAATCCTATAGTAAATAAAATATTATCCAAATAATTAAACATGTTTTATTTTGAATTAATTTACAAAATTAGTTCAATTGATAAACTAACATGAATTATTAAATCTACTCTTATCGAATTTTAGCCAATCTAATAATTAAATACAAGTACCAATGTATAGAAAAAACACAGTGTCGTTATAAGATTTATTATGAGCTAGCAAAAGGGACCCAATAGAATATATAAATCAGGCTCTTATAATTATAAAATAACATATCTCATATAAATATTTTATAATTATCAACTCTAATGCTACTCTACTAAAAACTTAGAGCTATACTCTCGAACTATATAAAATTACAAAACTCCAATAAGCTAACCATCCATGACATATCATAATGTGTCATTCCCCATAAGATATTTATAATCGGCTTAAGGATAAATTCTATTTTACCTTCTCAATTAGTTTTATCTTACTTTTATTATCACACCATTGGAATACTTACTATTTATAAATAGTATACCATTCGGTTACACCTATGTATCCAAATGGTTTAGCGTTCCAATCTTCTAATTACAGGATAATGCATATAAAAGAATATCATCAACTCTACAAAAAGAGTTATGGATTCTATATCTATAAATAATGAGTTTACGTAAATTAAGAGTCATGTCTTCAACGTACCGGTATGCGTACCATCATTAAATCAAAATGTCACTCTTTGATATATCAAAAGACATAAGTCAATAATACGGGTCCATTAGTTATTTCAGGATTAAGACACAACATAGATGATTGTCTAAAGTAAATTGATTTAAATAAACAAAATTATTAACCAAATCAATTCAACTTTTTGTCACGATCCAATACATCGTCACCTAGGATAATATGCCAATGTTTCTACTCAATGAGTCCCACTCGGATGACCAAGATAAGTCATCTTCCGTTAGGGATGTAGATAACATAACAATCTTAACATGAATAAAGTACTCAACTTTATTCCATCAATTGCAGATCTTATGATTTAGACCATCATCTTTAAGATTTATATCTTCCGCATAATTTGTCATCATTTGCATGATTCTTAAAGGTTTAGACTGACAGTTTCAAACATTTGTTGCTCATCATACATTCAATAGAAATGAACATAAAGATGACAACATTTAGTATATAAATAATAAATTAACTCTTTATTGATAAAATATCTTTAAAACTTATTACAACATTTTACTCGTGTCTAACACCATCATCTTATTCCTCATTTCCATTTCATCGTTGTACAAGTACATATTTTGTTTTTTCCTTTAACTTGTAAGTTCGCTTTTTAATCAAATTATTTTTCATTATTTTCTTTATGAACGTAAGAATTATACGTGCACACACACACATATACACACATATATATATATATATATATATAAAAGATATTTTTTTTAAAAAAAAATGTAGATGTTATCTTTTCAACTTTTATTGTACATGTTATATTTAACATTATAATACATGATAATTTTCTTAAATGTCATCCCTTAAAACTTACTTTTTCTAAATATAATACATGTTTAATATAAATAGTATTGCATAATTTTTCTAAATATGACACAAATAAAATATTTTAAAAACATGACATAATCTGTAATTTTTTTCTATGATATATATACATATGTAACACTTATTTTTATAATATATATGGTTTTTAGCGTAAAATCATATGTATACATACAAATATTAACTTTTAAAATGTTCAAAATTTTTTTTGCCTAATATTGTAGTATTATATATTATAGAAAATAATAATTTTGTAACAAATTATAAAAACAAACCCACAAGATTCTCTTTTATTAATAAAAGAATAGAGTGAGGAGGTTGTAATAAGAGGTTAAATAATTTATGATGTTTGAGAAAAAGTTGAACTTTGCGATTTTTGGGAGAGTTTTATACTGTTTTCAAGAAAAAGAATAGATTATTTTATATTATAGTATGTGAGAATTTTTATTATTTGTAGTTAAAACTGCTTTCATGTTTGAGCGCATATAAAGCTATTTGAAGCTTGCATAGGAATGCTCTCGTTCTCGTTCTTGTTTACAAAATTACATCAAGATGATAACCTGTCGGAGAGCTCAAGAGTAAAAGAGGACAAAAAAGAGGGACGTAAGTTTTCAAAAAGTCGGAAGCATCTACAAGAGTACTTGATTAGATCTTCAAACTAGTACCTGGTTAAGGCTCGAGCCTCGTGATACTCCGGGGTGTGCAGGCTCTAAATGTGTTGTGTAAGTGTGTATTACTAGGGTACACACAAAAATTACACAACCCAAGAACACTTTACATATGGAAAAACTATATAATATATGTATATAGTTAGAGAGAGACTGAGTACGCAACTTAAAGGAGAGAGATTTACTCCATCTGTCAAGATATGCACATATCTCATATGATGTTGTCTTCTTGTCACGTCTTGAAATATAAAAAGTGATATGATCGGTTAATTATATTATTTAAATAAAAATTTAGTTAAAAATATAAATTTATGAGTTAAAACCTTTTTAAGAAGGCATTTTTAATAATTAAACCAATATATTTATCAACCAATGATAAGAAAAAAACAAGAAATAGGATAAGCAAGAAAAGACCCATATTTTGTGCACACATATAGTACTGACAATATTGTATTACATCTATAGTCCAAATAAAAGAAAATAAACATGTTACATGCCTTAATTTAATAGATTAAACAACCAATTCAATTCTCCTACTGCTCATGAGTTCTGTCCGAAGAATATTCTCTAAACCTAAGCGAAAATCCACCTAGAGGGGGAAATGTCTGAAAACAAATAAAATGTGAGCGAAAGGCTCAGTAGGACTATATTTTAAGAAATAATAAACTTTAAAAGTAACATATCATTTTTCAGGAAATTATTTAGGAGAAAAATTTAACAATAAGTTTAAACTAAAACCGTTCTTATCCAAAACAGTTTATTGGTCGACCAGAAACATTATCATTTTTTTTCCTAGGCAAACCATATGAATAACACCACCGAAGTGGCTCAGTTGGATTTCGGGACCTGTCCCCAAGGTCAATCGCTATACGACCCGATCTCTGATATGGCATCACGCCCTTATTTCATTTCTATTATTGTTCAAGTTCCATTTACCAGATGTTCTCATTAACATTCATTATGAAGTTCATTATGAAGTTCACTTCAATTCACGGTTTATAAAAGAACCGACAAAATCTCTTCTTTCGAACAATCATTTAAAACATTTTGATAAAACCCTTTTGAGACCAAAATAATTTGAAAAACTGGCTACCAAGGGAAAGGGTAGAAGTCTTACCTTGATACTTGTACCGGTGCCCCACACCGTAATTCTGGTCCGCTATACGTTAGCTCCGCGGTACCACAAACGACCCTAAATACAAACTAGGTCTATCAGTTTCTAATTTAAGATATCCTATGTTGCTAAACTATTTCATGATGTCCTAGTGTGCTATTTGTATCTTTAAAATCATTTTATAAAGTTGGGATTTCAATCGAGGTTCAAAACAGTAAAAACGGTTAAAAATCACAAAATCTGCCCTTATTCGGTCGGCTTGTCGGTTTCCCTGCACAGTTCAGTCGACCGAACTGTGCAGTTCGGCCTGCCGGAGGACCATGTCCGGTCGGCTGAACATTCCCAGGTTCGGCTTGCCGGACGGATGAATCCGACCTGTCGATCCTTTGAATCCAACCTGCCGAATATAAAGTTCGGCCTACCGAACTGAAAAAACCTAGAATTTTCAGTCACGGGTTTTGGGTCTCCCAAAACTCAAATCTTTATTTTAACCTGTTTTTCTCAAATCTCAGGCATGGAAAATTATCATAGATGATAGAAAAATATAATATGATACTTTTGAACTCATTTAAACAAGATTTAAACACAAAATCCCAAGAAATCTGAAAATAGAGAAAAATGAAGAAAAATAAAAAATCTTAATTCAAATCCATTTTTTCTTCAAACAAAGCTTAAATCCTAGTTGTTTTAAGTTCCTTTAACTCAAATCAAGGGTTTCTTAAGCTCAAACAAACTTAGATTTCAGAAATGCATCAAAAATTGAAAATTTGAAAAAGTTTAGAAATTTCAAAACTAACATCAAATTCAAGCTCCAAATCGCGTTTTTGGTTGTTCAATCAAGTTTTCGAGCCTTTAATCCACCAAAACCCGAAGCTTGAGCTTGATTTAACTTAAAATTTTTGAGAGGAAATGAGAGAGAAAGGGAGAGGTAGAGAGAGAGACGCTCGGGAGAGAGAGAGAGAGTGAAAGAGAGAGTGACGGATTAAATAGAGAGAAATGTGGGCGGTTTTACTGTGCGAAAACCATGTGCCGCCCACTGTTTTATAAAATGGTTATTCTGATAAATCAATTTGTCTAAAACTTCAAAATAGCAAAATTTAGAATAATTTGAAGTAATTTAAATTACAGAAATAATCAAAATAACACTAATTGAAAAAATCAATAAAAGATCAAATTAAGTTTAAAATATTCATTATGGCACACTAATCCACCATTTCACCTTCTAATATCATTTAATAAATTTTCGGGCATTACACTTCTTCCCATACAATACTTTTCTTTTCTCGTGATTTAATTCCAAATAAAATATTGTTAACTAGTTTGATCATGCAACATTACAGGAGGTATTAGACAAATAAAAAGTTTAAAATCTAGAGAGTTCAACACGCAGACACAAAACAAAATAGATAAAATAAAAAGCAGACGAGGGATGCAATCCCTTGAAATTGGCCATTGGTTATCCTATCAAGAAAATAAATTGTGGTTTTCCAGTGGCCATTTGAAAACAAGGGGTGAAAACCAATAGTGGATTTTCCTTCCAAAAGTCACTCTTAAGCTAAATTTTGCAAAAGATATATAAGAATCTTAAAAGTTGTATTATCAGATTTACCAATCCCTTCAAGTATTCACCAACCAAAAAAAAAAAAGACATAAAAAAACAAAAAAAAAAAAAACAAAAGAATCCCTTTAAGTACATTACTTATCAAGAATTCATATGTCTCCATTCAACAAAGTGTGTGGTGACTCATGAAACATGTTATCATGCTAATTTAAAAGCAGGATTTGATATATGATTTTAGTGATCACTTTCGAGTTACGTTTTGAAATCTTATAATAACGCGAAAATGACTTATTTATGAAAATTAATTCGTAAATTTTTGTTTACCTTTATTCTTAAACACGTTTTGTTTTAGCACTTCAAAGCTGAAAATGCCATAAAAAAATGAAGCGATAGAGGATTAAGAATTGAAGTGACTTAAATCTTGGTAATAATTCATGATTTATTTACTTTCGACGGTGGTGGTTGCCGCTACGTGACATCGAATAGTAACATTTATAAGGACATTGCAGGAATTAATATCTATGAAATGTTGACATCGAATAGTAACATTTATATCTTTACACTTCCTTTTTTTTATTTTTTACATTGATATCTACATATATATATATATATATATATATTGATATACATACATATCATTTCCTTCTCTAATTTGTATTTTTCAGGTAAACAACAGAAAAAAAAAAAAATCCAATTGTATCAGGATTACTTGTCAGCATAAATGTATTAGTGACGAACCATCAACACTATTTTTAATTAATAAATACCAAGGCTCATTCTATAATAAAGAAATAAATAAAAAATAGATAAATAACCAAAAAAAAGGACAAAGAATCCATTAGTTTAATTAAAAAATTTTGCCTTCTTAGCATTCTAACCATAGACAATGCTCTCCCAATGCAATTTGTAGGAGAAACCCATGCCATTAAGGCAATAAATGATATAAATAATGTTTTATAGACAACTTTAGCTGATAAAAAAACTCATAATTTTATCAACAATCAAATCATTGCTGATTAAAAAAAAAAAGAAAGAAATGGAGATAGTAGCCTCGTGAATAACCATCTAAGAAAGACAAAATGTTTATGCTCTTCCAGCTCTCAAAGCAAAGAGCGGGTTTTCAATTGTATAAATGCTTTGCAAAATTTAGACTGCATGTTTTTTTTTATTAATTTTATTTTGTGTAAGCCCTTTTGCTAGTTTACTTTTTTCTTTTATTTCAAATTTGATACTTTATTTAATGAATCGAGTTGGAAGCTTTGTCTAAGTTGAATACCTCAGTGAGTGCCAAACTTGTTAAGAAGTATTAAAATTATTTATTGTCAAAAGGGGGAAGTGATCCAAGTAATTCCCAAAATATGATAGATAAAACAAGCAATAGGCTTTCTAAAGGTTTTTTTTTTTAATTTTTTATTGTTTCCTTCATCACACATAATTACATAACACGACCTTCGAATAACGAGTAATGTAGATGAAATTAGTAAGAGCACACTAAATATAACTTTAAGATCTAATAAGATATAAAATCTTTTGATGATGATTGATAATACAAATGTTGATGCTAATATTTTACAGAGAGAAATATAAAAAAAGTAATATTTCCTTGGTTATTAATTTGAATGTTATATCTATTTTTCAATCTATTTTTTTAACTTGGAAGTGTGAGGATTCGATCTTTATATCTTATAATAGAGTCATGTATGATATTATCGTTAGGCTATGCCTATAACTACTTATCCTAATGTCTCCCCATTGTTGGTTCTTAAAAAGATAAATTTCTAATCCGCAGAGTAATCAATATCAAGATTTATTTACGAAATTGTTTAGTAGAATACCATGCATGAGAAAAATATTGCTTACCAGAAAAACTTTCTAAGGCAATTGGAATATTATTTCAAATAGTATACAATATTTGCCACTTGGGAAATTTTGGAATCAACTTTGACATAAGAACCACAATAAAAAAAAATCATTTTTCTTTCAAAGTAAAACAATAAACCTTTAAAATTTGAGAACAAACAAACTACAATTAAATACTTTTGAAAATTTCTGTCTTTTTTTTTGGGTAGAATTTAGTTGAACATCAAGAACCATTTGGTACAACTTCTACTTGTGTTTTTAGTCTGTAGAAAAAGAAAAGCAAAAATTATTGCTTTTTCACTAAACGTTTGGAACCAAATTTTAAAAGAGATTTAATATGTTAAAATAGTTTCAATTATTTTTAAAAGTTACAAAAATGTTATATATTTAAGCTTATACTTTAGTATAAATTTAAAGTCTATTTAAAAAATATTTTTTTAAGAAATAATATTTTATAGCTTTAAAAAAAAATAACTTTAAAAAGTAAAAAAATTTTGACAACCCAACTAAATACTTTTAGAAGGAATTTTTAACTTATAAAGTTAAAAATTACTTTAATAAGCCTATCAAAACACGCCAAAGTCGCTTTTGCGAAAGAGGTATGGAAGGAATATATAATTCTACAAACTCCGTACGTTCAAGGAATGTATCATAGCTTTTGAGTCACAAAAGTAACGCCAAAGCGGCAAAATTTCTTTTTCTCTTTGTCCCTTTTATATTGGCCGAACATTATTTTTATATTTTTTTTCAACATGGCGCAGACCTGTTACCAAAACATAGAATGTTGATAATGCGAGAGCACTGCTACATTATCCCCTGTGAACCCAAAAATTATATCTAATTTTATAAGAAAAAATACTCCATTAGTAACTTAATTAATTAGAAAAATATTTAATTAAATAGATTAAAGTTTATGTTTTTACTGATACTGGGGTTTTATACATGTTTTACTTTAACATTACTTATTGATTAAATCGATTTAAATCGATCAATCAAAATTTTATCTATATATTAATATTAATAGTAAGATTTTCTATGACATATTCTAGTTCATGATTTTGATTAATCAAAACAGTTCTGGAATATGTAGGGGGAAAGAACACTTCTGGAAAAGATATTGTATAAGTTTTAGCTATTAGCAAAGACAAAAAAGAATAAAATACATAAATCTAAACGAATTATTGTCTGTAAATTTTTTACATTAATTAAATGGTCCAAGACTAAAATATTGATTGCTAAATAGAGCAAAAAAGTGGGAATATGAAAAGTTGAAGATGAAAAGCCCAAAGTAAAACTTTTTATAATGGACTGAAAGCTATAGGTTGTACGTTTGAAAATGAAGGGTAAAATGAATGATGCATGTGCGTAGGATAAGAACAAAAATTACATTTATATTTTAATATTAAAAAATTGCACTAAGATCCTCTAAATGTCAATATTAGCACTAAGATCCTCTAAATGTCAATATTACGGTGACACCCCTTCGGGGCCTTCACTTGAACTCAATTATGATGACAGTCACTAATTCTTTTAAAACTAATAATTGAAAATGTCTAAAATGACCTTAGAATTCCAACCGTCGGAATAGGCATAAATGACAGTTTACACGTTAAAAATGTTGTTACAGACAGGGATACCTTTGAATTTGACTTCAATCTTTTTTTGGTATTTAAATTGGATTTTTGCCTCGTTTTTTAATTTTTGCGGGAAAATTGCAGCCGCAACTATTGAATTTTTATTGTAGTAGACAGCATATTGACTACAATTTTTAATAAATAACATTTTCTGTCCAGAGGTAAATTTGTAAGCATAAAAGCTGAATTTATTAACTTAACAATCAGTTAAATATTACGTAAATAAAATAATGAGTGAATCTTGATAAAGTTAGAACCCGCATATTAAACCAAATACAAAATTTTAGGAACCATATTAAACATTTGTCTAAAGACGACCCTACAATAAGTTAAATGTAAGGTGCACAACAGGCGGCATGATGGTTTAGGCGGTTTTGTTTCATGGTTGTCTAAAGAAAGGCTAAACCATAACTACCTAAAATTTAAGCGATTTGGGTGAATTTTTTGGTGGGCGATCTGGGCGGCTTATGACGGTTTGATATTTGTACTTATCTTTTTTGCAGATTTTTATTGAAGTTTCAACGTACGTGATATGGAAGAAACAAAATATGATTATTGATAAATAAGCATTTACAATCTCAATTTGAATTTTAAACTATATGAATGCAAAAATAACCCATAATATATCATAATTCAAAAGTACAAGGACGTAGAAAGCTTAATAATAAGTAAAAGCAACATTCATATTCCAAAATCCAACGTTAAAATTTTAAAATTCAAAATGCCAAAAAAATAAAAATCCAAACTTCAAGTTCATATGGATAAATATCCAGCTTAAGAAAGCATGCGCAAAGAAAAAAGTTGGAACAATAATTAGTAAAAGATAACAACAACAACACCTAGCAAGTAGCAACCATTATATATGACGTGAAGCAAAGCTACATATACATATTGGTGGGATGAAACTTACTTCTCAATCATGTCTCAACACTATAATTCCATGTTAATAATGATAAACATCTAATTGAAGCAATTCCGTAAGAAAAAACTTTCATTCAAAAATAGAAAATGTAAAGTCAAAAACTTTCATTTAATCTATGAAATTTAAAAATTTGTAATTTTATATTACACATATAAATTATATGCAGGCGGGTGGAGTGGTTTGAAACCATGATTTCAAAATTGAATCTGTAGCCGCCGCCAAAATGGCAGATTGAAACCACCTTATCTGTCAAAAGAACAGTTTTGACATATAACCGTCTAGAGCATGGCGGGATGGAACGGGCCGCTAAGCAAGTTGTAGACATTTTTGTGCAACCATAGTTAAAAGTATAAAGATGTCCTTATATATGTCAAGGTCTAAATTGACTCCAACAAATTTAAAGGCATAAGAATTAAAAAATAATAATCTTTCTTTTTTTTGGTTATTTATCCTTTTATACCCTATATTTTAGGTTTATTCAAATACTATATCTTTGATTTTTGGTCTTATCGAATGTATTCCTTAGATTAGATTTAATACATAAATTAATATATTCTTCCGTTCGATCTTCAATTTGACATAAAAAATTTTCCAAAATACCCTCAAATTGAAAAATAAGAGAACTTTAAAAACTTGAAAAAAAGGTTATACTAAAGTTTTTTGCTTAAAAAATTTATAGAACACTTTAAAAAAAATACGTGTATTATGTGTTTGTTTTTGTTTTCTTCATTTTTTTTTCATTCCTAATTTTTTTTCTCTTACTGGAGGATATTTTAGTCATTTTAAATATCAAACTCAACTATTGACTAACTAAAATAAGGTAAAATTTTTTTGTATTAAATCTAATCTGAAAGTATATATTCAATGAAGTAAACCAAAAAAATAGTTTTTGAATTAACCTAAAACAAAATATATAAAAAATAATATAGGGAAATTCTATGATAAGAGCCTTTAAAAGTTCTTATTAATAAGACTATTTTTTGGTCCATTAGATCTGCATCCAATGGTCACAATTAAACAAGCTTATTGTAAATAAAATAAAATTGTACACACTATATTAATAAACCAAAAATTAAAAAAAAAAAACTAAAAACTGAAAAAATGAAAATGAAGAACAAAATCAGTGGAGCTATTTTGCGGCGGCCCCATTGCCACGATAACAAGTTGGGAATGGCCATGGTGAAGCACCCTCGACCATGTCCCATTGCAATGGATCTTGAGATTTCGTATCGACCACCATAGGTTGTGACTTCGCAATGGGATACCATTGCAAGGCAGAGGCAGAGGTAGAGGTCGTTGAGAATCTGGTGTTCATGGGTGATCGAGGATAATGGCCAACCTCTTCGGCTGTCTACCGCCTCCTCTAGACCCTAAATTGTTGAGACCAGATCTCGTCACCTAGGTCTAAGCTCAAATCTGCCCTTCTTCCACCATTGCTGCCGTCGAAAAGAGGGGTAACTGCCGTGGCTCACAAGGAGCACAATTTCACGGTGACCTTATGACAATCTTTATCGCGACCTATGGGTCCTTCGTGATGGAGGTCATGAGTGCGATTCCCTCCATTTGTCAGAGAAAATAGGTCGATGGCTTTTGTAGAAACAGGAACGGATTGCAAGGAGTTTGTAGCTGCCACGTGGAAGTCAAATGTCATCATGATTTCGTTACCCAGAGGTCAAGCTGACGTCGATAGTCTATCAATAGTCAATCCTTTTGGAAAAGGAGTACGCAATGGATTTAAAATTTTTAATAAACTCTTTTCCATAAATGCGTTAGGTATGCTATATATATAATAAATTAACAAAAGATCTTATATACCTTTTAGAATAGAATGGTTTCATAAACCGCTACCAAGAATCGAGTCCAGAAAAGCCTCAACCAATTAGTCTTCTTTGCTATTCTTTTTTCCACGATCTAAGTGTGAGTAGGCACACATCGTTCAATTCTCCCTTGATAACTCTCTCACATTCATAAAAGAAAAATCAGAATTATTATTCTAAGTGTTGAACAATAATCTATTCAGGTAGTAGAATTTCTCTTTAGAAAATCTCTCTCTAAACCTCTCAAGTGACCTCCCTCGATGTTAATAATTATATATAAGCATAGGAAAATGTTACCTATTTATAGGGAGTCATTGGGCTTCTATTATTATTAGATTCGATCTCAAAATTCGAATGAGAATCAAATCTCGAAGTAAAAACGTGCAAAACATGTAACTGGATAAAGTAGGGGTGGTCAACTGCCTGGTTAATGCTAACAGCAACCCAATGGTTTGATCCTAGGTTTGATTAAAATCAACTTACTATCTTGGCCGCATAGCATATGTCAAACCGTGTGCAAAGCATAGCATACATGAGACTACATACTACCGAAGTATAAGGCACCTTGTTCATGTATTCTCTTTCTACATTAGACTTTGGACAATTTTTTCTAGAAAGAGTAATTTTAGACTTAGATGGTTGCCTACCTTTCTTAGAATTCTGCATTGCATACTTCTTGAGAATTTTATCTATGTAGGAAGCTTGAGATAAAGCTATCATTTTGTTCTTCCTACCTCGAAAGATTTGGATACCCAGAACGTAATTAGCTTCACCTAAGTCCTTCATGTTAAACTCCTTGGTCAACCAAACTTTGATCAATGACAACGCCCCAATATCATTACCAATAAGCAGAAATCATCTACATAGGGTAGTGAAACGCCACCTTCTTCTTCTTAATGTGTTTATAAACGCACGATTTCTCTATGTTTTGTTCAAACCCATAAGTCTTGATCACTTGATCAAATCTTATGTTCCAAGAATAGGAAGCTTGCTTAAGTCCATAAATGGACTTTAGCAACTTGCAGACTTTATTCTCTTGACCCTTAGCTCTGAACCTGTCTGGCTGTACCATATAAATGGTCTCATCAAGATGACCATTTAGGAAAGCTATCTTGATATCCATTTGCCAAATCTTGTAATCAAGAGCAATTGGAATAGACAAGAGAATGTGGATGGACTTAAGCATGGCTACAGGCGAAAAAGTTTCCTTGTCATCGATTCCTTCCTTTTTTGTATGCCCCTTTGCTACCAGTCTAGCCTTATAGTTTTCGCCTTTCCTATCTGTACCTCTCTTTCTCTTGTAAACCCACTTACATCCTATGGGTTTTACCCCTTTGAGAAGGTCCATAAGTTCCTATACTTGATTAGTCTTCAGACACCATCCTAATGTTTATAGTTGTTGTCGATAACTTTGAATCAACATCCTCCATAGCCTCTTTCTAAGTGTAAGGATACTTGTCTTGATCAACCGGTTCAGCTAAGTAGGCTTCACCATTAAACATATATCTTTTGGTTTGATGCTCGATCCTTTTACTACACTAAAGCTTCCTAAGTTGTTGTTCTACCTGTTTTTCCATATTAATTGGATTGGTTTCTGCTTGAACCGCTAGAGTGAGGATTGGTTTCTGCTGGAACCACTAGAGCGATCGTGTAATCATCTCCTCAGGTACCACTCTACTATGAGGCTTAAAGATGTTCATGTAACTCTCCTCAAGGAAAGTCACATTCGTAGAAACTACGACTTTATTTTCTTTTGGGTTATAGATTTAACTACTTTTTGTCCCTTTTGGATATTCTACAAACACACAGACTTCCAAACGTGCTTCTAACTTTTTTACTTCTTTATCTAGGACACGAACAGGATGTTCCCACATGCGAATATGGTTTAAGGATATCTTTTTACCCGTCCACAACTCATGAGAAGTTTTAAGAACTGATTTTAAAGGCACATTATTCAAAAGATAACATGTTGTTTGTAGTGCACATCCCTAAAAAGATAGTGTCAATGTAGAATAGCACATCATTGACGTAACCATGTTTAATACAGTCTTATTTCTTCTCTTAGCAACATCATCCTACTGCAGAGTGCCAAGAGCAGTCAATTTGGATAAAATCCTATTCTCTATTAACTGTCATAAGAACTCATCGAAGAGGTATTCACCACCTCGATCACATCAAAGTGATTTCATGGGTTTACTTAATTCCTTCTCCGCTTCCGCTTGAAACTCCTTGAACTTGTCAAAAGTTTCACTCTTATGATGTATAAGGTAAAATATACTCATATCGCGAGTAGTCGTCAATAAAAATAACCAAAAACTCATACCCTTATTGTGCTTTGATGTTCATGGGACCAAAAAATCAGTGTGCACAAGTTCTAGGACCCTTTCAGCTCGATTGCCCTTAGATCCAAATAGTCTTTTGGTCATTTTGTCCTCCAAACAAGATTCACATTGTGGTATAAATTTCATCTCTAAATTGCTTAAAGGTCTATCCCTTACCAACCTTGAGAATCCTATTAAGGCTTATGTGACCTAATTGCAAGCACCAAAGATAAGTGTTATTAGAGTGAGAAGTTTTAAACCTTTTAGAGATCATTTATCTCAGTGTTTAGTAGCAAGCCCATTTTAGATTTGAAAAACTATAGGTTGTTTTGCATCCATCCACTATAGAAAAAAGATTTATTTTTACGGATCACAACTTTTTTATTAAAAGAAACTGAATAAGAATCCTTAAATAAACAATTAACAAAAATTAAATTCGTTTTAAGTTTAGGAACATAAAAACAATCTCTCAAAACTTAATTCCTATAACTATCAAAATTAATATGGACGTCTCCCACTGCTTCATCAACCACTAGAGCCATCGTCCATCTGTAACGTGAAGTGCTCATTTAGCAGACTTCTTGTTTTCTTGAACCCTATAGAGAAATACAAACATGGTCTGACATGAAGAACCGTTTGGTATAAATTTTGCTTGTGCTTTTAGTCGGTAGAAAAAGAAAAGCAAAAGTTGTAACTTTTTCACTAAATATTTAGAATCATATTTTAAAAGAGCTTTAATATGTCAAAATAATTTCAATTATTTTTAAAAGTTACAAAAGTGTTATATATTTAAGCTTATACTTTGGTACAAACTTCAAGTCTATTTAAAAAGTGATTTTTTTAAGAAGCAATATTTTATAGCTTTGATAGAAAATAATTTTAAAAAATAAAAGCTCTTTTAATAGTTCCTTCAAATATTTTCATAAGTAATTTTTAAACTCAAGAAGTAAAAAATAGCTTCAAAAAGCCTACACAAACACGCCAAAGGCGATTTTGCAAAAGCTATATGGAAGGAATATATTATTCTACAAATCACGTACGTTCAAGGGATGAATCATAGCTTTGGAGTCACAAAAGTGACCCCAAAGTGGCAAAATTACTTTTTTCTTTGTCGCTTTTATATTGGCCGAACTTTATTTTATTATTATTTTTTTCAACATGGCGCAGACCTGTTACCAAAACATAGGATATAGATAATGCAAGAGCACTGCTATATTATTCCTTGTTAACCCAAAAATTATATCTAATTTTATAAGAAAAAATACCCCATTAGTAACTTAATTAATTAGAAAAATATTTAATTAAATAGATTAAATTTTCTGTTTTTACTAATACTTGGATTTTATACATGTTTTACTTTAAAGTTACTTATTGATTAAATCAATCAATCAAAATTTTATCAATATATTAATATTAAGAGTAAGATTTTCTACAACATATTCTAGTTCATGGTATTGATTAATCAAAACAGTTCTGGAATATGTAGGGGGAAAAAACACTTCTGGAAAAGAAATTGTATAAGTTTAAGCTATTAGCAAAGGCCAAAAAGAATAAAATACATAAATCTAAACAAATTATTGACTGTAAATTTTTTACATTAATTAAATGGTCCAAGACTAAAAAATTGATTGCTAAATAGAGCAAAACTGACAAAAGATGAGCAAAAAAGTGGGAATATGAAAAGTTGAAGATGAAAAGCCCAAAGTAAAACTTTTTATAATGGACTGAAAGCTATAGGTTGTACGTTTGAAAATGAAGGGTAAAATGAATGATGCATGTGCGTAGGATAAGAACAAAAATTACATTTATATTTTAATATTAAAAAATTGCACTAAGATCCTCTAAATGTCAATATTAGCACTAAGATCCTCTAAATGTCAATATTACGGTGACACCCCTTCGGGGCCTTCACTTGAACTCAATTATGATGACAGTCACTAATTCTTTTAAAACTAATAATTGAAAATGTCTAAAATGACCTTAGAATTCCAACCGTCGGAATAGGCATAAATGACAGTTTACACGTTAAAAATGTAGTTGCAGACAGGGATACCTTTGAATTTGACTTCAATCTTTTTTTGGTATTTAAATTGGATTTTTGCCTCGTTTTTTAATTTTTGCGGGAAAATTGCAGCCGCAACTATTGAATTTTTATTGTAGTAGACAGCATATTGACTACAATTTTTAATAAATAACATTTTCTGTCCAGAGGTAAATTTGTAAGCATAAAAGCTGAATTTATTAACTTAACAATCAGTTAAATATTACGTAAATAAAATAATGAGTGAATCTTGATAAAGTTAGAACCCGCATATTAAACCAAATACAAAATTTTAGGAACCATATTAAACATTTGTCTAAAGACGACCCTACAATAAGTTAAATGTAAGGTGCACAACAGGCGGCATGATGGTTTAGGCGGTTTTGTTTCATGGTTGTCTAAAGAAAGGCTAAACCATAACTACCTAAAATTTAAGCGATTTGGGTGAATTTTTTGGTGGGCGATCTGGGCGGCTTATGACGGTTTGATATTTGTACTTATCTTTTTTGCAGATTTTTATTGAAGTTTCAACGTACGTGATACAACCAATGGAAGAAACAAAATATGATTATTGATAAATAAGCATTTACAATCTCAATTTGAATTTTAAACTATATGAATGCAAAAATAACCCATAATATATCATAATTCAAAAGTACAAGGACGTAGAAAGCTTAATAATAAGTAAAAGCAACATTCATATTCCAAAATCCAACGTTAAAATTTTAAAATTCAAAATGCCAAAAAAATAAAAATCCAAACTTCAAGTTCATATGGATAAATATCCAGCTTAAGAAAGCATGCGCAAAGAAAAAAGTTGGAACAATAATTAGTAAAAGATAACAACAACAACACCTAGCAAGTAGCAACCATTATATATGACGTGAAGCAAAGCTACATATACATATTGGTGGGATGAAACTTACTTCTCAATCATGTCTCAACACTATAATTCCATGTTAATAATGATAAACATCTAATTGAAGCAATTCCGTAAGAAAAAACTTTCATTCAAAAATAGAAAATGTAAAGTCAAAAACTTTCATTTAATCTATGAAATTTAAAAATTTGTAATTTTATATTACACATATAAATTATATGCAGGCGGGTGGAGTGGTTTGAAACTATGATTTCAAAATTGAATCTGTAGCCGCCGCCAAAATGGCAGATTGAAACCACCCTATCTGTCAAAAGAACAGTTTTGACATATAACCGTCTAGAGCATGGCGGGATGGAACGGGCGGCTAAGCAAGTTGTAGATATTTTTGTGTAACCCTAGTTAAAAGTATAAAGATGTCCTTATATATGTCAAGGTCTAAATTGACTCCAACAAACTTAAAGGCATAAGAATTAAAAAATAATAATCTTTCTTTTTTTTGGTTATTTATCCTTTTATACCTTATATTTTAGGTTTATTCAAATACTATATCTTTGATTTTTGGTCTTATCGAATGTATACCTTAGATTAGATTTAATACATAAATTAATACATTCTTCCGTTCAATCTTCAATTTGACATAAAAAAATTGTCCAAAATACCCTCAAATTAAAAAATAAGAGAACTTTAAAAACTTGAAAAAAAGGTTATACTAAAGTTTTTTACTTAAAAAATTTATAGAACACTTTAAAAAAATACGTGTATTATGTGTTTGTTGTTGCTTTCTTCATCTTTTTTTTTTGAAATTCCTAATTTTTTTTCTCTTACTTGAGGATATTTTAGTCATTTTAAATATCAAAATCAACTATTGACTAACTAAAATAAGGTAAAATTTTTTTATATTAAATCTAATCTGAAAGTATATATTCGATGAAGTAAACCAAAAGAATAGTTTTTGAATTAACCTAAAACAAAAAAAAATAGAAAATAATATAGGGAAATTCTATGATAAGAGCCTTTAAAAGTTCTTATTAATAAGACTATTTTTTGGTCCATTAGATCTGCATCCAATGGTCACAATTAAACAAGCTTATTGTCAATAAAATAAAATTGTACACACTATATTAATAAACCAAAAATTAAAAAAAAAAAACTAAAAACTGAAAAAAATGAAAATGAAGAACAAAATCAGTGGAGCTATTTTGCGGCGGCCCCATTGCCACGATAACAAGTTGGGAATGGCTATGGTGAAGCACCCTCAACCATGTCCCATTGCAATGGATCTTGAGATTTCGTATCGACCACCATAGGTTGTGACTTCGCGATGGGATACCATTGCAAGGCAGAGGCAGAGGTAGAGGTCGTTGAGAATCTGGTGTTCGTGGGTGATCGAGGATAATGGCCAACCTCTTCGGCTGTCTACCGCCTCCTCTAGACCCTAAATTGTTGAGACCAGATCTCGTCACCTAGGTCTAAGCTCTAATATGCCCTTCTTCCACCATTGCTGCCGTCGAAAAGAGGGGTAACTGCCATGGCTCACAAGGAGCACAATTTCACGGTGACCTTATGACAATCTTTATCGCGACCTATGGGTCCTTCGTGATGGAGGTCATGAGTGCGATTCCCTCCATTTGTCAGAGAAAATAGGTCGATGGCTTTTGTAGAAATAGGAACGGATTGCAAGGAGTTTGCAGCTGCCATGTGGAAGTCAAATGGCATCGTGATTTCATTGCCCAGAGGTCAAGCTGACGTCGATAGTCTGTCAATAGTCAATCCTTTTGGAAAATGAGTACGCAATGGATTTAAAATTTTTAATAAACTCTTTTCCATAAATGGGTTAGGTATGCTATGTATATAATAAATTAACAAAAGATTTTACATACCTTTTAGAATTGAATGGTTTCATAAACCGCTACCAAGAATCGAGTCCAGAAAAGCCTCAACCAACTAGTCTTCTTTGCTATTCTTTTTTCCACGATCTAAGTGTGAGTAGGCACACATCGTTCAATTCTCCCTTGAGAACTCTCTCACATTCATAAAAGAAAAATCAGAATTATTATTCTAAGTGTTGAACAATAATCTATTCAGGTAGTAGAATTTCTCTTTAGAAAATCTCTCTCTAAACCTCTCAAGTGACCTCCCTCGATGTTAATAATTATATATAAGCATAGGAAAATGTTACCTATTTATACGGAGTCATTGGGCTTCTATTATTATTAGATTCGATCTCAAAATTCGAACAAGAATCAAATCTCGAAGTAAAAACGTGCAAAACATGTAACTGGATAATTTAGGGGTGGTCAACTGCCTGGTTAATGCTAACAGCAACCCAATGGTTTGATCCTAGGTTTGATTAAAATCAACTCACTATCCTGGCCGCATAGCATATGTCAGACCGTGTGCAAAGCATAACATACATGAGACTACATACTGCCGAAGTATAAGGCACCTTGTTCATGTATTCTCTTTCTACATTAGACTTTGGACAGTTTTTTTCTAGAAAGAGTAATTCTAGACTTAGATGGTTGCCTACCTTTCTTAGAATTCTACATTGCATACTTCTTGAGAATTTTATCTATGTAGGAAGCTTGAGATAAAGCTATCATTTTGTTCTTCTTATCTCGAAAGATTTGGATACCCAGAACATAATTAGCTTCACCTAAGTCCTTCATGTTAAACTCCTTGGTCAACCAAACTTTGATCGATGACAACGCCCTAATATCATTACCAATAAGCAGAAATCATCTACATAGGGTAGTGAAACGCCACCTTCTCCTCCTTAATGTGTTTATAAACACACGGTTTCTCTATGTTTTGTTCGAACCCATAAGTCTTGATCACTTGATCAAATCTTATGTTCCAAGAATAGGAAGCTTGCTTAAGTCCATAAATGGACTTTAGCAACTTGCAGACTTTATTCTCTTGACCCTTAGCTCTGAACCCGTCTGGCTATACCATATAAATGGTCTCATCAAGATGACCATTTAGGAAAGCTATCTTGATATCCATTTGCCAAATCTCGTAATCGAGAGCAATTGGAATAGACAAGAGAATGTGGATAGACTTAAGCATGGCTACCGGTGAAAAAGTTTCCTTGTCATCGATTCCTTCCTTTTGTGTATGCTCCTTTGCTACCAGTCTAGCCTTATAGTTTTCGCCTTTCTTATCTGTACCTCTCTTTCTCTTGTAAACCCACTTACATCCTATGGGTTTTACCCCTTCGAGAAGGTCCATAAGTTCCTATACTTGATTAGTCTTTATATACCATCCTAATGTTTATAGTTGTTGTCGATAACTTTGAATCAACATCCTCCATAGCCTCTTTCTAAGTGTAAGGATACTTGTCCTGATCAACCGGTTCAGCTAAGTAGGCTTCACCATTAAACATATATCTTTTGGTTTGATGCTCGATCCTTTTACTACACTAAAGCTTCCTAAGTTGTTGTTCTACCTGTTTTTCCATATTAATTGGATTGGTTTCTGCTTGAACCGCTAGAGTGAGGATTGGTTTCTACTGGAACCACTAGAGCGATCGTATAATCATCTCCACGGGTACCACTCTACTATGAGGCTTAAAGATGTTCATGTAACTCTCCTCAAGGAAAGTCACATTCGTAGAAACTACGACTTTATTTTCTTTTGGGTTATAGATTTAACTACTTTTTGTCACTTTTGGATATCCTATAAACGCACAGACTTCCAAATGTGCTTCTAACTTTTTTACTTCTTTATCTAGGACACGAACAGGATGTTCCCACATGCGAATATGATTTAAGGATATCTTTTTACCCGTCCACAACTCATGAGAAGTTTTAGGAACCGATTTTAAAGGCACATTATTCAAAAGATAACATGTTGTTTATAGTTCACATCCCTAAAAAGATAGTGTCAATGTAGAATAGCACATCATTGATGTAACCATGTTTAATACAATCCTATTTCTTCTCTTAGCTATATCATCCTACTGCAGAGTGCCAAGAGCAGTCAATTTGGATAAAATCCTATTCTCTATTAACTGTCATAAGAACTCATCGAAGAGGTATTCACCACCTCGATCACATCAAAGTGATTTCATGGGTTTACTTAATTCCTTCTCCGCTTCCGCTTGAAACTCCTTGAACTTGTCAAAAGTTTCACTCTTATGATGTATAAGGTAAAAAAATACTCATATCGCGAGTAGTCGTCAATAAAAATAACCAAAAACTCATACCCTTATTGTGCTTTGATGTTCATGGGACCAAAAAATCAGTGTGCACAAGTTCTAGGACCCTTTCTGCTCGATTGTCCTTAGATCCAAATAGTCTTTTGATCATTTTGTCCCCCAAACAAGATTCACATTGTGGTATAAATTTCATCTCTAAATTGCTTAAAGGTCTATCTCTTACCAACCTTTGAATCCTATTAAGGCTTATGTGACCTAATTGCAAGCACCAAAGATAAGTGTTGTTAGAGTGAGAAGTTTTAAGCCTTTTAGAGATCATTTATCTCAGTGTTTAGTAGCAAGCCCATTTTAGATTTGATAAACTATAGGTTGTTTTGCATCCATCTACTATAGAAAAAAGATTTATTTTTACGGATCACAACTTTTTTATTAAAAGAAACTGAATAAGAATCCTTAAATAAACAATTAACAAAAATTAAATTCCTTTTAAGTTTAGGAACATAAAAACAATCTCTCAAAACTTAATTCCTATA
This sequence comes from Artocarpus heterophyllus, assembly GCA_025403435.1. Lineage (NCBI taxonomy): Eukaryota > Viridiplantae > Streptophyta > Magnoliopsida > Rosales > Moraceae > Artocarpus > Artocarpus heterophyllus. The sequence continues at coordinate 21,869,773 of CM046351.1, forward strand.
ACTATCAAAATTAATATGGACGTCTCCCACTGCTTCATCAACCACTAGAGCCATCGCCCATCTGTAACGTGAAGTGCTCATTTAGTAGACTTCTCGTTTTCTTGAACCCTATAGAGAAATACAAACATGGTCTGGCATGAAGAACCGTTTGGTATAGCTTTTGCTTGTGCTTTTAGTCGGTAGAAAAAGAAAAGCAAAAGTTGTAACTTTTTCACTAAATGTTTAGAACTATATTTTAAAAGAGCTTTAATATGTCAAAATGGTTTCAATTATTTTTAAAAGTTACAAAAGCGTTATATATTTAAGCTTATACTTTGGTACAAGCTTCAAATCTATTTGAGAAGTGATTTTTTTAAGAAACAATATTTTATAGCTTTGACAAAAAATGATTTTAAAAATAAAAGCTCTTTTAATAGTTCCTTCAAATATTTTCATAAACAATTTTTAAACTCAAGAAGTTAAAAATAGCTTCAAAAAGCCTACACAAACACGCCAAAGGCGCTTTTGCAAAAGCTATATGGAAGGAATGTATTATTCTACAAATCACGTACGTTCAAGGAATGAATCATAGCTTTGGAGTCACAAAAGTGACCCGAAAGTGGCAAAATTACTTTTTCTCTTTGTCGCTTTTATATTGGCCGGACTTTATTTTATTATTATTTTTTTCAACATGGCGCAGACCTGTTACCAAAACATAGGATATAGATAATGCAAGAGCACTGCTACATTATTCCTTGTTAACCCAAAAATTATATCTAATTTTATAAGAAAAAATACTCCAATAGTAACTTAATTAATTAGAAAAATATTTAATTAAATAGATTAAATTTTCTGTTTTTACTAATACTTGGATTTTATACATGTTTTACTTTAAAATTACTTATTGATTAAATCGATCAATCAAAATTTTATCAATATATTAATATTAATAGTAAGATTTTGTACAACATATTCTAGTTCATGATATTGATTAATCAAAACAGTTCTGGAATATGTAGGGGGAAAAAACACTTCTGGAAAAGATATTGTATAAGTTTAACCTATTAGCAAAGGCAAAAAAGAATAAAATACATAAATCTAAACAAATTATTGACTGTAAATTTTTTACATTAATTAAATGGTCCAAGACTAAAATATTGATTGCTAAATAGAGCAAAACTGACACAAGATGAGCAAAAAAGTGGGATTATGAAAGTTGAAGATGAAAAGCCCAAAGTAAAACTTTTTATTATGGACTGAAAGCTATAGGTTGTACGTTTGAAAATGAAGGGTAAAATGAATGATGTATGTGCGTAGGATAAGAACAAAAATTACATTTATATTTTAATATTAAAAAATTGCACTAAGATCCTCTAAATGTCAATATTAGCACTAAGATCCTCTAAATGTCAATATTACGGTGACACCCCTTCGGGGCCTTCACTTGAACTCAATTATGATGACAGTCACTAATTCTTTAAAACTAATAATTAAAAATGTCTAAAATGACCTAAGAATTCCAACCGTCGGAATAGGCATGAATGACAGTTTACACGTTAAAAATGTAGTTGTAGACAGGGATACCTTTGAATTTGACTTCAATCTTTTTTTGGTATTTAAATTGGATTTTTCCCTCGTTTTTTAATTTTTGTCGGAAAATCGCAGCTGCAACTATTGAATTTTTATTGTAGTAGATAGTATTTTGATTACAATTTTTAATAAATAACATTTTCTTTCTAGAGGTAAATTTGCAAGCATAAAAGCTGAATTTATTAACTTAACAATCAGTTAAATATTACGTAAATAAAATAATGAGTGAATCTTGATAAAGTTAGAACCCGCATAGTAAACCAAATACAAAATTTTAGGAACCATACTAAACATTTGTCTAAAGACGACCTTACAATCATTTAAATGTAAGGTGCACAACAGGCGGCATGGTGGTTTAGGCGGTTTTGTTTCATGGTTGTCTAAAGAAAGGCTAAACCATAACTACCTAAAATTTAAGCGATTTGGGTGGATTTTTTAGTGGGCGATCTGGGCAGCGTATGACGGTTTGATATATGTACTTATTTTTTTTTACAGATTTTTATTGAAGTTTCAACATACGTGATACAACCAATGGAAGAAACAAAATATGATTATTGATAAATAAGCATTTACAAACTCAATTGGAATTTTAAACTATATAAATGCAAAAAGAACCCATAATATATCATAATTCAAAAGTACAAAGACGTAGAGAGCTTAATAATAAGTAAAGGCAACATTTATGTTCCAAAATCCAATGTTAAAATTTTAAAATTCAAAATGCCAAAAAAATAAAAATCCAAACTTGAAGTTCATATGGATAAATATCCAGCTGAAGAAAGCATGCGCAAAAAAAAAAAGTTGGAACAATAATTAGTAAAAGACAACAACAACAAGACCTAGCAAGTAGCAACCATTATATTTGACGTGAAGCAAAGCTACATATACATATTGGTAGGGATGAAACTTACTTCTCAATCATGTCTCAACACTATAATTCCAAATTAATAATGACAAACATCTGATTGAAGCAATTCCGTAAGAAAAAACTTTCATTTAAAAATAGAAAATGAAGGTCAAAAACTTTCATTTAATCTATGACATTTAAAAATTTGTAATTTTATATTACACATATAAATTATATGTGGGCGGGTGGAGCGGTTTGAAATTGTAGCTTCAAACTTGAAGATGTAGCCGTCATTAAAATGGCGGATTGAAACCACCCCATCCGTCAAAAGAACGGTTTTGACATATAACCATCTAGAGCAGGGCGGGACAGAACGGGCGGGTAAGCAAGTTGCAGATATTTTTGTGCAGCCCTAGTTAAAAGTATAAAGATGTCCTTATATATGTCAAGGTCTAAATTGTCTCCTACAAACTTAAAGCCATAATAATTAAAAAATAATAATCTTCATTTTTTGGTTATTATCTTTTTATACATTATATTTTAGGTTTATTCAAACACTATATCTTTGATTTTTAGTCTCATCGAATGTATACCTTAGATTAGATTTAATACATGAATTAATACATTTTTCCATTCAATCTTCAATTTGACCTAAAAAATTGTCCAAAATACCCTCAAATTGAAAAATAAGAGAACTTTAAAAACTTAAAAAAAACATTATACTAAATTTTTTTACTTAAAAAATGTATACAATACTTTAAAAAATGTGTGTTTTATGTGTTTCATTTTTGTTTACTTCATCTTTTTTTTTTGAAATTTCTAATTTTTTTTTCTCTTACTTGAGGATGTTTTGGTCATTTTAAAGGTTAAAATCAACTATTAACTAACTAAAATAAGGTAAAAAATTTTGTATATTAAATCTAATCTGAATGTATATATTCGATGAAATAAACTAAAAGAATAGTTTTTGAATTAACCTAAAACAAAAGATATAAAAAATAATATAAGGAAATTCTATGATAAGAGCCCTTAAAAGTTCTTATTAATAAGACTATTTTTGGGTCCATTAGATCTGCATCCAATAGTCCATTAGATCTGCATCCAATGGTCACAATTAAACAAGCTTATTGTAAATAAAATAAAACTGTACACACTATATTAATAAACCAAAAATAAATAAAAAAACTAAAAACTAAAAAAAAATGAAAACAAAGAACAAAATCAGCGAAGGTGTTTCACGGCGGCCCCATTGCGACGATAATAGGTTGGGAACGGCCATGGCGTAGCACCCTCAACCATGTCCCATTGCAACCATGTCCCATTGCAATGGATCTCAAGATTTCATCTCGATCGCCATGGGTCGTGACTTAACGATGGGATACCATTGCAAGGCGGAGGCAAAGGTAGAGGTCATTGAGAATCTGGTGTTCGTGGGTGATCGAGGATAATGGTCAACCTCTTCGGCTGTCTACTGTCGCCTTTAGACCCCAGATTGTTGAGATCAGATCTCCTTGCCTGGGTCTAAGCTCAAATCTGCCCTTCCTCCACCATTGCCGTCGTTGAAAAGAAGGGCAACTGCCGTGACTCACGAGGAGCACAATTTCAAGGCGACCTTATGAGAATCTTTATCGCGACCTATGGGTCCTTTGCGATGGAGGTCGTGAGTGCGATTCCCTCCATTTGTCAAAGAAAATAGGTCGATGGCTTTTGTAAAAATAGGATCGGGTTGCAAGGAGTTTGCAACTATCGCGTGGACGTCAAATGGCTTCATGATTTCATTGCACGGAGGTCAAGCCAACGTCGATAGTCCGTCAATAGTAGATCCTGTTAGAAAAAGAGTACGCAGCGGATTTAAAATTTTTAATAAACTCTTTTCCATAAATGGGTTAGGCATGCTATATATACAATAAATTAACAAAAGATCTTACATACCTTTTAAATTAGAATTAGAACCACACTTCTAATTAGAAAATGGTTTCACAAACCACTACCGAGAATAGAGTCCAAAAGAGCCACAACCAACTGGTCTTATTTACGATTCTCTTTTCCACGATCTGAATGTGAGTAGGCACACGTGATTCAATTCTCCCTTGATAATTTTCTCACATTCACAAAAGAAAAATCAAAATTATTATTCTTAGGTGTTGAACAATAATCTGTTCAAGTAGTAGAATCTCTCTCTAAACTTCTCAAGTGACCTCCCTCAATGTTAATAATTATATATAAGCATAGGAAAATGTTACCTATTTATAGGGAGTCATTGGGCTTTTATTCTTATTAGATTCGCTCTCAAAATTCGAATGAGAAATAAATCTCCAAGTGAAAACTACAAAACACGTAACTGGATAAAGCAGGAGTGGTCAACCGCCTAGTTAATGTTTACCGTAACCCAATGGTTCAATCCTAGGTATGATTGGAATCAACTTACTATCCTGGCCGCATAGCATATATCAGACTCTGTACAAAACATAGCATACATGAGACTATGTACTACCAAAGCATAAGGCACATTCTTCATGTATTCTCTTTCTACATTAGACTTTGGACAGTTTTTCTTAGAAAGAGTAATTACAGACTTAAATGGTTGCCTACCTTTCTTAGAATTCTGTATTGCTTACTTCTTGAGAATTTTATCTATGTAGGAAGCTTGGGATAAAGCTATTATTTTGTTCTTCCTATCTCGAAATATTTGGATACCTAGAACATAATTAGCTTCACGTAAATCCTGCATGTTAAACTGCTTAGTCAAACAAACTTTGATCGATGACAACGCCCTAATATCATTGCCAATAAGCAGAATTCATCTACATAGGGCAGTGAAACACCACCTTCTCCTCCTTAATGAGTTTATAAACACATGGTTTGTCTACGTTTTGTTCAAACTCATAAGTCTTAATCACTTGATCAAATCTTATGTTCCAAAAATAAGAAGCTTGCTTAAGTCCATAAATAGACTTTAGCAACTTCCAAACTTTATTCTCTTGACCCTTAGCTTTAAACCCGTCTGGCTATATCATATAAATGGTCTCATCAAGATGACCATTCAAGAAAGCAATCTTGACATCCATTTGCCAAGTCTCATAATCAAGAGCAACTGGAATGGACAAGAAAATGTGGATGGACTTAAGCATGGCTACAGGAAAAAAAATTTCCTCGTAATCAATTCCTTCCTTTTGTGTATGCCCCTTTGCTACCAATTTAGCCTTATAGGTATCGACTTTCCCATCTGCACCTCGCTTTCTCTTATAAACCCACTTACATCCTATGAGTTTTACCCCTTCAAGAAGGTCTACAAGTTCCTATACTTGATTAGTCTTTATAGACCATCTCAGTGTTTATAGTTTCTGTCTATAGCTTTGAATCAACATCCTCCATAGCCTTTTTGTCAGTGTAAGGATACTTGTCATGATCAACCAGTTCAGCTAAGTAGGCTTTACTATTAAACATATGTAATGACCGATAAAATTTCATTAATAAAACCTAATGTTTAATTGGGTTTAATTAATGAATTTACTTTTAAAAATGTAAATTTTTGTAAAAATTACGATAAAGTATGAATAAACGGCATTGATTACAAATTTCATGGCAAATGTGATGCAATGTTAGATATTACCGAAGACAGATTTTATGAGTTTAATTACTCAAAAATTTGTAAATAATATCCATAAAATGAATTTTATATCACAATTAATTGTAAAATTATGATATAAACACATGGGTACAAAGAATATAAATACGATGTAATGTCCTCTAAGACCTAACCCAGTGAAAGAAAGAGGCCGATGCAATATAAGAATACTGCTAAGTAAAAACGTAGATATAGAAAATGTTATGATTGGCCTCCAAAAGTGAACGAAAAGTAAATTAAATATGTTTATACAGTCTAAGGATAGAAAATATACTGATTTGACCATGACAGTATAGAAAAAATACTGTGTGGTAAAAAATTACATAGTATAAATTTTTAACTCCATAAAGTAGACACTTACTTTAATTCTATTGGGCCAACAAGCCATGCAATGTGGCCCAATAGCATGATGACACCTAGGGTAACCCACTTGATTACCCCATGAATCACCCATTTGGACAAGTGTGAAATTAATGTGATTTTAGCAAAAAAATCTTTGCTTTCTTCATCATTAGCTTCGGCAGCCATAGTTGCAGCCCTCCAAAAAAATTTCTCAACCCCACACCTTGCAAAAATAACCCCAAACAAATTTTAGAAGCAAAACCCAAGGATTTTTCACAAGTTTTAAGGTAAAATCCCAAACTTTTTAGCAAGTTTTCAAGGGATTTTTCATGGGTTAAGGGGAAAATTAATTCATGGTATTTTTGCATGAAAAGGAAGCCTAAGAAGGAGTTCAAAGGAACTTTGAAGGCTAGAAATCAAAAAGTGCCATTTGGGTAAGTTTTAAGTTTTAAAGTTTCGAAATTTTGTAAATTTTATTTTCATTTTTATTACTTTGAACCTATGTGGGTTCTTGAGCATGTGTGTGATGAAGTTTCATGCATATGTGAAGTATGGCATGTTTAAGTTATGAAATTTTGATCTATGGTGCAAAATTATATTTGAGCATGAGAATGATTTGATTAAGGCATGGAATGGTCACTGCAGGGGTAGATTTGCAATTTTGAAACAGATTTTTGTAAAAATGCAGTAGGGACTAAATTGAAAGAAAAAGATTTCTCTCGGCAGAATTGAAAAATGGCCAAAAACACCCTGTACAGTGAGACTTTGGGAAAAGTTAAAACATAAAAGTTGTAGATCTCGGCGAAACTGTTAGGTATTGCTGATGGTTTGTCGAAAAACATAATTGTTTGTGAAATTTTAATTTTTTAAAGAATTTACGAAATTGCAAAAATCTTTAAAAAGGGGCAAAAATGTCATTTCTTAAAATATTTTGAATATGGTACTTTGAGCAAAAATGATCCTTGAGAAAAATAGAAAATTTTAGGATTAAAAGGACAATTTTAGCCCCGAGACAAAATTGTCAAAATTTTCAGTTTAGGGGCTAAAATGTAAAATTTTATAGAAAAGGAGCATAAGTGTGAAATAAAGATATACGAGCGACTAGAGCATTGTTTTAAAGTTAATATGTGGCTATTTTTATTAAAATAACAAAATCGAGCTCGGGTAGGTCAGTAGGCTTACAGAGGGCAAAATCGTCATTTTTGTCCAAATAACCCAAACAGCTCAGAAATATTTTCAATGAGATAAAAAGATGATTTGGAAGATATCCGCCCTTCGTAAGTAACGACAGGGTTGAGTTAGATAGAAATAAGGAAACCAGTGGTTTTAGAATTGTATACGGTCATGCAATTCGACTAGTTAAGTAACGAACGTTTTGTAACGAAACGTAGTGGAATTGGCTAATAGTTTTGTAATTGGCCAACAGGATCCTAGGTGTAACACCCTAGATTTTTAGTGTATTAAAAATGCATTAAATTAAAGATTATGTTAAGATAAAGTACAATTAAAGAAAAATACTGTATAATAAGATGGAAAATTATACAGTGTTAGAGTAATGCAGTATAAGAATTGAATTGTGTGGACCACAATTTTATCTTATACTTTTTATAAAAGAAAAGAAAGAAAAAAAAAAGAAAAATCAGAAAATTGAGGGCAAAATTCGAGACTTTCTCTCTCCTCTTTCTCTCTCTAGATTTTCTCTCTCTCTCCTCAAATCTCGTTTGAGATTCCGGCGTTATTTTTCGACACCTCCCATACCAGTGGGAAGCTCTCGTTGAGCTGAGTCCAACGAGGTGTCGTGCCACCCAAATAGCCGCCGGAGGAGGGCCCACGCGCCGCCCAAAGTGGCGGCGAAACCCATTTTTTCCCGACGTCGTTTCTCGGCCGTCCGACCACCAATCAACGTGATTTTGGTGTCTATGGACTCAGTGTGAGGAGAGGAACAAGATGGTACCAATTTTCCAGCTCAATTTTGGCTGGAAAGGCTTCGCCGGAGCTGCCCCGTCGCCGCCGTGGAGCCGCCGTCGCAGCCGTCGTGCCTGGTGGCGGTGTGGCACACCGCCGGTGCCAAAATGATCAGAGGGCGACGGCGAGCAAGACCCCTCGGTCAATTGCTCCATTCCGCCGCCCCTCGTCGGAGAACGAAGGCACCCGTCGTGAGCCGCCGTGGGTGAGGTTGGGTTGGCCATTTTAGGCCGTTTTGTGCCAAATTGAAGGCACAAACACCTTCAGAGGACCGAGAGGAAGAAATTCGGTACCTCAATTTCACGAAATGACGGCCGGTCACCGGAGAACGACCTCCGCCTTGGTGCGCCGCCGTGGGGAGCTTCGGGCCGCCGTTCCATGCAGTGTTGAGCTGCCCCATCGTAGGGGAAACACTCAGAGGGACACGGGGAAGAAAACGCCCAAGTCAATTTTGGGCTACCGTCGCCGAAGGACCGAGATCGGAGCCGCCGGTGTTAGCCGAGAAATCCATCCTCGATTGGAGCAGATGGAGGCCAAATTGGGTGAAATTGACCCCACCAATCGACTCAGGAGGGTCGAATTAGGGGGGGTAGGCTCGAGCTCAGCCCTCAACGGAGCCAACCGCCGCCGGTCAACGGCGGTCAACGCCGGTCAACAGCCGGTCAAAGGGCAAAATGGGATTTTGTGATCTGGACCTCCGATCGAAGATCCGAGACCGCCTCCCGACTCGTTTCGACGCTCTGAACGCAATGGTGACCTCCGTTCGAGCTAATTCCACTCCAATGAAAATCATCCGGTACCGACTGCACGCGGATCGAGGCGATTCAAACAGTAGTATCGGAGTCCAGAATGACGTTTTCAAGAATGAATGATCTCCAGGAAGCATTCTTAGCGATTCATGGTCGCTCGAGGAGCACTGCAGAGGATGCTTCATATACTGTAGATGCAGCGAGATACAACTGGATCTGCTTAGCTTGGAGTTCAAGTAAGTAGGAATCTCGACTACAGTATGAACTGTTTTAGATGCTTTCATAGAAATTTATGAAATGTATGATCAGTGATTGTTACACTGTTTTATGTAAGAATAGGTTTTATAACGTTACAAGGTGACGAAAAACCCGTTAAGGGTAAAATCGTCATTTTTAAGGAAACGGCTAGAACGGAGTCGAACACTCCGATTTAGCATAATGTTATTAGATGGAAAATGTTCTGTGATATGTTAAGTAACGTAACGGTCATGTGAGATCAAGATTTAACGGGGAATGTTTTAAGTAAACGAGTGGTAACCGATGGGTTACAAAGTTAAAAGAAAATGTAACCCCGGTGGGTTACAAGGCTAAATGAAGGAAATGTAAACTGACAGTTTATAAGGTTGAGTAAGAGAATGGTAGACCGATAGTATACCAAGTTATGAATAAGGAAAGAATGATTAATGTTTACGTTTTATTATCAATCGAGTGGATTGATAATAAAGAAAGTTAATTAATGAGTCGGCTGTCGTTTGATCAGGACACAGAGGCCGACCAATGGAAGGAAAAGGAACGAGAAAGGAACGGAATAGAGAACGCTAGAGCATAGTTTGGGTAAGTTTCAAACCTCACCTACAGCATGAAGTAAATGATTTTTAAATACTCATTTATATGTTTGCAAATGTGTTTGCAATTGTTAAGCAAGTTGTTTTTAAAGTATGTTTGCATTTATTATGCAAAAAGTTTTAAAGTTCAAGAAAAAGAATTGCAATGAAATTGCAATCGTTATGTTAAAGGTTTATTGGCATATTGATATGCATAATGTTATTTAAAAGTTTAAGTTATGATTTTCAAAGTATTGAAAGTATGTTTTGCATTATGACAATGCATAATGTTTTATAGTTTAAGTTAAAGGTTTAATGTTGCATTTGCTATGCAATAAGTTGCATTTATTGTGCAATAAGTTTTAGAATAAAAGTTATAGTTTGCAAAATGTGTTTGCATTTTATGATATATTTATTAAGCAATATGTTGCATTTGTTATGCAATGAGTGTTAGAATGCAAGTTATGATTTGCAAAATGTGTTTACATTTTATGTTGCATTTATTATACAATTGGTTTTATAGTATAAGCTATGAATTGCAAGTGTATTGCATATGATGTGATTGCATTTGAAATGCTCACTAAAGTTAATAAGAAGGTAACGTAAAGATAAAAAGGAAAGTGTCGTACCAGCCTCTTTGTTATGAGGTAATAAAGTAAAATTAAAGTTTGACCTCCTAAAGGTGAGGTACAAGACCTCAATGTTTGATGGTCTCAAGTCTTCCGCAAGGGAAGCATCATGTTTATGATCTCATGATTAATGAGTTGGTACGAACACTAAAGTAAAGTAAGGAAAAATGAAGGTTACAAGATAAAGAAAGTTAAGGAACAAGAATAAAGGTTGAGAAAGAAATGAATATTTAAGTTTATAGAATGTTCATAAAAGGCTCATAATTAAAGTTAATAATTGAGCATAAATGAAGTCATGCATTCTAATGTTGCTTGAATGCTTTTTATGAAATGTTTATATGTCATGTTTATGGAAAACATTCTGAAAAATGTTTACGACAAATGTTTATGAAGAACGTTTTCCTATTTTTAAGAAACGGTTTATGAACGACGTCTTAAGAAAAACGTTCAAGAAATGTTTTAAGAGGAAAGGTTTTACATTAAATGTTTATGAAAAACATTTCATGTTTGCAAGAAAAGGTTTACGAATGACGTTTTAAGAAAAACGTTGAAGAAATGTTTTACGAAAAACGTTTATGCAAAACGTTTCAGAAATGTTTTATGAAAAACGTTTTCAGAAATGTTCTATGAAAGACGTTTATGAAGAACGTTTTTAGAAATGTTTAAGGAAAACGTTTATGAAAAATATTTCATAAATGTTTATGGAAAACGTTCATGAAGAACGTTTCAAGAGAAAGGTTTTCATGAGAAAAGTTTTAAAGCATGTTTAAATGCTTTGTGAGATTATGTTTGAACTTACTGAGCGAAAGCTCATTATAAGTTTGTCATGCTGTAGGTAACTTATGGGTGACCAATGGGACCCGTTAGAAGAGCTGGGTGCTGCGGAGGACAGATGCGAAGATTTGGGTATGGATACCATCACTGTTTGCTTCCGCTACGTAAAGAAAATGTTTTCCATTGTTTAATGTTGTGTTTTCGAAGTTTAAAGAAAATCAGAGTTTTAAGAATTGTATTCAAAGTTTTAAAATACAGTCTATGGACTGTTTTATGTAATTATAAAGTAAAGTTTTAAACTATGATTTAATAAATGTTTCTTGTTAAGTTTTAAGAAACGTTTTGAAATGATTTTAAGGGCAAGTGTTGAGCGATGTCTCAACTTGAATGCGACAGAGGTCGCATCAGTATTAAAGAACGTTTAAGGAAAGAAAAAAAAATTTACTACAGTATTTTCTTACTAAGTAAGTAAGATTACTGTTTATGAAACGATGATTATGAAAGTAAAGTGACTGCCCGAAAAGGCGGGTCGTCACACTAGGAGCCTGGGAGAAAGGAGACCGAAGTCGATTGTTCGGTACACAAGCACAAGTAATTACCCTTCCCACCTATAGTATGAAATGTAGGTCTAGAAAGAAATGTATGTATACGTATACCTGGGCGTATAACTAAGTGTAAACTTGAATGTTTGCCATGAAATGAATACCTAGGGGTATAGTCATGTATGAATACCTGTGAGTATACGAATGAATACCTGTGTGTATAATATGTTATGTACCTGAGTATACAATAATGAATATGAGTATGTGTACCATGATTTTGTACCTGTGTGTATAATGATAAATACTTGAGTATGTATAAAGTAGGTACCTGTGTGTACTACGCTATGCAAGAGAATTTATGTTTCATCGATAATATGTGATTATCACTTCATGCATGGCATGACAACCATAATAAATAGACTAGTAAATGTATCACTAGAAAGTAAGAAGAGTGTCGTACCGACTCCTGACTCTAGGGGAGTTTAAAGGATATATTATGGTCACGGTGTTACGTAGACCTAAATGAAATTACGCAATGATATGAACACTTGGGCCTTAGAAAAGATAAGAAATAATGAAGATAAGGAAAGTTTATAAGAAAGCATAATTGACTCATGCATTTATTTGAATGTCCATGTGGGATTTATGGGACTTATTGGGCGTTAGCTCATTAAGTTTTTCATGCTGTAGGTATCCGACGAGAAGGTCAGAATAAATCGTAATGATGAGCTGGCGAACGGACGATATGCGCAGACTGGATATGGATTCTGTCGCAGTATGTTTTTCGCTGTATTGTGTTTTAAGATATTTTGAAAGTAATGTTTGATAAACCATATTGCAAAGAAAAGGTGATTATGTAAATGCATGTATATGTTTGTATTTCAGAAGTTATTAGACCAGTATATGTAAAGTATTTATAAGAAAAAAAAAGAAGAAAATTTCCTAAATTTTTGCCCTAAAGTAAGTGAGAAAGAGTTTTATCACAGCTCAAAAAGGCGGGTTGTGACAACATATACCTTTTGGGTTTACGCTTGATCCTCCTACTACACCGAAGCTTTCTAAGTTGTTGTTCTACTGGTTTTCCCACATTGATTGATTGGTTTCTGCTGAACCACTAGAGCGATCGTATAATCATCTCCTCGAGTACCACTCTACTATGAGGCTTAAAGATGTTCATATAACTTTCCTCAAGGAAAGTCGCAATCATAGAAACCACGACTTTATTTTCTTTTAGGTTATAGATTTAACCACTTTTTGTCCAGTTTTGATATCCTACAAACACGCATACTTCCAAACGTGCTTCTAACTTATTTACTTCTTTATCCATGACATGAATAGGTCGTTTCCACATGCGAATATGGTTTAAGGATGTCTTTTTACCCATCCACAACTCATGAGAAGTTTTAGGAACTAATTTTCAAGGCACATTGTTCAAAAGATAACATGTTGTTTGTAGTGCATATCCCTAAAAAGATTGTGTCGATGTAGAATAACTTATCGTGGACCTAACCATGTCCAATACTGTCTTATTTCTTCTCTTAGCTATGCCATCTTGCTACAGAGTGACAGAAGCAGTCAATTTGGATAAAATCCTATTCTCTGTTAAATGTCATAAGAACCCATCAAAGATGTATTCACCACCTCGATTAGATCGAAGTGATTTTATGGGTTTACCTAATTGCTTCTCTACTTCCGCTCGAAACTCCTTGAACTTGACAAAAGTTTCACTCTTATGATGTATAAGGTAAACATACTCATATCACGAGTAGTCATCAATAAAAATAACCAAAAACTCGTACCTTCATTGCGCTTTGATGTTCATGGGACCAAAAATATCAGTGTGCACAAGTTTTAGGACCCTTTCAGCTCGATTACCCTTAGACCCAAATAGTCTTTTGGTCATTTTGTCCTCCAAATAAGATTCACATTGGTATAAATTTCATCTCTAAATTGCTTAAAAGTCTATCCCTTACCAACTTTTCAATCCTATTAAGGCTTGTGTAACCTAATTGCAAGTGCAGAAGATAAGTGTTATTAAAGTGAGAAGTTTGAAGCCTTTTAAAGATCATTTATCTCAGTGTTTAGTAGTGAGTCCATTTTTGATTTAATAAAATATAGGGTGTTTTGCATCCATCCACTACAGATAAAAGATTTATTTTTACGGATCACAACTTTATTATTAAAAGAAATTGAATAAGAATCCTTAAATAAACAATCAATAAAAATTAAATTCCTTTTAAGTTTAGGAAAGTAAAAACAATCTCTCAAAACTTAATTCCTATAACTATCAAAATTAATATGGACGTTTCCCACTGCTTCATCAACCACATTGCCCATCTGTAACGTGAAGTGCTCATTTAGCAGCCTTCTCGTTTCCTTGAACCCTGCAGAGAAATACAAACATGGTTAGTCGCTCTAAAATCTATGACCCAAGTGTCACTTGATTCTTCAACTTGTTTCGATAACCAAAATTTCACACTTACATCCTTTAGCTGGGAAGTCCTTACAATTCTTCTTAATGTGCCCAACCTTCCTGCGGAACAAGCATTTTAGCTTCTTTGGGTTCCTTTTCTTCTTCTTCTTTTCCATGCCCTTTGTCAAAACAGAAGATTTCTCGTTCTTGGCCTTTTGCTTCTTTCCATTAGTGTTGGAACTAGATGCAACTGCCAAGCTCGCCTCGCCCCCAACTGGAGCTTCCCTGATTTGGTTTTCAAACTCCTACAACTGTTTCATTAACTCAATTAAGGTTACATCCTGCTTATTGCTCAATTTGTATGAAGCTTTAAACAAGATGAATTCCTTTGATAGAGTCTTAAAAACTATATGTTAGACATGTATGCCTTAAGGAGTAAAAATATAATATGCTTTTAGAGACATTTTTATCACTAAAGAATTCATTTATTATTTATATATCAAATCTTATCCTCTTTACATTCATATTTGTTGAATGTATGATAAGCAAACAAAAGTCTGAGACTGTCAGTCTAAACTTTTAGAATCAGGCATATGATGGACTGATTATGCGGCAGACATGATTCTAAAGGTAGCGGTCTAAATCATAAGATCGACAATCGAGTGAATAAAGTTGGGCGCTTTATTCATGCAAAGATTGCTATGTTGTCTATATCCCTAACGGAAGATGGTTTATCTTGTCCATCGGAGGTGGACTCTACGAATAGAAACATTGGTGCATTATTATAGGCGATGATGTATTGGATCGGGATATAAAGTGTAATTGATTTAGATTAATAATTCTGTCTCGGTATATCAATTCACTTTAGACAATCATATGTATTGTATCTTAATTCTAAGATGAATAGTAGGCCTACTGTCTTGACTTATATGTTTTGATATACCAAAGGGTGACATCCACATTTTATTATAGGCGACGATGTATTGGATTGGGATATAAAATGTAATTGATTTAGATTAATAATTCTGTCTCGGTATATCAATTCATTTTAGACAATCATATGTATTGTATCTTAATCCTAAGATGAATAGTGGGCCTGCTGTCTTGACTTATATCTTTTGATATACCAAAGGGTGACATCCACATTTTATGTTGGAACGCATGCCAGTACGTTGGAGACATGACTTTTGATAGCGTAGACTTGTTATTCATAGATATGGAATCCATAGCTCCTTTTTAGGAGTCGATGATATTCTCTTATATGCATTATCCTGTAATTGAAAAACTGCAGAGCTCAACCATTTGGATATATAGGTGTAACCAAATGGTATACTGTCTTTAGATAGTAAGTTTTCCAATGGTGAGATAATGAAGCGTAAGAAAAAAATAATCAGGAAGATAAGACAGAATTTATCCTTAAGCCGATTGTGGATAATCCTATAGGGATACGATACATTATGATATGTTATGGAGACTTAGCTATTTGGGTTTCGTAATTCTATATGGTTCAAGAGTACAGTTCTAAGCTTCTAGTGGAGTAGTGTTATAGTTGATAATTATGAAATGTATATTAGGTATATTGGGTTTCCTAATCATCGAAAGCTTGAACTATATGGGTCCATCAGGTCCCGTTTGCTAGCTCATAATAAATCCTGCAACGATACGACGTGCTTTTTCAATAATTAGTGACTTATGTTAAACTATCAAATTGGCTGAAATTCGATAGGATTAGATAATTCATGTCTGTTTATCGGTTGAATTAATTTTGTGTAAATTAATTCAAAATAAACTTGTTGAATTATCGGGAATATTTATTTTCTTAAAGATTATCTGGATATGACTATTTTAATCAGATAACTTTTCTATTGGGTTATTTGACTTAAAACTAAGGCTCTATCTCAAGAATCTCGAGTGAAAAATAAAAGATTTGCAGGGATCATTTATCGTAAGTTCGGCGGGCCGATCTTCAGGTTCGGCTTGTTGATGGAGTAAGTTCGACAGGTCGATTTGCTAGTTCGACTTGCAGACTGAACGATATTTGATCACGCATTTCTAGACGCGATTTTATATCATATATTTATTTTGATTCGAATTTTCGAGGCTCTATCTGAAAGGACTATTCCATGGGCCCAACCTCTATAAAAAGGGAGTGAGACTCATAGTTATTTAGATCGGTTGAGAAATCAAGAATGCGCACACTAGTTTATGAGTCTCTAAAACTCTCCTAAGAGCTTTTGTTCACAAATCACGAACACTAGTTTTGGGTTTTCTCGATTAGTTGAAAGGACAGTCACCGGTGGAAGAGCTGTACGAGTGTGCCCACACACACACCGATCATGGATAAAGAATAGCAAAGAAAGCCAATTGGTTGAGGCTTTTCTAAAATGCCCTTCACTTTATCGACAACAAGAGCTCTTCAACAAACAAGGTTAGTAAGATCTGATTAATTCATATATATAGCGTGTCAAACTTGTGTTTTAGAAAATACTCTGGTATAAATTTTTAAAATTTCGCTGCGTATTATTTTTCAACACTATACTCATATGTGACTCAACATCGATGTCAGTTCTATGGGTTTGAACCTCAACGAGGTAGACAATGATCAACATCATGTGATCATAGATGTCCCTAGTTTTTGCTTGCAGTTAAGAAACTTCCAAAGAGCCCCTTCTGCTTCGTCAAGTCTTGGCTTCCAAACATGTCCTCAAGATTATCCATGATCTACTTAGCAGTTTCATGATCTTCATATTGAGCCTATAGCACGTTATTCATGCTAGCTATGATATAACAGTGGGTCTGACGTCAGCATCCCTCCACCGATTATATGCTTGGATTTGTTCATTAGTGGATTCGCTAGTAAGCATGGGAGAACATGGTGTGGTTACGATAAATTTAAGTTTCTTAAAAGATAAGACAATGTTTAGATTTCATTTTAAATCATTATAATTCACGTCAGTTAAAGTATTTTTGTCAAGTATCAATGATAATATGTTTTTAGACATTTTGTTATATAATAAAGTTTCTTATATCAAACATAAGCAAACATACAATAATAATTTAATAAGATGACACAAACATATAAGCAAACATATATTGTTTATGTGTCAAAACCTTGAAAAAAATCATAATCTTAAAATGATAATTCCTAACTCAAAATTCAACAAGCCAGCTAGAGAGACTTGCTAAATTCAATTAGAAATACGAATCTCATCCAATTAGTATATACCATCTAAGACCCATCTTGGTCTAACATATACTAATAATTGTTTTCTTTGACTATTAATTTTATTAACGTAGCTCTTAGGGGAGGTTAATAATAAAATTAATTTGAGTGTTTAACCACCATTTCAACTACTTTATCTATGGTTTATGATTGTCACCTAGGGGTAAACAATGATAAAACATGCTAAAACAAATTATTCTTTTGGAGATTCAACTCAATACATGATGCATTACTTCCTAAGGGTTGGAACCATCATCTATTACCTATGGACCAACGATGAAGGCCTTAAGTCCTCTATTAAAAAATCTTCTTCCACTCAATAATTTTAGAAAACAATGTTTTATGTTAACATGCATGAACAATTTTAATGAACAGGACTCCTATTTTACATGACATGTTATCAATATACATGGTAGAACATATTATAAAGCAAACAAGCAATGCAATAAGCAAAGTGACAAGTAATATAATAACCGTAATATTATGGTTCTATCCTAGAGAAAAGAAAATAAAGATTACAAAACTTTTAATCAAAACATTTTTATGATTCTTCATCTTGCATTTTCCTGTTGTATCCTTCTTTATGTGGCGGCCGTCTTTAATTTCAAACTCATATAGATCGAAATTGTATTTTTTGGTTATTATAAAATTTGTTTGTCTTTCTCAAAGTTGTCTCATAAAAATAAAAACATCTCAAAACATTAAAAAGGCATTCTATCATCTGGTGGTCGACTGCCCTACACAGGGACAGTCGACTGGCTCTGTCCAACAAAGCGGCTTTTCAACCGTGGCTGGTCGACTGGCCACTGTGTAGTGCGGTCGACTGTTCTGTCACAGTCCAGACTATAAATACATTTTCTTAATTATTTTATAGTTTTTAATTTTAATAACAATTCAAACAAAAAACTTACAAAAAATTTATAAATATAATAAATAACTAAACCAGCAATCATCTCCATCTTCAAGATCAGTCTTTAATATTTTAATAAAAAATATACAACCAAAACCTATATTGTTTTCGGCATACAAATTTTTAGGAAAAATAAAATAACAAACCTAAACGGTGATAACAGACCGTCATCTAATTACATAAAAAACCTAGATACATATTATATCCTCTAAGGAATCATAACCGACAAAAATTAATTAAAATAATAATTAAACCAAAATTTAATTAACAATAATTAATTAATAAACATTCACCATATAATCTCATGACAACATATAATAACACAGAAACTTTAGAGTGCCAACTTTCTAAAAATTTAATTCAAGCATATGCGAGACTGTGATCACATAATTTATGCATATAGCATAATCATAACTCCTTAAAGACACCATAAAACTATGTCTCTGATACGAATTTTTGGAAAACAAGTCTAAAAGAGCCTCAATTAATTGGTCTTCTTTGTTATTCTTTTTTTCACAATCGGAATGCGAGTGGGCACATGTCGTTCAATTCTCCCTTGATAACTCTCCTACAGTCACAAGAGAAAAATTAGAGTTATTATTCTAGGTGTTGAACAAGAATCTCTTAGAGTAGCAGAATTTCTTTCTCTAAAAAATCTCTCTCTAAATCTCTCAAGTTACCTTCCTTGAAGTTAATAATGATATATAAGCATAAGAACACGTCACCTATTTATAGGGAGCCATTGGGCATCTATTCTTATCAGATTCGATCTCAAAATTCAAATGAAAATTAAATCTCGAAGTGAAAACACGTAAATGTACATCTGAATAAAGCAAGGGCGGTCGACTACCCCCTGTGTATGGCGGTCAATCGCTTGGTCCGTGATAACCTAGGAGACATGTTTTTCAGCCCCTTAAAGTTATCCAATGCACTTGATTTGAACTGATTGGATAATTTCTACTTTATTTAACACGAGTATCCTTCATAGAGCCTCAGTTTTAATTCAAATAACCTAATAGAGAAGTTATATGATTAAAATAGTCATATATAGATAATTCCATATTCAAATAAAATATATTTAAATAATTCAACATGTTTATCTTGAATTAATTCAATCAATAAATCAACATGAATGATTAAATCTAATTATTCAAATTTTACCTAATCTTAAGAATTAACATAACTTACAAATATGTTGGAAAACAACGCCGCATCGTTACTAGAAAATATGTGAGCTAGCAAAGCGAACCAATGGAAATATATATAAATCAAGATCCTATAATTATAAAATAATATATCCTTGATATGTATATTTTATAATTATCAACTCTAAACTATTCCACTAAAAACTTATAGTTGCACTCTCGAACTATATATAAATTACAAATCTCCAATAAGTTAAATGTTCATGACATATCATAATATACAATATCCCTATAAGATATTCATAATCGGCTTAAGGATAAATTCTGTTTTACCTTCCCGGTTATATTTATCTTACATTCTATTATCTTATTATTGGAATACTTACTACTCATAACCTATACAAATAGTATAATGTTCATGACAAATCTCCAATAAGTTAAATGTTCTGAACATATCATAATGTACAATATCCCTATAGGATATTCATAATCGGCTTAAGGATAAATTATGTTTTACTTTCCCGATTAAATTTATCTTATTCTATTATCTTACCATTAAAATACTTACTATTCATAACCTATACAAATAGTATACCATTAGGTTACATATATGTACCCAGATGGTTGAACACTCCAGTTTTCGATTACAGGATAATGCTTATAAGAGAATATCATTAACTCTACAAAAGAGCTGTGGATTATATATCTATGAACAATGAGTCTATTCAAGAGTCATGTTTTCAACGTATCAGTATGCATGCCTTCATAAAATTTAGGATGCCACTCTTTGTTACATCAAAAGACATAAATCAAGAATACAAGCTCACTGATTCATTCAAAGATTGAGATGTAATGCATGACTGTCTAAAGTGAATTGATTTACTCTAATAGAATTATCAACCAAATCAATTCATCTTAAGTCCAAATCTAATAAATTGTCACCGATGACAATATACCAATGTTTCTACTTGCGAAGTCTAACTTCGATGACCAAGGCAGGCCATCTTTTGTTAGGGATGTAGACAACATAACAATCTTAACATGAATAAAGCGTCCAACTTTATTCCCTTGATTGCGAACCTTATTTATTTAGATAATCACTTTAAGATTCATGTCTTCTATGCATTCCGTCCATCGTATGCACGATCTTAAAAGTTTAGATTGATAGTCTTAGACTTTTGTTCGCTTATAATACATTTAACATAAATAAACATAAAGAAGACACATTTAATATATGAAATAAATATTAAACCCATTATTGATTAAATGTGCCTAAAAAGTATTACATCATTTAATCCTTAAGGCACATAGTCTATCCCATCCACCTACCACCCCTCACTGCCAGAAGATGTCAACTACCGATGACGACCCCCACTGTCAATGGAGGACTTTTTTCTGATTTTTTTAGTATTTTTTTCTTATTTTTAAGGCTTTTTATTTTTATTTCTTTTAAAAATGGTGGGGTGAAAATAAAAAATGTGATAGGATGAAGGTGGATTTTTGTCTTTTTTGTGAAATTTAGATTTTGAACCATTAGATTTCAATCCAACAGCCAAAAGATGAAAGTAATAAAGAGTCTTATTGATAAGACCTTTTTAACAGGCCTTTCCATAGACCTTTTTAAAATGTTATGATAAGACCCTTTAAAATTCTTATCATTAAGACCTTCTTTGTCCGTTAGATTAACATCTTATGGTTAAAAATTGACAAGCTCAATGTTCTTAAAATAAGCCCAACACACCAGATTCATTTAAATTCTTACTTCAAAAAAATAAAAAATAAAAATAAAAAATCATTTAAACTAGAAATAAAAAAACTAAGGATCTGTGTGTTTCGAGTATTATTTGGACTTAATAGACTCAAATTTAGATTCGAGTATCAAGAATCCTTTGGATACGTGTTTGTTTCCCTAAAAATCTGAATCCTTTGAGTATCAAAAATTCAAGTTCTCAGAGTTTTCATTCCCCCTAAACTTTGATACTTGGATATCTTTGCTATAGTAAAAACTAAAATTCTCTCTCTTATACTTGAGGAAAAAAAATCATAACTTCTTCATTTGATATCCAATTGAGATGATTCTTTGTTCATTGTGTTCCTAATGAAGAGAGACATAAATTAAGACCCATATTGCATATTTTTTAGGATCATTAACTTTAAAATTTTATTAGATTTGTTAATAAATCAAAAACTATTTTCACTACCTTTCTAAACACAAATTTCAATTTTATTCCATACTCAAATTAAAATCTAAATGCACATCCAAACACGAATTCGGATAACAATTCAAATCACTAACTCAAATCACACTAACTCAAATCAAATCACTAATTCAAATTCATTTACCAAATGAATCCTAAAAAAAAGACCACCGCATAGGTGGATCGAAAGGCGGCACATCGGCAACCCTTGACGACCCTAGATCTCGCAGGCAACCTTAGATCTAGCGGTGAGCTTAGATCCATTGCACCCATAGCAACCCCGTGACGGATTAGCACGAGCTCTTCTCGTGGCCTCGAGACACGTAGCAACCTTGACCTTCATTGGCAACCTCAATTCCAACAAGCGATCAAGGATAGTAGTTGGGCTCACAACCAGATTAAGGCAGAGGCAGAGGTTGTTCAGGCTCGCAAGTCGTGGGTGATCGTAAACAGCGCTCGACACCCTCCTAAAACATCGCTACGTTCTGCGACCTTTGCTAACGAATCTATCATGGTTGCAACCTTTGCTCGCGAATCCGTTATGGTCGCGACCTTTGCTCGTGAATCCGTCACCAAGGTCCAGAAGGTCTGTTACCAAGGTTGCGACTAAAAGCGACTAATTTCAATAAAGGGATGGCGATCAAGAAGACTCTATGGGCGTTATTTTTTTTCCTTCATTTTTTTGAGGGGATTTTTTTCGTCTTTCTTTTTTTTTTTTTTTTTTTGCGCCATAGGATCGCCATTGACCCACCACAGTTGAGGGCCCCCCACACACTCTAGCTCTGCCTCCTTCGCTACCGCCACTGATGGAGCAACTTGTTGCAACCACTGTTTCTATTTTTGTTTTTGTTTTTGTTTTTGTTTTTTTTTAGATTTTTTTAATTATTTTTTGTTTTTAGAAGTTAGGATCATATATGGTTGTTTCTATTTTTGTATGGTTGTTTTTATTTTTGTTTATATAAACGTGCAATTTTAAACCATAGATCTTTTATTTAAAGGCTAAAAATAAAGCCTTATTAAAAAAAGAAAATGGTCTTATTAATAAAATCTTTTAAAGGGTCTTCTTGCAATTTTCTCAAATTTTTTTTTTTTAAAGGAATGTACTATGTTTCGATGACCCAAAAATTTTGCTTTCTACATTATCTCATTTGAGCCGGAAATATTTATGATTCATTTACTCTATTCCATAAGCAATATTAATAGGGTGTTTAGCAAGCATGTTTAAAACCAATTTTTTAACTCAAAACACTGTAGCATATGAGAGCTTTACATTGTAGCGACTTTTTATTTTTTACTGTAGAATGTAAAACTTTATACTATTCTCTAACTAAAAATTTGATTTTAATCATGTTTAAAAAACACCTTATAAGTTTTCGACAGGTGGATCCCTAATAAAATGTTTTGCCCTTCTCTTCTGCTGTATCAAGAGCTTGTTCGCATTTTAGGTGCAATATTTATTATTACTTTCTTCTAATTTTAGGGTAAATGAATATGATTTTTTTAAAAAAAAAATTGAAGTTATTTCTAAGAGGGGTAGTCCTGAGTTGAGAGGTTTTTTTAATCCAACATGTCAAATCACTGGATTGAAGCAACTCTCGAATATATTTTCTAAGCGCTGGCTCATTTGAACCCTTTAGTTCCAACTTGCTCTCATTTTATGCTCTGGTTAAAATATGAGTTTAATTTCACATCCCTTAGCTTTATGCAAATAGGCTGTTTGCAAGAACAATTAGAACTATCAGTTACAACTGTAAACAGTGTAAAGATCTCAGCTATAATAGGAAGTAAAAAGCTACTATAGTATAAGCTTTACATGCTATAATTCTCAAACCAAAAGTATTGACTCCAACTGTTCTTCCAATGGCTTAAAAGACTTTTTCAAACCTTTTTTCCTTTTGTTTTTCAAGAGTGGCAATAGCATACGTGAAATTTTTTTTTTTTTATTTCATTCATTAATTCATTTTTATTACTATTTTTTTATAAATGGCAATAAGATTGTTGTTGGGAAAATATATTCTTTGTTCTTGCTTGGATGCAGTATTTAAATGGTAGTTTAGGTTTTTTTTTTTCAAAAAAAAAAAAAAGCTTTTAACTCACCAACTCCAACAAAGAGGTAAGATTTTTTATTTGATTTGCAAAACACAAGAGTGGAGGCTTACAACATTCTTGAAAACATAAGATAGAATGCCACATTTTGAGTTAAAAAAAACTTGATTTTTCTTATAATTAATTCTTGAATCTTATCAGTCCAGTGTTGTTCAAACCACAAAAGGGGGGCAAAAAGGAAGACATACTGACAATAGGCTCCAAGTTCTATTGTTAGAAGTAATCAAATCAGTATTTTATTAATGATTGATTAAAATTCGAGCTCAATCCAATAATATAGTATACCTGCAACTCTTTCAGTAGAAAAATTGGCTCTGCTCTGTAATGGTGAAAAAGATCAGAAGCATGAACGGCCTTCAGTACCCCAGCAGCGGTTTTCCATCACTCAGCTTTTGCTACCGAGGACTCAAGCTTCTCTAGCCAGTTCACGTATTGGTCCTGCTCCTTTTTGTGTAGGTGGAGGAGGAGAAAGTTCGTCAAGCTTTCTCCGATACCCTTCGCTACTAAGTAGCCCTTCAGTGCATTTTGTAGATGAGGGTCCAAACAACTGCCATAGCAAGCGAAGAAGGTGCATTAATGAAAGACGCAAAGTTTGACAAACCAAAGCAATGAATGAAGAGATTCGAAGAAATTTAATCAATCTATCTATGATGGCAATAGGAGACACGAAAAACTTGTGTCATACAACACTACTATCAATATTTATCCTCAGTAATGCAGTCCAGTGATAAAGATGAATTTCTTCCGCATCAAAGAGATCGAACTCGGAAATTTTAGAGGCTTGAAGGTGAAAAGTTTCTTCTTTTTTTGCTCCCTTGGTTTATGAACCTATAGAAATCCATCACTTAAGGGTCTACCTCGACCACTGATTGGTTGGATAAAAACTAGCGCTCAGTAAGACAAGCCTTACTAGAGACATCCTCTGAATCTCCTCATGAAGGTTCCTCATTTTGGATGCCAAGAGGTCAAAAGTAAAGTCTACTGTCATTATCATCTATATCAGATGCCTGAGTTTTGCATCTTAATAAGCAAAACAGTTTAAAGAAAAATCTCAATTCAGCACTGCTTTCCAAGGAGGAAGGCCCATTTTGAAACTGGAAGCACAAGAGTTGACCGAAAACACTATGCATATGAACTACTTTCCATGCTTTGTTTTTTGGGCCCCAGGATTTTCTTTCAGAATTTGTCAGAAGAGATGGTAGTTTTTAGAGTAGCAAGAAAATGGAGGGTGTTCCGGAACTTTGCAGTATACACTTTCTTGGTTCTGTGGCTGGATAGGAATGGAAATAGTTTATCACGAGGTTTCTCAAGACGCTTCGGTTTTCTGGGATAGAGCTATTACAGCTTTTTTCTCGGTTGAAACCTATAACGATTTAAAGATCCCACTTCTTTCAATTAGCGTAAGCTGGGATGATATAGTTTGAAACTATTCTCCAAATAGAGGTTTTTCTTCTTCTTTTATTCTCTACCGGTTTTTCTTTCTTTTTTTTTTTTTTTGGTTGTTCTTGCTCTTTCTTTTGAGGACCCCTTATCATCTCTTGTACTTTTCTTTCTTCTCCATTTATTTTAGTTGTTCGGTCTCATAAAAAGCACGGGTTCCAATAACTTTTATTTTGCGTATTCATCATATAACAAAGAAGACTTATACGTCAAACTTTTACCTGAATAAGGGGCCTCTGTAGGCTGAATTACTGACACTAGATGGAGATTGAAGATAATAGGCATTATGGATGTCAAATTCCGACCCATCGTTGTCGGTCTTATAAACTTCACAATCAAACTGCAGAAGAGATCTCAAGCCAGGCTTCTTCATGCATATCTTCATCAGCACATCCCTTGGAAGCACACCCTCTACCTCTGTTTCCAAGGGCAATGGACCCAACAAGGCCGAAACAACGACCTCTTCACCTGTCTCGCACTTTCTCCAAAGAACCACATCTCGGGACTGTGCTGAGTCCCAGTGCACCACAAAATCTCCCAAAGCACCACCTTCGACGTCCTGTAAATGATCATAAATACAACTCAAATAAAGAACATTCAAAATAATGAGCTTTGTGCACTATTTGCTTAACTCTATATGATTCAGACAATCAACATTTTTCAGTTCTTGTTTCCTTTTGTTTTCCCTGCCCATCAGCAAAGGGAACAATTAGAATTGATTACGTTCTTAGTCTGTTTATTCAAAATTTTTTAAAAAATAACGTAATGTAATATTGTAGTTACAATAACACCAACATGTACCTCCAAGTTATGTTCTCTTTCGCTTTCTTTATCATTCTCTCCTTGCTATATTCTTCTATAAGCGTTATGTCTGTGAGGGAACCTCTACATTCACTTGTGTTCAGTCCCTCCGGTAAAAATATTGATTGTTTGAATTTTGATAGACAACAAAGAGTGATTTACCGACAAGTAGATATCAAGTGGATTAGACCTAATCAAATGAGCACCATACTTGATCAAGCGGATTAGCAAAGAGGACCAACTTCCACGCTTAGATACACCATGAAATGAGCAACTATAAACTCGTGATACATCTTCCATAAAGTAAATTTTCTAATCAAATTTTGTCAACCAGCTAATCCGTATATTGCTGACAGCGCAATGCAATGCATTTCCATTCCATTTTCTTCAAAAAGATGTACTCACTAACATGTCAAATTGATGTTGGGCATTAATTTGATATTAGTTGATTCTAACCAACTTTTTAGTAACGAACAATGTAAAGTTCTCACATGTTACGATGTTTATAGATCTCTCCAATTGTTCTAACCACCGATCTAAACACCCTAAGATTACTTTAGAATCACTGAGAATACCTAATAATAGGAAGAAAAACACTTGATAATACTATTTACAAAATAGTTCCTTTTTCTCTCTGATAACCCAACCATTCACAAAATATAATCCCAAAACTCAATTTCGGCAGAAAAGCAGTTGCATAGCTGGAAATGAATCTCAAACAAAAACTCAGGCTAAAAATGAAATTCATTCAAGCTCATTTCTATAACAAAATGATAATAAAAAAGAAACCCAAATCCAAAAAGTGGTATAAAGAACAAGGTTATTAAAAATGCCGACCAACTAAGTCGTAAAGCGTAGAAAAATCGTAGGAAGGAACAAGAGTGAACCTGAAAGGGCTTGGAGGAGAGCTCGTGGCTAATCTCAGATTGCAAAATCTTGAGCAAGTTCAAATCTTGAAGAGCTTTCTGACCCTTCTGGAGAAGTGTGCTCAGCTTCCGCATTCTGCCCCTTCCCCTTTGCGCCCAAGAATCTGGTTTTGCGACTTCACCGTCTTACGGCTACGGTCAAGGGTTCGTGCTGGTGCGTAGTTTAGTAACACGTGGTTTAAAATTTTATGGTGTAAAAAGTGGGTTGTAAATTGTGTTGAATGCAACAGTTTAAATGGAGAATAGTAGTTTAAAAATTCATGAAAGGAAACAAGAAGAGAATGGTGTTATAGCAAGGAATGGTTAGAAAACTGCATGAATTTGAAGAGGATTGTTGATGTTTACCGTGATTCGGTGTTGGATCAACACTACGTGTGGCTGCGCATGGTGTCTAGCTCTTCCTAGCTCGTCTTTGTCCGGTCAGGCATACCTGCAACAAGAGGAGGGACACTTCAGAGGTGAAAGAAAAAGGTGTCGGTCAACAGACAAGGGCTCTTCGATGCTCAAGATAGGAGTTGCTCGGCAAAGGACGAGAGCTTGTTAGGTGGGAAGGAGTCTCTCGCTAGAATGCAATAAATGCATCCTATTTATAGGCTACCACTTAGACCGGGTGTTAGGTGGGTTTTGCCCACAACCCGGGTGTCACATCAAGACGTGTCAGGCAATAGGTGACAAGTGTCATGTCCCTTCGTCGATGGATTGGCTTCCATCGAAAGGTGAGTTATTTGTCGTTTGTTGGCATGTGGTGATGAGTAGCAATCCACTTTGAGAATGAGAATAACCCAACCCGAGCTGGTGCATAGCCCGAGGTGGCAACCTGCTAGGGGTGCAGCCCTTGGGGCCTTGAGAAGCACCTCAGACGCAGCGCACGTTGTTGTTAGGGTCGGTAGTTTGCTCCTTGGTAGCTCAGCCGAGCTTTTTGGCCGACCACCCGGAGTTCGTCTTCTCGGTGGTGGCGCCGAGCTCACCCTCAACCTTAGCCCCTCAGTTCACCTGGTCGGTGTCCAGCTGGGTGGACTATGCCGAGTGGGTGAGGTCGGCTAAAAAAAAGAAGACCAAACGACACTCTGAAGTGGGGTGAGTCGAAAGGTCGCACGGATCAACCCGGGGTCACGTGTCGCTCTGTCGTCGATTGCGCCTCCTGACAGGCGTAATTATCACGCCTCTTCATTTTTTGTTCCCAGACTTTCCGCCTTAAACGGCTATAAATAGGGCCTTTCTTTTCGTCAATTTCATACGACTGAAGTCAGATTTCGCAACTACAAAGTTCTTAGCTGTCGAGTTATAGTTAATTACCCAAAGACTTTACATTTCCAAGCTCCACAGCCCGATTAGGTAATTTCCCGAGGAGTACGAAAATGAGTGACATGTCAAATTCCTAGAACATCGACATTTCCTGGTCGAAAAGTAACCCAGAGGGCAGTTCATCCATCGTTCAGGTTGACGTCGAGAATGTGTCCCCAGAGCGGGACGGGGCCAGTCAACTCAAACAAATATTGAGGGTCGACTCTCAGACGGTCCCCGAGCAGGAGTTTCTTAACCTGCTGGATGGGGAGAGACCGATTAGGCCATGCGGGGGCAATGACCCTTACATCAAGACAGCTACTACGGGCTCCTCTAGAGTAACTGCTTGGGAGAGAGCTGAGCTTCAGGCCACCAATGATGCTCCGAGCACGTCTGGCAGAAATTCTAGGGCCCCGGTCCAGGTCGTAGGCATGATTATAGTGGACATCTCTGACGAGGAACGGCCGGCCGAGGAGGTAGAGGAGGCAGAGCTGTCTGAAATAAAAGAAGACAAATGGGTTCGAATCACCCTAGTTCGAGGGGTGACTGTGTACAGGGTGACCCGGCCTGGGCAGACCTCAGCAACGCCCTATACCAGCGCTATAATAGAATCTCAACTGGAGGACTTGCGTGTCGAGTTCAACATCCCAGACGACATGATCTTTATCGTGCCTGAGGAGAACGATTTGCCCCTAGAACCACCTGAGGGATGCATAACGTTCTATGGCGAGTTTTTCAAGGCTGGGCTGTGCCTCCCATTCCATCTATTCCTCCGTTGGGCACTTAATGATTTTAACGTGCGCCTGGCTCAATTAAACCCAAACAGTTACAGGTCACTGATCAGGATGTAAGTATTATGGAGGTACCACCGGGCAACCAAGATGCCGCTGGAAGCATTTAAACAAGTGTACAAAATGAAGAAACTTCCTTGGCAGTCCAAGTGGTATTACGTCACAGGCTTCAAGAAAGACTTCATTCTGGGCAACCCCAACTCGGACAAACTCTGGAAGTATAAGTGGTTCTACGTCGGGGGCAATTACCTAGCCTGAGCGGGTGAGGCCATCCCTGCTAACCAGCATGTGCCAAGGACGTTTGAACAAGAGCACGTGTGGTCTAAGAGGCCTTGGGCACCGAGTCATGTGATCAGGGCAGTCGAAGACCTGTTCGAGAAGCCAGAAGCGACCAGGCAGCAGTCCTTCCTACTCATGAAGGAAACTCTTTCCGGTTATGGCTGGTTCGGGGAACCTAGTAGAATAAATCCCCCACCAATTAGGTGACAGTCGCCAGGCTTGGTGTCGTGGACGTCCCGGGGCCGAGCACATCCCGATCCAGGTGGCCGACGAGGGAGCCATCATCGTCCAGCTTGTTGAAAAAAATAGTACGCAGCGGAATTTAAAAATTTTACATCAAAGTATTCTCCAAAACACAAATTTGACATGCTATATGCATAAATTAACCGAATCTTACTAACCTTTGTGTGTCGAAAAGCTCCTGCAATCAGTGAAGAGAAGTAATGTTCCAGAAAAGCCTCAACCAACTAGTCTTCTTTGCTATTCTCTATCCACGATCGGATTGAGTGTGAGCTCACACGTATAGCTCTTCCATGAGAAGACTCTCCTTCCAACCAATTGAGAGAACCCAAAGTAAGTGTTCGTGATTTCTGAACAAAAGCTCTCAAGGAGTTTTCAGATGCTCACAAGCAGAGTATCACTCTTAATCTCTCAATTGATCTAAATAACTCATGAGACTCACTCCCTATTTATAGAGGTTGGGTCTAGGGTCAGTCCTTATTAGATAGGGTCTCAAAAATTCAAATTAGAATCAAATTCGGATTAATATATGATGAAATCGTGATTTTTTTTCTACACATAGGCAGGCCGATC
Organism: Artocarpus heterophyllus; assembly: GCA_025403435.1. NCBI lineage: Eukaryota > Viridiplantae > Streptophyta > Magnoliopsida > Rosales > Moraceae > Artocarpus > Artocarpus heterophyllus. The sequence continues at coordinate 21,899,971 of CM046351.1, forward strand.
TGTCTAATAGGCAGGCCGAACTTGCCCTATCAGAAAGCTGAACTTGAGGATCGGTATGCGGAACTGCCAAAAAAAATCTCAGCGAATCTTTTATTTTTCACTCGAGATTCTATAGGATAAAGTCTCAGTTTTAATTCAAATAACCGAATAAAAAAGTTATCTAATTAAAACAACTTTATCTAGATAATCTCTAAGAAAATAAATGAATTCCCAATAATTCTACAAGTTTATTTTGATCTAATTTATTCAAAAATTAAATCGACCGATAAACAGACAAGAATTATCCGATCCTTACAATTCAACAAGTTTATCTTGAATTAATTTTTATCACAAAATTAATTTAACCGATAAACAGACATGAATTATTTGATTCTTCCAAATTTCAACCAATCTAATAAATCCGACATAAGTTACCAATTATTGAAAAAGCATGTTATATCATTACAGGATGTTGTGAGCTAGCAAAGGGGACCAAATGGATCTATATAGTTCAAGCTATCGATAATTATGAAACCCAATATCCCAGATGTACATTTCATAATTATCAACTCCAACGCTACTCCAATAAAAGCTTAGAGTTGCACTCTTAAATTACATAGAACTACGAAGCCCGAATAGCTAAGTCTCCATGACATATCATAGTGTATTATATCCCCATATGATAATCCATAATCGACTTAAGGACAAGTGTTGTCTTACCTTCCCGATTATTTTTATCTTACGTTCCATTTTCTCACTATCAGAAAACTTACCATCCAAAGACAGTATACTATTCGGTTACATCTATGTATCCAAATGGTTGAGCGCTCCAGTTTTTCAATTACAGGATAACGCATATAAGAGGATATCATTACTCCTAAAGATGAGCTATGGATTTCATATCTATGAATAACAGGTCTATGCTATCAAGAGTTGTGCCTCTAACATACCAGCATGCATACCACTATTAAGCTGTGGGTGTCACCCTTTGGTACATCAAAATACACAAGTCAAGACAATGGGCCCACTATTCATCTCAGGATTAAGATACAATACAAATGATTGTCTAAAGTGAATCGATTTGTCGATATAGAATTATTAATCCAAATCAATTCACTTTTATGTCCCGATCCAATACATTGTCACCTATGACAACGTGCTAATGTTTCTATTCATGGAGTCCATCTCTGATAGTCAAGACAAACCATCTCTCAATTGGGATATAGACAACATAACAATCATTACATGAATAAAGCACCTAACTTTATTCTCTCGATTGCAGAGCTTATGTTTTAAACCATCACCTTAAGAATCATGTCTTCTGTATAATTTGTCCATATATGCCTAATTATTGAAAGTTTAGACCTACAGTCTCAGACTTTTGTTTGCTTAACATACATTCAATAAATATGAATGCAAAGAGGACAAGATTTGGTATATAAATAATAAATAAATTCTTTATTGATAAAAATATATCCAAAAACTTATTACATTTTTACTCCTTAGGACATATATGTCTAACAATCTCCCACTTGCACTAAGTGAGTAAATATGACAAATTTCGCATCCCCATAGCTTCCACATGCCTCTCGAAGACTCTCTCAACAAGTGTCTTCGTAAATAGATTAGCTAAATTGTCCTCTGACACGATCTTGTACACCATGACAGGCCCGCCCTCAATAAAGTCCTTTATCACATGATACCTTCGATCAATATGCTTACTCTTCTTGTGAAATCTTGGTTCCTTAGCATTAGCTACCACTACACTGTTATCACAGTACAGTGATACCGCTTTATACATACCAGAAACTATCTCAAGATCCCCAAGGAACTTACAGAACCATACTGCTTCTTTCGAAGCATCACTAGCTGCCATATACTTGGCCTCTATCGTTGAATCTGAAGTGTAATCTTGCGTGACACTTCTCCAACTGATGGCACCGCTGCCCAGAGTAAACACAAAACCCGAAGTCGATTTCCTAGAATCTAGACAGGATCAAAAATCTGAGTCAGTGTATCCGAGAAGAGTCAAGTCCTCACCTGAATACACAAGCATATACCCTTGAGTCCTTCTCAGGTACTTGAAAATATGCTTTACCGCAACCCAATGGTTCAGTCCTGGATCCGCCTGAAATCGACTTACAATCCTGACCGCATAACTAATATCCAGTCGTAAGCAAAGCATGACATACATGAGACTACCAACTGTCGAAGCATAGGGCACCTTCTTCATGTATTCCTTTTCTTCATAAGACTTTGGAGAGTCTTTCTTAGAAAGAGTAATTCCAGACCTAGATAGTTGCCCACCTTTCTTGAAATCCTACATTACAAATCTTTTGAGAATTTTATCTATGTAGCCGGCTTAGAATAAAGCTATCATTTTGTTCTTCCTATCCCGAAAAATCTGGATACTGTGAACAAAATTAGCCTCTTTCAAGTCCTTCATGTTAAATTACTTGGTCAACCATAATTTGACCGATGACAATGCCCCAACATCATTGCCAATTAGCAGTATGTCATCTACATAAAGCAGTAGAAAAACCACCTTCTCATCCTTAATGTGTTTGTAAACACATGGTTCTTCCACATTTTGTGAGAACCCATAAGTTTTAATCACCTGATCAAATCTTATGTTCCAAGAACGAAAAGCCTGCTTAAGTCCATAAATTGACTTTAGCAGCTTACAAACCTTACCCTCGTGACCCGTGACCTTAAACCCGTCTGGTTGTTCCATATAAATGAACTCATCAAAATAGCCATTCAGAAAAGCCGTCTTCACTTCCATTTGCCAAATCTCATAGTCGAGAGTGGCAGCTATAGACAAGAGAATCTGGATGGACTTAAGCATGGCTATAGACGAAAAGGTTTCCTCATAATCGATTTCTTCTTTTTGCGTATAACCCATAGCTACCATTCTAGCCTTAAAGGTTTTGACCTTTCCATCCACTCATCTTTTCCTCTTGTAGATCCATTTACACCCTATGGGTTTTACCCCTTCGGGAAGATCCACAAGCTCCCAGACCTGATTAGTCTCCATTGACTTCTTCTCTGTGTTCATCGCCTCTGTCAAGAGTTTTAAATCAACATCCTCCATAGCTTCTGTATAAGTATAAGGATCCTTGTCATGTTCATCCGGTTCAGCCAAAAGACTTCCCCATTGAACATATACCTCTTAGGTTGACGCCCAATCCTCCCACTATGTCGAAGCACCTTAGGTTATTGTTCAGATTTGTTTGGTTTTTCTATACAGATCGGAACGGTTTCATTCGGCACCTTCGAAGTGATCGGATCACTCCTTAACTCCTCAAGCACCACTTTGCTTCAAGGTTAAAAGTCGTCCATGTAACTCTCCTTAAGGAAAGTTGCATTAGTTGAAGCCACGACTTTATTTTCCTTTGGGTTATAGAAATAGCCCCTTTAGTCCCTTTTGGATATCTTACAAACACGCAAACTTCTAAATGTGCTTCCAACTTATTCGCATCCTTAAGCAGGACATGAGTCGGACATCTCCATATGCAAATATGGTTTAAGGATGTCTTCCTACCCGTCCATAACTCGTGAGGAGTTTTAGGGACCTATTTTGAAGGCACATTATTCAAAAGATAACATGGGATTTGTAGTGCATATCTCCAAAAGGATAAAGGCAATGATGAACAACTCATCAAGGACCTGATCATGTCCAATAAGTCCTATTTCTTCTCTCCGCTATGTCATTCTATTGCGGAGTGCCCGGCGCAATCAAATGGGATAAAATCTCATTCTCTAATAAGTGTCCCAAGAACTCATCAGAAAGGTATTCCCCACCTCGATTGGATCGAAGTGCCTTTATGGGTCTACCCAATTGCTATTCCACTTCAACCCAAAACTCCCTGAACTTGTCAAAAGTTTTGCTTTTGTGGTGCATCAGGTACACATACTCATATCTTGAGTAATTGTCAATAAAAGTGACAAAGTACTCATACCCTCCTCGTGCCCGGATATTCATTGGTCCGCAAACATCACTATGCACAAGTTCTAGAACCCCTTCGGTCCTATTGCCCTTAGACCCGAATGGTCTTTTGGTCATTTTACCCTCCAAATAAGATTTACATGGAGGTATAGATTCCAACTTTAAGCGTCTTAAATGTCCATCCCTTACCAACCTTTGAATCCTATTCAGCTGAATATGACCAATGCGCAAATACTAAAGATAAGTCTTATTAGAGTGAGAAGTTTCAAGTCTTTTAGAGTTATTATCATTCATCTCAGCATTAAGCAATAAGTCCATCTTAGGTTTGATAAAATATAGATTATTTTGCATCCATCCAGAACAAATAAAATATTTGTTTTTACGAATCACCACTTTATCATTAAAAGAAACCAAGTAGGAGCCTTTAAAAAAACAAGCTACATAAATTAAATTCCTTTTAAATTTAGGAACATGAAAACAATCTTGCAAAAATAAATTCCTATAATTATCAAAATAAAGATGGACGTCTCCCACTGCTTCCGCTGAGACTAGGGATCCATCGCCCATCCGAAGCGTGAAGTCCTTATGAAGCAGACTTCTCGTTTCTTTGAACCCTTGCAGAGAAACACAAACATGATTAGTTTCACCAGAATCTATGACCCAAATTTCACTTGATTCATCAACGAAACAAGTTTCTAAATATAGAAGATCACGCCTACCTCCTTTGGAAAGGAAGTCCTTGCAATGCTTCTTGATATGCCCGACCTTCCCACAAAAGAAGCACTTAAGCTTCTTTGGGTTCTTATTCTTCTTCTTCTTGCTCTTGGTGCCAACAGGAATAGAAGACTTCCCGTTCTTGGCCCGTTGCATCTTTCCATTCCTAGAGTTGGAATTGGAACCAGAAGCAGCTACCATGTTGGCCTTACCACCCGCAGGAGACTCCCTGATCAACAGTTCGAACTGCTGTAACTATTTCATCAGTTCTATTAAGGTCATATCTCGTTTATTGCTTAAATTAAAAGTAGCTCTAAACGGAATAAATTCCTTTAACAAAGTCTTAAAGACCATAGTCATCTGAGTTTCAGCATCGATATCGGCTCCATTGGTTTGAGCCTCAACGAGATAACCCATGACCAACATCATGTGCTCCTTTACAGATGTCCCCGGCCTCTGTCTACAATTTAGAAGTTTTCAAAGCGCCCCTTGCCATTTTGTCATGGCTTGGCCTCCAAACATATGTTCAAGATTATCCAAGATCTGCTTTGCAGTCTCATAATCCTGATGTTGAGCCTGCAGCACGTTATTCATGCTAGTCATAACATAGTAGTAGACCTGATCATTAGCATCTTTCCAGGGATCATACGCTTGGAATTGCTCATTAGTTGAGTCTCCCGTAGGCTCGGGAGGACAAGGGGTTGTCAATACATATTTCAGTTTCTCAAAGGAGAGGACGATATCCAGGTTCTATTTTCAATCATTATAGTTTTCACCAGTTAACAGGTTTTTGTCAAGTATCGAAGATAAAGCATTTTTAGACATTTTTAATCTACAATAAAGAACCATATACCAAACATAAGCAAACATATAATAATAATTTAGTAAAATAACATAATCATGTATGCAAATGTGTTTATGTGTCTAAACCTTGAAAATATCACAACCTTATAATGATAATTCCCAACTCAGAATTCAACAAGCTCCTAGGGGAGTCATGCCAAATTCAATCAGGAACACGGATCCCCATATGATCCAGCATATATTAATAATCGTTCCTTTGGCCATTAATTTTATTAACAGAGCTCCTAGGGGAGGTTAATAATAAAATTAACATGAGTGTATAACCATCGTTTCAATATTTTATCCATGATTTATAATCACCACCTAGGGGTGTGTAACCATAAATCATGCTAAAATACCTTATCCTTTCAGAGATCCAATCTGGTACATGATAGAAATCCCTTTCTAGGAGTCGGGACTATCATGTTCTGCCTATGGACTAATGATGGAGGCCTTAGGTTCTCTCTTCAAAAACCTTCTTCCACTCAATCTTTTAAAATCAAGGTTTTATTTTAAGAATATGCATGAACAATTTTAATATGAGCAGCACTTCCTATTCTATATGACATGTTATCAATATACATGGCAAATCATATTATAATACAGATAAGCAAAACAATCAAGCAAAGCAACAAGCAAAATAATAATAACCGTAATATTATGGCTCCACCCTAGAGAATAAAAAACTAAGATTACAAGAGAATAATCGAGACAAATTATCGATTCTTCATCCTTGAATCCTCAAGCTATATCCTTCTTCATGTAATGCCTATCTTCAAGTCTTCAATCCCGTATGAATCGAATACTTCATATTTCTGGTCATATCCAAATTTAATGTTTCTCAGAATCGTCCTAAAAATAAAATTAAAACTGCATTGAAAACTGCACCTTTTCTGGAAAAATTTTTAGCTCTCGATTGGCAGGCCGATCTGGGTGATCGGCCTACCGGTAATGTTCATTGGCCTGCCGATCAGGAAGATCTGCCCGTCGAATCATGAAAGTTCGGCCTGCCATTGGAGCCACATGATTTTTGCCTCGTTATCGGCCTGCCGAACCTCACGTCCAGTCTACTAATCTGCGACCATCGGCCTGCCGAATTGGTGGGTTCGGCATACCGACCGAGTAGAAATCCCATTCCAGACAATACAATTTTTTAATTTAATTTATCTATTTTATTTTCAACAATTTAAAAACATAAAATTAGGGACTCAAGAAATACCTGGGAACGCCATTATCCATCTTCTAGATCCACCTTCTAGATCCGTCTTCTTCTAATGATTATTTAATTGTAAAATTTTTTACAAATTTAAAATTAAATAACAATTCATAGACGGAAATGATAGTCCGCCATTTAGTTACATGAAAAACCTAGATACACATTCTAACCTCTAAGGAACCATAACCGATATAAATTAATTAATTAATAATTAATTAAATAACTATTTAATCAACCATAATTAATTAATGAGCATTCACCACATAATCCATGACAACATATAAAATATATAGAAACCTAGAGTGCCAACTCTCTATAAAATTAAATTCAAGCGTAGGAGAGATTAAGATCACAAAATTTATACCTATAACATGATCATAAACTCGTATATTTATGAAAAAATCTGTCTCTAATGCCAATTGTTGGAAAAAATAGTACGTAGGGGAATTTAAAAATTTTACATTAGAGTATTCTTCAAAACATAAGTTTGACATGTTATATGCATAAATTAACCGAATCTTTCTAACCTTTGTGTGTCGAAAAGCTCCTGCAATCAGTGAAGAGAAGCAACGTTCCAGAAGAACCTCAACCAACTGGTCTTCTTTGCTATTCTTTATCCACGATCGGAGTGAGTGTAGGCTCATACGTACAGCTCTTCCACGAGATGACTCTCCTTCCAACCAATTGAGAGAACCCAAAGCAAGTGTTCATGATTTGTGAACAAAAGCTCTCAGGGAGTTTTTAGATGCTCACAAGCAGAGTATCACTCTTAATCTCTCAATTGATCTAAATAACTCATGAGACTCACTCTCTATTTATAGAGGTTGGGTTTAGGGTCAGTCCTTATCAGATAAGGTCTCAAAAATTCGAATCATAATCAAATTCGGATCAATATATGATGAAATCCGTGCAAAAAAGCGTAATTTTTTTTCCCACATAGGTAGGCCGAACTTGCCCCATCGGCAAGCCGAACTTGAGGATCGGTATGCCAAACTGCCAAAAAAAAATTCCAATGAATCTTTTATTTTCCATTCTAGATTCTATAGGATAAAGTCTCAGTTTTAATTCAAATAACCTAATAGAAAAGTTATTTAATTAAAACAACTTTATCTAGATAATCTCTAAGAAAATAAATGAATTTCCAATAATTCTACAAGTTTATCTTGATCTAATTTATCCAAAAATTAAATCAACCAATAAATAGACAAGAATTATCTGATCCTTACAATTCAATAAGTTTATCTTGAATTAATTTTTATCACAAAATTAATTTAACCGATAAACAGACATAAATTATTTGATTTTTCTAAATTTCAACCAATCTAATAAATCCGACATAAGTTACCAATTATTAAAAAAGCACGCCGTATCATTACAGGATGTTATGAGCTAGCAAAAGGGACCAAATGGACCTATAAAGTTTAAGCTCCTGATAATTATGAAACATAATATCCCATATATACATTTCATAATTATCAACTCTAACGCTATTCCACTAAAACTTGGAGCTGCGCTCTCAAACTACATAGAATTACTAAGCTCGAATAGCTAAGTCTTCATGACATATCATAGTGTATTGTATCCCAATATGATAATCCATAATCGTTTTAAGGACAAGTTCTGTCTTACTCTCTTGATTATTTTTATCTTACGTTTCATTATCTCACCATCAGAAAACTTACCATCCAAAGACAGTATATTATTTGATTACACCTATGTATCCAAACGGTTGAGCGCTCCAGTTTTTCAATTACAAGATAACGCATATAAGAGGATATCATTACTCCTAAAGAGGAGCTATGGATTCCATATCTATAAATAACAGGTCTACGCTATCAAGAGTTATGTCTCCAATATACCGACATGCATACCACTATTAAGATATGGGTGTCACCCTTTGGTACATCAAAAGACACAAGTCAAGAAAACGGGCCAACTATTCATCTTAGGATTAAGATACAATACAAATGATTGTCTAATTTGAATCGATTTGCTGAGGCATAATTATTAATGCAAATCAATTCACTTTATGTGCTGATCCAACACATTGTCACCTATGACAACGTGCCAATGTTTCTATTCATGGAGTCCACCTCTGATGGTCAAGACAAACCATCTCTCAATTGGGGATATAGACAAAATAACAGTCTTTACATAAATAAAGCGCTCAACTTTATTCCCTCGATTGTGGATCTTATGTTTTAGACCATCACCTTAAGAATCGTGTCTTTTGCATTATCTGTCCATCATATGCCCAATTCTTAAAAGTTTAGACCGACAGTCTCAGACTTTTGTTTGCTTAACATACATTTAACAAATATGAATGTAAATGGGACAAGATTTGGTATATAAATAATAAATAAATTCTTTATTGATAAAAATGTCTCCAAAAAACTTATTGCATTTTTATTCCTTAAGGCACACATGTCTAACACAGCTTCAAGGACTCATCGACTGGCTCCTTTGATGCAGGGCCACCCGTGGCAGACGAGGACCTCGAGGACGTGATTTGGCTCATTAACCCGTCTTGCCAGCTCCGAATCGAAGGTTAGTCTCGAGTTTTTTTTTTATGTGCCGACCTGATTTTGACTTGGGAGATTTTGGCTTACAGAAATGTCTTCACGGCCCAACACTGCTACTGAGAGACGGGCTCTTATGGAGAGCTTTAGAAAAAAGAAGGGCAAGGCCGTGGAGGTCGGGAGGAAGCACAAGCGGACTCCGAGGATGGAGCTTCCTCCCTGACTTGAGCAAGTTCCTGCCACAGTCTAAGAACCACCACCCCGCTTCCAAGGACCAAGGCATCATCAGAGGAGACACCCGTCGACGACACTACTGTGGTGTCTTCACAGGACCCCTAGAGGAGACGCCTGAACTATCACCAAACCATCCTGGAGCGTCTCGGGGACGTGATGCCCCAAGAAGACTTCTTGGTGAACCTCCGAGGGGAGGATTTCCAAAGCCTGTCTGACGCGGCTTTCTGCTTTGCCTCCACGGTAAGTGCCTGTCCATCTTGAGCTTTGATCCTTTTATTTTTCATCCTACCAAACACTGAAGTTTTGTTATCCTTAGACAAGCGCCCTCTTGCATTTGACCTATTCATCCGGGCTGAAAGATTTCAACAAGGAGAAAGAGAGGCATAAGAAGACCTTCCACAGCAAGTTGGAGGTCGAAAAGAAGCTCGATGCTAGGAACATCGAGCTAGACCAAATCAAGAAATCTCTTTCTCGAGCCGAATAGGAAGCTCGGCAGGCCAAGGAGGATGCTGCTTAGGCCAAGGCAGACACCGAGGAGGCTTTGAGGGAGGCTGAGGAGGCGAAAGATGAGGCTGCCCGGCTCAAAAAGCAGCTGGTGGCTTTGCAGGCTGAGCACCAACGATTTTTGGATGAGCTCTCCGGCCGTCTCACACAAGCCGCTGAGGAATTCAAGGCATTTCCAAAGTATGCCGATTACTACGACTTCAACATGACAGACCTCCAGGATCATCTGATCCGGCAGCACCCTAAGGCTGAAGGCTTCGACTGGTCACTCATAGTCAAGCCGGAGTAAGGCGCTGCCTAGCAACAACAAGGTAAGGAGGTTGTCGAAAGTGGACGGCGACGATGATGGAGACGAGCAGAGCGCCAACGGCAGTGGAGGTGAGGAAGGTGCTATTGGGGACAGGATCCAGGCCTAGGCCATGATTTTGTTGTCTTTTTGTTTGTCCGGGCTCAGGAGGTGCCCAGTTAATTGTACCTCCCCACAACAATCAATGAAATTTATTTTCTATGTTCTTCGCTTCTTTATTTTTGCGTACTGTGTTTTCAATTTTTTCCAAGTGCGATTGTTCTTGGGAAAATGTATTCATATTTTAGGGTGAAAGGTTTCTTGTGAACATAGTTAGGCCTTCATCTCGCTAAGTTAAAATAGACCTCGGTCTTAGAATTGAATTAGGAATTCAAACCAAGTTGGACGCTCTTCAGGAGGGGCAATCCTAGACAATAGTTTTCGTGCTTTTGTTTTTTAATTAAAATTGAGGCCGAGTATATTATCTCGATAACCACTGAGTTCATCCGAGCAGGGATGGTATCCCCGTTTTTTCGGTCAGGCAGAGCACAACGGCGTGTGAATACCCTTACCCTATCGCCCCCTAGACTTGCCTAAGTTTGAAGAAACTTTGCGAGTTTAGAACTCGTCGGGCACTTAGTTATGCCGAGCGACTCACTAGGTGGTATGTACGGTAACAGACTTAGAATCGATGAGGTGCCGATCAGCCCTCCAGTTTGGTTAATTAGGATGACTCTCCCTTATCAAGAGTTGTTGCCTAGTCCTCTGGGCTGGAGTTATGCATCCCTTTTCGGTCTGTTTATTTCCCTCAAACACATTACTCAATGGAATGGTGTAGGAAATTTACATTTCATTAATGTGCAGTATTTACATCCCAGTCCTATTCAATAGGCCTAGTTACAAAAGAATTTTTGGCTAGAGGTCAAAAAAATTTTCTAGCTTTGATCTATCAAAAGAATCTTTTTAAGAGCTTGTCATTCCAAGGATGACCGAGCTGGTTTCCCTTCATGTTAGATAACTTGTACGTGCCAGGATGAACGATGCCGATGACCCTATACAGCCCATCCCACTTTGGACCAAAAGACCTCAAACCAGGCTGTTGAACTATGACCTTCTTTAGTACTAAATCCCCAATTTTAAAACTTTTTGGTTAGACCCGCTTGTTGTAATATCGAGTGACTACTTGATTCCAGGCTGCATTACGGATTGCTGCTTGGCTTCTTTTTTCTTCAAGCAGGTCAAGCTCAGACATCATGATCTCAGTATTCTGAACCCTCCTCATAATTTTTGATTCTAAAGCTAGGTAGCCCCACCTCAGCCCCGTACACGAAGGAGAATGGGGTCTCCCCGATAGTTGTGCGATAAGCCCAGAGCACTTGTAGGAGCTCATCGATCCATGCCCCCTTAAGGCCCTCGAGCTTTTTCTTCAAGTTGTCCTTGATCATTTTGTTGACTGCCTCCACTTGGCCATTGCTCTGGGGGTAGCTCGAAGAGGAGAAAACTTTCTTGATGCCGAGCTGCTCGCACAGGCGGAGGAGACTAAATGACTCAAACTGTTTGGCATTGTCGATCATGATCATGTGTGGGATTCTAAACCGGCAAATGATGTTCTTCCATATGAAGTTCGTACATTTAGCTTCAGTCATGCTGGTACATGGTTCTACTTCAACCCATTTCGTGAGGTAGTCTATAACCACGATGCAGTACTTAAATTATGATCGAGCCAGAGGAAGGGATCCGATTAGGTCGATAGCCCACTTTGCAAATGGCCATGCCGAGGTCATTGAAGTAAGGGGCTCAACGTGATATCCAGGCATCCTCACGAATTGCTGACATTTGAGGCATTTCCGCGTAATATCCCTGCAATCTTACTCCATGGTTGGCTAGTAGTAACCCTACCGAAGACACTTTTGGGCCAATGATCTCCCCCCAAAATGATTGTCACACTGACCTTCGTGGATCTCATTCATTAGGTATTTGGCTTCTTTGGGGCTTACGCACTTTATACATGGCGTGGTATAGCCTTGTCGATATAGTCTTCCTCCAATCATCGAATACCGGACCGAGCTATTGCATATCTGACATGCCTCTTCTCGGTCGTTGGGTAATTCGACTGTGGTCAGGTATCAGATGATCGGGTCCATCAATATGGGCTCGAGTTCCTCTACTACATGTGTCACTTCCTTGTGGATGCTTAGCTCGGCTAGTCTTTTAATGGGGACCAAAGTTAGGTCACTATCATCGAGGCCCAAAGCTAGTCGAGTAAGGGCGTTGACCTCCGAGTTCTCCGACCTGGGGATCTGCTTGAATGAGTAGGATTTAAATTGCCTGAACAGTTGTTTTGACCTCTTGTAAATATGCAGCCATCGAGTCTGCTTGGGCTTGGAATGTTCTGGTGACTTGCTGGACGATAAGCATAGAGTCGTTGTGGATGATTATGCAGTCTATCCCAAGATCCCTGGTGATTCGAAGTCCGGCTAGAAGCGCTTCGTACTCTACCTCGTTGTTTGAGGCGTTAAAGTCAAATCAAAGTGCGTAGATTGCTTTGTATCGGTCTGGGCTTATCAATATCAGCCCGACACCCGATCCTTCTATACATGAAGATCCATCGACAAAAAGTCTCCATTTTGGTCCTGAGGTGGCGCAATCTTCGCTACAGTTGGGGGTATCTAAAACTTCTACAGGTGCCTTCTAGGCCAACAGTGTGGTTTGCTCGGCATCGATAAATTCAGCGATGAAGTCTGTGAGAGCTTGGGCTTTGATGGCCATCCCTCGGTACAAAGTGAACATCGTACTGGTCGAGTTCTACCGACGATTTGGCCATGCAGCCTAATATTTCTGGGCTTTGGAGAACTTGATGAAGAGGGAACTTGGTCGGGACCTTTATCATTTGACCTTGGAAGTAGGGCCGCAACTTGCAAGCGGAAGTGATTAAGGCAAAGGCCAACTTCTTAAGTGGCGGATACCGCTCCTCGGCACCCTGAAACGCGTGACTGGTATAATAAACAGGCTTTTGTGCTCCGTCTTCATCTCAGACTAGGACTGAGCTTACGGCTTTCTCGGACACGGCTAGATAGGCAGTTAAAACCTCACCGGGTAAATGTTTGGACAGGAGCGGGGGCATGGCCAAATATTTCTTCAAATTTTGAAAAGCTTCCTCACACTTGCTGCTCCACTCAAATATCCCCTTGAGTGCCTTAAAAAATAGATGGCACTTGTCGGTAGCCTAGGAGACAAATCTCAGAGAGTCGCTAACATGCCAGTGAGTTTTTGCACGTCTTTTATGGTCCGAGGAGAATGCATGTCAATAATTACTTAGGCCTTTGCTGAATTAACCTCAATACCTTATTGGTTGACCAAAAATCTAAAAAATTTACCCGAGCTTACCCCGAACGCACACTTAATGGGGTTGAGTTTCATCTCATATTCCCGAAGAATGTCGAAGCTTACTCGGAGATCGGCCATGTGGTCCTCCGTTCAGACAGACTTTATTAACATGTCGTCGATGTAGACCTCCAATTGTTTTACTGATCAGCTGAGCAAACATCTTGTTGACTAGGCGCTGGTAGGTAGCCCCGGCATTCTTTAGTTTGAAGGGCATCACAATATAGAAGTATAGCCCTGGTCGGTAACAAAAAGCTGTTATTGCTTGATCCTCCTCGGTCCATCCTTATCTGATTGTACCTGGAATAAGCGTCCATGAAGTTCAGTAATTCGTGGCCTGTAGTTACGTCAATGAGCTGGTCTATCCAGGGAAGCAAAAAGTAATCTTTAGGGCAAGCCTTGTTCAGGTCGGTATAATCAATGCAAACCCACCATTTGCCATTCACCTTTTTGACGAGGACGACGTTTGCCAGCCACTCTGGATATTTGACCTCTTTGATGAATCCTACCTTGTGAAGCTTTTGGACCTCTTTGTTTATAGCAACATACCTCTTTGGATTAAAAGCTCTCCTCTTTTGTATCACTGGCTTATGGTCGGGTTGGACGGTGCATTCAAGCCTCGCAGGGTCTAAAGGAAACGACACCAAGTCTTCGATCGGGGTGGCTTTTACCTCTTCCTTGGGTAGTCAGGGGTCAAGATCGGAAAGCATCTTAGGCATAGGATAGGCAGACAGTTTCGCCTCATCGACCGTATAGTTGGCAGATACACTTAGATGCTGAACTGTCGCAGCTCTTACAACATTGGCCTAACAAGCTCGGGAGTCCTTCTAAGATGAGCGAATTACTCCAACTCCATCCTCCATTGGAAATTTCATGGCTAGGTGATACGTGGAGACCACGGCCTTCAACGTGTTTAACGTTGGCTGGTCAATTATGATATTGTATTGAGAGGGCTTGTCGATGACTAGAAAATCGATGACACGAGTGATCCAAGCAGCTCATTCTCTGAAAGTCACGGGCAGACTGACCTTTCCTACTGCTCGGACGCATTCTCCTATGAAGCCGTAGAGCAGGGTCTGGACTAGAACCAAGGCGGTGTTGCTGATCCTTAGCTTATCAAAAGCTTGCTTGAAGAGGATATCAGTTGAGCTGTCGTTATCAATCAGCACTCGCCGCACTATGTTGTTGGCGATATGCAGTTCACACTATGTTGTTGATTGGAGCATCTTGTTGGTGGCATATTTTGTTACCATGTTCGGACATGTTTATAAACTCGTCTCATTCGATCAGCCGAGCTTCTCTAGCATACGCCCGCCGCCCACTCAATGTGTCCCTAGTGACTGGCCCTCCGAAGATCGTGTGGACAATGTTTGGGGTTCTGAGGTGTTCCCAACTTCAGTTTGTAAGCGGTTTGGCATGTCTCGTTTCGACAGATTATTCCTTTCGGATGTAGAGCCTGGGGTTATGACCCGCTCAACAAACTCTCATAAATGTCCTTCCCGGACTAGCCTTTCAATTTAGTCCTTCAGCTGAATGCATTTGCGAGTGTTGTGCCCCACGTCCTTGTGGAACTCATAGTACCTCGCTTGACCTCGCTTCACTTTGCTGCCCCTAAGCTTGGGTGGCGGTACCAGTAGGTTCCTACCACGTACCTGGGCTAGCGCCTCGTCGATGGTTGCCACCAATGGCATGTAGCTTTGAAACTTGCCGGTCGATGTCTTTGGCTTCTCGGGTTTCTTTTCCTTCTTTTGCTTCTTGTTCTGCTCGGCATTGTTTTGCTCTGGTGCCTTCTTTTGCTTCTTGTCTTTCTTGGTTTTGCTGGGCCTGACCTTCTCCTTACGGCTTTTCATGTACTCTGCAACATCGGCATACCTATGAGCGTTGTCGAGCTTCTGTGAAAACATACTCGGTTGCTTGAAGGCCAACGACTAGGTTAGTTTTTTGACTTAGAGGCCCCCTGTAAAAATATGCTTGAAGGTCTCGTCTTCGACGTGTTTGATCTTCAGAGTTGCTCAGGTAAACCGGTTAATATAGTCTCGAACGTTACCGTCTCCTTGCTTGACGGCATATAGATATGTGATATCTTTTCTCTGCTTTTTCGTCATAGAGAAGGCTATTGAGAAGGCATCTACAAGCTGCCAAAAAGAAGAAATAGAGGCTGGTTCAAGTCTTCGGAACCATTGCCGAGCAGGTCCGGTTAGGGTCAGCGAAAAGGCCTTGCACATTGCCGCGTCGTTGGCATTCTGAAGGAGCATGTGTCCTCAGAACAGTTTGACATACTCGTATGCAGCTACAGTCCCATCATAGGCCTTGATTTGTGGGACTTTGAATTTTGGCGGCATTGGGGCTCGCATTATAGTATTCGAAAATGGTGGATCCAAGGCTCTTACTTCGTCCAGGCGCAAACGATTGTTTCAGATCTCGTCATTTGGCACTATAATGCCTGAAACTGACGATTGTTCATGTCTTCGGGCAGTTCGACCCTGTAGGGTGCTCTGCCCTCCACGCGGTCGCTAGCCCCGGGCTGGCGGTTTTGACGCACTTCTCCCTGGTGTCCTAGCCGGTCAAACACTAATGCTTGGGAACCTTGAGGTGACGGAACCCGTGCTGCTTGAGGGCAGAGACGGCCTTCTTGGACTAGTATTTATTGGCTGAGGCGCCACGTGTGGAGCCTCTTGAGCGCTCAAAGTCAGCTTCTTCGCTGTCGACTGCATCCTGTCCTGCCCGACCTCTAGCCTGGTCAGCAAGGGCTGGAGGTAGAGAGCAGGTGTGGCTTGACGCTGAGCCTATTGCTCGAGCTGTTGAGTTAGGATCCAAACTGCATTCGTAAGCTCTCGGATTGGGTCTTGAGCAACTGGGCCCTTTGCTTGCTCGGCTCTGGCCGTGTTTCCTTGGCCCCCAAACCAGGACCTTGTGCCCTGGGGTCGGCCCCTAGGCCTACCTGGATTCTGTTGCCAATTTCTTTTATCTTTCGACCCTTTCTGTCGGGCAGCATCGTGTCTGAATGAAGGCATAGGTGCCCTCCTTCTAGCGCCAAAATGTTGATGCTTACCATGATTTGGCGTCGGATCAACACCACGTGCGGTTGTGCACAGTATCTAGCTCTTCCCGGCTCGCCTCTGCCCAGTCAGGCGTACCTGCAACAAGAGGAGGGACACTTCGAAGGTGAAAGAAAAAGGTGCCGGTCAATAGACAAGGGCTCTTCGATGCTCAAGGCAAGAGTTGCTTAGCAGAGGACGGGAGCTTGTTAGGTGGGAAGGAGTCTCTCCCTAAAATGCAATAAATGCATCCTATTTATAGGCTACCACTTGGACCAGGTGTCAGGTGGGTTTTGCCCACAACCCAGGTGTCACATCAAGACGTGTCAGGCAGTAGGTGACAAGTGTCACGTCCCCCTGTAGATGGATTGGCTTCCATCGGACGGTGAGTTATTTGCCGTTTGTTGGCCTGTGGTGGCGAGTAGCAGTCCACTTCGTGATGAAAATGACCCGACCCGAGTTGGTGCGTAGCCTGAGGTGGCAACCTGCTAGGGATGCGGCCCTGAGAAGCACCTTGGACGTAGCACACGTTGTTGTCG